>OV656695.1:13750000-15000000 GCA_927399405.1 Agonopterix arenella | reverse complement strand
AGAGTATAATTAAACAAAGTAGGTAAGTGCTTTCTATGTTTGTGTCCGGTAAACTTAATTAATTGCTCGTACCTTCTCTTCAAACGTTCATCGACTTGAGCCATCATAGCAGCAGAAGTGAGATGACCATACTTCTTCTGCCAAGTGTAGGTGTCAAGGGACACTTCCTTCTTCAGCAGTCTCCTCATCGGTCGCTTCGGAGCTAATGGTCGCAGTTCTGAATCGAGGAGAATCAAAATAATACATCATCCTGATATATACGATATATTTATATAGTCACTGTTTTGTGAACGTTCAACAAGATGTTAACAAATGAATGCAAAACCTGAATAAGTACCATTTCTCATGAAACACAGTATACTTAAGTCTTAATAGTACATACTACAACATACATAACTTACAATTTGCAATAGTATAGATAATAAATAATATTGTATAGTTTGACTTTTCAAAAATATAAAGGCTTTCCACCGCAGCGATATAGCGAACATAGATATTCTGTAGTAGCCAAAGAGAATATATTGTCCTTTACTTTGATCTAAGAATATTTATCAAAAAATGTTGAGACCTTTTATAAAGATTGGTCGAGAGACGTGCCGTTTTTTGAGTTTGTAGTGAGTAATAACAAAATTATGAATCACAAAAATTTTTATATCATCATTGATCGCTTATCATATTGATTCTGTACAAACAGTGTAAAAGTGTATGCGTTCATTTATTAAAACCTTGTATACTATTGTAGTAAACAGTAAACGAAACTATGATAGTGATGTTTCTCAAACTCACTTACCATCAATGTCTTTAGTAGGCGCAGCATAAGTGGGAATCTTCACATAAGTGGCTGGCGTATTGTGCAGACAGATTATTGGGAGGCAACCTGCGGACAACCAAGCAGTTAACTTTTATCTGTACTATTATAAAACTGTAACAGGAAGTTTGTCTGTACATTGAAGATATTAACAAAAAAAAAGTTACGATATGGTTTTTAGGTGTCCCTGATTCCATTTCACCAATTTTTGGATTTTTTGTCTGTCTGTTTGTTTGGGTGTTTGTTTGTGTGTTTGTTTGTTTGAACGAGTATCACGCAAAAACTACTGAACCGATTTTGAAGAAACTTTCTTTGATAGCTTATGATCTGACTTAAAATCTGGTATATAATTTGTACGGACGAAGTCGCGGGTTAAAGCTCGTCTTATATAAAACTTAAACTAATATCTCGGACTTACGACTTCAAACAAGCACGTATCTAGACTTTGGATTGGATTTCAAAGTTAGACTTGAAAAACGGGCTGACATAACCTCAGGGTTAAAAGCCTCAATACAAACACCCCGCTCCTGGTGCAGTCGGATAAAAAGAAATGCCTGAACCGAATCTAGATTTATACGTATAATTTGATTATACAGAATGTAAAAGTACCACCAAAAGTCTTTCAAATAAATGATTTCATTTCATTTCATTTCAAAATACTTTCACTATGGGACCAACATAGAAAGTGCAGAATAAAAATCGGCTTTTCCTTCCATAGAAAACGTCAACCCAAATATAATTGAAATAACTGATTATTTTTTAGCGATGTCTATGTTGTTCCCATAATGAAAATTGTTCAGTTTGATGGTATGAAGAAGCTCCTTAATGCATTGAGTTTACACCCTGTATACTTAAAACATCAATGACTTGTGTTCAAATATTCGTATTCATCTTTGGTTCGCAAGTATTCGAATCTTGCTGATAGGTTTTAAGTATGACGGAAAACCATAAAACTTAAATTGTAGTTTTGTTACACTGTAATTATCATATAAAGTTATATTACCTCTATCCAAGAGATGTATGCCGATCCTGGCGCAGTCACTGGTGATCTGGAAGCCGAGGAGAGGCACGTGGAGGGTCAGTGACGTCAGAGCCAAGCCTCGCTTCGTCTCCCAGATTATGAGGGTCTTATCTTCAGCACCTAAGGTAGAAATTAAGTAATGAGTAATCTTTTTAGATTAGAAAACACAAAAATAGTTCTAAATCTTCTGAAAAATTTATCATGATAATATAAAAGGATCTCTCTAAAACATCAATATACTCGTAGGTACCTGAGACACGCCTTTTAAAGTTTTAAATCTTCTCGAATATTTTTCATTAGACTCCATCAATCACTTTTTTATTATTTTTTACTAGCCCATTTCATCCCACAGCTGGGCAAAGGCCTCCCCTTTAATGCTCCAACCATCTCTGTCCTGGACATGCTCTGTGCTTTAGCCACGCTTCATCGAAAGCATCCAGATCGTCTCGCCACGTCTTCCTTGGACAACCTGGATGCTGACGACCGTTTCTGGGATCTAGGGCGCCCTTTCCTGGTTTCTTGCCCATTCTTCTTGCCAATTCTTGCTCACCTTTACTGGTGGCTTCGACAGATATGGCCGGCCCAATACCACTTTAATCTGGGCGGTTTTTTTTCCAACATCGGTTATTCGTGTTTTAAAGCGCAGTGTAGTGTTTCTGACACGATCGCTACCACCACGCATATCACTATATGCACTTACCAGATACAGCAATAGAGCCGTCGCCGGTGACCTTGACGCACGTCACTTTGCCGAGATGCCCTGACAGCAGGTGCAGGTCCGAGCCGGTGTTGATGTCCCACACGATCAGGTTACAGTCCCAGGAGCCTGACACCACCTGCGTCTTGTTCGTTATCGCCACCGCCACGCATGTCACTATGTCTGAGTGACCTATTAACACCTGGTTATGGAAAACAGTCAATGATAAATAAGAGATGTAGACACGGCGGCACATCAAGCTACGCAAAACCAAAATATGCTAGCCGTGCGTAGGTAGAGTAATGTATAAAGTCGCGCGGCCAGCTTATGTTTGTTTTGCGTAGCTTGATGTGTCGCCGTGTGTACATACCAGTAAAGTAATGGCGCTTTTTTGTACTTAACACACCCTAAATTTATTTCAATTGTTCCAAAATACAATTCCAATTTTTTAAATATTTTTTATACAGGATATAATAATAGTATTAGTAGGTAGTGACAGGATAAAAGTTCGACCGAGTTGAAAGGCTTTCAGTAAAGAAACAACAGCATTCTTGGGAATGTCTTTTGGAATTTCATGAAAAAATATCAGTTTTCTTCGCAATGTGAAAACAGCGTCTGTTTGGATAAGACACGGAATATCGTATAATCCAATTCGAGAGCGACAAGTCCTGTCGCATTCGCGGCACTTGTGCTGAGTGTCGGTTGATGGGGGAGCTTGTTCGATCCTGTGCCTTCTGGCTCGCTTTACGGCCAGATATTCGAACGTGGGTTATACGACCGTCTGCCTAAACCTTCCTCCAGGCAACTTGATCGATAATATTTGTATAGAAATAGGAGGATTCTTCTTAAGTTTTAATCCTACTTCTATTAATCCCTGCACCCAAAACTTATCAGATAGGTACCCAAATCCATAACTCTTACCTGTGACAACTTCCCTCCATCCAACTGCCATACTTTCAAGGACATGTCCATGGACCCGGTGACTATGTTCTGAGAGTCAGCTGTTAAGGCGAAGCAAGTGATTCGTTCTGCATGTGATACGGACCGTCTTTCCTCACCACTATCCACTCCCGATAGTGCCCAGATACGGACAGAGTTGTCGCCGTCTGAGAGGACCTGTGAGATTATGAGGATTTTTGAAGGACTGGTAAAATTTTCTGAGGGCAGCATTGGAAGCACAAAAAAGGTATGAATATGTATTCGTAATAGGTACTTATATTATATATATTTTTATATTACAGTATGTTTGTATTTGTATAACATTATTTGTGTATGTTATCTATATTGTGTTATTATGATCTACACCGCCTACAAATCTTCTTTCACTATTTCCTCTACCTAAGGTTGTCTGGAAGAAATCGCTTTTTAGCGATAAGACCGCCTGTTTTTGTGCCTTTTGTATTTCCTGATTGTTTGCTCTCTGTATACTCTGTTTTTTTGGTGTCAAATAAAGTATAATTGATTGATTGATTGATAGAAGTACGAAAAAAATCAGCTGAACAATACAATACTTTTTACGAGTATCGAGCAATTTTTTTTTGTATACATGGTCAGGGGTATTACATAAATCCCACATATCCCCCTCTGGATACGTGCCTGCTCTTTACTGTCCTAAAACCTTAAAAAATATGTAAAGCAAAGACAACAAATCCAGAGTTACGTATGTACATAATAAACACAGATAAGCAATAATTGAATTAAAACCCGCAGGTACCTGTAGCACAAAGCTTGTCAGACTGATTAATTAAGCAAGGGTATTGCGGTATCTATCAATCTACCCTTGTATTATCAATCCTACATTACACTTAACACCTGCCGCATGTTATCCTGGTTGCTTTCAATATAATGTGGTTTTGATTGAATAGGTAAACCAGCTATGTTAGTGGCTCCAATCTGATCCACTTTGCGGGATAATATACATAACAGGGTCCACATGTAAGAGGGACTTTTTGACGACTTGATAGCTTCAGTCTGTAGTGAACCTGCCTGCTGTGTTTTCAAGAGGTGTTCGAATCCCGTAAGGGGCAAATATTTGTATCTATCTATACTATTATAAAACTGTAACAGGAAGTTTGTCTGTACATTGAAGATATTATCAAAAAAAAAGTTACGATATGGTTTTTAGGCGTCCCTGATTCCATTTCACCAATTTTTGGATTTTTTGTCTGTCTGTTTGTTTGTGTGTTTGTTTGTTTGAACGAGTATCACGCAAAAACTACTGAACCGATTTTGATGAAACTTTTTTCGTTTGATAGCTTATGATCTGACTTAAGATCTGGTATATAATTTGTGCGGACGAAGTCGCGGGTTAATGCTCGTAATGGATATAAATTTATATTTATTCCCAAGTCATGGATGTTTGGTATCTATAGGGTCCTTCTAAATATGCTGACACTTTTTTAAGGGGATGATCAGACCGTCAAACTGAACAATTTTCTCTATGGCACCATTATCGAAATCGCGAAAAAAAATCTGCTGTTCAATACAAAACATGTTGGTCCCATAGAGAAAGTGGTTCAGTTTGATGGTATGATAATCCCCTTTAAAAAGTGTATGTGTATTAAGAAAGACCCTGTATACGTAGTCTAGTTTATCATTATACAAGCCCAAGCTAGATTCTGGTACTGTAAATGGGACTAGATAATCTGCGGACAAAATTAAAAAAAAAACACTTACTGCAAACTTCATGTTTAAAGTGACATCTAAACTGGCAGTAGGTCCAGTCATAGAATGTAACACGATGCCGGAATCAACGAGCCACACGTTAACATTGCGGGCCCTGTCGCTGGACATGGCGCGTCTGTTGTCTGACATCATTAATAAGCATTGAAGCGCCGCTGAGTGCCCCTGCCGAGAAAAACGAAGGTCAAGGATATTAAGTTATTGAATCAATCGATAACACTTGAACTCTTAATGGAAGGAAAAGAGACAATTAAGGACATTAGAAGCTTTAGAAGCACGTGGCAATAATGATTGTAATTTCACTTGTAAATCTTGTACAATCTTGGTAAAATAAGAAATGACCTCAGAACTTAGACCATATAACAAGGGACCAGCCTCTCAGCCTCTGCCACGATACGAGATCAATTAATCGCATGTGCATTTACATACAATTTTATACCACATCACTATACGAGACAGCCTATGATTGCGGAACAATAACTTCAAACTAGTCGCGTTCAGACTATTTTTAACAATCAAAATTATAATCTAAAGTAATGAAATAAAATCAAAAGTTGCGGATTTCATGCTACCTCTTCCCTCGCAAAAAGTGGCAGAAAAGTTTGTTAGTAAAATAACTTGCGTAACTCGTCCTTAGTTATATCTTTGGTTATATTGTCTAAGCCTCAGAACATAATTACTAATTAATGGCTACAGGGCCAACGAATATGTATCAAATAGATCAGCTACCCATTATATTTAGTAGGATCTTCAGGATAATAATATTACTTTAGACTAAGATAAATCTTCTGATTTTTTTTTTTAAAAAGCTATTTTACTAACCTTATAAGTTAAAGATGGTGAATTATCAGCCAATTGCCAAACAACCACCGTCCTATCTTCAGAACCACTCAGCACCAACAGGTTGTTAGGTGAGAAGGTGACGCAGGTGATGTGGCCGATGTGGCCGCTGAGTGTGGCCTGCAGGCGATGCGTGGACAAGTGCCACACTCGGATTAGGCCCCGGGCGCACCCGCTAGCTGCCAGTTGACCGTCCCGAGACACTTCCAGGCAACTTATCGGAATTAATTCACTTTGTTCCGCCTGTTGTGATAACAATTATAATTAGAAATGTTTCGAGAAAAACGTTTCAGTCCATATAAAAATTTGAAGCACAATACGCGTAGATGGAATTAATAAAAGTTATATTTTATATATGGAAAAATAGTTTAGAAAATCTAGTTGCCGCGTCACAAATAACATTTGCAATTCATAATATATTTACGAAGATATAAAGCTTATATTAATTATTCCGTCTACGCGTATTGTGCGTCAAACTTTTGTATGGACTGAAACGACCAAATTTACAAGACCATAATAGTCACAGAATAGATACCTAGTCTATAGTTCCGTGCCTATATCAGGATCATGTGTGAAGGAAATACTACTGATCCAGTATAGATTGAAGAATATGATGTGAAAATTTACCTATTTGCAATTTGCGCAATAGGTAAAGCAGACAGAGCAGAGCGGCTTGCGGTTTGGCAGAGACATTAGAATTTTACGAATTTACCTACATAAAAAGAATTAAAACATCACAACACAAAACAGTTTATTAAAATATTTGAATGTATCTGAAATCACTAGATTTAAAATTTAATTTTCAATTTCACCTTAAGTAAGAAAGTGAAATAAATAATTCAACAATTCAAGAATGCGCGAAGCTTACTTGTTGGCAGCTGATTAAATAAAATATTTAGGTACCTGTAAAAGGCTGACATTGGTTTTAGACTTCGTCTGCCGTCTCTTCAACTGTTTCGTGGGTCTAAAGTTGGTCAGGTTGTCCTCAGTATGGAACGAATAGATCGTCACTCTGTTCCCACCTAAAAATAACCTCGTGTGTTCAATATGCATTTCATCATCATCATCAGCGTATATTGCCGTATTAGCCGTAGTAGTATTGCCGTGTGGTGTCGGCTATGAATAGCACCATCCCATTTCCTCCCGTGGGTGTCGTAAAAGGCGACTAAGGGATCTAATGAAGGATGGGCAGCAGCATCCTCTGAGTACACACATTGATTCGATCCAACTGCGATCGCCAACCCGCCTGCCAAGCGTGGCGATTATGGCAAATCCCCCCCATTTTGGGGGAGGCTTATGTCCAGCAGTGGACGTTTAATGGCTGATATGATGATGATCAGCGTATATAAGTCCCACTGCAGGGCATAGCCCTCCTGGGCCCTCAAGGACCCACCACGCGCTCAATGCGCATCATTGGTTATTTATTTATTTCTTCTTCAGCGTATGCAGGTTTCCTCACGAAGTTTTCCGTCACCCCTTAAGAGCAGTCAGTATTACGTACATAAGATAGGAAACTCATCGCTACATAGCATAATGCATTTCGCAACATGTTTCGAAGTATCGTGTCGATCGTATCGTAATTTGAAAATTGTAGCTAGAATATTTTTCCAATATAACTCTCCAATTTATAGCTCGCAGTGGTTTTTGATTAGTGCTGCATCTATTGAATGCATCGAATGCAATGCTTTTATGCAATAGGATTGATTCGGTATGTACATAACGAATATAGGGGAAGCCAAAGAATTGTTTTTTTAACTGACGATCACTAAAAATAGTGGACTAGATCAAAAGGTTTTATGATATGTATGCCTTGCCTTGCTATGCTATATTTATGCCTTGTATTACGGATCCTAAATACATTACTTATTTATCTAGCTTAATTAAATGGATATATTATATATTTATTCTAAATTATGATCCATAGTATCAAGCGACAAATTTGCCGGGTAAGTACCAGTGGTCGGTACTGGCATAGGTAGGTACATAAGAAGAAATAAGATTGATAGTCTATAATAATAATTATACAGAGTGTTAGGGTAAACAGTTGCATCATTTTAAGGGGTGATTGTACCCATAATACAGAACAACTTTCCCTAAGAAACAAATAGGATATTCGCAAAAAAAAACGACTTTTCATACAAACGATCGATCAGCTGATGGCATTTTGTATGAAAAGTCCAATTTTTTTTTTGCGAATTTCCTATAGGTCTCTTAGAGATTTTTTTAATTTCATGGGTACAATCACCCCCTTAAAGTAATGCAACTGTTTACCCTAACACCCTGTTGCTATAGTGATTTTGTGGAGATTGCAAAACACTAAGCTGTACTAAAAACAAATCAGCTTTTGTCAATGGAATCTATATAGCTAGTGATGTAATTCACTACGCCTGATCAATAAGCGGAAAAGAGTAGGTACGAAATATACGTCTATAGTCTATGACTGCATGCAGCCAACCATTATACCTTAAAAAAGGAATATTTAAGGTTCTATAGCTCACCAGCAGCCAACAGAAAGTGGTCCTTATCGGCAACAGCCAAAGCAGCAAGGTCATGCGCAGCAGCCAACGTGCGCAGCAGCTGGCCACTGTGCAGGCTGTACACGTAGATTCGCTGGTCCGCGCAGCCCACTGCCGCGCGGGACGAGTCGTGCGCCACGCAGAAACATTTCACCTGCGTTGAGAATTTTGTAAATATACAGGGTAAAATTGGAATCTTTGGCATCCTTTTAATATAAGAGCCTACCCATCAATCTGAACAACTTATACCATGGGAGCAAACAGGTTGTAGCAAAAAAAAAATCTGCTGTTCCATACTAAATTGCATTTAGTATAGTATTTTAGTATAATTTAGTATTTCTTTTTTTTGTTGCGTTTTATTTTACTTGATTGTATTTGTATGTTCTTGGTGTGCAAATAAAGAATATTTAGGTATCTTATCTTATTGCAATGCCTACTCGACTCAATTTTTTTACTAGTTTGAAATACATAAACTCATGACCATAGTGAAAGAAGGAAAGAAGAGTGATCACCCTTCTTTCGGAAGGTTCAAAAAATAAGCTACCACTAACAGCTTTTAAGCCTGCTCACTGAAGGTCTCAAGATGGAATAACGTGTCAAGTAATGAAGTGGCTTTCACTTGGCTTTCAACTATAAAAACACAGCATTACGCGTTGCGTTTGCGTTTTGCGTTTTTTGTATTTTCTTTTGGTGTAAATAAAGTATATTTCATTCATTCATTCATTCATTACAATGATGCCCTTTATTCTTTAGTTAGATACTTATCCTACGACACCTACGGGAAGAAATGTAGGGTCTATTCTTAGTCGGAATAACGTGACTCTATTGCTACGCAATATCTACTTAAATTGCGCAAAGTCAACAAATTTTAATAATATGGTAGGTGAATCGATGGATATACACAAAAGATTAGATCGTAACTTGAGAGTCAAACACGGTTACGACGACTCAGGGGAACGTCTCGGTAATAAATCAGTTTCCTACAGAGAGTAAGTTTAGCTACAAACTTGAGCGCAACAGAAATAAATAAGACAATACTTGCTCCTAGTTACATAAACTATTCCAAGTAATAATTCAAGTACAATGTTTCACAAAATTTATGACAAAACGAAACACAAATAGCAGTGTAAGTTACGAAGTTGGAAGGGTGTCTGTAGTTAAGGTGGTTGCAGAGGGGTCAATTTTATACAAAACTTTGACGCACAATACGCGTAGACGGTATTAATATAAGTAACTTTGTATATATGGAAAAATTGTTCAGAAAATCTAGATGCCGCGTAACAAATAACATTTGCAATTTATAAAATAATTACGAAGATATAAAGCTTTGAAATTTTTCATACAAAATTATTTGTGACGCGGCAACTAGATTTTCTAAACTATTTTTCCATATATAAAATATTACTTTTATTAATTCCGTCTACGCGTATTGTGCGTCAAACTTTTGTAAGGACTGAAACCACGTTAAGGTGGTTTTTGTAGATATGATAGCTGTTTTTTTAGGTGCTATAATTTGAGGACCTGTCTTACTGGTAGAAAGATTTCTTATACCTGTATTAAAATGCTATGCGACTGTCATGCCAATATTTTATAAGAAAATCGCTATTTTTTATTTTATAACGCAACCTCCTGAGAACGAAACATTTTGGAAGAAATATAGCACAACGAATTGATGCCTAAACGCTCACAAACCACCTCTTCGCTAATGTAATAGAAAACCGGCTTAAAGGGGCACTTACTGGAAATCGGTGGTAATTTATTTCCTTTAGCAACGAATAAGTAAAAGTTGGAAGCTATTTAGTGATCCCCAATTACGAGACGAAGGGGTTGGGAAAGTTACTTTCATGTTTTACTTTCAGCTTGTTGGTTTGGTTCATTTGGTTATTATAAATACAAAAAAGTGAGCGCTGAAATGACAGCTAAATCCCCCAAGTAATGGGATAAGGGCAGGACTCATGTCCCAAAACTCAACGTCAAACCGAAAACAGGAGATAAGTGAGTTTATAACAGTTTAGGGAAAAATACAAAAACAAAATCAGGTTAGAAACCATTTTGAAAACTTGATTAAATTTGCCAACTTTTGAAATATCCTGCCAAGGTTAGCGCCATACAATTTTGAGACTACACCCTGCATAAAAATTGTATGGCGCTAACCTGGCAAGATATTTACAAAATTTTATGCAGGGTGTAGTCTCAAAATTGACATGGAAATAAATTTTACCGCAGAAGTCTAACAGAAAAAAGTGGTTTCTGCAAAAAGTATGAAACTAATCCTTTTTTTTTTAATTGGGTCTATTGACCCAATTGATTTTTTGGATGTTATTTTCATGAAAAAAAGATATTGCCCACGTGACGAAGTGTATTCGTTTCAGGTCGTTTCGCAGCTGGCAAATGTGTATGATCAAAGAACACATACGAATAGTATGATAGCTGAAATTATACAAAGGATATGAGAAATATCGTGCTTTGCAAGGAATTCGAAATTATCCTTTTCTATTCTAGGTTACAAGGCGAAACGGGATTGGGCGTTTTCCTTTACTTTGTAGTAACTACATGTAAAAGTTGAGCGCAGGGTGGCGATTTTTCCAATGTTAAAAAAATTACAAATTTCAAAAACTATCAAACTTGGATTTTTTTTATTTTTCCTTTATAAACTCACCTATCTCTTGTTTTCGGCTTGAAGTTGAATTTTGGGACACCCTGTATATCTATACGTCTAATTACACGTAATAAAGGATTCAGTAGTAATATATCTGTGCCATTATGAGATACGTTTCGTATTGTGTAAATAAATTTTGTATAGACCTAGCAGTTGTTAATTATAGTTGAGCTATTTTTTTTTTTTTGCTTAGCCTCTTTCATCCCACTGCTGGGCAAAGGCCTCCCCTTTTATCCTCCATGCATCCCTGTTCTGAGCCAGTTCCATCCACTCTTCGTCGAATGTATCAAGGTCGTCCTTCCATATTGAAAAATATTTGCACAAATTATATCCAGGATCTAAGTATTACATTTAAAAAACAGGATTCCAATCAGCTAAATGCTTCGTCAAAAAATTTTCCCTATGCATCCAAAGTTTGCAATACCCTTCGTCAACATAATGATCAACATTCGAAGCCCTACGCAACTCCTCCAGCGGTACATTGAGTACCTATAACGCCTGCAGCATTTCCCTTAATTACCTAAAAATAAAGTTTTTATACAATATTCAAGTTTTTCAACCTCCAAAAGTAGTAAATTGGTTTACAAAATTGCTTATATTGCTAATTAGATTTTGTTAAGTTTAAATGGCAGAAATATTGAGTTATGGTAAAGCTTTCAATTTAATTACCAACCATAATGACTTTGTTTCGCTACGTTGTCGTAACAAAGTGTTCTTAAAATTACCTACCTATGTTAAAGTATAGGTATAGTACTTAATTTTAACCGGGAAATAATTTTTTTTTTTTTGCATTTCTACAGTAGGTGTATTTAAACACCTTTTCCGTGCAATTGTAATTATTGGGTGACATTTTTGAATTTTTCCATTGTAGTACCCGGGAACATATAAACCATGAATTTTATTACGATCCAAAATGTAATTTAAATTTTAATATTCGTCACTATATTGTAATTCCCATCACCTAACATAGCTTTATATCGCTTCAGCGCATGCTATTACGTAATTGTAATAAACCCTCAAACACAATTAATTTTATCCTCCAAGCGTGAGCGGAAACACGATGTCATTTCCATAACATGTTACAAAATATCGAGGGTGAAGTACCTTTCTAACGTTTGTATTATTGTATGAGCAACATACCTTAGCTTTATGTCTCTTTAACGCATGTAAATACGTCCCAGTAATAAACGTCCTCAAATGTAGTTCGTTTTCTCCCTGTAGCGTGAGCAGAAACACATTGTCATCGGTCACTTCCATGGCGTGTACGGGAACGCCAGGGCTGACGGTGCTGAGAAGCGTGAAGTTGTCGACGTTCCACGTGCAAACGGTGCCGTCTTGTGACGCCGTGACCAGGATCTCGCCGTCTTGGATTACCTTCACGGCGGTTATGGAGCCGCGGTGGTGGTCTAGTTTCGTTACCTGGGGATGACAGGTTAGGTCAGTCTTATGCTGTTGGACATTATGTCATATAGGGGTTTTAACTCTTGAACTGACATAGCCGTATGATTAAATGCCCCATAAAAAAACAAATTAAAAACCCATTGTTTATCTATTGGTATCTAAAAACCGAGCTGCGAGAGCGGCTAAATCATATTAATAATACAAATAATGAAAATATTTAAAATTGGACTATTAGAGAGACGGAAAAAATATCAAATAATTTTTATTAAAGAAAGTCATTATTCTGTTTTGTATACGTACACGCAAGAATATCATAATATTGTTACGATCCAGATTAAATGTTTGAAAAAACCAACACGCGCTATTAACATTTTCGTTACAATAAAACACGTTCGGGAGAATAGGAATTCACTACCTAAATATTGACGGAACTGAATCAAATTATCCCTTTTGTAACTAAAAAAGGTTCCTAAACAATTGACGGCGGCGGCAATATAATTCAATTAATTACAAAGTCAGAAGGCACTTTAGGAGGCACATTTTTAAATTGGTGTCAATATAGAACTTACTAATGCTCCGTCAACGAGCGAAGTGACGATGACGGCGGAGTCCTCCCCCCCGCTGATAACGAGGGACCGATTCACGATGGCTGCCACGCACAGCACTGGCGCTATGTGCTCCCTGAATGAAATATAGGTAACTTTTAACGCCATTTCAACAATGGCCAGTCATTATGAGTGCCCTTTTAACGCCAATGGGTAGATCTGGCTATTGGGGCTGTTAAAGAATAAATGTCATTTGTACACTTGTTTTATTGTGATACTAACATACTAAGGTAATGTTGACACTTTTTTAAGGGAATTATCAGACTGAACTGAACGATTTTCTCTATGGGACCAACATGGAAATCGCGAAGAAAGAACAGCTGATACAAAACTGCAAACTTACTCGAGCCAAATATTATGGAACAGCTGATTTTTTATTCGCGATTACGGAGTTGGTCCCATAGGGAAAGTTGTTCAGTTTGATGGTCTGGTCACACCCTTAAAAAAACTGTCAGCATATTAAGAAGGACCCTGTAGTTTTAAGGTGGTTGCAGAGGGGTCAATTTTATACAAAACTTTGACGCACAATTTTTCATACAAAATTTTAGAAGCTTTATATCTTCATAATTATATCATAAATTGCAAATGTTATTTGTGATGCGGCATCTAGATTTTCTAAACTATTTTTCCATATATAAAATGTTACTTTTATTAATTCCGTCTACGCGTATTGTGCGTCAAACTTTTGTATGGACTGAAACCACCTTAAGGTTGTAGCGTCGCCTGCAGATTTAAATTTACAGTCATATTATGGATATAGCCCTTACTAACGCTATTATGGATCTCTCAACTGAAATAATTGATTGATTTGACATCGAGATCAATGTATTTTTCATCTGGACTGTTTAATGTCCAGGAAACAGAATTTGCCATTTCTTTCCAACCTGATGCTTATAAAAGTTAAAGATACAAAAGTTGCATGGAATTAGTAATTCCTTAATAATTAAAAGTTATACAAAATTGAAGCAATCCTTATATATTATTACAAGCACCTGATATACTTTATTGCTTTTGAGCGACGGCAAATTTGCTAACATATGTACATACATATTATTATAACCTTTTCTAGAATTATTAAAGCTCTCTAAAGCTCTGGTGTTAGTTGGTGCTTTCAAAAGTAGACTTAAGCTCCAGTAAGTAAGTTTTCGTAGACATCTCTCGCCACCTTAAGTACCTAAATAAACAACGACTAAAATAAGTTTGCGTTACCACAGAGTACTATAATTACGCGTGACAAACTATTATTTCAGGTAGTTTCTAACGCAGCTCATAGCTCGGCTTACGTTAGTGGTATCAGCTTTTATGTTACAGAAGTTATATGACATAAACTGTCGAGTTCAGCCACCGGAATTCTAATTAGTCACTGCCTGGAACATTGCTAATGGTGCTTAGGTACACGTACCTGTTTATTACCGCAGAATAAAATTATAAACGAGCTGAAAATGTTTGTAATAATGTATTATCTGTTTCCATTTCAATGATAATACCTGTTATACATTATTACAGTCCGATAAGAAGCAGTTCTCAACGTAGAATTAGAAACGAAGCCTAAAATACTTGATGAGAGCATTCGTTTGCAAACGGAAATCCTCGTTAACAAAATATAATATTTTCTTGCTGAATTTAATTTTTGAGCTTGTGTGAAAAACGAATCCAATCCAGAATAACCGTGGACTTAATGCCTAAAGCTAAGGACTATGTTTTTGTTCCAGGAACAATCCATCTTTCTTTCTTATCGTGTGGGCAGAGCCCTGGTGTCAGAGTTAAAAACCACGTCAGAGGAACAATCCATAATATCGTGAGAATAACTCAAATGAATAAAAAATAAACAAATCAAATTATTGGTCGATCTGTCAATAAAATGATTGGTCGATTGGCCGATCGGCAAGATATCCAATAATACATATCAGTAGACTATACTATGTACTTACAATATTTTAGTCTTAACAGCCAAGGTGTGCAGATCCCATACGATGACGGTGGTATCCTCAGATCCCGTGAGGAGGTACTGAGATTCTCGGGTCACGCACATACAGAGTATCCGGCCAGAGTGACCTGCATTAAAGTAAACGCTATTAATTATTATTATTTGGGAGAGGGATTATTAGCCCGTAACAATGCAACAATTAAGTCAGAAACAGTTTGCATCACCGATTCCCCCTATCTATGGCTTAATCAAATCAATCGTAAATAGTAGTCTGTATGCGGTTTTATTTTATGGAAGCAACTCAATTTTATAGTTCACTTTAAAGTAGGTTAATAGCAAAAGTGGGCTTATTCTGCAGTTTGTGTGAAATATGTGTTTTTTATAAGTAAATTGTAAGTAATATCACAGAGTACTATAATAACGTAATAACTACAATACAATCGATAACAAGCTTTTGTCTATCTTTACCAGCACGAAGTATGGCTGTGTGACGAAGGATGACTGAAAACGATTTTCAGCGCCTTTGAGTAAGATTAACATAGCTGATATAATGATAACGTTGTAAGCACCAAACACAACGTTCTACTTATGTGAATGGACACAAATGATATTAAATAAAAATTAAATTAGAGGCAAGTACTACCTTTTTAGGTGAACCCATTTCTTTTAATAGCGCTCGCTGTAAAGATGGAAAACATTTAAGAGACACTTTCTCTTACATCGAAAATTAATAGCAATTATTTTCACTCCCGACTTTTTGTAAAGTTGCTAGCGTGAAAAGGCTCTCATTAGTAAAACGATCACGATCAAAACGATGCTCCATGCTATGACATGCTTGAACGTATAGGTACAGAGTCGTAGCGTGGGTTTCTGCCGCCCGGGGCACAGAACTATTTTGCCCTTCATAAGAAGACCTACACACAAAGTAACGGAGCGAGCGAAGAGAGCTCTAAACTTTTTAGCACAACTAATCGGGTTGTGGTCAGATATATATTGGTTTATCGATGCAAAAAAATGAAGAGCGAGCGAAATACAAATCGGTTGTAGCCAAAGCTTTTTACATATAAAACACGTGCAAAGTAACCTAAGTAAAAGCTGTGGATTGAGCAAAGCAAGATGGAAATTGTTAGCACCACGTCTTGTTTGTGGTCGTACCTACTGATTGTGTAGGTACAGTACCGTAATGCACAGACGCAATTTAGACCGAGCGAAGTGAGCTCGACTTTTCTTATCAATCAATATTTTTCCAGAATTTGCCGTTCCCAGTAAAGTGTCGCCCGCAGCATTTTGCCCCGCCCCCTGGCCCCACTCCCTCGCTACGCTACTGTATACATCGTGTTAGGCTTAACAGTTGCATAACTTAAATGGGTTATTGTACTCATGATGCTGAATGAACAACATTCTAAAGGAACAAAAGGAAATTCGTAAAAAAAAATGATTTCTCATACAAACGTTCAAGTCGATTGATTGCATTTAGTATAATATTAACAGTTTTTGCGAATTTCCTACATGTTTCTTAGGGAAAGTTGTTACCGATGTAGGGAAATAGCGGTAGAGTTTCATACAATGTAACATTGCTTTACGGAATGTTGTGACAAAAACATAACATAAAGACTGTTGTTATATTATTCAGTAGCTCAGAAAAGTTCGGTAAAGCTGGCTCACAGTTACAGCAAAACAAAACCGAAGCAAAGTCTGCCCTAAGTCTGAATTATCTTTAGACGGGGAGCATCCTCTTGAGATTCGATATAACTAAATAATATAATACAAAGTAGGCCGGTAGGGAAGCTATTTCAGCGAATTCTAATACAGGGAAAGCGTCATTGTTTTTCATACGAATTCGAAAACATGCGAATTACAAAAAGTTACTCGTCAAATATAGTTGTCAATCCAAGCGCTACTCAGGTTGTTAGTTACTAACTAGTTAGGTATGGTCTTGGACTAAGAAAACACGGTAGGGTACAATTAAAAAACTGCTCATAGAAAACCTTAAAAGAGACAGAAGGGCTTCATACAGACGGGCAAAACTGGCGCACGTTTGGCGATCTCGGATCAAGTCCGTCGAACGTCATTCATTAATTTTGAGTCCGTCCGTGCGCGGGTCTATGTGCGCGCCTTTTTTCGCTAATTGAATGAAGACGCCCTTATCCTATCTGCTATTTTATGACAAAATGTATTCTACTTTGTTTACTACTATGAATAAAAATTTACGAAAGTCGAAAGGTACTGTTTACCAAATAATATTGATTGCGTACAACCAATAGTTTCTCGTAAGTATTAAGTGGTTCTTTTGCCAGAGACTGGCTTAATTCTTTTGGGGTTAGGTGGTCCAAAAATAAACGCATCAACGCTACAAAGAAACAAATGTTTTAGATAATATGAAAGGTCTGGCCGTCGCGATAAATTTATAATAAGTTTATTTACGTGCCGCCCGGGTCCGTGCAAACATTATTCTCGGATAAGCAGGAGTTTCCTTTGCAAATATTTAAATAACAGAGCGCTTTTTATATTGTTTCACATTGAGTTCATTTTAAGGTAAATAATAACTAAAGCAAGCACTCTAGTGTTATGCAAACTTGTGTTATGTTATTAATATATTTTTCACTTCAGGAAATAGGTCTCCTCTTACATATAATGAATGAATGAATGAAATATACTTTATTTACACCAAACATGAAATACATTGTACAGGAAACAGAAACTGATTATGGTACAAATAAGGCGGTCTTATCGCTAAAAAGCGATTTCTTCCATTCAACCTTAGGGTAGAGGAAATATAACAAAGAATATAAGAGGAGACGCAGCTATGATAATCTCAGCCGATGGACGTCCACTGCTGGACATAGGCCTCCCCCAAGGATCACCATAACGACCGCAGCTATACAGAGAGTAAAATTAATTTATTGATTGATTGATTGTATATTGTTGGTTTTGGCTTCCCGCATGCGGGGTCCATTGTATCATGTGTACTGAATTTATCTTTTGTTAATAAAGATATTTATATTTGAAATGCGTTACATATCGAACAGATCATCTAAAACTGAACAACTATCACTATGGAGTAAACGTCAAAATCGCGGAAAGCAAATCAGCTGTTCCAAGCTGACCAAAATGTATGAAACAGCTGATTTCTTTTAGCGATTTTCAATTTGGTGATAATAGTACTGTTGTTCAATTTGATGGTCTCCAGCATCCCCGTTCGATATCCTTATTTAATTTTACCACCTGTATAGCGTGGCGGCTCACTTCACCGCTGAACAAGGTAGTGGTCAACTATCTGAGTATTTTCCAACCTGTATAAACCATTTCTACCGGTGTTAATAGGGATCAATTACGTGGCTTCCGAAGAAAAGAGGATGAATTAATACATCAGACGATGTTTTCATTCTCAGTGGTCCGTGACACCGACCAGTAAGCCCAAGTAATGAAAATATGGCATTATTAAAGAATAATGCACATTGCGCCATTGCTGATAGCACTGATTCAACCCTGTTAATTAAATATTTACGTTTTTCATGTCGAAATATTTTTAAAATGTTATCGTGTTTCACATTGGAAAGTTAAAGAGCAGTTTCAATTGAAAGTTAAATAAATGTTTTAACCACTTTAGCTTTGTGAAATTCGTTAAAAGCCAAACTGAAAAAACTGACCTTTATGTACCCAACAATTCATTGAACATTTAGAGCAGGATAAACCACTTTGTATTAAATACACACTACAAGTGAAGTGATTGAAATTTTAAATGTACAGTGATTCATTATAATAAAATAATAAAATTTATTTATACGAATAACCATGATTCATTTTGTTCATATGGTTGATGTTTATATCTACAGGGTGAAATTGATATCATTAGCATCCTTTTAAACTAAGAGTCTACCCATCGAACTGAACATCTTTCACTATGGGAGCAAACAGATCGGAGCAAAAAAATAATCAGCTGTTGTATACATTTGAGTCGAGTAGGCATTACAGTTTAGTATGGAACAGCTGATTATTTTTTTGCTCCGATCGGTTTGCTCCCATAGCGAAAGTTGTTCAGTTTGATGGGTAGACTCTTAGTTTAAAAGGATGCTAATGATATCAATTTCACCCTGTATAAAATATACAGGGTGTAACAAAACACCCTAGTAATACTTAAGTGGGTGGTTTAGACCATTAAACGGAACAACTTTCACTATGGAGCCAACATCGAGAAAAAAAAATCCACTGTCCCATACATTTTAGTCAATTCGGTACTGCAGTTTTGTATGCGACAGCTGTTTTTTTTATTTTGGCTTTTCGATGTTGGCTCCATAGTGAAAGTTGTTCAATTTGATGGTCTGAAGTAAAGTACTTCTAGGTAAAGTATTACTAGGGTGTTTTGTTACACCCTGTATACTTAACATTTGTATTCTAATTCTAAATCTAGTCTTCATGTTATACGTTTATACTAGATTCTGATTCATTGGATTGGAACAAGATCATCTATGTGACTATAATCATCAGCCTGTATACGTTCCACTGCAGAGCACAGGCCTACCCTCAGGGAAGGTTTATGGGCATCAGTCCTCCACACGTGCCCAATGCTGATTGATGAACGCGTATTTGTAACGCATCATCAGTTTCCCTCACGATGTTTTCTTTTACCTTTTTTAATTTTTCATACAATATTATAAATTGCAAATGTTATTTGTGACGCGGCAACTAGATTTTCTAAACTATTTTTCCATATATAAAATATTACTTTTATTAATTCTGTCTACGCGTATTGTGCGTCAAACTTTTGTATGGACTGAAACCACCTCACTAAAGGTGAGTTTTGCAAAACCGCACACTTTACACAATAGCTGGTAGTTCTGGCAAAGTTTCTGTTCACTTCGAAAGGGATTATGGTGACGAGTTCATGCATGTAGGCTTAGATCAAAGTAAAATTACTGGATAGGCCCAAAGCGCGTTAAGTTGAAGCACGCAACTAGTGCACTTGGTCCATACAAACTAGCACACTTGGTCTGTCATCTCGGTACATATTTCTGGTTTGAAATGTTCACGTAAGGCCTATCTATTAATTTTACTTTGATCTAAGCATGTAGGTAGGTAATTTAGAGCGTAAATAATTTGTAATTAGTTAGAATATGTCACCGAGACGAGAGTACGGCCACGCAAAATGTCATGTTGACTCTACTAACTAGAACAAGGGTAACATTGACCTTTTGTTCGCTTAAATAAACCCAACTAAAAGCGAGAGCTAGGCGTTTCCCATTGTCGGCTTTTTGGATAACTTCAGTTTGGTTTAAGTTGTCTATGTAAGAACCCCGCGGGGGTTTTGCGTTTTGATAACGTAATGTAGGATAACTTTAAAATAGAGGCACATTGTATTAAGTTTGGCCACAAGCGGTTGTTTCATTCGCGTAGTGGTCGCGCGGTTCGCGTTTGAAATTGCCACGAGGCCCCGAGACCATCTCTTTTCTTAAAATATATTTTTGCGCAAAAAACAATCTTTGGCATATATTTTTTTCTTTTTTATTGTTGGAGTTTTTAACCCTGAGGTTATGTCAGCCCCATCGTTCCATTAATTATCCTTTTAATCTTCTAGGTCTATCCCAATGGATATATCAAGACGATTAGAAGGTATTGTCTGGATAGATACTTCCACAAACTACTTGACACTAGCAGAAATACAGTGCTAGACAGGCAAAATGCCATTAATTTATAAATAAAAAAACTTAAAAATATTTATGAAGTTAGTGAAACTGAAACGTAATTTACTCAGTCACGAGTTCATGAGTGAGTCAGCATAAGCGGGAATGATTTTCATTCGTTTTCATTTTACGAGCTACGTAAATGTTCAACGCAATACAGAATATATTCAAGATTTATTTTTTATTATCTTTACACATCGACTGATCAGCAGTTGATGGGTAAAGATAATAAAATATCAAAAGCCTGCTTAAACACTTTTTAATAAAGTTTTTGATAGCTTATCTGACCTCTCGTTATGGACATAATCTTTCATACAAAATATGGCAAACGATCTAGCAGATAAGCTAACAAGAACTTAGTAAGAAGTGGTGATATAGGCCATAGAGGTCTATTACTTTAGCGCTCGCATGAACTGCGCGCTGGATAGGGTCAATCCGAGACAAAAAAATACCTTTTTTTCACACAGAAATTGAGCCCACTTTCTTCTTCTGTCTAACGATAAAAGAAGAATTGCACATCGGTATTATAAAATGTTTGTATTGGGTAAGTGCATTCTGTTTTAACCAGTATAATCCACTAACTGTGGCAAATTGTGTGCACAATTCTTTTCGAGTTAGTGAGACAAAGACTGGCAAACAATTTGCTTTGTTTTGTCAGTTAACAAAAGTTAATAAAGAATTTAAAATCGAATGCAAGTGAATGTGCAAGTCAGAATATTTGAAAAAAAATGTATCCAACCTCATTTTAAAAGTGTTTTTATTAGAATAGAGTTGAATATGAAGTTCTATATTCCATTCTACTATTACAAACTGTACGAAGCAGTGAAACTGAAACTGAACAACCAACTAAACAACTGAACTGTGATTACAACATCGTTGATTTCCGACAGTATTTTTGCGAAATACTCTTCATAGAAATATGAAGTACAGCAGTACCAGATTTATAAATTTTAGCGCGAAATTATATTATCTAATCAGGGTGTGCCACCTTCAATCCCTTGCCACTATTGGCTAATTGTTTTCGCGCCCTTTTCGCTGGTATCCGACTTTGCACCCTTTGAGTACTAAACGACATCGGGTTTTGTCAGGGGACTCTGCGCAAACGAAGATTGACGAGGTTAAATATTGTCCTTGATAGTCTTGTATGCAGAAGGTTATTTTTTTTTTATTAGTAGGTGTTTAATAAAAATATCATTTTAATTACGTTTTAATGAGTAATTCAAGAAATTCAAGAGTGAAGATTACCTATCGTTTTAATTATTAATCTATAGATTGACGGCCCGGTAGCACAGTCTGTAGTGAACCTGCCTGCTGTGCCGAGGGTCGCGGGTTCGAATCCCGTAAGGGACAAATATTTATATGATGAATATGAATATTTGTACCCGAGTCATGGATGTTTGTATCTATATAAGTATTCTATATCGTTGTCTAGTCATCATAATACAAGTCCAGGTACTTTAAATGTGACTAGAAAATTTGTGTGACAATGTCCAAGATATTTATTTATTTATTTATAGATGAGAGATCATCTTACAATAAAGCCAGACCTTAGGCCCTCAATTTATTTATTTACGAGCGTGAACCCGCGACTTTGTCCGCACAAATTATATACCAGATTTTAAGTCAGATCATTAACTACCAAACAAAAAAGTTTCATCAAAATCGGTTCAGTAGTTTTTACGTGATACTCGTTCAAACAAACAAACACACAAACAAACACCCAAACAAACACACAAAGAAACAGACAGACAAAAAATCCAAAAATTGGTGAAATGGAATCAGGGACACCTAAAAACCATATCGTAACTTTTTTTTTGTTAATATCTTCAATGTGCAGACAAATTTTCTGCTACAGTTTTATAATAGTTTAGATTCACAATATAAGTTTACAACGTCAGCCAAAACACTTATATGCTAGGTAGATATTATAATTATGTAATACACAATCACAGGTTATAGAAAACTGACCTTTAAAAGTGTGTACTTTGGAGTTGGACATGACGTGCCACAGCTGGGGGTCGCCGGCCGACGGAGCCAGCACCAGGTGCTGACCAGAAGGGGCCAGTTGAAGAAGACGAGCTCCAGCTCCTGGTGTCGATCCTCCAACCGATACCACTCGTACTGTTGACGCTATTGGCGGTTGCAACCTGCGAGAAACGACGAGTATATTAAGAGGATAGGCGGGCTCTCTAAGAATTTGGAGAATAGGTCACTTTCCAGACTGTATACGTCGTTGTGTGTAGACACAACTACAGCTCGGACTGATTTTATCTACATAAAATGGACGAAAAAAGCATTTCGAATACCCTTGTTTCCTCCTCCAGAACTAAACCGATTTTAATAATTCTTTCAAGAATAATGTGAGAAAGACTTTGGCTATGTCTGTATGTTTTGCTTTTTTGTTTATATTCGTCTTTGTTTGCTGGATGTCAGAAAACTGTCGGTAATATTGGGTATTTTGAAGGGCCCAAGTTCTTTTTTAATGCAAAAAAGCAAAAAATAGGAACATAGCAGAGGTAACATCGATTGTATGGTAAATTTTGCTCTAGTGTCATTATCCAGGGAGTAAACAGGGGAATACGTTTGTATCGAAAAAACGGTACTAGTTTATCTTCTTAATGTTAATAGAAATTAGTGAATTCTTATCGCCGATTTTGACTGCAGTGAGCGATTACTGCTGAGGGTTTTTGTTTCTAAATAGCAAAAAGTTTCGGCATAAACATTTATCTAAATTGATGCTTAATAATGATTTCAATTGTCTTAACTTTCAACGAAGCCTTCTATTGAGGCAAAATTGTTACTCATAAGCTAAACATAACTTTATTTAGGGTTATAACATTTACAACTAAATTATTATATCACAAAGTAATCTACTATACATCTAGCGTTTAAATTAATCTGTTGGATTAAGGCTCACCACACCTTTGATAATGGGAGCATACACAACTGTTTGATTATTAAACATGAACTTCAATAGGATTATCAACAAACAATTGATTAATATTGTATGATCGGAATATTACAGGTTTCGATATGGGATAAAATATTGTTTGAATTTAATTTTAATTGAGATTTTGATAGTGTCACTATCGACTTATAAATCGGTACCAGACATTGTTAGTTTTCGATTGTATAGTTTATAATATCGGTAAGTGTATTATGAGTGTACTAGGCAATTTTAAGGTAATTTTTGTTTCTGTGGCTATCTCTGAAAATAATTAACTAAATATTAAGAAACAGAATTGCTAAGGTACCAGGCATTGTTAGTTTTCGATTGTATAGTTTATAATATCGGTAAGTGTATTATGAGTGTACTAGGCAATTTTAAGGTAATTTTTGTTTCTGTGGCTATCTCTGAAAATAATTAACTAAATATTAAGAAACAGAATTGCTAAGGTACCAGGCATTGTTAGTTTTCGATTGAATAGTTTATTATATCGGTAACGTATTATGATTGTACTAGGAAATTTTAAGGTAATTTTTGTTTCTGTGGTTATCTCTGAAAATAATTAACTTAATATTAGGAAACAGAATTGCTAAGGTACCAGGCATTGTTAGTTTTCGATTGTATAGTTCATAATATCGGTAAGTGTATTATGATTATACTAGGCAATTTTAAGGTAATTTTTGTTTCTCTGAAAATAATTAACTAAATATTAGGAAACAGAATTGCTAAGGTACCAGGCATTGTTAGCTTTCGAATGTATAGTTTATAATATTGGTAAGTGTATTATGATTATACTAGGCAATTTTTAGGTAATTTTTGTTTCTCTGAAAATAATTAACTAAATATTAAGAAACAGAATTGCTAAGGTACCAGGCATTGTTAGTTTTCGATTGTATAGTTCATAATATCGGTAAGTGTATTATGATTATACTAGGCAATTTTAAGGTAATTTTTGTTTCTCTGAAAATAATTAACTAAATATTAAGAAACAGAATTGCTAAGGTACCAGGCATTGTTAGTTTTCGATTGAATAGTTTATTATATCGGTAACGTATTATGATTGTACTAGGAAATTTTAAGGTAATTTTTGTTTCTGTGGCTATCTCTGAAAATAATTAACTAAATATTAAGAAACAGAATTGCTAAGGTACCAGGCATTGTTAGTTTTCGATTGAATAGTTTATTATATCGGTAACGTATTATGATTGTACTAGGAAATTTTAAGGTAATTTTTGTTTCTGTGGTTATCTCTGAAAATAATTAACTAAATATTAGGAAACAGAATTGCTAAGGTACCAGGCATTGTTAGTCTTCGATTGAATAGTTTATTATATCGGTAACGTATTATGATTGTACTAGGAAATTTTAAGGTAATTTTTGTTTCTGTGGTTATCTCTGAAAATAATTAACTTAATATTAGGAAACAGAATTGCTAAGGTACCAGGCATTGTTAGTTTTCGATTGTATAGTTTATAATATCGGTAAGTGTATTATGATTATACTAGGCAATTTTAAGGTAATTTTTGTTTCTGTGGTTATCTCTGAAAATAATTAACTAAATATTAGGAAACAGAATTGCTAAGGTACCAGGCATTGTTAGTTTTCGATTGAATAGTTTATTATATCGTTAACGTATATGATTGTACTAGGCAATTTTAAGGTAATTTTTGTTTCTGTGGTTATCTCTGAAAATAATTAACTAAATATTAAGAAACAAAATTGCTAAGAACTGCTAAGAACTTTATTTCGATTTGACACCGATTGAATAATGATAGAAATTAAAAAAACTAAATACAAAATTTTGTTAGCGTCATTTTCGAAAAAAGACTCACATTATCAATGTTATTTAGTTAAACCTACATCAATTAGGTTCGAAAAGTTTTCAGGATTTGCGTAAATGTATAATTATGTTGTTTCTAATTATTCTAGCGACCCGCCAAAGCTTCGCACGGGTGCAATGCTGATGTATTATATACATATAAACCTTCATCTTGAATCACTCTATCTATTTAAAAATCCGCATCAAAATCCGTTGCGTAGTTTTAAAGATCTAAGCAAACATAGGGACAGACAGACAGACCGCGGTAAGCGACTTTGTTTTATACTATGTAGTGATGATAGTGATAGTGATACCTACCTAATTATTCAATATCGAAATTATATGAATTTCATTATTTTCCATTCTTTTGAATCACTAGCTTGTAGCTGAATAACATAAAACAATCCAATGATGAAATTAAATCTGAAATGGAGCTTTATGAGACAAAAGCAACCACAAAACCAGTTATCTTCACAACCAGGATAACTACATAATAATAAATTAACACACACATTTAACAGTTATTAAGATCACGTTCCGGTTCCGTAATGCATTATTCGATTTCCTCATTACTGATAAGGGTCCTCTCCTGTCCAGAAAAACATTTATCTACGGCGAGTTAATGGGATAGATGAGAAGAGATTACTGAGTTAATTAACACAAATCCGAGATCCCTTGAGCCCTCCGATTGCTCGCGGTTTCCGATTCTTTGCACGTGACGTATTTAGCCTTATTTGTTGGTACATTCATTTATGGTAAAATTGGTATGTGTTTTGTTGGTCAATAAAGTGGTACCTATATTCAGTCAGCAGCAATAAGTTGTAGACACTTTTGTTCTACGTCGTAGTACTAAGTGTATACAACTTATTGCTGCAAACTGTACTTGGGAAGTTCACGATTTTATTTTTAATTTGAAATAACATTCAAGGCGGATGGAAAATAACATTACATCATGTTTTGAACGTCAATATTATTGCCGATAATGACTTACTGTATTGGCAGTTTCAAATAATTGTAGGCTGCATATAATCTTCCATTTTATTTTATTTATTTATTCATATAAACAACAAGTTATCCACTCCAGCTATATACAATATCAATACAATTATTGATTTCGTATATTTGCCCATGAAGCCATGATCTTGACTTATTATCACGTTTACGTGAGTTTCATAATATAATTATAATTTTAGGGGAAACATAATATTCCTCAAAAATATGTTTTACTTTGGTAGAGTCAACTTGCATTGTAGTCAGTTAGGATCTATACTAGTGCAAAAAAGTCTAAAACTAGTTAACTGCTACTGACTTATCCTAACAATGAAACAAATATAATAGGTATCGGTAAACCAGGTGTGGCAAAGCCGGTCAGATTGGCTATTTTCCTAAGTGCCAGTTCGCAGGCCAGCCGCAAATTGAATAAAACAGGACAATGGAATTACTTGACCCTTCTAGGTTCTTATTTGTAGTTCCCACGTGATTCAGTTTAATTGGCTTCTTTAGGTGTCTATGCGGTTTCGTTAGAAGCTACTTCTTGCTTCAAATGAGTTAGGTTAAAGAATAAAGAAGAAAATTCTTTGAGGGTTAAAACAATTTTTTCCTTTTACAGTCGTACACTAGAAACCTTTTGTTCTGGTGGTATTGCACGGAGAAAAATATGTGATAGTAATTTATGTGACTACTATTAGTAGACTTTACTAGAAAATTTGTTGTTATAAGTATTTCCCAGAATAATTGTATTTATCATATTTTATAACAACACATTTCTAGTAAAGTGCCTTTTAATTTATCATTTGTCACTTACAGGTGTAACAAAACAACCTAGTAATATTTAAAAGGGTGGCTTAGACTATCAAAATGAACAACATTCACTATGGAGCGAACATCGAGGAAACACAAATTTTCATACAAAACTGCAGTACCGACTCGACTCAAATGGATGGGCAGCAGATATTTTTATTTTTTTGATCAAATCGGACTGAACGACTTTCCCTATGGAGACCAATCCATTATTAATCATTTTCATTACTAAAAGACTGTGTTACTTAGGACTAATTTAAAACCAAAATAAATAAGATTGAGGCACGAATTTGTATGCTATGGACTTCTAACCGCACCAATTCCCGTAATAAACAAAAAAAGTAACTTTTGATAAAAACTTAAAAACAATGACACTTGTCATAATACATACTATATATGTGGTTTAAAATTATCATAATGGTGCCCTCAATCAGCTCAGAAAATATTTACATCGTTCTACCTCACACCCTGTATTTGGAAAAAATACCTCATGTAATGGATTTATTACTAAAACATTAGTTAAACTCACCATCCATTCAGAGGAACAAGCAGCGGTTTGTCGTATCCATCACACCACGCCATCGCGGAGGTGACCAGAGTGGCTAAAACGCCACGTCGCGCTACGGCTGGTCGTAGCCACGCTATAATCTGTACAAAGAAAAGGTATATCTACATTAAACATATTGGAGTGAAGAAGAAAATAAGGGAGTAGCCTCAGTACCTATCATTAGTTTGGAATCGAATAGTTAGTAAAATAAAACTGTATATGGAAACATTTGGGTGAGATTTACCGCGATCGGGAGGAAAATAAAAAAAATTACTGAAATATTGAAAATACTGGGAGCAAACTGAGTTAAAAATACTAAAATTCCAAAGATCGTTCGATGACTGCAAATAGCGAAAGCGAGCAACATTTTTTATTCATACCGGAATATTACAAAATTGCTCGCATAACTTTTATCGTCTTAGCTACGTTAAACATTTTACAAATCGTAAACAATGGTAATGGTATGGAAAAGAGAACCAGGAGAAATAACAAAAGGACTATGTACTACTATGTAGTTCGAGAAAACAAAAAACAATTAAACCTTATCTGCTTATACAACGTGTTAACGAATAAGCGCAAAACCTCATACACCCCAACTGATTTATAACAAAATAAAACAATAATTCGGTCGGTATTTCTCGGTTCGGTCTTGGATGTTTATATGTTTGTGCCGTTGTTGTATGGTTTCCATAATAAACAGCCTATTAGTGCTTGCTTGGGATCATTACAATGTATGTGCCTGTGAGCGTTATTTATTTATTTATTTCATTATTTTGATAGTAAAAATTTAAAGTTATTCGCATTTTATGTTTTGAGGCAAAAATGATTTGTTAACATTTCAGCAATGAATGAAAGCGCTAACGCACTCATGGATACATTTTAATAATCTTGTTTTGGCAGTAAGTAGGGTGAGTATGCCCGTGCGGTGGGTTGACATCGGGTTAAGAAAATTAAAAAAATTTCTAACAAATTATTTAATATTTAAAAAAAATTACCTATATTGAAACCATGATAATTCGATTCTGCTCTCGATTCTAAACAAACTACTTTCTAGTTTTGCGTTAATTCTTTAACACGTTGTATATCGCTATACATAATTTGCACGTTAGCACCCTCTAGGGAGCGTGTAATTTCTTTATGGTTAGCACTGCATTTCCACCAGTGTCAATAAGTAGTTTGTGGGTGTGTCCATCCCAATATCAGGGATTGTTTTTGATCAAGAGCAAGAAGAGATTGCGCATTTCAGAGGCTCGTGGTAAGCAAAAAAGCGAATCGCGCGAACAACACGCGCGACAAGTGCTTGCGTCAGAACTTGCAACGTGACTCACCTTATCTTCATGAGTCTTACGATTGAATCTTCATAAAATTGTCATAGTGACATGCCATCTTCCGTTGAAATGTATGAACATTTGACTATTTATTATAAGGACTAGCCTTGCGGTAGCATTTCCCCTCTACCACGGTATAAGATTAATTGGGCATGTGCATTTATATTAAATTTTATACCTTATCACTAAACTAGACAGCTTTTAATTGCGAAACAATAATTTCGAACTTAGAACGTTTGGGGTTCACACGAGACTTCATTTCATTATTTTTAACGTTAAAAATTAGAATCTAAAGTTATGGGGAATAAAATCCAAAGTTGCGGATTTCGTGTTACAAAAAAAAAAAAAAAGTGGCAGAAATGTTTGTTCGTAGAATTACACGCGTAACTAGTCCCTATATAAGTAGTCAAAGGTATGGACAGATATTATGTCACGGCGCGCTTTATCAGTGGCACGCGGGCGTTCTCTATTCTGTAGTAAATAGTATATTATATTGTAACACATGACGCAATCCAATGAAGCATTAACCGAACAATAAACAAAGAAACTAACACAAACGCTTATTATTAACCCAAAACTTTTGTGATCAGAAACAAAGGATTTATTACAATGTTACGTGAACGTGTATCACGCAAAGAGAAGCTTATACAAGTCAAATAGCTTATGCTACACAAATAGTTAGAATAAAGCCCGCGTGTTATATTGTCGTTTACACCCGAATGAATAGACAAAGCCTGATGCGAATAAAGTGTATAACACGTCTTTATCTACACGAAACGGCTGAAAGTCTCATAAATTGTCTTAGTCAGTAACAATTGACATATAATATAAGGTCTAACAAAACTAGCTGAAACTATTTTAAAGGGATGATCAGACCATCAAACCGAACAATTTTCTCTACGGGATCTGTTTGTTTGTTTGTTTATTTGAACGAGTAACACGTAAAAACTACTGAACCGATTTTGATGAAACTTTTTTTGTTTGATAGCTTATGATCTGACTTAAAATCTGGTATATAATTTGTGCGGACGAAGTCGCGGGTTAACGCTCGTACTATTATAAAACTGTAAGAGGAAGTTTGTCTGTACACTGAAGATATTAACAAAAAAAAAGTTACGATATGGTTTTTAGGTGTCCCTGATTCCATTTCACCAATTTTTGGATTTTTTGTCTGTCTGTTTGTTTGTGTGTTTGTTTGTGTTTGTTTGTTTGTTTATTTGACGAGTATCACGCAAAAACTACTGAACCGATTTTGATCAAACTTCTTTTGTTTGATAGCTTATGATCTGACTTAAAATCTGGTATATAATTTGTGCGGACGAAGTCGCGGGTTAACGCTCGTACTATATAAGGTCTAACAAAATTAGGTTAAACTATTTTAAGGGGAAGATCAGACCATCAAACTGAACAACTTTCTCTATGGGACCAATATCAAAATCGCAAAAAATTTTCGCTCATGTAGGTTTGCAGTTTTGTATGGAACAGCAAAATTTCATGTTTCTATCTTCAGCGTTTTGGGCTGTGCGTTGTCGGTCTGTCAGTCACAGAACTGTTTTATAAGTATAGACTGTTTTATAGTATTTTGGTTAGGTTAGGTTAGGTTATTTTGATTCGGTTAAAAACAAAAAATATTTTTTGTTTAGGGACAAAAATCATTAGCAATTATTCAACTAACGCTTCGTTTCACTAAAAAGTACATACATATGCTCACGACTATAATCCCCGAGGGGGTAGTCAGAGATATTTTGAAACCTCAGAACATCCACGAAACCTGCATGCTTCAATCTCGAGGCATCTATTGTACCTACTGTCCATTTACAAGTGGCGACGGGCTCACTCCCCGTCACACTGGGGAGAGTTTCGGTACTATGTTCACTAAAAAATATGACATTTAATAAGTTATTACCCAAACAATAATTCAATCAGTACAATAGTTTTACAGCTTTGTGTCTCGGTAAACCTAATTATGTCAGTTTGCGAAGTTTGCCCCATCACAAAGGCTTATTAAAACCCGTTAAAAGGACTTTATGGCTTTTGCTGACATCGGCGGGAAAGCCTATTGATTGGCACCCTGCTTCGGAATACGCACTTTAGCTTTATTGCCGAAGAATATAATAAGGAAGAAATACATGATGTTTAATGCTTTACATATTTAAGGGGGCTTCAGACTATAAAACTGGCACGTACGCAGAACGTACACGTACTGAAATTGCAGAAAAAAAATCAGCTGTAAAATAGCTGTTTTTTTTTTGGACCAACATTTTTTCCGATTTCAATATTGGTCTAGTAAAATTTGTTCAGTTTGATAGTCTGAATCACCCCCTAAAGTGTGTAATGCAATTTCGTTTACACCCTGTGATAGTACTCTAATAATTATTAAGCTATCTTTGTCTGTTTGTTACGCCACGTGAAAACATGAGCGAACAACTGTACTTGAATACACTTGTAGTGTATATTGTCTCTTTTTTTCATTTAAAAAAGAAAAGAAAGAAAAGAAATTTATCAACACAAAGAAAGAAAAGAAGACAAAAAAAATTATTTAATTTTTTTTTAAGTAAAACGATTTTATTGTAAAAAAAACTGCATTAAACGGTAAAAAATAATTTTGTTAAATTTTCGTGCTATGTTGTACCATATTGTTAGCTGGAAATTTGTTAGTGTAACCTATGTCAACCTAACTTAAAAAATAATATTGACGAAAAAAGAATAAAAAAGTAACAATTATAAATTATAGTACATTATGGTACAAGTGTGTAATGTTGGTGATTACCGCTGAGGCGCCATTAGTTATATATTGAGTCTTAAGAGAGCCGAGGACGGTAATCTTCAATACACACGTGTATCATACGACGTTTTTCAACACACTTGTGAAGAAAATAATAATAAAAAATCATTTTATTTAGTAAATAAAAAGTTTATTTCGAGAATTTTTTTTGTACTATTGAATATGATCTTTTTTGTATCGAAACTTTTTTAAGAACAAAGCAACTCAAGAACTCAACCAAGAAGTTTAGATACCTACGATAAAAAACCTATAACTCCCTTGTGAATAATAGTAATGAAAAAGTCACAGTTTGATTATAGGTGTCATTATGTGCCTGATTGCGGTGAAATAAGGGCCTTTTTATGAGCAAGTGTGTTGAAAAAAGTGTTATTACACTGCTTAAATCATCTGTTTTACTGGAAAGACGCAGCAATAATTAAAAACATCCGTTCATGACAGAAATTTTAGTTATTGACGGCCCGGTAGCACAGTCTGTAGTCGCGGGTCCGAATCCCGTAACGGACACATATTTATATGATGAATATAAATATTTGTACCCGAGTCATAGATGTTTGTATCTATATATGTATTCTATATCGTTGTATAGTTATCATAATACAAGTCCAGGTACTTTAAATGTGACTAGATAATTTGTGTGACAATGATAAATATTTATTATTATTTTTTAGTTATTGCTACGTATGTATGTTATTACGAGCGTTAACCCGCGACTTCGTCCGCACAAATTATATACCAGATTTTAAGTCAGATCATAAGCTATCAAATAAAAAAGTTTCATCAAAATCGGTTCAGTGGTTTTTGCATGATACTCGTTCAAACAAACAAACACCCAAACAAACACACAAACAAACACACAAACAAACAGACAGACAAAAAATCCAAAAATTGGTGAAATGGAATCAGGGACACCTAAAAACCATATCGTAACTTTTTTTTTTGTTAATATCTTCAATGTACAGACAAACTTCCTGTTACAGTTTTATAATAGTATAGATAGATTACAGTACAGTCAGAAATTTATCTGAAAACGCCCTCCTGTGCACGGGGCTCCTATCTGTAACTTTTTAGATACTTTTTTGGCATGACAGCGTTCAAACCTTCTAAATAGGGGAAAGTACATAAAACACAACGTATTTAATGTAAGTACGTTTATTTTCTTACGACAAGAAGCTTAAAAACCAATTTAGGGTGAAGCCAAACGAGCCTAATTTTGTAATTTGTGCGTCAAGTATTTTGAGTCCGTTTCATATAAAATCCGGGAATGCATTGTCTATGACGTCAGCCTTTATATAAACGGACTCAAAATAAGCGACTCACAACTCACAAAATAACGCTCGTTTGGCTTCAGCCTTATGGGACAAGAAATAATAACTACAGTCGTGTATTTATTCTACTTTAAAAAATCGTAGCTCCAAATTAGATTGCTTTTCTCTTATAAGACAAACACGGGAACAGGTTTCTCGGTAGTGGAATCGAAAAAAAAATTATAGTTCAATTTATTTCCGATTGCAGTTGCCATTGATTGTATTATATATTTTGATTGCTAAGGTTCGTACTCTTACTTCATTTTATTTCTTTCGAATATTTGTTTGGGAAAATGATTACAGCTCTTTCTTTTTCAATGTTTTTCTATTTAATCTAATCTAATCTAAGCTATTATAAAACTGTAACAGAAGTGTGTATGTACGATAAAGATATTAACAAAAAATAAGTTACGATATGGTTTTTAGGTGTCCCTGACTCCATATCACCAATTTTTGAATTTTTTGTCTGTCTGTTTGTTTGAACGAGCATCACGCAAAAACTACTGAATCGATTTTGATAAAACTTTTTTTGTTTGATAGCTTATGATCTGTCTTAATATTATAAAACGGTTAACGCTAGTCTATACTATTATAAAACTGTAACAGAAGTGTGTGACATTGAAGATATTAACAAAAAAAAGTTACGATATGGTTTTTAGGTGTCCCTGATTCCATATCAGCAATTTTAAAATTTTTTGTCTGTCTGTTTGTTTGTGTGTTTGTTTGTTTGTTTGTTTGAACGAGTATCACGCAAAAACTACTGAACCGATTTTGATGAAACTTTTTTTGTTTGATAGCTTATGATCTGACTTAAAATCTAGTATATAATTTGTGCGGACGAAGTCGCGGGTTAACGCTCGTATTTAATAAAAGTCTGGATACGTACTTGCCTTCACCCAATTAACATTATAATATATTAATCAGTCGTATTTGTTTGTCGCGTAGCAAACTGCTACGCCGTAGTTCGTAGCAGACTCGTAGCATATAATACCTGGGCTCCGAGTTGCATGGGGTCCCGGGTGAGGATATCGCTGGCCTTCCTCACGGCGCCGTAGACCAGCTCCACGTCCCGGTCCAGGATGTAGCAGCGCACGTGCTCCAGGATGCAGCGGAGGTACGATATTGTTACCGTTTGTACCTGCGGGCGGAGAGGTGTTAAAAGCTTTGTGGATGAAGGTTGGGCCAAGATTCATGCGTGTGCAGTACGTTAACACGTTAAACGCTTAGTCAAAAACTATCAATTTGACCAAAATTAAAGTGAATGTTAATATGTTTCTTGGGACATAATATGCACATAAAACTTGAAAAAATAAAAAACAAAAATATTGTTCTTGAGTTATTTAATAAAAACATGCTGCGGTCACCGGTGACCTCCATGGCGTACAAAAGTAAAAAAACGAGAAGTCGTTATCACAGCGCCACGCCGGTCACCCCGCGGTGGTGCGGTTTGGTTGCGTTGCGTTGTTCTCTCCGTGTTTTTACTTTTATTTGCTTTTTTTCATTTAGTTATTGTTGTATTGCAAACCAATCTAGTAAACGAACAAGATGGAAGGTGATTTTATGGAATTTGAAGTGGATTTTGATGGTTTGGAGTTTACACAAGAAGATTTTGACCAAATTGCTATTTTAGAATCAAGTGCACTGCCCGAAATAAATAATAGCGATGACGAACTGCAGAATCTGTGCGCAACACGTAAACGGAGGCGAATGAATAAACGTAAATAAACCATGCATTCAAAGTGTTGTATTTGAGCGCCATGCCGGGCACCTCAATGCGTTATTACTCTAATAACTGCGCCCTACGGCGCACTACAGTGATTTGAAAACAGGTCTGACATGAGGTCACCGGTGACCTCCAAGGCGGGATTCAGTAGACCTCTTGAGGTCACCGGTGACTTCCATGGCGTTTAACGTGTTAATGAGGGTGATCATCACTAACTGCCCACATTTTTTCGTATCGACGCTGCGAACGTCATCCTGTACTGTATTATTAATCGTGCTTTTTGAATGAATGAATGAATGAATGAAATATACTTTATTTACACCATACATAAAAGACATTGTACAGAAAACAAAAACTGGTTATGGTACAAATAAGGCGGTCTTATCGCTAAGAAGCGATTTCTTTCCAGACAACCTTAGGGTAGAGGAAATATCACAAAGGACGGGTCGGTGTTAAAGAAAATTAATTATAAATGTAAAAGTGAATACAACAGAATACAAATATACTTACATATCACATATAACCAAAGGTACATCGACAAATAATTAATATATATATAATAATAAATATAATATAATATCATACATCATTTCATTTTTTTTTTCATCATCGTTTTTTTTTTACATGCTGCAATAAAACATAAAAATACATACACGTAATGGATTGATTTAGTTAGAAAAAGAAAGGGGGGAAAGAAAAAAAAATCGGGATCAGAGGTCCAGAAAATGTGCTTTGACTTTTGACAAAAAAACATCCACGGAAGGAGCATGTCTGATCGACTCTGAACTCTCTCTCTTTGTTGTATGGACAAACCATCAATCGCCATTGACGAGTGTGTAAAGATCGTAGTTCAACAACAAATTATTTTGCTTGCTAGTACCATCGGCTTTACGGTAAAAAAAACATTGTAAGAAAACCTACATAAGTCAATCTCGAGGCGTGAATTTATGTTTGTTGTCTATGTCACACTGGACAGCGTTAGGGCAATAAAGTTTTTGAGAGTTACGTGGTTATTATTTAATTTAGAAATACGGTAAGAACTCGTTAAAATGTTTATTTCTAGCGTTAATGCATTGCCTTGCAAGGCATTGCCCATGCCTTAACATGGAATGGAATGGAATGGAATGGAATGGATTGGAATATGAAATATTCAAAATATCTCTGACTACTTCGAGGCACTACTATGCGGATAATCTAATATAATTCTTTCGACTGTCGGTTGTCAGCAGGGTGACCCCCTCGGTTCAGCATTGTTCAGTTTGGCCATTAACCTAATAATTCACCGTCAGTTGCAGAAAGGCTCATTCAAGTTAATCCTCCATTAAATCTCTTGCTGTCACTTTTTGACTTATGACGTAGTTAAAGCTAGCAAGAGAATTAATGGAGTATTAACTCTAATGAGCATTTCTGCAACTGAGTGTCAGTCTCTCGGCTCAACATTTAATTTATGGTATCTCGACGACGGGATACTAGGAGTTCTTTCAGATCTCACACTCATTTATTTGTTGTAATAAAGTCTTATTTACTCGTTTACCCCCATGTTAAATTCAACTCTATATTGTATAATTATAATGAATGTTAAATCAATAACGCAATACGTACTATATGTGAACTACTCTAGCCAGCTTGCACAGGATGACCGCAGATACTCGGCAAGCAGTCCGCGCTCTAACTAAGCGGTTAACCTATGACATTTGGAATAGAGGAGCGAATGTGTGCGGCTGACCGCTCTCCTCAAATATTTAGTATTGTTTCTGCATACGTATGCTGGTTTTTAGAGTGCTATGCAAATTTGTAGTGACTAGAGCCATTTTAACGTTTGAAACCGTATTTCAGAAGTACTCTGGTATAACTATATGGTACCTAATTAATAATGGATGTCGTCCGCAAATGATCAGGGTAGGTTGTGCCATTTCGGTGCGATAATGCGGGATAATGGTGGCATAATACGGACATGCCGAAATCTCGGGATCTCGGGACATGTCTTTCACTACCTATTCCGACCTCATGATCACAGATAAGTCACGAAAACATTTAAGTCTGGCATAATCATTAACCATTCCACTACAATACTATAGTTTAACTAACTAGGTAATATTGTTGAGTGTTGGTGTTTTTGTTGAATGTATGGGAATTAAAATTATTGATTAATACTGTCGTCAGGAAAAAAAACTTGGTATGTTTTTTTTTGTTCTTTATATTTATTTGGGAGCTTTTAACCCTGAGGTTATGTCAGTCCAACTTTGTATGTAAGAAAATTTAAGAAGTCGACTTTAACCCAGGTACTTCTGATTCTTATTGCTTTGAAATCCGAGTCATGGATGTTTGTATCTATATATGTATTGTATATCGTTGTCTAGTCATCATAATATAAGTCCAGGTACTTTAAATGTGACTAGATAATTTGTGTGACAATGTCAAAAATAAAAAATCTTAATCGTACAATTGTGAAACTACAAACTAAAAACATGGTTTAAATTTTGTATTATTATTTATTTTTGTATTTTGTATTATTACTGTATTATATTTTACGTTTTTGTTCAAAATTAAATACGATTCATTCGTCTGGAACTTTATACTTTTTAGTTCTTTCTTGTATTTTGTTTGCAACATAAATCTAAAAGTTCTGTAACATAGCCTTGCAGTTGCAGTAAACTTGCAGTTTCTACTTAGAAAATTACACGTAACGTGCAATTTATGTAAATTATGGAACACAGGTCTTGCTCTAAATACATATAAATTCAAATAACCGTATACAGGGTGTAAGTGAGAGCCTAGCAAATACTGAAACTGTGACCAAACTCAGACCATCAAACTAAACAACGTTCAGTATGGAGCCTACATCAGGAAACGCGAAAAAAAATCAGCTGTCCCATACAAAACTGTTGTACCTACCCGACTACAATGTATGGAACAGCAGTTTTTTTCGCGTTTCCTGAGGTAGGATCCATAGTGAAAGTTGTTCAGTTTGATGGTCTGAGTCCATCGTTTCAGTATTTGCTAGGCTGTCACTTACACCCTATATATAAAGTATAGTATAGAGCATAACCGTATGTGTAATGGTGTAACAATGTTAATGACATTGCATGCCAGATGTAGCTTCAAATATTCAGGTAATTAAGGTTCTAGTTATAGTCGGGCACCTAATCTAGTTATGCAAGTCTGGAGAACCTAATTTATTCGACTTAAGGTTGATTTTAAGCACCACAAGCTACAACCACAAGAATTGATAAATTATTTAATCTAGAAATAAACATTTTAACGGGTTCTTACCGCGCTTTGGTATATTTGAGTTCCCGATATTTCGGCAGTGTTACAACTGCCATGATAAGAAAGAACCCGTTAATGTGGTTTCAATCCATATAAACGTTTAACGCACAATACGCGTAGACGGAATTAATAAAAGTAATATTTTATATATGGAAAAATAGTTTAGAAAATCTAGTTGCCGCGTAATAAATAACATTTGCATTTTATAATATAATTACGAAGATATAAAGCTTTTAAAATTTTGTATGAAAAATTTCGAAGCTTTATATCTTCGTAATTATTTTATAAATTGCAAATGTTATTTATTACGCGGCATCTAGATTTTCCAAACTATTTTTGAATTTATACAAAGTTACTTATATTAATACCGTCTACGCGTATTGTGCGTCAAAGTTTTGTATAAAATTGACCCCTCTGCAACCGCCTTAAAATGTTTATTTCTACATTAAATAATAACTGAGTAACTCTCAAAAATTTTATGTTAAATTATTATTTGATTATTGTGAAATAAGCTTAAAAGCGTCTCTGTAGAACAAACGCCCAAACTTGTAACAACTCGATTTCGGAATGCTGTCCACTTTTAATGTCAGACCATTTTATTTCTTCCTAAATATTTCTTGAATAGGAAGGTACAATTAAAATAGAAAACATTCGAAGCCGGGTGAGTAATTATAACACGATATTTTATATTAAAATGCTGCTTACTTTTGTGATGACATGACAATTCATGTTTGGCCTATTACGCAGAGCGATAAAGGAGAGTAGTTTATGTCGCCTAATTAGTTCGATTCTGAAGTACCGTTTTTGATTTTGAGCTCTAAAGACATATATATATATTATATATATATATATATATATATACAAAATATCAGCCATTAAACGTCCACTGCTGGACATAAGCCTCCCCCAAAATGGGGGAAGGGGGGGGGGGGGGGGGGGGGGGGGATTTGCCATAATCGCCACGCTTGGCAGGCGGGTTGGCGATCGCAGTTGGATCGAATCAATGTGTGTACTCAGAGGATGCTGCTGCCCATCCTTCAGTAGATCCCTTAGTCGCCTTTTACGACACCCAAGACTTTATTTTATTACTTTTAAAATCACACTTTTTTCCAGAGGGGTAGGCAGAGACTATGGATCTCCACTTTGGGCAGTTCTGACACTTGATAAATGTAATTTACTTTTGAATATTATCTGTCCAGTTGAATCCGTGTTATTGCTAATCTGTAGAGTGAAGAATCTGTCTAAATGCTACCAAACCCTTGTACCGTCAAACACTCTCAAATTAAGCGGTGCAAATAAAAGGTATTTCACAAGCTTCAACGAGGATAACTTACAGCAGCCAGCAAGAAGTCGAAGTTGCAAACGGTAAGGTCCTTCAGCTTGGAGAAGTCACCGGCGAGGAGCAGATGGAGCCAGGATTCCTCGACATGCCTCTGAGTGAAAGCGGCAGCCGTCCTGCTGCCGGAGTGGAAGGGAGTCGAGTCCAGGAGCGCGTCGTCTTCATCCACACAACCTGGTGGAGAAGATCAGGTATTAGCTGTGCTGACATCTACGGTCGTGTAAGAGACAAGCGTATGCTACTGTGTGATAAAAGTTTCACAACTAATACCTGTCGAACATAACAAAATAGAAAAGTTTTACTGAAGAGATAAGAGGTACACACTACATTTTTAATTGTGGTTGACATTTTCTTACTCAAATCACAATTAGATTACCGTGCGTTTTATTAAATACTACCCAATAAATTTTGCACTTATAACGGATACGTGGGATTGTCCGACAGGCATACAACTGTTTTACGTTCCAGACCATAAATATAATAACTACTCTGCTATCAGTTCAAGGCAGCGGTTCAAGGACGTTAACCCTTTTCAGGGTTCCATACCCAAAGGGGAAAACGGGATCGTCCGTCCGTCCTGACGCAATACCAAGCCGGTTAAATTTTTCATACAATATGAATTAAAATATTGGATTTGATGACAAGTAATATAAAATACAAAAGGTTGAAAATTAAGGGGGGTCCCCAAATAAGAAACATATTTTTCCGGGTTTTTTGTTTTTGCTCTATCATAAAAACGGCAATCTATACAAGCGTCAAATTTCATATGATTATAGCAAAAAATAATAAAAACCGGTCATATTACGTGTGCCGGCCTTGCGCTAAGTATCCCGGAAAAAACAACAGTTTGTTATAATATTGTATGATGAGTCCGACTCGCACTTGGCCGTTTTTTCTGAAATGAAGATCTCTTTATAAATACATACATTGAAACAATACGAATATAATTCCATATAAATTATAAAACAGAATTTACACTACACCCACGGACTACACCTATCAATTTATCGCCATCTATAGGAACCTCCAAATAACACTTTATTAACACTAAAGAGGTATTAGTATTCAATCCATAACTGAATCTTTATCACCGTCATCAATATCTACCGCCTGGTGTATATTACACATTCCTCCTCCATCGATCTTGCACCGCAAGTCTTATTTTCAAACTCGTTGACATCGGCCGATCCATCACGATCGTACCTTTTTGCTACATTACGCCGAATAGTTTGGGATTTGAAAGGAGCTTAAGTCACGTAAGCTTTTAGTGGACTTTTCTTCATTGAATTATTGACTATTGAAAGTAGTGATTTAAATTCGTTTACTTTGGTACGGTACGGTAGCATTAAGTAGTCGCTTAAGAACCAAATATTGAACATTGGATAATATTTTTACACTTTAGCATCGGATTTTATAAAGTACGCATACATTTCGTCCGCACAAATTATATACCAGATTTTAAGTCAGATCATAAGCTATCAAACAAAAAAAGTTTCATCAAAATCGGTTCAGTAGTTTTTGCGTGACGGTCGTTCAAACAAACAAACACACAAACAAACAAACACACAAACAAACAGACAGACAAAAAATCCAAAAATTGCTGATATGGAATCAGGGACACCTAAAAACCGTATAGTAACTTTTTTTTGTTAATATCTTCAATGTACAGACAAACTTTCTGCTAGTTTTATAATAGTATAGATGTAACGCAAGAATTGAATAAATGTAAACTTCTTTGGCTGTTGGTCTTTTTTGTAAGTGAAGATTTGTAATTAGGATGTAATAAACGCTATAAATCTTCCTAAGGATAAATCCTACTAATATTATAAACGAAAATTTGTAAGTATGGATAGATGTTTGTTACTCTTTTACGTAGAGACTAGTGAATGGATTTTAATGAAACTTTAACTTATAGAACAGAATAACACGTAGGCTACAATTTATAAAGATATTGTGTGAATTGTCCAGACGAAGCGCAGACGAAGTCGCGGGCACCAGCTAGTCTAAACTATTATAAAACTGTAACAGAAAGTGTCTGTACATTGAAGATATTAACAAAAAAAAAGTTACGATAAGGTTTTTAGGTGTCCCTGATTCCATATCACCAATTTTTTAGATTTTTTGTCTGTCTGCTTGTTTGTGTGTATTTTTGTTTGTTTGTTTGAACGAGCATCACGCAAAAACTACTAAACCGATTTTGATGAAACTTTTTTCATTTCATACCTTATGATATGACTTAAAATCTGGTATATAATTTGTGCGGACAAAGTCGCGGGTTAACGCTCGTAATTAATAAAATAAGAAAATGATGCAGTAATAGTTTAGTCATAAATAAGCCCAGAGGTAAAAAGACAATTCTTTATAACACGCTTTCAAAACAATTTCAACACTAATAAGAATGCCACACAGACAATTTAAACTAAACTTTCTTTATTTACAAGAAGAAAGAGCTTGGGTGTAATTGCATTTACACAGAGTTGAGAGCCGCTTGGTAAAACGTTCATCTCGTAGAGTTAAGGAAAATTACAAAATATGGTTTGCAGTGCTAAACTACACAAATTGAATGTCGGCACTTTAAGCCTCTGGTCCCGTTACTATCTCTGGTGGTTGTAGTCATTACATAAAAATCACGTCAGTGGTGGTCAGAGGGACCATTCGTTAGAGGTCGTAAGGCGGGTTGAAAAAACTCTGACACAGGGGCTTGCTGATCACACTACCCCTATAAAAAGAAGAAGAAGAATTGAATGTCAACTGGAGAGAAAGCTGAAGGCTTTATTTAGATTAGGTAGTTGCATTAAGGTGGTTGCAGAGGGGTCAATTTTATACAAAACTTTGACGCACAATACGCGTAGACGGTATTATTATAAGTAACTTTGTATATATGGAAAAAAAAATTAGAAAGTCTAGATGCCGCGTCACAAATAACATTTGCAATTTATGAAAAAATTACGAAGATATAAAGCTTTTAAAATTTTGTATGCAAAATCTTCGTAATTTTTTCATAAATTGCAAATGTTATTTGTGACGCGGCAACTAGTTTTTTAAATTATTTTTTCATGTATAAAATATTACTTTTATTAATTCCGTCTACGCGTATTGTGCGTAAATTTTTTTGTATGTACTGAAACCGCCTTAACCAACTATAATACTGAATCACAAATGATGAGCTTCGTTATCTATTTATTACATTTTAAAATAATCTATTAATATTTTCATTACGCAAGTGATGTACCTACTTAACAATTACTATACTTACCTAGTTATAATAATTTAATGAAATGTATTTAGTAAATGTTGATTTGAAAAACTGTAACCAGCTTAAAGTACAGGTTGTAATAAAACACCCTTGTAATATTTTAAGGGGTTGTTTAGACCATCGAACTGGACAACTTTCACTATGGAGCCAATATCAAGAAAACATAAATAATAAATTTTTTCATACAAAATTGCAGTACCTACTGGACCCCGATTTTAGGGATGTATTTTTTCGATGTTGTGTCCATAGTGAAAGTTGTTCAATTTGATGTTCTAACTAACATCTTTAAATATTACTAGTGTTTTTTAATATCTTGTATAGACATTAAGGACCTGTTTCACCATTTCTTAGTAAGTTTTACTAATTATTTAAAATAATATCACATAGATAGCTTTTTGACGTCATTTTTTGACTCTACCACCGCGTCACCTGCAATCCTGAGATTGGGATAGACACTCCAACAAACTACTTGAGACGGGCGGAAATGCAGTGCTAACGCACTCAAAAGTCTATTAACTATAAACAGAATAGAAGAAGTGGTAAAACATATCCTAACAGATTCTGAAAAGCCGCATGTAATAACTGACCAGGTTCATGAGTCTCCGAAGTGTCTGTATCGTCGGTGTCCTGGAGGAAGTTGGCGAAGTGTAACGCGGCGAGGTCGGAGTGCGCGTCACGAAGCGCGCTCTGCACGCGCACGTACCGGCGCCGCGCGCGCGCAGACGCCGCCGCCGCCCGCCACCTCCACGTACTCCGACCCGACACTACGTTCTCACATATTAGAGATTCTGTGGACAAGATGTTGTGATAATATAAGGCAACCTTAGGTTGTTAAGTTAATACATAATAATTAGGTTAGCTAGAAGGAAAAGTTTAATGAAAAGGCTCGGTGCTCCTTTAGTAACGACTTTATGAGGACATAATTCAGAACGCGCTTCATACAAACGAAGTCTGATTATATTTTCAATACTAACCAATTAGGGTCAATGAATGATCTTTTATTAATACTAGCATTGAAACTATATATTTTAACGAAAATCTAACACAATACAAGCTTAGAGATTAGTTTCTAGATTATTTCTTAAAAATGTTACTGACTTTAATTGGCTAGTATTGAAAATATAACCAGACTTCATTTGTATGGAACACGCTCCGAATTATATCCCCTTAAGGTGGTTTCAGTCCATACAAAAGTTTGACGCACAATACGCGTAGACGGAATTAATAAAAGTAATATTTTATATATGGAAAAGTAGTTTAGAAAATCTAGTTGCCGCGTCACAAATAACATTTGCAATTTATAATATAATTACGACGATATAAAGCTTTTAAAATTTTGTATGAAAAATTAGGTTAGCTCGAAGGAAAACTTTAATGAAAAGGCTCGGTGCTCCTTTAGTAATGACTTTAAGGGAGCATCGAGCCGTGTTGCCGTAAATCTTATTTTGTTATTCGTATTGCAATTTATTGCCACCAGGAGTGGCCACTTTTGGCAGTTCTAAGAGTCCCTTTACAGTTCAGTGGTGCCCTCCCCTCATCACAATATTACAAATTTGATTTGATTCAATAATGGAAACCTAAAATGAAAAAAGTAACGTTTCTATGAAAAGATGATTCGTTTTTTTTCGAATTTCACTTAGGTTCCTCTGGGAATTTTGTTAAGTAGAATGAGTACAATCACCCTTTAAAGTTAAAAATGCTCTCTATACTTATCTATTACGCCCGAAGGGACAGAAAAGAGGAAAATGAAATGAAAACCAAATCAGTTTTCACAAATCGATGAAAAGCAAAACCTGAAAATCTTTTTGATAAACTGAGTTTGGTTCACTTATAGCCCAGTCATTTAACGGAGTTTTGTTAGGCAGGGTAGGGAGTAATTATTAATTGGAATTTTAAACTGTAACTGGCACCATTTAGTGACAAAAAGACAATCTTAAAACTTATTAAAAAAAATTTGCTACGCAACATAGAAATCGAAATTGTGTCTCCCAAGAAAGCTTTTAAATTAATTATGTTAATACCAATGTCCTCATTTGACTTAGATTTAATAATACGAATTATTTTGAAGCAATAAACTAGGCATTAGAATTTAAAAAATGAGGTATTTACTAGAAAATACGAATGTATTTTTCAAAACCTTCTAAGTAGACAAAAATATGTACACCATGTTTGAAGTATGTATAATGGTAAAGTCTTAAATGTCAAAAAAAAGTTTACCTATAGGTTAGGTTAAGATGAGGTAATAGTTAAATTTCAAAATTGGAACTGTTGCTGACGTGATTTATTTAAATTTTGTTACATTTTTAGGCTCAAATTGGTTCTTCAATATAATACCGAAAAAAAAAATTATTATTAATGAGTCCCGGCTCAAACCGTAAAATGACAGGGCTATAATTAAAAATAAATATGTCGCTGTGTATAAAGTAACAATAGGCTAAATGTGTTACTAACAATATTGTGATCTCAGTTGGTAGAAAATAGAGTTTTCTATTCAATTTATTATCAATGCAGGAGAAACACTTCGGGGTTTTGAGTTCGTTTGTTTACACTGTGTATACACAAGTAATATATGAAGAACATACCGCAGATTAAGTTAATACCAAAATAAAACCATAAAATGCTAATTTACTGTATAATAAAATAAACCTAATCAATGAATCTATTTTTCAGGGCAAAGTGATTAAGCCGAACAATACAAGACATTGAATGAATACTCGACGAAAATTAGTTTATTTCATTAACGAGTTCACTAATAAAATTATTCCATTAAGAGCTTGTAGTCTTGATTACTTGGAAAGGTCTTTTATTAATTCAGCTCACAAAGAAGCTGAAGTCATGAAGTATTCATGTATTGTATTTGTTGCTAAAGGTCAGTGGTCAGGTATTATTTTCAGACTGAAAATATAGAAATGCTGCACAATTAGGTAGGACGTTTATTTTTGTGTTCGCACAAAAACGTCATTTGAGCATGAGCTTTGAATGTGAAATTGTACAAGTGCAAAAAGCGTCGGAATAACAAACCTGTTGGATTACAATAACAGCGTTCTGAACTTTAGACTTGTAAAATTCATCAGTCGGTTTTTTAGCTGTGTCAAGTATGTATGATATTCAACTCGCAGGGTCTATGATGTAACTGTACTATATCCTGACTATTCCTGATATTGCAAATTGATGATACAATGTTTATAGTTTGCAATTAATTATCCAATCACCTGTCAACATAGCCGTAAATGGAGAAGATAGGTAGGTACTGCCCTGACATCTGTTTTAAATACATAATACTCAGAAACCCAACTTTGCAAGATACAAATTGAAAATTTTGAAGAAATACCTTAAAATATAGTTTACTGTCAAATTGTCAATTTTATAATAACAATAACAAAAGTAGTACTTATTATTTATTATTCAATATGGTTAGACCCTTTATGAATTATTACTAGGGTGGTTTGTAATGTACGGATGCAAAGCCTAGACACTGACATTGAAAGAGGAAAACAAGCTTTTAGTGGCCGAACGGAAAATCTTCCGGAAGATTCTGGAACCGATTAAGAAGGAAGATGGGAGCTGTCGAATAAGAAAAAATTTGAATATAGAAGACCTAGTCTCTGCTCCCAACGTTCTAGGAGAGATAAAATCTGCTCGACTACGCTGGCTCGTACACATAAAACGGATGGGGGAAGATTGCGCGGTGAAGAGAGCGTATCTGGGGCGACCCTCCGGGCGTCGCCCAGTGGGCAGGCCCAGGTATCGCTGGATAGACCAGATTACCAAAGATCTCGAGGAGCTGGAGGTGCCTAACTGGACTGAGATGACACAGAAAAGGGATGAATGGCGTGCTTTGTTGTCGGAGGCCAAGACCCATTTCGGGTCCCTGAGCCAGCATAGAAAGTAGGAAGTAAGTAAGTGTTTTGTTACAGTTACATAAACAGTACATAAATAATTGGATCTCGTTGTAATTCTGTAAGTTGGCGGTCGCGTATCCGGTTCTCTAGGGCTTGCACATGGTTTTCTATTACCTCTAATGTGTTTTTTGTATAATATAAAACAATCCTTTTGAATTTAGAAGATTGTATCTAGAGGAAATGATCTAAAGTTTAAATTAAGATACTCTCAAAACTCATTCGTCATTTTGACGAAAATACAGTGACCTTTTGCTAGACACCAGAAAAATCCATTAATTTATAAATAAAATAATTGGTCTTTTTTTCCCCTGCGATGCCTAACTAACATTACAAAACAACGTCTAGTTTATATGCTGCAATTTTGGTTGGAATCATTGAATAATTATGTGTAGAACAGACAACGCGAACAAAATCTGTGCACCACGATCAGAAGTGCGGGGCGCGCACCGGGCGCGTCGCAGTTCAGCACGCGCCCGGCACATGCTAAGTAAGTTAGAGCCCATCAGCTCAAACGAGTGTTACAAAAAAATGTGTCTGGGTGTCGCCTCTAGTAGGTACCTCAATCGTTGGAACGAAAACAAGTAATTACTTAGTTTACTGCACTTACCCGCTGTAAGATAAGTTTAATCGCTCCTATTTATATTGTACGCATCGCTAACTTTAACTAAATGCCGGCAGTAAAGATTTATGCTTTTGGTAAAGTGCTTGTTTTATTAATTTTGGTACATACTTTGTGAAATCACTTGAATTGGTACATAAATACATAAACTCGGGACAATAATCCCTTCCGGGGTGATCAGAAACATTGCTACAATTACTGACTGTATTACAGGCAGTTAGTAGCAAGGACTGATAATTTACATTGAAACCATACACAGTGTATTAACTTGCATTGCATATTTTCAGGAGTGCTTTAGACCATTAAACTGAACAACTTAAAGGGCCTATGTCGAAAAATAATTGAAGCGAAATGGGCGTGTGATAGCTTATATTACTGCCTGATGCGAGAGAAAGAGATGGGGCGGCGCGCGCGCCTGAAACGACGCAAGCGTAAAACACACTTTATTTAATTGTGTTTGTGTTTATTTAATTGTGTTTTTGGTGTTATTTATGTAAGTTCAATTCTGCTCTTACCAAATTTGTAAAATATTAATCTGTTTTTTTAAATCAAGTCTCGTGTTTCTATTATTCACCGTTTAGCAGTTCCAAGCATTTATCGATAAAAACGGAGGCTACTTTGGCTTGTTTTTCTATGATATAAGAAAATGTGTCTTAATCGTGTTTTGGCTCTTGTCAAAACTTCAATTATATGTTCAATTTACACATATCCGCTAATCATACTCCTACTGTTAGTACTTCATGATATATGAAGCTTTGAATAATCCTATTTTTTTCACATAGCCTCTTGACTATGGAGCCAACATCGAATTCGCAAAAAATATCAGCTGTTCTGTAAAGGGTCCGAGTAGCCAGTGTCGTTATCCGTGGAACCGATATTTTTTTAAGCGATTTCAATATTGGTCCAAAGGTGGAATTTATTTAATTAGTTGGTCTGAAGCATCCCTTTTTAGTTTACATCGCGTATTTTCAAACTGTCCTATGTAACACAGCATACAAAAGTGGACTAAAAATTGTTGGTAGTTTTATAAAAGTTTTATACCAAACCGAAGGGGGTTACGGTCGATGACGATGACGATTATGTATTGGTGTAGGTATGCATGCCATATTTAAAAAAATATTTCTGTTTGTCAGATAAATTCGCTTTTTCTACCGACACAAAATATACCTAGTATCTAAACTATTATAAAACTGTAACAAAAAGTATGTCTGTACATTAAAGATATAAACAAAAAAAAAGTTACGATATGGTTTTTAGGTGTCCCTGATTCCATATCTGCAATTTTTAGATTTGTTGTCTGTCTGTTTGTTTGTGTGTTTGTTTATTTGTTTGTTTGATCGAGCATGACGCGAAAACTACTAAACCGATTTTGATGAAATTTTTTTTGTTTGATAGCTTGTTATCTGACTTGAAATCTGGTATACAACGTGTTAATGAATAAGCGCAAAACCTCATACACCCCAACTGATTTATAGCAAAATAATTAGATTGAAGCAATAATTTCATTATTTTGATAATTAAAATTTAAAGTTATTCGCATTTTAAGTTTTGAGGTAAAAATGATTTGTTGTCTTTTCAGCAATGAATGAAAGAGCTAACGTACTCATGGATATATTTTAAGAAGCTTTTTTTGGTATTAAGTAGGGTGAGTATGCCCGTGCGGTGGGTTGACATTGGGTTCAGTAAATTTTAAATTTTACGATCAAATTATTTAATATTTTGAAAAAAATTACCTATGTTGAAACCATGATAATTCGATTCTGCTCTCGATTCCAAACAAACTACTTTCTAGTTTTGCGTTAATTCATTAACACGCTGTATAATTTGTGTGGACGAAGTCGCGGGTTAGCCCTAGTATGTATGTAAACGGACGTATTTCTTTCAAAAAGCTATTAGTCATCGGCTTCATTCAACGGATAACATAGTGAAATAATTAATACTCGATTCATTATGAATCGACAGGGAAGCCATAAATCATCGTATCATCGATCAACTATACACTTTGTTGCTATTATCGATCAAATGAACATTTGTTACAGGATGAATTTATGATTTTCATTTAAGTAATTGTTTTTTATTTTGCACGCAGTTTTAACTACAATACATAGCCTTACAATAGGCATAGCCTACTGTAGCAAGGCTCACTTTTAGCAAAATTTGAAAGTTTCAGACTGGTTTCATAGAATGACGTGTCGATGATGGCTAGTTTAAAAAGATTAGTTGCTTGTCGAAGCAAAGTCTTTGACCGCTCCAAAATGGATTATGGTTGTTAATTTATTATGTACGAGCGTTAACCCGCGACTTCGTCCGCACAAATTATATACCAGATTTTAAATCAGATCATTAGCTATAAAACAAAAAAAGTTTCATCAAAATCGGTTCAGTAGTTTTTGCGTGATGCTCGTTCAAACAAACAAACAAACAGATGACAAAAAATCCAAAAATAGGTGATATGGAATCAGGGATACCTAAAAACCATATCGTAACTTTTTTTTGTTAATATCTTCAATGTACAGACAAACTTCCTGTTACAGTGTCAGCTGTCCCATATTTTTGGCTCGAGTCAGTTTGCAGTTCTGCATGGAACAGAACTTTTTTTTTCGCGATTTCAATGTTGGTCCCATAGACAAAGTTGTTCAGTATGATGGTCTGATCATCCTCTCAAAAATTTGTCAGCATATTCTTCTTATCGTGTGGGCAGAGCCCTGTTGTCAGAGTTTTTTCAGACCGCCTTACGGCCTCTGACGTGGTTTTATGTAACGACTACTACCACCAGATATAGTAACCGGGACCAACGGCTTAACGTGCCATCCGAAGCACGGAATCATTTATCTTTTCAGACAATCAGGTGATTCAGCCTGCAATGCCCTAACCAACTGGGGAAAAACGCACAAAGTGACATATCACTAGGTGTCCCCCGTGGGAATCGAACCCACGACCTCCATGTCGAGAGCCAATAATCTTAACCAACTCTTAATCCCTTACAATCCGAAACAAGTCAGAAACTTCCCTATCATTTACTAACTATAAGTGTGCAATTATATAAGGTCTAACAAAATTACAAACCTGCTCGACCTAAATGTATGGGACAGCAGATTTTTATTCGCGATTTCGATATTGGTCTCATAGAGAAAGTTGTTCAGTTTGATGGTCTGAGCATACCCTTAAAATAGTTTCACCTAATTTTGTTAGACCTTATATAGCAACGAGCGTTAACCCGCTACTTTGTCCGCACAAATTACATACCAGATTTTAAGTCAGATAATAAGCTATCAAACAAAAAAGTTTCCTCAAAATCGGTTTTGTAGTTTTTGCGTGATGCTCGTTCAAACAAACTTCCTGTTACAGTTTTATAATAGTTTAGATAAGTTATAAGGCATAGAAAAACATGATATGCAAATTCTCACTCACATTTAATTGCAATCGAAAGCATTGGTGGCCACATCGTATGTTTTAGAAAGACAAAAGGACAAAAAGAAGATCACTTACTCATCATATACTTGGCGACGCACAGAGTGGAAAAGTTGAAGTTGGCCTCCTTGAGTGTTATGACAGCTTCACTATTGCTCGTCGGCATCAGTAGCTCGAGCAGTTCGAGCTCCGTGAGGCCAAACTCCGAACAAGTTATATAGCCTGAAACAATATGACAACGCTTTGACCACTATACCTAGCGGCTTTTGAGCAGGGTTGCCGAGTTTGAACGAAAGTAATTTTCATTAAAACTTATTTTTCTTTGTAAGGCTTAAGGTGGTTGCAGAGGGGTCAATTTTATACAAAACTTTGACGCACAATACGCGTAGACGGTATTAATATAAGTAACTTTGTATGTATGAAAAAAATGTTTAGAAAATCTAGATGCCGTGTCACAAATAACATTTGCAATTTATAAAGTTATTACGAGGATATAAAGCTTTGATATTTTTCATACAAAATTTTAAAAGCTTTATATCTTCGTAATTATATTACAAATTGCAAATGTTATTTGTGACGCGGCAACTAGATTTCCTAAACTATTGTTCCATATATAAAATATTACTTTTATTAATTCCGGCTTCGCGTATTGTGCGTCAAACTTTTGTATGGACTGAAACCAACTTAAGGTTGTAGCGTCGCCTGCAGATTTAAATTTACAGGCATATTATGGATATCTAGTGAGAAATGTATCGAACGCCTGTATACTTAAAGCTGCAGTCGATTGTACAATAGATTCAGTTCTAGATTTTTCTATCAAATTAAAGATTGAAAAATTTGTCTCGGGCGGTACTTGAATCCGCACTCTTCCAAACCGGGGATCTGCGTTATCCAATTCGAACGAAATTTTCTAGAGTGCGGGTTCAAGTCCCGCCCTAGACAAATTTTTCAATTTTTAATTTGATTCGAAATAGCACAACATGGCTGTAACATGTTTAAAATCAATAATATTTGAAATTAGATTTTCCTAGTTCTACAAAAAATAAGGTAAGTAGTAGAAAAAATGTTTTTATGTAGCTCTCTATGTTTACAGAGTACTCTACAGATAATTCCGCGAATAAAGGAAGATTTAACATTGTTTTCTAAGACACTAAAACAAAAGAACACTGTTCTGCCATAGATAAACACTCAAATAAATACGAAATAGTGTTTTCAGTAGCGATTACTCCAAAAAAATAGTGTGACTTTTAACAAACATTAATGATGATTCAAAAGTGGTTTCAATAGGTATTCAGTTCCAATGTAAATTAATGTAAAACGGGTGGCAACCCTAAAGTAAAGTGCTCGCTAAACAAGTTAAATAGTTCAGACTGCTGCACATTGGCCAACATTAGTGCCGATGTTGTGGACTTCAAGCTGAATTTAATTCGTGTTTTGTTAACAGCATAAAGCTCTTGTTTGCGAACGGACAATATTATCTCAATACAGAAATCAAACAGTAGCAGCAATTAATTTAAAAATTAATAATTCGATCGCTGCCGACAATCACTGTGGAATATCACTTGCTTGTTTATAGCCTATGATCAACAGTGAAGATTCCATATTGATGTGTGATGTGCCTACGTTTTTACTTAGCCATGTAAGGTTAATGTCGGTACTGCTTGATAAGTATATTGGAAAATAAATAAATGTTTGGGGTAGGGATCAAAGCGTTTCGAAAACCTTTGCCAAATTTAAATTAACCCTTAAACATTTTAAATAAAGTAATTAAATGTAACAAATTTTTCACATAATTCTGGTTTACTAAGTTAATTTCGAGGTCAAATTGTTTTAGCCAGTCTTCCGCTGTTGGGGTGAACCTATGGAGTTCTTCAATTCGGGAAAACGGCGCAGAACATGGTGGAGGGTTTGGTCAGGTTCCCCGCAGTCACTCATCGTCGACACCTGGTAATTTAAACCTCCCCAGATCCAAGCAGGAAGACAAAAAATGCCATGATAAGATGATGATTGATGACTTGATAAACTTTTCACCCCTTCGGGCGGAAAGCGTCGCCGCTTTTCGCCTCCGTCGAAGAGAAAAATAGTAAACTAACCTCGGGCAGCAAATAAGAAAGCCTCAGATCACATGTTTGTTGACCTCGGCTTCATGAGATCTGAGACCTTTCTTAACTTTCCTGCCCTCGGTGTGTGATCTACTATTATTAAAGAACTTACCAGCTAATTTACTAAACGCTTTAGCTCCGAAGACGACTTCTAAGTTATCAAAGGCACCGTCAATATAGTCTCCGTAACTGTTGTTGTCGGGTGTTTCCTCAATAGCGTCCAACAAGTAGTAACTATTCTGTACTCTAAACTTCTCCTTTTGAGCCGGAGTTAATTGCAGTTGCTCCAGCGATACTGCACTTGTACAAACTAAGAACACGTTCCTTGGCAAAGACATCGGCAGCCAAGACAATCCTGTCACTATATCACATTCTAAAGGATTTACTCTGTGAACATTGTCGATGAAAATCAACAAAATTTCGTTCTCCATGTCTTCGCATCTCCTTAGTAGACTTTGAAACCAATTGTTTATGTATAAAGGGTCGAAACTCGCATCTTTCGGCAAGTATCCCTCGGGAATGTTCAAAATTATCGCTATTTGTTGGCACATCACCCTTAGAAGCTCCAAGTTGTAGGCAGACCGCGGAGTGCACGCGGAAAATCTTATTATCCTTAGAACAGGCTTTGGGAAAACTTCCTCGCATTTATAGTATAAATGTGTCAATAGAGTAGTTTTTCCGGAAGCATCGGGTCCGTGTATTAAAACTGGAGGGTGCCGCGTCCGATTTTCATAGTTCTCCTTAGCATTACTTAGTATACTCTTTGCCACATCTTCAACTTGCTTAACAGTAACCTTATAGAGACGATTATGTTCAATACATATCCTAAGATGAGTGATGTGTTCCAAAAATACTTCCTGAAAGAAAAGCGTTGATTAATGATACTTAGGTAACTGAAGTCTTAAGAAAACTTGTTGTAAAGTAACTTTACTACGAGCTTAATTATTCTTTATGTTTGCGTAATTAAAGTTTCAAAGTAATTTTAATGTTGTTGTCTTTCATTACGTTACAAATAGGGAGATGCTAATTACAGACTTGACATTTACTTTTATAAATATGCAAAACTATGTTAATTACAAGTGGTTATTTAAAAAAAAAAGTAAACCGTTATGTAGTAGTTTACGCCAGGGCAAGCGCTATAATTTCACCAAATTTTTGTACTGTTCACATCGCTACAGTGCATACTACAATAATATCATACAGTCAGCCTTGCAGCTGATCGTTTTTACGGACCTTTAAACGTCTGTAACTCCTAAACCGACTGACGTTATGCAGGCAGACCTAGTCCATCCCCATCACAGATATGCTCTACACCCCATAAACACTGAATCAGCCTTGCAGCTGATGGTTGCAAAAAGTACACTTATCTCTTATAATAAAAGGAGCTACTTAGATTTACAGAGAGACCAACTATTAATTTATAGTATGTGTTATGAATCAGTCACTCGAAAAAAAATGCAAAATAAACGAAAATAATGTAATACCTGTACAGTCTTTTTTCTTCCCTTCCCTTGGTCGGGTTCGGTACTCAGGCTGTCATCGACCAGCGAACTAAAGACAGCGTGTACCTTCTCCCTGAAAGGGGCCAACTTCTCCTCGTTGTCTGATGCAGCGTCAGTTCTCGAAGACTCTGCTGATGATGGCCTGGTTTAAAAATTATTTTAGGTTAGGATGTTTGTCTGGTACTACCCAAGATGCCGAACGTTATTATTTTATTTACTATACTCTCAAATTAGTTAATTATTCTATTAATAATCTACTAAAAGAGTATACTAAAAGAGTTATTGAAAGTTTAACACTTTATTTTAGACTAGCTTCTGCCCGCGACTTCGTCCGCGTAGATTTTGATGTTCTACAGCCCGTTGCACCTCTTAAGGTGTTGATTTTCGAAAAATCCTTTCTTAGTTTCCAAGGATGTAGGGGACATCCTCTGTAGAACTCGTATTCCAAATTTCATGTTTCTATCTTCAGTAGTTTCGGCTGTGCGTCGTCAGTCAGTAATGCCTCCAATCGTATTTATTTTATTTCTTAACAATTAAACCATATTTCCAAATAAAAAAACAAGAAGGTTACTATTAATTTCATTCAATAAATAACATGTATAGATTTTATTCACATAGAATGTCACATTGTAGTCATTGCTAATTTTCAATTTATCGGGTCACTGTGGATTTGTTTTTATAATGTTAAATAAGTAAATAACTAAAAAAAAGTAAATAAGTAAAAAGAAGCCACTTTTGCCTTTTTAATGATTTATAATACCTACAGGCATAAAACATAATAATCCGTAATGTTTCGATAAATTGAAAGCCAAACAGGACTACAATGTGACATTCTTGTTTTTTGGAAATGTTCAATTGTTTAGAAATAAAAAAAATACTAATAATATTGAAGGCAGCACAATATTGTTTAAGATATTTATTTCTAAAGAAGAAAGAATACAATTCACTTAGGGCTAGAAGCTTAGCTGCGGGGAGGCTGTATGAGCTTATAGAGTGATGCCTCAGTACCAACAGCAATGAGGATTGGGGGACGCTACTTTCCTTTGCCGTCGTTTGAGGGAGAGGGGCCGAGACCCCCGCTCCGGGTCGTACCTGGTTCAACACATTTCCCTAGCCATACAGCGTGGAAACGCCACGAGCGTGATGGGCACATTTCAACCGGGTTCGACTCGAGGCGGGCTCGTTGACTGATTATTTTGTTTAGTCTAGTTATATTTTAGTTTTAGGATATTTCAGTTTTATTATGAATTTGTGTCTATACTGTTAATTAATATCAATTTGTTTATTTAAATTAAATTCAATTAAAATATTGAGAAATACAAGGTATTAAAATAAGATTAAACAACATTTTTGAACGTACAGGTAACAGAACGATAATAAAATTTTGGTTAGGTATATATACACATAGGTTTATAACTTAGGTAAAGTAAGGGTATAAACAATAAAATAGTACCTCTGTACCCTCTTAATAAGTATAACTTAGTAATTCTCAATTCTAGAAGACAACTTAATTGATACTTTAATTGTCTAGCCATAATTACTTCATGACTATTAGATTGCAGAGGTAATCAATATAAAATGGTTGTGTGACATTCACCTGATGCTATCGTATCTTTGGTGGTTCCAATTTGTCGTCAGACTCAATTACATTGTTGTTTCAGTACAACACTATTATTAAGTAAGGACTTTCGATTATCTAATATGAACACGAGTCACGAACGTGGATATGTATGTCTTATACTGTGTTTTGTTAGATAATAGCGTAGATTTTCAGATACCTACAATTAAATCCTTGACCAAGGGAGGTAGAACAATTCTCATCTTTAGAAACATTAGGAGAGACGTCTGCAAATCTATCTCTTGATAGATATTGTATAATCTCTCTCACACAATATCTATCCCAAAAAAATAGACCTCACGTTTTGTTTGGTATACGTCGCGGCACGAATCTCTAGAGCTCGAATGAGTGTATGTAGATGGAAATGCATAGTGTATTGTACATAAGGTCAGCGCAATCAAGGTCAGCGCTAAAGATCCGTGCCGCTACTTATAGTCGTGACTTTTTTTCCCTGGTTTAGAGGTTAGTAAGCCTACTTTTCATGATGGTGCATGATAGGGTGATTTCAGACTCAAACCATTAAACTTTTAGGGACTTTCGTACTGCGAGGAATTTTATGCCTATGTCTTAGCCGTGTAAACGTAACAGAAAAAAAAAGGTACACTTTCGCATTTATAATATTAAGTATGAATTTGTATCACTACAGTATGGTTCTTGGGCAAAGAAAATAAAAAAGTGACAAAAAAATTACAACTCACTCTAGCCTAATGATGTGGTTATCAGGTAAAGCATCTTCCAGCTTCTTTTTGAGTTGTTTTAACCTCGAATGCGCTAAAACAGTCAACTTGGAATCATCTTCCAGGTCTGGTAAGTCACGGTACGCGACCACTACGCCATTTTTGTTCTTCCCCTTTGATATCAGTTCTGAAAAAAAAAACTACAATGTAATAACAAGTAAAAAAACTTAAAAAGTAAATGTAGCTGACAAATAAATAATGGATAAGTAATATAGTAATCATTAAAATTACATAATTTTTTTTTATTAAGCCTTTTCAGGAAGGTATTCAAGTCATTGCGTATGTTACATACATACGTGCATCATCATCATCATCATCATCATCTCAGCCGATGGACGTCCACTGCTGGACATAGGCCTCCCCCAAGGATCGTCATAACATCCCGGTCCTGCGCTGCCCTCATCTAACGGGTTCCCGCCGCCTTCATAAGGTCGTCGGTCTACCGTGTGAGGGGCCTACCCACGCTGCGCTTTCCGGTACGCGGTCGCCACATACGTGCGTACAATGCTTTTTTTATTTACATATTTTACACAACGTATGTAAATTAATAATGTGTTCCTCCCCTCCATTCTCCTTATTCATGTTACAAAAGTGAAACTATGAGTGGGTGCCATACAAATCTGCATAAAAAGTCAGATTATACCCTCTCAGTAAGTACCATGCTCTCCTCTATTCGGAAAGGAGTACCCATAGAGATCTAGAGAGATGCCAACCAACGCGCTGAGTACGAAACCGAGTGTCGCATTACCACCAGTACCACGCGATAGAAACTATTTTGTTAGCTTGAATGTGCTCATTATCCATTGCGGTATCAGAACTCAACGTTCGAATAATGTTTAGTACTACGCAAGCATTGTAAACTATTTACACATATATCTCGGCTGGCTTTCAGCCTCATAATATATTGATTCGTTACTGTCGCGAGCAATGTGTTCTGTTTTTGCGCATATTGCTGCGTCACTGGTCCCGCCCCCTTTTCATATCTCCCTTTAGTTTTTGTGATCTGTGGATCAAACTTAATATGCAGCGCATTTGTGCGCGCTCGCTTCCGGCCATTTGGAAGAAGTGTAAATAAAGTTGCTATTTCTTTCATTCATCATCATCATATCAGCCATTAAACGTCCACTGCTGGACATAAGCCTCCCCCAAAAGGGGGGGATTAGCCATAATAGCCACGATTGACAGGCGGGTTGGCGATCGCAGTTGGATCAAATCAATGTGTGTACTCAGAGGTTGCTGCTGCCCATCCTTCAGTAGATACCTTAGTCGCCTTTTACGACACCCACGGGAGGAAATGGGATGGTGCTATTCATAGCCGACACCACACGGCAATCATATCTCTTTCATTGATTCAATTAAATAGACAAAAAAAGGTTACAATATATCCTATCATATTTAACTTCCTGACCTTGTAGGTCCAGACAGTGTTAAAGTGCCCTAATATCTCGGTTTCGCATACCTAGCAACAATACTGCGGTGTGGCGACGCAGCAATTTATCCCCTTGCGGCCACCCGGGCGAGTAAAAGACCTAAATTTGACCTTGCACAGCCTTAAGGGTCAAACGATAGGCAACAAGCTAAGGATGTGTCGCAGTTATGTTAATTTTAAGACCGTTACCGTGAAGAGATGATACTGTTATTTTGAGAATGAGGAAAACGACCTAAAACCAGCTTAAGCTCACGATTATATGAGAGATCACGAGAGATATTCTAAACATCATAATTCAGACTATCCACATTTCACTAGCAGTGCCAAAATTCTATCCAGTGTTATATATAGTGAGCCCGTAGCCACTTTGGAAAATAGACGCTTATACGCCTCGCAACTTAAAATCACATGTATGAATATCAACCAGAAGATAAGTTTCATACAAGTGTTCGCAACTGCAGTAGTTCCACGAAAAAAATCTTAATCCATTGCTATAAGAATCAAAGTGACGTATAGGCGGGTCCTGATACAATAGGTATAGGACTTTAGGGTATTTTACGTCTGAAGTAACAATCTCTTAAGAATTCCAAAACACATCTACTCGTAGACTGAGAGGGTATTTATAAGTACCTACCTAAGCAGAGAACTCCGACAGTCGTTAATCATGTATGAGTATGACAACGTAATACCTACTAAAATGTGCGTCGTAATTTAGGTCAAGCAATTTCTTTAGCAGGCAACGGCAATTCAATTCAATAGCGAACGACAATATCCAATAGCGTTTGTTTCCTTTATGTCGCTTTTAATAATATTGAACACGTTCCTTTTAAGGTGATATCGGCTGCGACATTGCCATTTCCAAGTTTCATTTATTTCATTTTATCTAATAACAATTTGTAAGCATTTGATATTCCATCAAATGAATAAATTGTTTTCTAGAACGTTTCAATGGTTCCGTATCTAAAAAGTGCTAAGGAGTGCTAATACAGTGCTATTACTTCTTCTTATCGTGTGGGCAGAGCCCTGGTGTCAAAATTTTTTCAGACCGCCTTATAGGCCTTTGACGTAGTTTTTATGTTACGACTACTAACCACCAGAGATAGTAGCCGGGACCAACGGCTTAACGTGCCATCCGAAGCACGGAATCATTTTTCTTTTCAGACAATCAGGTGATTCAGCCTGCAATGTCTTAACCAACTGGGGAAAAACGCACAAATTATTTTTAATTTAATCGGGCATAGGCCCACCACACATTCCCACCGCTGTAACTCCTGTAAGCCAGGATCAACAGCGGCGACCATTCACAATACTGGACAATGAAGTCCAGCGAGCCCGGGGGATGACTCTAATCTGTCTTGGAACCCGCAATGAATTAATCAAAGAAGATAGGAGGAGTAGGAAAACGAAATATCCGACTTCCCTCCATTGCAAACGGGAGACAGCAATAAGAAGAAAAAAAAAAAAACATGGCTATTAGAGAGCCAATTCAAGAGATCATTTATGGCAGGCAGGCAATGGCAATTCAGTTCAATAGCGAACGACAATATCCAATATCGTTTGTTGCCTTTATGTCGCTTTTAATAATATTGAACACGTTCCTTTTAAGGTGATATCGGCTGCGACATTGCCATTTCCAAGTTTCATTTATTTCTTTTTATCTAGTAACAATTTTCGCATTTGATATTCCATCAAATGAATAAATTGTTTTCTAGAACGTTTCAATGGTTCCGTATCTAAAAAGTGCTAAGGAGTGCTAATACAGTGCTATTACTTCTTCTTATCGTGTGGGCAGAGCCCTGGTGTCAAAATTTTTTCAGACCGCCTTATAGGCCTTTGACGTAGTTTTTATGTTACGACTACTAACCACCAGAGATAGTAGCCGGGACCAACGGCTTAACGTGCCATCCGAAACACGGAATCATTTTTCTTTTCAGACAATCAGGTGATTCAGCCTGCAATGTCTTAACCAACTGGGGAAAAACGCACAAAGTGACATATCACTACTTTGTGTATTATTATGTCCGTGTGTACAATAAAGTGTTATATAGTGGCGAGCTGTTGGTGATTGGCGACACCACGGACCCGATTCTCCAGAGGGCCCGGATTGATTTGGCTCTCACCTCCTGTCTTGCCTTAACCGGCCGGCCAGGAGTGGAGTCGCAAGAGTCCAGGTTGGAAGTGTAAAATGTCATAACGCCGGTACCTGCTGACTGGTGCGCTCAGCACCGGGAACCGGCGCCCGCAGACTCACCTCTCTACAACCTTAGCCGCTCACTAGATATTGCTGCCTTGTCGCTCCTTGCGAGCGGCCTTTTTGGGGGGCCCATCAAATGAGTTGGCAAGTCACTGCCTGCCATTTTTGACAAACTAGAGACATTTGTTATGGCAGGCGTCCCGAGTCTCTCCGCAATAACCCAGATTTCCCGGCCCACCCAGTTCACCCCCCATAACCCTAGTTGTTTTCTGTCCTTTCTACAATAGTCTCTGCACTGAACGTGGTATGTCCTCTGGTGCATTTCCATAATGCATTCAGAGATAGGCCACGATAAAAGTGTCTCAAAGGGCCTCTACGTGTTGGACCTGTGTCCCCACGCAAGCCTTCCAAAGGTCCGGGCTACGGCCCGTGAGTAAGCCTTTTACAGAGATACATAATAATAATAATAATCACTAGGTGACCCCCGTGGGAATCGAACCCACGACCTCCGTGTCGAGAGCCTAATGCTCTAAACCATTAGACCACGGAGGCAGTTTATTATTAGAGGCTATTACTAAGTCTACGCCTTCCATCAGTTCATCTGTTTTAAGTTTAAAGAGCCTGTATCTTTTGAACTGTCATAGGATGTGTTATTATTATTATGTTGGATTTGACCACAAATAATAAAAAAAAGTAGTTTAAAATTAAGGAGTTTCATCGATTTTCTATGAGTCCACACATTTTTTCGTTGTTTTACCCATGTTGTTTTAAAGTAAAGTAAAGTTGTTTAATTTCAATGTCTGAATACACCCAATAAAAACTAGTTGGTAAACCTCAAGAGTGGAACTAAAGTGGAGCAAACCGTTCCATTTTTGTTCTTAGTGACTCAATAAATAAATACCAGCGAAGCAAACCACCATTAAAGGCGCATCTTGCCTTTAAAAACCTATTAAAATTCGCTTTAGTGCGCTACTGGCATCTTAATAGTATTAAGCACGTTTACTTCTTTTAAGCCTTCTTTTCGAGAGCAATTTAAAGCGCAAATTTTAAATAGAAGGGCGGATAAAACAACAGCAGAAAGAGTTTCCATTATAATTCTTAAATGAAACCCATGAATACAAAGATTTTATTAAATAGTTGAGTTTCAGAAATAAATAAAGAGCTTTCCCATCTTATGAGAAAACATTTAAGAGAGAAAATGTGACACTAGCTAGACAAATAATTTGATATAGAATGGCATCTATCGTATCGTTTTCATGTCTTACTTCTTCATTCTGTACATTTTCATTTGTAAGTACTTACTTAGCAACATTTAGCAGCTAATATTATTCTCTAATATGATATATGATAATCTGATCAAATATGTCTGTCAAATCAAAATAAAGATTGACAGTCTCGGACGGGATTTGAACCCGCAACCTACCAAACCAAACGTGCTTTCGTCCAAACATGGCTGTAACATGTTAATAATCAATATCTGATATACCTGGCAAACCACTAAGATTTACGAAACATAAAGCGGAAATTGCTGCAAATCAACTAAAATCGAATCATTTATTTCAGAACATAAATTCCATAACAATGTTACAAATTACATTTTCATTGTTCTTATCGTGTTTGCAGAGCCCTGGTGTCAGAGTTTTTTCAGACCGCCTTACGGCCTCTGACGTGGTTTTTATGTAACGACTACTACCACCAGAGACAGTAGCCGAGACTAGCGACTTAACGTGCCATCCGTAGCACGGAATCATTTTCTTTTCAGACAATCAGCGATATACACGTATCAGCTTTGAGCTGCTAGTTTGTCATATATAATAATAATAATCAGGTGATTCAGCGTGCAGTGTCCTAACCAATTGGGGAAAAACGTACAAATTGACATTCAAAGTTCAAGTGAATTTCAATGTTAAAATATAATGTAAGTTTTTGAGCTCTAGAGAATTTTTTTTTATTTTCAGGCAGAATATTCTGAAACGTGCACGACAGATTTAAACTTAGTAAATTTTAAAATATTCATACAAGTGTTTTATTAAACTGCAGTCACCATCCAGCACTGTTAGTCTGGTTACCTCTCTATTTTATTACATAATACGAGTTAAAACTGGTGTTTTTACAGATCTTCGCAGTAAGCTGAGGCTCTTACTGCCACCTTTTATAGCATTTACAGCGCTAAGCTATTTTGTCAATCTTTGTAGATATTTACGATGCGATACGAATTCGCAGTTATGAGCCCATACCCCTGGTGAATTCCGTTTATTTTGTTTATTTTTATTCTTTATTGTTTTTTGATTAGTCAGTCACACTGACAATCGGACGTCCCCATATTATTCCGCGTATTTTCTCAGGAATATCGTTGATATGATAAAATACAGTTATGTTCATTGATATATTAAGGCTTCTTCGTACCTCCTTGAAAACGTTTAGTAATACGGTAGGTATATTCAATTATACTGAAAGCTATAATTGAACAATTACTGTAACAAACTGTGTAATAACAGTTACAATATTACTGCCAAAAATATGGTTCAAATTCGCGCAGTGACTGTCCAGTACCTAGTATTTATTCTCTGCTAGTACTACATATAAATGACTGACTATTAACGGACACACAAATCTATTAACCCAGTTTTATAAATAACGAGCGTTAACCCGCGACTTCGTCCGCACAAATTATATATAAGATTTTAAGTCAGATCATAAGCTATCAAACAAAAAAGTTTAATCAAAATCGGTTCAGTAGTTTTTGCGTGATACTCGTTCAAACAAACAAACAAACAGACGGACAAAAAATCCAAAAATTGGTGAAATGGAATCAGGGACACCTAAAAACCATATCGTAACTTTTTTTTTGATAATATCTTTAATGTACAGACAAACTTCCTGTTACAGTTTTATAATAGTACAGATAATAACAACAAAAACTAAAAAAAAAAAAACTCTTTTGCCAGTAAAAAGAACCTCGAGGGATTTACTGGTTTATTGAAGTGTTTTACCACAGAATAAATATTAGTACTACCTATCTACCTCTTGGTTACATCATCAAATCAGCTCGATGGTACTAAATTATTGTAATGTCATCCGAATGACATACGCCAACAAAGATTCAATCCAAATTTGATCCAAATAGAAACGCGTGTCTCTCAACTTTGACATTGGCAGAATCATCAACAAACCGATGGAGCCATAATCTCCAAAATAGAATTAGAATACGAACTAAATACTATTAATTACCTATTCTGTGTCAATACGACAAATAGAAGTGAGATAAAATTGGCTTCCTAGATTTTCCTACGTATACTTAATTTGTTTGTTAGTTCATACACGTGAAGCCATGGATATAAAGCAATGGATATCAATCCCCTTTACAAGCTTTGAAACACGAAAATTGACCATGGCGGTCAGTAATGTTCGTCCTTCTTTCGTACGTGTCCGTCGTCAATGTTTCGCACTGTACGATTGTCCCTTTCTATCAATTTTTGTCGTTAGATTAGAAAAGGACAAAGTTGACGTCGGAAAAAACTACGGAAATTTAAGATAGAAGGACCGACCGCCAAGGGTATTTTCATGTTTCTCCGCTTCTAAGGCAGTTTGCTCTCCAGGTATAGACAATACCTATGCCACCTTCCTGGGTGAAGCTAATATAAGCGTGTTAATAGTGTAAAGATTTACCTAGAGCCAGTTCACACTGGTGCTCCACAGGGCTGCGTAGTAAGTGAGACACGTCTGCGCCCCCCGATAGCGCATCCAGCGCTAATGAGTTGAACGCCTTCTGTACTTCTGCTAGACGCTTGCGCTGCTCATCGCGTTCAAGCAACTCGCTGAACCTGTAACAAAGCTTTTAGATCAGCTATTTGGGACGAACAAATCGGTATTGAGACGGGCAAGAAATACGGAACGTCAGCTAGTTACAAAGAGGAGGCAGTTCAACACAAGTTCAACTAAGATAGTTGAATCATCATCATCATCAGCCTGTACAGGGTGTGACAAAACATCCTAGTAATATTTAAAGAGGCGGTTTAGGTCATCAAACTCTATCAATCAACATTCACTAAGGAACAACGGAAGGCAACATCGAAATCGCAAAATAAAAATCTGCTGTTTTATATAAAACTGCTTTATCTATACAGGGTGTAAAATTAAATGGGACAGTTACTTAAAGGGGTGCTTCAGACTATCAAACTAAACAACTTTCTCTATGGGACCAAAATCGAAATCGCGAAAAGAAAACTGCTGTCCCATACATTTCAGTCGAGATATATTTGCAGTTGTGTATGGGAGAGAGCGGATTTTTTTCGCTATTTCGGTATTCGACTCATACTAAAAGTTGTTTAGTTTGATAGTCTGAAGCACCCCTTTAAGTAACTGTCCCATTTAATTTTACACCCTGTATACCTATCTCGACTCAAATTTATGGGACAGCTGATTTTTTATAGTTTTTTTCTCGATGCTGGCTCATATTTATTGCAGACAATGGATTTTATTAATACAATTTTTAAAAGGATTGATTACTAATACGCAGTTGCTATGAAATCAGTAGACCGCCCAACTAACAATTTGGTCATATAGGTGTCGTATAGTCGAACATTAGACGCATAAAGCACCAGTATATGACGAAATTATCGTAATATAACTTTTATATGTCAAAATAGTGCGGCGGCGGTTACCGCGGAAAACCTCAAACGGCGCTTATATGTAAACCTCGGCGAGGCTTACATATTTGCTCCGTTTGGGGTCGAGACATTGGGTCCGTGGGGGCCAGAGGCGCGCCGATTATTTAAAGAATTATCGGCGCGCCTAATCGAGGTCTCTGGTGACCAGAGGGCTGGCAGCTACCTCGGTCAGCGCATCAGCCTGGCCATACAAAGAGGTAACGCTGCCAGCCTCCTGGGCACCTTGCCGCCAAGCGGCGGAAATTTCGAGGACATTTTTTATTTGTAAGTAGTATTAGTTTTGTTTTTGTTTTTATTTTAGGTTAATGGTTATGTATGTAGTGCTTTAATATAAATAAATATATTGAAAAAAAATGGAATAATGCGACCAAATTGTCTGCTGGGCGATATGCTACGGCGTAGCACCTGCGTAGCATCGCTACGACTTTCTCCCGTTTTGACAGCATTTCACCCAGAGGACAAGTATGCACCAGTCAGGATATCAGGCTTTCAACTACACTAGGCAAGTAAATTGAAACTGAGAACAGATAGAGTTATTTTTATTTTAGATTCTTTATCGTTGGAGAACTAGTCAAATTCGGTATGTCAAGTTTTTCTAGTCTACATTTTATATTTTTTACGAGCGTTAACCCGCGACTTCGTCCGCACAAATTATATACCAGATTTTAAGTCAGATCATAAGCTATCAAACAAAAAAAGTTTCATCAAAATCGGTTTAGTAGTTTTTGCGTGATACTCGTTCAAACAAACAAACAAACAAACACACAAACAAACAGACAGACATAAAATCCAAAAATTAGTGAAATGGAATCAGGGACACCTAAAAACCATATCGTAACTTTTTTTTTGTTAATATCTTCAATGTACAGACAAACTTCCTGTTACAGTTTTATAATAGTATAGATAGATTTAAGAAACTGATTTCATTTTTATTGCGATTCATCGAGTTCAAAGAATATAATACTCATTTAAAAATATTTCGCTCTAACTACGTACAATTAATCTGGTTGTCTTATATAAGGTCTAACAAAATTAGGTGAAACTATTTTAAGGGGATGATCAGACCATCAAACTGAACAACTTTCTCTATGGGACCAATATTGAAATCGCGAAGAAAAAATCTGCTGTCCCTTACATTTAGGACGAGTAGGTTTGTATGGAACAGCTGTTTTTTTTCTCGATTTCAATATTGGTCCCATAGAGAAAGTTGTTCAGTATGATCGTCTGATCATCCCCTTAAAATAGTTTCATCTAATTTTGTTAGACCTTATATATTACTTGTTTTTATTTTTTATTTTATTAGCTTATATCATCCCACTGCTGGGCAAAGGCCTCCCCAGTAATCCCGCATCTTTCAACTGGGAAAGCTCTGGCCACCTATCATCAGAAGCATCCAGAGGACGCCCTGATTATAACTTGGCTGTAACATAATTTATTCTCATCCGGACTGAAAAGTAAAGTCCATTTTAAAATTGTCTAAATATAATAAAGCCAGACACTCCAGACAGTTACATTAAATTAATATAAATAGCCGAGGCAGCACTGAGCTACTCCACTGACCAATTATTCAAATGATCGTCTACCGACACTCCATTAAGATTGTTGTCATCCTCGTCGCCTAAAATCTCAACAAATGAAAATAGAACGAACCGGCTCCTGTTTAATTTACCCAAAATTTTTGCAGCATTTCCCTTTAATTATCTTATTTCTACTAACGTGGCGTGAAAGGAGACATTAACAAATTAGCTTTTTCCAAGCGAGCGGACGGATAGGGCATCTATCTATCTATACTATTATAAAACTGTAACAGGAAGTTTGTCTGTACATTGAAGATATTAACAAAAAAAAAGTTATGATATGGTTTTTAGGTGTCCCTGATTCCATTTCACTAATTTTTGGATTTTTTGTCTGTCTGTTTGTTTGTTTGTTTGAACGAGTATCACGCAAAAACTACTGAACCGATTTTGATGAAACTTTTTTTGTTTGATAGCTTATGATCTGACTTAAAATCTGGTATATAATTTGTGCGGACGAAGTGGCGGGTTAACGCTCGTAGTTTAATAAAAGCGACTAGTGATGAAGCTCAGCGGTCGCGATAAGTCAATCGAGCGTGGAGTTCGGGAGTCGGAGGAGCGAGTCCCGGTACCAAAGAGAATATATGCCCGGTACCTACTTGCCTACGCACGGTACTATGGAGGGCATGAATCAGATGGTTAATTAAACAAAGAGGTTTAATGATTATTTTGATATTTTATTTAGTTAAAGTGAGATGTATGCTCTCTAGCCCTGAAAACGATCTTCTTCTAAATACTCAATAATGGTTCTTCGACGTTCCGAATTTATTTCAAATAAAAACCAGCCAGAAATCTACAGCTATACAACCTCCTTATAGTACTAACTTTGTGAAATCAATGCCGGTGCCCCATCCCCCGTACGCAAGCGAGCACAAACCCGCTGTGACCACAGAGTTTCACTGCTAGTAGTTTTTATTACACTATGGCCAGGGTTCGCATTATTTTCACAGGTAAAAAGAAGTTACGAGGGATACATAAATTGAATGACAACAAGTTTCCAGAACGTCCTTCTACCTGAGTCCCGCAATAAAAGATAACTTCCAGGACCCTCGCAGGTGTAGATATATTTATGTGAACGGAACCCTCCCATTCTCTAAATTATTTATTTTACGAGCCCACTAAGTAATCGGATCTCGTTTCGGGGCGAATGATCGTAAATTGTTATAGCTGAAATAGACGAGTCGACGAATGAGGATAACCAAAGCCTCCTCGAATAAAATATTATCGGACCAGAAAACAGGTGAGTCGAGAACAATGAAAGGAATAACTTTTCCAACAAAAACGCCTTTAATTTTACGGGGTTTCACGCAGATTAGGAACAAAACATTTTATTTTTAATGATAAAAGGACGATAGGAAATATTAAAAGATATAAAAGAAAGCTTAGTTTGGTACTGGTTCAAAAGAATATTAATTAATTTTGTCTGTAGTAAAAGTTTCAAATGAATAAAATATAAGGGATTCTGCTTAATCGGATTAGGCAGAAAATTCTTCTGCTGAATGTAATTTTGTACTTTTATTTTGTACTGTATTTTTGCACGCAAAAAGGCTAAACTGAAGACGGTTTAAAACCGTTGAATTGTATCTTAATAAATCCGTAATCTTCAGTAATTAAATCCTTTATATTGTTGAAAATAGAAAAAAAACAATAAGGTACCGATCTAACTTCTTGTGAACGTATTTTTTTTTTTAATTTATTAACTAAGAATAAGAACGAAATAAAAAAAAAAAATACTAATTTCATTTCTGATTTTAAGTTATAAGTTATTCTTATTCGTAGGATTGTGGTATTGCTCGCATAACCGATGGCCGATGGGGCCGAAAAGTTCTCGAGTGGCGACCGCGTACCGGAAAGCGCTGCGTGGGTAGGCCCCGCACACGGTGGACCGACGACCTTGTGAAGGCGGCGGGAACCCGTTGGATGAGGGCAGCGCAGGACCGGTCGTTATGGCGATCCTTGGGGGAGGCCTATGTCCAGCAGTGGACGTCCATCGGCTGAGATGATGATGATGATGATTCGTAGGATATCAAGGATTTGTTTTTTTAATGTTTGCAGAAACTAACTAAACTAAACTACAAACATGACATAATTAGCTCGTCACGTTTCCATATATTGGAAATCAGCAATGACTATAATGTGAAATTCTTGTTTTAGGAAATGTTGAAATTACTTAAATACTATTGAGGGCAGCAATTGTTGGCTCGATCTCCCCTTAAAGTGTTTTGATGACAGTGGCTAAATAAAGGCTAAGGTTTGATTGGGGCACTGACCAAAGTAAGCTTATACGCAAAGGTACGTTACCATTTGTCATCCCTTTCCAGATGGTAGCTACCGTCTCCGTTGACCCGGTAGCAGGCTCGCACCAGCGCTGCTTGCGCACTATCCGCCTTTACCAGCTCCTCGAAGGTTTTCACCGGGATCTCGAACGGAAGAACTGGCTGATACGATGACGCGTCCCCACCGATGAGACACTGGTGACAAAAATCTGTTATTAGAGCTGTTTTTCTAGCCTTAAAGCACAGAATATGAAAGAATATTGTACTGTATACAGTGGCCCTATAGGAGAATTGGGATGAAAAAGAATGTCAGCATTCTCAATATTTTTAATTGGTTTATAATACTTTACTTACTTAGGTTTGTCTAGGTTAGTCTCGGATTCGAGAATTTTGTATAAGACCCGGCGTCCATTATTTTGTATGTAATGCAAATAGACTGTATTACAAACATAGTGGGGAAACAGAAACAGACCACTGGAAATTGGTCATTATTTGAGAATGTGTCGTTGGTGTACTTAATAAACTATTACTGATTCCAGTTGTAGTACTAAAGCTGCTGCTGACTGTACCAACCAATACGTAACTATTTTATTTTGTGTGAAAACAACAATATGATCTGATGTTAAATAGTGGAACATCGACTCTTCTTCTTCTTCCTGTCCTGATCGCGTTATTTGGGGAACATCGACTATCCCCTTTAAATACTGAGGGTTACGTCATATTAGTTTTTCAATCTAAGTAATGTTAAATCTTGTTACAAAAAATAGTTATTTTATTAATGTAGGTAATTTCTGTTTACAATTAATGTTACAAGCATGCAAAATTTAAAACAAGACTCACTTGTATATAAAACTGTTTTATTGCATCATAAAGTCCAGGCCTTACAAACGTTTGAGGCTTATTCTTTTTGTTCTTGGGCAACAAAGTTTAAATTCAAGATTTCTTAAAAGCCTTTTATGAACTTTTTACAGTCCGTGCCAAAGGATTGCTTTACTATACCTAACTTTTTCTCAACGTTATTAAAAAATGTAGCTGAAAGACTAGCTTTTTAAAAAGAAAATCTGCCGGTAACTGCCGGAAGTTTGAAGCGAAGGAAGAATGAAATCCTCAATTGGTGAGATTTAAATATTTTAACAAAATTACTTTTCATTTGTAAGGAAACTATATTGACTTTCTTTGCTTGACATGATACTGTATTTTTTCTCGTATCAGTATAATTATGAGATTATAATGTTATGTTTGCCGAAATAACAATGCAATACCATGTCTACAATATTACGAAATGCGTTCTTATGGAGAATATTCAGACTGTCAAGTTTTGTAACAGTAAATCTTAAATTCAGAATTATCGGTATAATAAATAAATAAATAACGCTTACAGGCACATATTATACATTGTAATGATCCCAAATAAGCACTATAGGCTTTTTTATTATGGAAACCATACAACTACGGCACGAACATATAACGTCCATGACCGAACCGGGATTCGAACTCAGGACCCTGGTTTGACAGTCCGGCGTGGTAACCATGTAAACCAACAACCGGGTCGTCAAATCTCTATTGTATCTTTATCCCAAAATTATGAAAAGATATTATAGGCGTTTATTAGTAATGTTCAATGTCTTACAGGAAAATATGTCAAAATAGTCATGTAAAAAACATAATTTACTATTCATCGTTAAAATTCGAAGAAACAATGCCGATGTTGAGAAATTGGATATTTTTGTTGAGTTTGAGTTGAGAAAAACGGACCTGTAATGTGTAATTTCAAATATTCTATATAGTTACGCTTTTCTCATATAACTGCACCCAATTTCTACCTATATAGTTCTGAAAATAAATGTCTTAAAGCAAAAAATGAGTAAATATTTCAGATAATTATCATGAACAACCGTCAAGGTTGTCCACCATAATATATCAACAATAAAAATTTAATAACTAGCTAAATAACATTAAATGTTAATTTTAACTGAAAATACAAGCAACATCTTATTACAAAGTAAGCGGTAATATCCATTGTTGACATCTCGTTATACAAGATCGTGACTTACAAGAAAGTACCCAGCCTTGGATGTTTGACTGCAGCATCGTATCTCGTCGAGGTAATACCGCAGCAATGCTGGATTAGTCTCGTCGCCTCCATCTGTGCCGTAGTGCATGTCCACAAAGTCGATCTGAGCACACAAAAAAAAATCAATTTTAACCTCATGTTTCTATGGTACAAATTGGCGTGAAAGAAAAGCTGTGGTAAGGACGCCACTTGGCCTTCTGCGGCTTTTCAGAGACGTGACAAGACTGGACGGTAAAACCGGGTGTTAAGATCGCTTATGTTCTTGTAGCTTTGGGTTTAGGTACACTGATATATTAGCATAAGCCCTGTATTTATAGAACTAGAGATAAATGCGAAATTTTTTCCAGTTTTTAAAACATCGAGGTCTCGAATTTATACCAATATTAATGACATGCAGTTTTGAAATAGCGGTTTTTAAAGGTCACACATTAACATTATGTATTAAGACAAGTTTGATATTAGTGTGTAGTGAGATAGAGTGAATTATTTTGATCCCACGAAGACGGCAAGAACGTTAATTATGTACAACAAGAAGATTTCTTAGAAAATCCCCAAGCATCAAGTTTATTTTCCACATTATTTCAATCCGCGTTCTATTTCCGACCATATTCATTGGAGTCTCGGTAACTTTTTGATTCAATCACTCTATTATTCACGAAGCGAATGAAGCCTTAAAATAGAGGAAAATTTTTACAGGAAAAATGGCTACGCATTTATGAAACACGAGCGTTAACCCGCGACTTCGTCCGCACAAATTATATACCAAATTTTAAGTCAGATCATAAGCTATCAAACAAAAAAAGTTTCATCAAAATCGGTTCAGTAGTTTTTGCATGCTAGTCGTTCAAACAAACAAACAAACAAACAAACAAACAGACAGACAAGAAATCAATAAATTGGTGAAATGGAATCAAGGACACCTAAAAACCATATCGTAACTTTTTTTTTGGTAATATCTTCAATGTACAGACAAACTTCCTGTTACAGTTTTATAATAGTATAAGTATAGATTTCCCAGAAATAGATAATGAACACTATCTTCATATCTGATGGAAATATTATTAGTTTAAAAATCGCTAGTTTAATACTTTTTGCTACCTTACGAATAATTTTATTATATTTTTGGCAAAGCAAAACGTGATTATGAATAAGTTTACAGGTAAATTATGTATTACCAACTGTACATGAACGCAAATAAACGTTTTTCTTTGTATTTTTTTAAGTGAATATTTAGAGACACTTTTCAATCGCATTTGTCATTATAAGTTACCCCTATTAGTTGTCTGTACTTACAAAGATTTGTTTTATGCCTATGTGATACAACTTTTTAAGAAATAAGTTTACCACGTAGGTACATGCAAAAAACCGCTCAAAAAATCATTTATGGCGTTGTTGATGATATAACAATAAATGGAAGGTATTTAAGAAGTAAAAAACTCTTTAACAACATAGAAAAATATTTTTTAGATATTTCAGAGATCGGGCATCTATAGGCCCAGCACATATTCACACCCTTGTAACTCCTTTAATCCAGGATCAACAGCAGCGACCAATAAAAACACTGGACAATTAAATCCAGTGAGCCCGGGGAATGACTCTAATCTGTTTTGGAACCCGCAATAAATTCAATCAAAGATGATTGGAGGAGTAGGAAAAATTAATATTACCTAGTTTGCTTTTAGTAATAAGTATGTGCAAAAACATCTGAACGCACAGAAGTTATCCCTAGTTGATTCAAAGTAATAAAGGGACACGAAAAACAGTTTCAGACATGTTGAACGTTTAAAGAGCAACTGTTTGCCCTAAGCAGATTTGCTTGGAAAACACAAACGTATATGCAATGTAAACTAAAGTAGGAACCACTGTGCACAAACTTGCCAGACCTCACTTAACGTATCACATTCACAGCTCCGAGTTGAAAACTTTGTGAGTGACGTCGCACTAACTTCGTAAGTTCAGCTTCAGACCTCACAGACAGTTGGTGCTTGTTACAAGAGACTCGGAAAATTACTTGTTACTGAGCTCTGTTTTATGCTATTTCTTTTTGGAGTTGTTATGTGGGATCTATCTTTCTTTTCGACGTTATACGATAATTTATAGGAACAGTACAGTGGCTTAGGGTAGAGTTCATACAAAATTTATAAGATTCTAGTGAACAGAAATTAATCTATACTATTATAAAACTGTAACAGAAGTGTGTCTATACATTGAAGATATTAACAAAAAAAAGTTACGATAATGGTTTTTAGGTGTCCCTGATTCCATATCAGCAATTTTTGGATTTTTTGTCTGTCTGTTTGTGTTTGAACGAGCATCACGCAAAAAATACTGAACTGATTTTAATGAAACTTTTTTTGTTTGATAGCTAATGATCTGATTTAAAATCTGGTATATAATTTGTGCGGACAAAGTTGCGGGTTAACGCTTGTATAGTTATAAAAAAGGACTCTTGAACAGATATTGATGATGCATTTAAAAAAATACGTAGTATGCCACTAATGGGGGACTCTTGGACCACTGCTGCCCACTTTTCTATGTTACTACCTGTCTAAATATATTTGAAAGGCAGGAAGATATTTAATTTTCTAAACAAAAAGTGAAAATAAAATATAATTGCTTTTTATATACACGCCAACATTAGACGCAAATAGATAGCACCTGGTTTACTGGCATGACCTATGCAATAACTCTGACATTGCTATACGTTTAGTAAAAACCTTTGAAATTCAATACAGTTAGTTAAAATAGTCTGCAAACAATACCTATTCATGAAATGAATGTGCAATCACGTCTACCATCTTCAATTTCACAAACATTTCTATTCAGAACGTGAGCTTTGTAATTTAGTTGCACCGAGAATTCATGTAACATGCATAATGTAAATGAAATATCTATTCCGTGTTCTCAGTCCCCGGATCCCGCTGCAACTGAAAACTTTGACGTTCAACTGGTTTAATTTCACATGTAAAATTATAGGAGAGGTTCCAACGGAATGAAACGAGAGTCGAGGGTTTTGAATTGTAGAATTTTATTTCAATTTATGAATGGCTTTAAACCCAAGAATTATAATTTTGCTATATAATGTCTAACAAAATTAGCTGAAACTATTTTAAGGGTATGCGCAGACCATCAAACTGAACAACTTTCTCTACGGGACAAATATTAATATCGCGAAAAAAAAATTTGCAGTCCCATACATTTTAGTTCGAGTTATGTTTGCAGTTTTGTATGGGACAGCTGATTTTTTTTGCGTTTTCGAGAAATTTGGTCCCATAGAGAAAGTTGTTTAGTTTGATGCTCTGAGCATACCCTTAAAATAGTTTCAGCTAATTTTGTTAGACATTATACATTTCGGTGGATCGTGCTAAAAATCTGTCATTATTATTTGTTGCTAAAATAATTCTGGAGTTCTTGTTTACGCTATTTTGTTAAATATTGTTTTCTGTGTACACACGGCGACACATCAAGCTATACAAAACCAAAATAAGCTGGCCGCGCGTAGGACGCGTAACGTATAAGATCGCGCGGCCAGCTTATGTTGGTTTTGTATAGCTTGATGTGTCGCCGTGCGTACGTCGACACCAGAACAACAGCCATAACCGCCGCCAATCTAAAGTCAGATTAGACAGGTCATAATAATGGTTTTATTCAATTGGATTACACTTCTGGGTCCAAACCACCACGAACTGATCCTCACCAAAATGAAATAAGCGAAAAGAGCCGCTTGAAGAAGGTCGTGGGATGAGATCGACAGCTTTTTAAAGAACTTGCCCAACGATGTGGAAACAATAGGACATGTTTGTATGGAATGTGAGTATGTTCTGCGAATTTTTTCTTTCAGTTCCTTGTTAAACATATTTATAATTGATTCCAAAAATATAACAGGTGGTCCATTCAAGGATCATGAGTTGAATATATTTCTTAATGCGGTTGCAGAGGGGTCAATTTTGAAATTTTTCATACAAATCTTTAAAAGCTTTATATCTTCGTAATTATATTATAAATTGCAAATGTTATTCGTTACGCGGCATCTAGATTTTCTAAACTATTTTTCCACACATAAAATATTACTTTTATTAATTCCGTCTACGCGTATTGTGCGTCAAACGTTTGTATGGACTGAAACCACCTTAAGTTGACATAGGAAGCCAAAAAACTGTTATTGGTAAGTATTCATGTGGCAGATCTACAATATATTTTGGATGAATCATTCATTGTCTTTTTCTTGAGGCAAACCACATAATTTCGGATAAAAATCATTAAGGTTATAAAATATCATTATTTAAAAAAAGTCTCTGTTGCCAATGACGTTTCACAAATAGACGCGTTATACGCTAAAATCAATTCACTTTAAAATGGCGCGATATAGTGACGTGTAGCCCGTACACTAGACGGCGCGTGACTACGTGAAAGCCGGGCAATTACCTTGTTTTTTGTTGCCATTTTGGAGCGCGGGCAACTTATCTATATCTACATATAAAAACATCTTAGTCTGTTGCATTTCCATTGAATGCCGAAAAGTGAAAAAAGGTCGTAAGTTGAAAACTAATACTTATGCATTTCGCATCGAGATGATTTGTGATTCAGAGAATTAGTTTATTTCTTTCTCAATACTTTGAGTGTTCTACTAGTATTGGAAGAGAGAGCAAAACAACCATTATTTACCTCAATATATCGATCGTCATAAGTGGACTGCAACTCAGGCCCGACCATCTCGAGGATTTGGCGCCTTTCCTCGCGAAAGTCTGCAACAACACAGTCAGATTTTAAAACAGAAAACAAACATCGAAAATAAAAAACAAACATCAAAAGCATTTTTAATCTCGACACAGAACAATAACCGGTATCCGCATATGTTTTACAACTTGCAGTAAAATATGAAACTTGTACTACAAAGTATGTTTTCAATTACGAAACGGACGTGGCATAACTACAAAATTACACTTTTGTTCTCTGATTCCGTACGAATTGTTTATTGAATGACGTGATCCAATTAGTGAATGCTTAATTGCTCCTCTCTGTTTCTATACTTTTTTCTTCACGTTCCATTCGAAATTAAATTCCAGGGAACTTGTCAGTCAGTGTCAGAGTGATAGTTTTGTATTCTTTGTTTAAAGGAAGCTCGCGTCAAAATTAAATTAACAGCCATTTTAACTAAAATGTTTTAGATTGTGCGCGGTATTGCTTTTCTGACAATAAAATGCTTTAGCCCTTTAATAATAAGGACGGTCTATCTTCCTTTAATAATGAGAACTCTATCTTAATCTTATACAATCTTTATATTTCCGAGCGCTTACAACCCGAATCACTTTAAAGTACGAGTGAAAAGGCTTCTTCTTGAGTTAGCTCGCAAGATCTTCGACCCCATCATTGTCCTAAGGACTGGATTGAGGTCAAGAAGAAGCGAACCCATATTTAATAAAAAAAAAAATAATAATAATACGCGCAATGGGGTTTGATTTCTCTGATGCTGGCCCTACCAACGTCTTGTTGGATTAGGTAGGTAGATTTTTTTTCTCTTAACGTCCATCGTCCGAATTCCTTGTTAGACCATTTCCTTGTACGTTAATATCTTAGTAGGTACATCCATTTCCTTGAATTTTATGTAAAATCACAATGAATTACGTGCAGCGACCATATTCCCACTCTCACACTTTGCTACAACCAATATTCATTGCAGCCATTTAAGGACGCGAAAACAAATAGATTGCAAGTATTCCAAATAGTCAAATCTAATTTAGATTTTTTTAATTTATAAATTAACGGACTCTTGCTTGTGCGTTAGCACTGCATTTCCGCCAGTGTCAAGTAGTTTATGGTAGAATCTATCCCAATCTCAGGGATTGTTTTTGGCAAGAACAAGAAGAGATTGAGGATAGCGGGGCCTCCTGGCAGGCAAAAACGCGACGCGCAAAAACCACACGAGACAAGTGCTCGGGTCAGAACCTGCAACGTGACTCCTATTTAGATACTTGTTAAGGTAAACAACTAAAAACTCAAATACTTAGGTACCATTTTACATTTGACAATTATTTCACCCGCTCTTACCCCCTCAAACTCCTGTATTTTAATAGTAATTATACGTAATGTACTTTTAGTTACAAAAACTTTTGACTAAAGGAAAAAATAAATGAGTTAAGCTGAGCGATCACCAGACCACCCCGGGAAAAATGGAAAAAAAAGAACTCGTATGTACTGAAACGTAAAATATTAGAGTTATACTAAAAATTACGTATAACATTGAATTTTATCATATTTTACTGAGGTTTTACCTGTTTTCATCCCTAAACAGCAATGCAATTCACTAAGCGCAAACATCGGGTTGAAACGTCGGCGAGCTTTCAATTTCATGTCTCCGTTATATAGTACTTACTATCTCTATGGTCTCGGTAGAGAGTAGTATATTCCTTGATTTCATGTGTCAAACTCATATAAAATCTCCGACGGTTTAAAGGATGCGAGCTCGTCGCATAGAGATCTCTCGTCGATGTTCTTGACAGCGATGTGATACTTAGTGAATTGCACTCCAGGGATGATGACTACTTTTCAGACATCGACATCAATTTAGCTACTACAGAATTATGCTTCTTTTCTTAACTACCACAACCGTTCTTGTCAATGTGCATAGCTCCTCATCCCCACTTCACCCCGTTATTAAACTCTCTATTGTTAAGACTCTGACATTGACAGTGACACTTATCGATAGTCTCCGGAGGGTTTGCTCAACCCATTTAACTTCTAATGCCTCCTCGAGTATAGTCAAGCGGTGAGTTTAGTGTATGGAAAGCATTTATTAGATGTGGTGTTTTAGAAGCTGTGTCACCTGGACTTTCACTGATACTGACTCCTGCTATGTATAGTAGCTATGCCTTTTATTCACTTAACACGTTTTTACAGAGCAGTTTTTTGGGGATTTTTTTTCAAATTTTCCTCGATATTATCGTGGTTATTAGCTGCAGTCTGACAAAAGGGCACTTCGGACCATTAAAGGACGTAAGTGTAGTGAGTTGAATTACTGTAAAAGTAACTTTAAAAAAAAACGTAGACTTCCCATGGTTAATTCAATCAGCTGATCGAACGTTTGTATGAATAGTTGAAAATTATTTGTGAATTTTCCTTTGTCCTGTAATGCTTGAAGCACTGTCGCTCATCGCGCCCCGTCCACTTCGCCTCACTTACCATTATATACCTTTGACTACTTATATAGGGACTAGTTACGCAGGTAATTCTACTAACAAACATTTCTGCCACTTTTTGCGGGGGTCGAGGTAACATGAAATCCGCAATTTTGCACATGATCAATTGTTCTCATACAGTGGCAGACGGGAAATGCTACCGCAAGGCTAGTCCTTAAAATAAATAGTCAAACTTATAGACGGACCCGACGAAGATCCTGACAGCGCGAGGTCCTGGCCACATGTCGCTCTGCTGCGTGAAGCATTGTCGGCTCCGGAGCGCTCATCGCGTCCTGCCCACTTCAACTCACCATTGTAGACGGACGCAACGAAGATCTTGACAGCGCGAGGTCCTGGCCACTTGTCGCTCTGCTGCGTGAAGCCCTGCAGTGCTTGAAGCACCGTCGGCTCCGGAGCGCTCATCGCGCCCCGCCCACTTCACTTCACCCCGCACCTCTTACACTACACCACGGCATTCTGTGGACAATTAAAATAATGATTAATTTAACATACATTACTAATAATAACAACTTCATTATGAGGATTTGCCTGTATAAGCGCTCATCGATAAAATTGCAAAGTGAAATTATAAAATGTTGAAATTACATCCGTATTAGGTACTAAAGGTGGGAAAAGCTAACGCCCCACCCGGACCCCGGTAGAATTGTAGTAGATTAATTTATCAGCACGTAGCACAGTCAAATAATTGGGCATTATCGATAGATCGTGGAGTCAGTGTGAAAATCTGACACCGACTTTCACCTTGAACACTCGTCAGTTCTCTTGTCGGCTACCAAAGTTACCACCTGCAAAAAGTCGGTTGCAAACATGAATAGAGTCTTTCTTAAATATGCTGACGGTTTATTAAAAAGATGATCAGATCATCAAACTGAACAACTTTTACTATAGGAATAAAGCCGAAATCGTGAAAAAAAGTCAGTTGTGTAATGAAAAACTGCAATCCTATTCAACCCAAATGTATGGGACAGCTGATTTTCGTGATTTCGATGTTGGTCTGATAGAGAAAGTTGTTCGGTTTGATAGTTTGATCATACTCTTAAAAAACCATCAGCAAAGATATAGTGGGCACATGGAGTAATCAATTTGCTCCGTGGGGTAGGTGATTCACATACGATGACGCATGTCGGAGCGGCAGACGTAAGTCCGTCATTTGAGAAGCAAGGAGTTGTATGAAACCGCACGTAGAAGCACACACGGTGACGGATTGACGCACCGTGTGTGCTTCTACGTGCGGTTTCCTACAACTCCTTGCTTCTCAAATGACGGACTGACGTCTGCCGCTCCGACATGCGTCATCGTGTGTGATCCGTCTTAGGTAAGAATGATAGTCCATCGCCTTACGAAAAACTCTGACACCAAAAAAACAAGAAATGTTTATTTGACAACAGATCAGTTCGCTTCAGGAAGCTGGAAATAGGTATGTTCGCTTAATCGATTGGATATACATCTAAAGCGAGCGAACGCTGATTAGCTATTGCTAATCATTCGACCTTCGCTTTGATCTACTTTGATCAACGCTACGTAAAAGGATATTTTTAAATGGACCTATTTATAACATTAAGCTGTACCATACAGTTACCGTCAAAACCAATAAATAATCTAATACATCATGCTATGACAAAAGCACAAAGAAAATGCCTTTCCATAATATTATCCACTTGCAAAACCATTTGTCTGCAAATGAGGGTTCGGGAGTTTTGGGACGTAATACAAATAGCGGTGTGGCCATCTTAGATAAAGAACTAAAAGAGGATGTTGAAGAAAAGGGGAAGATCTCCCACGGACGCGAAACTGTTGTTAGTTTAAATATTGTATAATAAGTAATGGCAAACTGTCTTGTAAACTAGGGCTTCGGAATTCGTGGCGTACAGTATTGTATGCATTATGAATTATGTGATAGTGAATTATCGAAGTACATCATCATCATTATCATATCAGCCTTTAAACGTCCACTGCTGGACATAAGCCTTCCCCACAATGGGGGGATTTGCCATAATCGCCACGCTTGGCAGGCGGGTTGGCGATCGCAGTTGGATCGAATCAATGTGTGCCCATCCTTCAGTAGATCCCTTAGTCGCCTTTTACGACACCCACGGGAGGAAATGGGATGGTACTATTCTTAGCCGACACCACACGGACTTATCGAATCCGCACGATATTCCACTTATCGAAACCACACGGATCGAAGTACATGCCGTGACCAAATTGAATCATGACCCTTTGCAGAACCTTGTCACAATCAAACGTGATAGCAAATAGTTTGTTGTGAAAAGGTTCTACGGTGGGTAAAGACTAATGATTCAAATTGTTCTACGGCACCTACCTAAATAATTGTAATTATATTTAGTTCAGCACTGAGGAGCTTATTACAATTACTAACTTACGCAATGTTGAAACCAAAATCGGCATCTTCCTCGGTTCGGATTTTTCTAAGGGCGCCATCTAATAGATTGCTTATAGCGAAGTTCTCCGTCATTTGATATCAAATTTCTACTTTGTGGCTATCGTCGGCTATAAATTGTAGGTAAAGGTATTAATCTTGATTATGAGAAAAAGGTATTTATTGATAACGAGCGTTAACCCGCGACTTTGTCCGCACAAATTATATACCAGAGTTTAAGTCCGATAATAAGCTATCAAACAAAAAAGTTTCATCAAAATCGGTTCAGTTATTTTTGCGTGATGCTCGTTCAAACAAACAAAAAAAACAGACGGACAAAAAATCCAAAAATTGGTGATATGTAATCAGGGATATCTAAAAACCATATCGTAACTTTTTTTTTATTAATATCTTCAATGTACAGACAAACTTCCTGTTACAGTTTTATAATAGTTTAGATAATAAAAAAATCGTGAATGTCTACATAAAACAAGCAGTCAGTACATGCTTTGTCAATCATAAATTCATAACACAACAGCCAGTAATCAGCAACATGCTTCGTCAAAACCATAGAGCATAGCATATGCTCACGACTATTTTCCCCGAGGGGGTAGTCAGAGATATTCTGAAACCTCAGAACATCCACGTTTCACTAGTAGTACCGAAACTCTGTCCAGTGTGACGGGAAGTGAGCCCGTCGCCACTTGTAATGGACAGTAGGTACAATACATACCTCGAAATTGAAGCATGCAGGTTTCCTCACGATGTTTTCCTTCACCGAAAAAGCCAGTTGTGTTACAAATCGTACATAAATTCCGAAAAACTCATTGGTACGAGTCATCCACCAACCAGCGCCTCCTGCACGGCAGGCAAGGTTACTCGCCACTGGACCACCACGGCTCACTTACAAAACCTTAGAGAAAGGTTAATAAAGAGTGCATAAAAAGGTATCTTCGCACGAATAAGGGTTAACGGAATCATAAAAAAAATATATAGAAGTAGATAGATCTATCTAAACTATTATACAATTGTAACAGGAAGTTTGTCTGTACATTGAAGATATTAACAAAAAAAAAGTAACGATATGGTTTTTAGATATCCCTGATTCCATATAATCAATTTTTGTATTTTTTGTCTGTCTGTTTGTTTCTTTATTTGTGTGTTTGTTTGTTTGAACGAGCATCACGCAAAAACTGCAGAACCGATTTTGATGAAACTTTTTTGTTTGATAGCTTATTATCTGACTTAAAATCTGGTATATAATTTGTGCGGACAAAGTCGCGGGTTAACGCTCTTACTATTATAAAACTATAACAGAAGTGTGTCTGTACATTGAAGATATTAACAAAAAAAAAGATACGATATGCTTTTTAAGTGTCCCTGATTCCATATCACCAACTTTTGGATTTTTGTCTGTCTGTTTGTTTGTGTGTTTGTTTATGTGTTTGTTTGTTTGAACGAGCATCACGCAAAAACTACTGAATCGATTTTAATGGAACTTTTTTTGTTTGATGACAATGATCTGACTTAAAATCTGGTATATAATTTGTGCGGAAAAAGTCGCGGGTTAACGCTAGTAATTAATAATGATATAGCCCATGCAGAATTTAAATAAAAAATTGTGTACCTATACATTATGCTTAAAGGTTCTGACCAAACAGCTAAGACGTGGTGCTAAAAATTACGAGTTCGCTTAACTTGATCCATAGCTTTTACTTAGGTTACTTTGCACATGTTTTGTACGTAAAAACCTCTGGCACCAACAATTCGTACTGAGAAAAGTCGACCACCACCCGAATAGTTGTGTTAAAAATGTCGATGTGGCTAACATGCTGTCAGAGAATGTTCAAGCCGTCGTTACAGGCTTCTGATCTTGCTCAACGAATCGTTAGTAAGTACTCGTCATATGATGGAACTATCTGGCTATGCTTGACGTGCCTTCCGAAGCACGAACGCGCCCGAGATGAAATATCACTGACTAAAGCTCCACTCCGCCAACCAACGAAAGCTTTTCATCTTATAGTAAACTTATCAAAGGAAAAGTAATAAAAAGTAAAGTACCTAGCCATTTGTGGACTGCGAATAGATTTGACACCATTATGGAAATATCGACCCTTTCTATACAAAGACAGTTCAAGCCAAAACGTGGAGCCGCTTACAGCTAAAAAAAAAAGTAAAAAAAAAAAAAATTATTATTAATTTCGTTCGTTTTTACTATCTCACCAATAAGGAAAATGTTATATGAAATAGTGAAAAAACGTCACAAAGTCATGTGAATAGCCCAGTCCTTATACGGAGTTTTGTTAGGCGGGGTAATTGTAATCGGCACTATTTAGTGACAAAAAGACTATCTTAAAATATATTTAAAAAAAATCGCTACGCAACATTGAAATCAAAATTGTGTGTCCCAGAAGGCTTTTAAATTAATAATATTAATACCAATGCACTCATTTGACTTAGATTTAACAATATAAATTATTTTTGAGCAATAAAATAAGCATCGAAATTTAAAAAATAAGGTATTTATTAGAATATACGAATGTATTTTTCAAGACCTTCTAAGTAGACGTTCGTTTTTACTATCTCACCAATAAGGAAAATGTAATATGAAATAGTGAAAAAAAGACACATGTGAATAGCCCAGTCATTTTACGGTTTGAGCCCAGACTAATTAATAATTGATTTTTTTTTTCGGTTCAATATTGAAGGGCCAATTTGAGCCTAGAAATGTACCGAAATAAAAAAAAATTACGTCAGCAATAGGTCCAATTTTAAAATTTAGCTTTTATCACGGTTTTTTTTTGCACATATTTAAGGCTTTACCATTATACATACTTCAAACATGGTGTAAATATTTTTGTCTACTTAGAAGGTTTTAAAAAATACATTCGTATTTTTTAATAAATACCTCATTTTTTAAATTTCAATGCCTATTTTATTGCCCAAAAATAATTTATATTGTTAAATCTAAGGCAAATGAGTGCATTGGTATAAATATTAATAATTTAAAAGCCTTCTGGGACACACAATTTTGATTTCTATGTTGCGTAGCGATTTTTTTTAATATGTTTTAAGATCTTTTTGTCACTAAATGGTGCCGATTACAGTTTAAAAGTCCAATTAATAGTTACTCCCTACCCCCGCCTAACAAAACTCCGTAAAATGACTGGACTATGAACTAATGCCGGCCACAAAAGAAAATGTATAGTTCATAGATCACTATAATTATGTCATGAATTCTATCAGTTCAGTCAGTAGTTATGTATGAATATGTTAATATTATATTGTATATCATTAAGTTTCTGATTGTCTAACATAACAAGACATGACCTAGCAATGCAATTCCAACACTACATAATTCTAGAATGATAGAAGTTCTGCGGAATCAAGTATAACTTAACTAACTATACTACGACGTAAGTTTATCTATGTGGAATGAATATTTATGAAACAATAGTCATAGTTAGATTATATCTAACTAGCTGGATACAGCTTGTATTTAATCAGTAAAGAAATGCACAATGAGATGAAGACCAAAATACGCGCTTCATACCTCAAAAAGGCATCAGTACGAGAGGAGTATCGTTATTATCATAGTCTTTAAAAATAATCAAATAGTATTTATTTCACTAATACATTAATGGTAATACAAAAATGGTAATTACTTATAGGCCTAAGTTTTCAAACATACGAGGCAGTCAAAAAAAAGTCGTGGCAACGGTTTTGTCCACTACATGATTCGATTGCACAAGGTTTTGAAGAAATTGGGCAGTCAAAAAAATTTAGCAGCAGCGTGCTTTGCTACGACGATTTTCCAAACTGCATAATCGGTAAAGTCATAGAGATATTTAAATACTGAGCACATTTGCTCTTACGTACGCTGTTCAAATTATAAAACATAGACAGATAGATAAACAATTTATTTGCATAAGTAACACACACATAATATTACAATTTCGTCGGGGAAATTCTTTTAGTCGGGGAAATCTACGGATTTTTGTAAGGAGTAGGTTGCATTAAGTGCACTTTAGGTGATAGTTTGAAACATTCCTGAAAAACATAAATTCTCAATAATCCACGATTTTGTATTGTGTATTATGGATTATGGAATAATTAAGAAATTTACAAAACATTAAATTTAGGTATGAACATAAATTAGAAAACTGGTGATTTTATACAGGACGGCTTCGTTCAATACGTTTTTCTTATAACAATAATTATCTCCGGTTAATATAGTAAATTTGAGTAGATATTTAATATTTTGTAAGTATTTAAAAATTATAGCTTCAAAACTAAATTATTTACTGCTTGTTTGTAAACATTAAATTTTGCTGGTATGCTGGAAGAAATATCTTTCGAAATAAGCTTGCCCTTCGTACATTTATATCAATTTTAAGGTATTTCTCAGGGTCCTCAGCCTATATAGCCACGAAATCTCGACAATAGTGTTATAAACTAACAGTAATATTAGTTCAAACACAATTTACTAAAGTATATTTAATGCAATCTCAAACCGTATTTTTCCTAGACTATTTATAATTCTGGTAAAATACCGAGAAAATTCTATCTGATGAATAAAATTTATTTTCATAGTCAATACAATAACGAGGTATCAAAAGCATCCAGCAATAATCCGCATTCATCCCACCGATACAGATTTATGTATAGCTCCATTACAGCCTAAGTATAGCACATAAAACCTTCCAGTATCTCGGCTGGTGAAGCTATAAAAAGGCATATAATAGACACCCCCAGTTGCTTTTGATTAGAGCCCCTTTGTGTTCTGAGTAATCGCTGTGGGAATCATTTCTTGGTCATTATGTTGGAGATACAGTATAGTCGTAGGTATAATGTAGGTACTCGACGTTGAAACTGTATATTTCATTTTTATTAGAAACATTGGTGAAAAAGTTCTTTGTGCTTAGTTGTAATAAAATTGTGAATTGCTATTGGGCTTCGAATTTGTTGAATTTAATTACATAGTGTGTTTCAAAGAAGTCTGACAATGAAGTTTATTATTTGTTTTATTATTTTATATATTTACGAGCGTTAACCCGCGACTTCGTCCGCACAAATTATATACCAGATTTTAAGTCAGATCATAAGCTATCAAACAAAAAAAGTTTCATCAAGATCGGTTCTGTAGTTTTTGCGTGATACTCGTTCAAACAAACAAACAAACAAACACACAAACAAAAAGACAGACAAAAAATCCAAAAATTGGTGAAATGGAATCAGGGACACCTAAAAACCATATCGTAACTTTTTTTTTGTTAATATCTTCAATGTACAGACAAACTTCCTGTTACAGTTTTATACTAGTATATTTATTTAAAAACTTTCCTCGCTCAACGGATCAGCATAGCCATTCAGCGAGGAAATGCGGCCACCGTTCTGGGTACCCTCCCACAAGGTCCGAACCTGCACCACATCCTAGGTTAGTTTAGTTTTAGTTTTAGTTAAGTCTCTTTATTTATAATTTTATTTAATGTTACTATTTTATGGATCTTTCGAATAAACTACAAATTTAAAAACTTTAAAAAAATCCCTTGATGTATTTTTGTTACGAAATATAAATTAATGCACAATATAAAACGTAGTGACTATATTATCTTTGTGCATATCAAGCTGTGGTTGCAGTCACTTGCAGTACAGTTTCTAACTGTACGTAATGTAACTGTTACTGTAAGTCAATAAGATAGGATAGGTCTTGGATAAGTTATATGTCAAGATTGACAGTTGAAGCTACGAAAACGTAGAAAAAAATTGCAACCAGTACAGGCCAGGCTCGCGCAACTCTCTAACAAAAAATGCTATATGAAACGTGCATCGCCGCCATTAAATTCGTTTGAACGGTCGCACATGTTTCATACATTCTTTGATATCGGTCACGACCAGTTTTTAGTATCGAAGTCCCGACTCTTATAACGTAGTAAGTTACATTCTCTTTGGTACAGGCCGCTAAACCTTATCCATACACATGCACACAGACATAATTTGTATGACGCCTCACGCACACCAACCTAAGAAAGTTGGCCCCTTTTTATGTTTTATACTGTGTAGAAACGTAATGCTCATTCTAGACATATACTTTTTCTAAGGGATAGGTATTATTTAGATAAATTTTATGGTGTTTACCTATATTGTAAATGTTGTAAATAAAATTGTTTCTTATTAACCGACTTCAAAAGGAGGAGTTATCTCAATTCGACCGTATATTGTTTTTTTTTAGTTAGGTCGTAACAGGTCGTAAGTGTAAGTAATTGAGGATTTTTACGTACCCAGTTTCACGATATATTTCATCCATTATAGTAAATGGCTAACCAAACGAAAACATTTAACTCACTGTAAAATATTGTAATCCACAAAATCCCTAATTGCAACGAGAAACTCCGTGAAACCGCACGTTCGTGGAATTTGCATGGATTAGCACAATTTATCATCGTCGACATGGAAACTAGTAAAAGTCTTTAAAATATATAAAGAAATATAAGTGTTAAGTGTTAAAAATAGAAACAAACTGAAATTAAACTTTTTGCACTATTTATTTGAAAAAAGAAAGTATTAAATGTTAATTTTTTTATTTAATGGCATTGATTCTATTTTTCTGAAACTTTACAGCCAGTCTACTAAAACGTGCGCGACAGCTAAAAATTATTTTATTCTACACTAATTTTATCAGTCTTGGGTATTATTTGGCTTGTTATTTTGTGTAAGACAAAATATTTTTAGAACATTTAAAATTCAGTATATAAAAGTAATAAAAACTGTTTGCATACAAAAGAGAACTTAAACTTTTTAGAAACTTTACGAACCTCATAGCCATTAGTCGTAAAAGGAATAAAAAGAAAACTAAATCTTTAATGGCATTCACGAATATTTTTTTCGGCACTATCAGCCAGACTGCTTAAAATGTTTATGGCGTTTTCTAAAGAGTTTTTATTACTACGAATATAGTAAAAGTATTCCAAAACTCTTCTTTGTGGATCTTATATTTATCTAAGGAGGAATGTTACTAAATGAATGGAATGAAATGCATTCGGTGTTGAAATTTTTAAGAGCGTTTATCCTGTGGTTTTCTAGGGGGATTGATAGAAATCGCTATAGTCTGCACGAATAAAGGTCAACATTTCAAAATGCGTTTATTTAAAAAATTTAAAGATAATCAAAAAGATGCCAACGCATTGTTTAATGGAATATTTTATTATTTACAAATCATTTTAATTAAAATTTGAAACTGTATACGTCTGACATGGCTGTATGGGCTCGATCTCTTGGCCTTTAAAAAAGGTAGGCACAGTCTTGACATAATTTTGACATGACTCTATGGAGCGATGAAGAGGTCTACTCCAGGAAGCTAGCAAACTTTGATAGCTAAGTTATGTTTTTTTTTATTCAATTTAGGTTTGCGCTTGGCTTCAGCTCATCTGATGGGAAGTAAGTATTATGTATACATAATATAGGTACTTTATTTATTTATGTATTGTGGTTTATATCCATGGTCTACGTGGGTCTACTCTGACGAGTTTTTGAAAAACGATCATTAGTATGAATTTGAAATACATTATGTCGATGAGTATATTTACTTGGGCCAGATAGTCTCCTTCGAAAACAGGCAAGACAAGGAAGTCAAACGACGCGTCGACAATGCTTGGAAGAGCTTCTGGTCCATGAAGGAGCTGATGAAGGGAGAACTACCGCTCTCGCTTAAACGTCGACTCATCTACATGTGTATCCTGCCCATCCTAACTTACGGAGCTCAAACGTGGTCATTCACTGAGGCCCAAAAGTCCAAGCTTAAGGTTTGCCAGAGAGCGATGGAGCGCAGCATTCTAGGTGTTAAACGAACCGACAGGGTCCGAAACACAACGTTGCGCTCCAAAACTCAACTAGCCGACGTCGGAGAGAAAAGTGCCAAACTTAAATGGGAGTGGGCCGGTCATGTCTGTCGGATGCATCCTGAGAGATGGGCAAAAATCATCATGCCCTGGATCCCCGAAAACGGTCGGCGGCGTCCAGGTCGACCGAGGAAGAGGTGGCGTGATGATCTGGACAAATTTGACGACCAATGGCCAGAGGTTGCCCACAAGAGGAACGAGTGGAAGAGCAGCGGAGAGGCCTTTGCCCAGCAGTGGGATGAAATAGGCTAATAAAAAAAAATATGAATTTACAGTGAGTCGATTAAAATACACCAAATAATAATTATTACGCGTTTCTGACGATATTTATTTTATTTCTGTATAGGTAAGGTACATTATTTATGTCAAGTAAAAATAAAATGTACCTACTTACAATAATGGCACGTCGATCTTCATTACCGTCACCGCTATCTGAAGCTATTTATCATACAGGCTGAGCATTCTAATAATCTAGCGCCACGGAGCAAGTAATAAAAGGCGTGGCGATTATAGAGATGTAACATTTAAAGGCTACATTCTAAACGGGGTGCTTGAAGACCATCAAATTGAACAAATTTCACTATGGAGCCAAAACAGAAATCAAGAAAAAAATCTGCTTTTCCATATATTTGGATCGAGTAGATTTGTTTGTGTCATTGATGTTTTTTATAGACCAATTTTGTTTTTTAATTTCGACTTTGGCTCGATATTGAAAATTGTTCAGTTTGTTGATAGGAATCGCATTTAATTTTACACCCTTTGTACAGTTACGTAGGTACATTATCCAATAAATAAATGTTTAACAAGTAAAACTTTGTTATTGCAAAGCTTCTGATCACATCGAAAAGGGCGTTAGTCGGAATCTAAGTTTTATAAGGTACCTGCGGCAAAAAACCCTTGCCAAGGCAGTCACAAAAAACACATTTCTAACAATTGTCTAAAAAAAAATAGGTCACACCACAGATCACAAAAACTAAAGGGAGATGTGTAAAGGGGGCGGGGCCAGTGTCGCAGTAATATGCGCAAAAACGGAACACATTGCTCGCGACGGTAACGATTCAATATATTATGAGGCTGAAAGCCAGTTGAGATATTATGTGTAAATAGTTTACAATGCTTGCGTAGTACTAAAGATTATTCGGACGTTGAGTTCTGATACCGCAATGGATAATTAGCACATTCAAGCTAACAAAATACTTTCTATCGCGTGGTACTGGTGGTAATGCGACACTAGGTTTCGTACTCAGCGCGTTGGTTGGCATCTCTCTAGATCTCTATGGGTTACACGCACTTATCAATTATCATCATAGGCCTTTATATCTGTTGCAGATGATTTAAGCAGTGTTTTTGGAGAAGCACTTTTTCTCATGGCTATACGAGAGCCGCATACACGTCCACAGCCTCTAACAGAGCTGTACGCCGGTGGATGACGATGGGATTGTGAAAGCATTATTCCTTTTGACACGTTTCTCTGCCAGGTATGCGAACCAGGCTTCGTCATGAGTACCTAGGTAACCAGTAGTAAATATAAATAATGTTCTAGGATACTGTAACACAGATCAGGTATAAAGTCCAATAATTAGGTTCCAAAACATACTCCAGAGCAGGAAGCTGGCATAGGTATTCATCAATTGGTATCCATGCATTATGAGCTAGTAAAAAATCAATCTCTTGGCACATAGGCCTCATTCATAAACATCTGAACCATATAAATACGCGCGTGAAAGAAATACTGGGAAATTCAAAAGATCGAGGAGTTAGGGAGCGTCTGGAGTGAATACAAGCAATTATGTACTGAATTATTCATTTTATGCGACATTAGAAATTCACATTAAGGCGCGGCATACCTTACAGTAGGTAAGTAGAAGAACTCCGTCTTACAAAGTAGCTATTATATAATCCGTGCCCCGGCACAAGCAAGCTGGTATCCTATTTTTCCACATATTCAAAACTGTACACAAAATTTCAAATACCGTCCAAGTGCAAGTCGGACTCACGCACTGAGGGTTCTGTACCAATATAATAGTATTTTGAAATACAATTTCTCTGGGATCCTTGCACACAAATACAGCCAGACACACAAAGGGTGAAAACGGAACCATATTACTAAGCTTACGTTGTCCGTCAGTCCGTCTTTCCATCTGTCTGTCTGTCTGTCTGTCGGTTTGTCTGTCCTACCTATTTAGGACTGTAACTTTGGAACCGTTTTAGCTAGACTGTTAAAATGTTCTGAGAATATGCGTTATTACGGCGGATTTTTTAACAAATCAAAATGTCAAAAAGTCACATATTGAGGGTCCCCATACAAGAAACTAGTTTATATCAACGTTTTTTCTTCTCGCTCTATCGTAAAAAGGGTAATACATAGTAGCGTAAAACTTTGTGTGATTATAAAGCAAACTCTACAGTATAAGAACAAATAATAAAAACCGGCCAAGTGTGAGTTGGTCTCTCGCTAAAGGTTCTATGAAGAAAACAAAAATTGTTTTTAAGTTAATATGTAATATGTTGTGTGCTGGTGGTGTGGCACGGAACCCTCGGTGCGCGAGTAGCCTAATTCGCGCTTGACTCGATTCCATGTGGTGAAAAAGTGTCAAGCCTTTTGCCCTCAAAAACACTGCATAAGATACATTAGCCCTTATTCGACGCATAATGAAATCCACGAGAAGAAATTATGTTAATTAGAATAGGTGTAGGTATAGGAATTGGTATACGTTTGAGTCGAGTACCCAGGAATTGCAGTTAAGTATGGAATAGGCGTCTAGATTTATATAAGAATACTAACAAAATTGTAACGCTGTAAATATTCCGAATAGATTATAAATAAATAAATAGCAGATTTTTTTTGGACCGACATGTTTGCTCCCATAGTAAAAGATTTTCAGTTTGGTGGGTAGAGTATGTGGTTTTAAGGCTAATGGTAATTTTCCTTACACCCTGTATAAAATACGTCAGTTAGTGAGTAGAAAAACGGACGGGACGACTTAACTTAACGTTAGATACTTTCCGTAAGGGTAAAACTTACTAACACGATTATAATTATTACCCGAACCAAGAAGACTTTCCTTTCATCATATAACTTTAGAAAACACGATTTCACACTCATGTGTAAAATAGGTCACTGACTTGATTCCTGTGAAGAAGTTTATTCAAAACAATTAGAACAAAAGTTATAGGTACCTACGCGTCTCTCTTGGGTCCGTCACACACAGACGGAATGGCGATCCGGAATCCTGATTCAGGATTCAGTGTTGTCAACTATGGTTACAAAAAATACTACAGTGCCGTTTAAAAACGCCTAAAATAAAAATGTATGATACGCGAAAAGAATGACAATTGCATTTTTAAGTATTTATTGAAACGAAACAAAGAATTTCTATACATGATAATTACTATCATGTGATGAGGTCATGTCGTTACGGTGATGATTTGTAAATTGTATTTCAATATTATGCAACTATATCAAAAGACTATCGATAGTTTTAACATTAGACATAATCTGCATACAAAATGGTATAAACCATTATCGGCCGAGCAATTTTTGAGCGTAGGCGTTTTCGCAACTATACCGCAACGACGTCGCAACTGCACCCTCACGATACTGTATCGTTCCATCAACGCCTACGCTCAAAAATCACTTTAAAATATGCCACCTAAGACATAAAAAAATCACTAGATCTAGTGAAAAAGTCTCTGAAAGCGGCAACACTCCATCCGGAACCGATTCCGAATCAGTTTTATTCCGTATGTATGTGGCGGACCTACGGCGTGAATATTACGCGACACGCACGATTAATGTGTAAATCAAATGCCATAAATTTGCATGCTTATAGAACCAAATAACGTTGAGGAAATTTAGTAGGTACCTACTATCTATGCCACGAACCTTATACGAAGGAATAATGTCGCTAGAACCCTCCTGTTACCCACAAGACAAATAAGGGTACTTATACGTAAAAGAAAAAAATTAAATTGAATTTCTCAACGAATACGAAAGCTTTTTGAACAATGAAATAGAAGAATATACGAAATATAATACACGCAAATGTCGAATCTATTGTAGTTAGCGGTTTGTTTTGTGTCGCATTTTCATTTCCAAAAAGAAGCAATGAAAATAATAATGAGGATAGAAGCTATTCAGATTCAGAATAAATTTAAAAAATCTATGATATTTTAATAGTTTCTGCTTCAGAAGATTTCTCATACTATCCTGTACTATCTCTAGTATTTTATTAGTATTTAACTACAGGGTGTTAGGATAAATAGTTGCATTACTTTAAGAGGGTGATTGCCCATGATACTGACCAACTTTCCCTAAGAAACCTAAAGGAAATTTGCAAAATTTTTGCCTATACATATTAAATGCTATAAGCTGATTGAACAAGTCGATCTTTTTTTTGCAATTTTCCAAGTAATTCCTTGGTGAAAATTGTTCTGTATCATGAGTACAACATCCCATTAAAGTAATGCAACTGTCTACCCTAACACCTTGTATAAAGCCTTCTGAACTCAGCATGTCTAGTGTGTGTAAACATCTCATAAAGGCCGGGCACACCTGTAGAGTTTGGATGATTTATCGATTCTATTGCGTGTTGGGAGACGTGCTCGCACGCTATTCACGCACGCAATGTTCAAGTTAACGATATTGGCTGTACTTGTAAAGTTGCCAAATCTCGAATATTAAAGGGAAACGATCTTGGCTCCAGTTTTAACTTTATTATCCAAGAAAATGGAAGGTAATGTGTAACTGGGAATATATGTGAAAGTAATAGCATATGCTAACGACTATATTCCCCGAGGGGGTAGTCAGAGATATTCTGAAACCTCAGAACATCCACGTTTCACTAGTACCGAAACTCTGTCCAGTGTGACGAGGAGTGAGCCCGTCGCCACTTATAATGGACAGTGGGTACAATACAAGCCTCGAAATTGAAGCACGCAGGTTTCCTCACGATGGTTTCCTTCACCGAAAAGCCAATGGTGTTACAAATCGTACATAAATTCCGAAAAACTCATTGGTACCAGTCGGTCGGGACGGGGATCGAAACAACGCCTCCTGCACGGCAGGCAAGGTTACTCGCCACTGGACCACCACGGCAACGGCAAATGTGAAAGTAATATTTTGGGTTTATTCATGTCATAGTTTACTAATGTCATAGTCGGGAACAATTTTATCTAGGAACCTATTTATTTTCTTTCCTTAGATTGGATACAAATTAAATTTTTTGTGTTAGCTACAAATCTTTCAAATTGTGCAGTAATTGAAATTATTGTTGACTTTAGTTCTGGTAAATTATAAATCTGACTAAGTTTATAAAAGATAAGGAATAAAATGTGCATATAACCTTCGCATTTGCATAAGACCGAGTCATTCAGAATTGTAATATTAGTATTTTATTAATTTTCACTTAGTATTTTCATTCAAATGGTCAATAATGTTTTGACGCATTTGGTCCGATGTCATAATAAATTACAATACAAAATAAAACAGCAAGTAAATCCCATTAGACATGCGTGTTGTAGTAGGTAAGGAGCCAATTCCTCTCATACATTGATGAGACAAAGCCCAGAAACTCGAACAGTCTGTTATCAATGGATAACACTTTTTTGAAAACGATGAAATATATATTCTTGCTTGATTCAGACTCACCCAAAATAGGGTACCGTAGTCATTACATAAAACGCTTATCCTAACATAACTGGGACTAAGCTACATTGTCAAATAGTTTTAGATATTTTACTCCATTATTTTGGAAGTTACGGGAGGGGCAATTGACGATAGGTGCAAAAATGAGCGAGTAATCGAGGAGGGGCATACATACAGACAGACAGAATGGACGAAAGTATAAGGGTTCCTTGTTTGACTACGGAACCCTAAAAAAGGAAGGAATTATATTACTGTTCCCTGCGTATCCCTGACGTTAGCACCGCTATAGGTACATAATTCGCGACAAGGGATTACAATACAACGATAAAGCGCTAGCTTACTCATCCTCACAAATCCATGTTTCATTTCGATATCGGCGACAGCTGGGCTTAATCCAAATGTCCCTTCTAATCCAATCACTGTAATCGAGAATTTGTGTCCCTTATTTGGTTTTGGACTTTGTTACGGACTCTGGCGAAATGCTCGCCTGCTATTGACACCTCCACAGAACATCGTAAGAGGGGTTAGAAATGCAAAGTAGCGCTTTTGCTTCGGAGACGGCTGTCGCCACTTGTCTTCCCACTCACGCTGCTACAATTACTCATGCCCTCTCGCTCGCACCACGTCGAGCGCTTTATGGTGTTATGCAAATCATTGCATAACCTGTGGCGACACGTTCTACACCTACTTTGCACTTCTAACACCTCTTATAATGTTATGTGGACACATCATTTCATTCTGAAACCCTTCATCACCATCATCATCATTATACAGGGTGAAATTGAGATCATTAGCATCCTTTTAAACTAAGAGTCTACCCATCAAACTGAACAACTTTCACTACGGGAGCAAACCGATCGGAGCATAAAAAAAGTCAGCTGTTTCATTCTAAACTGCAATGCCTACTCGACTCAAATGTATTGATTACTTTTTTGCTGCGATCGGTTTGCTCCCATAGTGAAAGTTGTTCAGTTTGATGGGTAGACTCTTAGTTTAAAAGGATGCTTATGATATCAATTTCACCCTTAGGTCCTTTTTAATATGCTGACACTTTTTTTGGGGAAACAACTTTCTTTATGAAACCAACGTCAAAATCGCGAAATAAAAATCAGCTGTTCCAACAAAACTGCAAACCTAAGCCAAATGTATGGGGCATCTGATATTTTTATCGCGATTTCGATGCTGGTCCCATAGAGAAAGTTGTTTAGTTTAACGGTCTGATCATCCCCTTAAAAATGTGTCAGCATATTAAGAAGAAACTTGTATAATGCCTCCATCAAGGATCCAAAAGGCTTCTGTCGCCGTCACCAGATCGTCAACCTTGCGGAGCCTGCGGTTGCTACTCGAGAGCTCTTCGGTCCCATTTGGTCATCGGTTCTGCGAGAAATATGTCCCGCCCATTACCACTTCAGTTCAGAAATTCTTTCGGTTATGTCGGCTATTCTGGTACTTCTGCGAAACTATTAATTTCTGCGGATTCGATCTCGCGTTGAAACTCCGAACATAGCCCACTTTTTGCTCGTTAAAACATTGCTCTTGTTAAAGGTATTTAATGTTGTTGGGGTAAAAAAGTAATGTAGTGAACTTTGTCCCGACTGCACGCTTAATTAAAAAGGTTTGGCCAAAAACTTTTGTTACAAACATGCAACTAGGTACAGTTGTATGTTTGTTACAAAGTTTTCGACCAACATTGAACGGATTATAGTTTTTTTCGTTTAAAGTATTTTTGCATGCATAATTTAATCGAATTCTATTGGTCCATTTCTAAATTCTAAACAAACTTAAGTATTGATTTGAGTACCAGTCAATATCAAGAATGTACCCTGAAAGTGTGTCAATAAAGTGTTATGTTATAATGAATAACTAAATAAAATAAAGTTTTATACAGTTAGGACATTTTTATTTTTTTTACTGCAGACGCAAAACACCTAAAAAATTTATTTAAAAAAACGTCCAGGGTTCGGTTCTATGTTATGTTTCAGCATATCAAATTAAATTTAATGACTATTGAAAAGGAATAAAACACAATAATATTATGAATTTTAAACTGGTTAATTAAGAAAATCGTAGATAAGGATTAATACTGCGATTTGGACCATTAAAAGCAGCGAGTGGAACCACTAATGGTTCCACAACATGGGGAATTTCCCCCTCCATATGAGCAACTTGTTGAACAAATTTAAATGTGGCTCACATTGAACTAGATCACCCCATAATAGCCTGCAAACCAACCCAAACATGCAAAGAGGATAATCTCAAATGAAGGTTTCTTCAAAAGCATGGGAGTGGACTACCTAAACAATCTATGGTAATTTTACTACTTATCTTTTTTATATTTTGGATCTTAAGCAAGAACATTCAATGAAATCAATCAATCAAATATTTTTTATTTAACATTGTATAAAATGTTCTTAAGGCGGTTGCAGAGGGGTCAATTTTATACAAAACTTTGACGCACAATACGCGTAGACGGTATTCATATAAGTAACTTTGTATATATGGAAAAATAGTTTAGAAAATCTAGATGCCGCGTCACAAATAACATTTGCAATTTATAAAATAATTACGAAGATATAAAGCTTTGAAATTTTTCATACAAAATTTTAAAAGCTTTATATCTTCGTAATTATATTATAAAATGCAAATGTTATTCGTTACACGGCAACTAGATTTTCTAAACTATTTTTCCATATATAAAATATTACTTTTATTAATTCCGTCTACTCGTATTGTGCGTCATACGTTTGTATGGACTGAAACCACCTTCAGTTACTGAAAGCAGAGCCAGAACTGTGATCTGTCACGTTGTCGCTTATAGGCGACATGGGAAAAAGAGAAAATGTGCGACTACATGATACAACAAACTAGGTACGTAGCCAGACTAGGAAGGTGACCATATACCTAATTACTAATTATAAACTAGGAACCTACGTAATTACATCTTTGAAATGATTTATCATATCACATTTAGTACCTAGGCTAGGTAATTGACGAAACTAACGAAATTTATCGAGGAACAATTTTTAAAAATGACATAATATTAATCAAATACTGAAAAAATCTGGTTTCTATGAGATTAACTGAAAAATATACTTAAACAATTATCTTTATTGTTTCGGCAAATCTAACTTAATAACTTTACAAAACAGCATACTTAATTTACTTTCTAAATAAAATGTGACTGAATTTCCATTTCGTGATAAACCTATGAGAATAAGGGAAGCGCCGTTACACGGAATTAGGTCACAGGCCTATTGTTGTACGATATAGGCATCTACGTACCTTCACCGCCATTAGGGTTACCTACCGACCCATTTCCTGACCTTTCTTTGGAAGATTGTCGAGAAATAGTTTGTAGTACGATCTAGGTAGATTGGTGTAGTCGATTCCTGCCAGTTGCTGTGTGGTTTCTCACGCTATTCTTCTTGAAGAGGCAACAAATATACAGGGTGTAAACTTAAATGCGTTACATACCTACTTAAAGGGGTACTTCAAACCATCAAACTGAACAACCATGGGACCAACTTTGAAATCGTGAAAAAACGTGTCAATCTTGAAGATCATTGGAGTCACATATACTTTGGTCGCCTGGAAATTTTTTACCCTTTTAGTTTGCTTCATAATAATTCGTTATTTTATGTTTTTGGTGTGTATGTACCTATTGTATTGGTTGTTATTGCATTGTATTTTGGATATCCAACAGAAGACATTATTTGGACACATTTTGTCAAAGATCAGTCCTATTTGGAGGACTTTCCTCAAACTTTATGTTTAAATCTAATATTATAATAATCACTAAATTAATAATAACAAAATATGTAGGACATAAACAGAATTGAATGAGAGGCTGATCGGATTGATATAATTGTCGCCAACATGACATGATATCGTATTCGATACGATGACGAAACGATAGCGAATTGATAGGTTTTTGTTTATTCAAATTGACAATGAACTACAGTCAAAATGTCTTTCTTCGCATCGGAGAAGGCAAAATAGTTTGTTGACAACCCTACCCTTTCTATTATCTCGTCAATGCATTAGGAAGTCGCCAGGAGCAAATTATTTTAACCTTTATCACGTTCGCATAGATATTTTGACAGGAGACTTACCTGAACAGATATTAATATACGCAACGCACCCTTCATATCTCGGGTCGTCATTTAACTGTCCCAAAAGGATCGTTTAGCAAATGTTCGTGTAAGTACACCGCATGAATAAAATCGTTGTACGGCTAATTGCTATTTTGGTTAAATAACGGATTTAAATTGCATTAATCAAAATTACTTTGGACATTATATACGAGTCTGACAGATTATTAATTTCCAAGAACTTTTATTTTTTAGAGATGTTCAAAACAGCAATGCAATTAACTAAGCGCAAACATCGTCACAACCTTAAATTCGTTGTTTAAACATCGGCGAGCTGACAATTCGGTATTCGCTATGGTTATGTCATGTGTCGAACTCACATAAAGCCTTCGACGATCTGAAGTATGCAAGAAGGTTGTTAGGGGTATAGCATTCAGAAGGAGTCGAGACGGCGTCGAGGCGCGGGCGCACCTTGGCGACTTTGACATACAGTCGATAATTGTATACCAAGAATCCGAGCGGCGTGCCGCCGCTCTGATTGGTATGATATACAATTACCGACCGTAAGTCAAGGTCTTTAAGGCGCGCGCCCGCGCCTCGACGCCGTCTCGACTCCTTCTGTATGCGATACGCCTTACATTTGTGACAACGATGTGACGCTTAGGCCCACTTGCGCCAAATGCTGGGTTAAATTGCGTAACCCCGTCATTAGTAGCACCGATCTAAAGATTGAACGAGTGTTATCGAAGATTGTCTTGCGCCAATGAAAACTATTTCATAGTTAACTAACCTGGCAGTTCTCTGTTTTTCGCTGGCAACATTCTAAATGACCATAGAGTTTATGTAATCCGACAAAATATGAAAAGTGAATGATGAATGAACATAATATATGCACGTCTCTTTCACACTGCATCTCTTTGTATTTGTCTGTCTCATTTGTTTTATTTTGGCAATGACATTTCGTTTTCATCGTTCATTCATGTTATCAAAGAGCATGTAACACACTACCTTATGAGTCAGGACTTCCATACTAAAAACTGGTCGTGACCGATTATCCAGAATGTATGAAACGTGTGCAACCGGTCAAAGGAATGAAATGGCGCGGTGCACGTTTTATATAATTTTTTTTTGTTAGAGAGTTGCGCGAGCCTACAACAGAACCGTAAAAACAGCTGTTGCCTCAATTTTGACATTTAGCACGTAGTTTAGTGACTTAAATCTACCACATCGGCGGTTTAAATATACCACAAGTTTAGCCCCTAAAACAGGATGGTGCATGACATAATTATAATTTAATTCCAAATTAGCGTCTAGTTCCGAGTTAATAACGATAACCCTGCTAGGCGCAAGCGGGCCTTAGTGAATTGCACTCCAGTAGCTTTATTGGGTAGTATAAATTACGCTGCATAGCATCACGTGGGAAATGGCTCTAAATCAACAGTCAATCATAATTCTATGATTTTAAAATTATCAAAGCTCAAACGTAAGAATAAAACGCATTTCATTTCAAAGAACGTAATGCAAAACCAGGGCCTCTACCCGGACATTCGAACTTCGCAATTGCGTGAACGTTTTCGTTCCAATGTAAACTCTATTACAATGAAGTTTGGACCGAAACAGTCGCGATATATCGAAAATCGAAAGACCGGGTGCAGGGCTTGGCCTCCGTCACTCGACCGTTCCATAGGTTTACTATGACCGTACCTTACCGCGATAAGTGATATTACACTTTTAGGCAGTGCCGGATACTCCCTTGATTGCCACTAACGCAACGAGAGTGCCGAACAAAATGTCGCAGCGAGAAAGATAAGAGAGTGGTAATTAAAGCGTGGGAATTTAGTGATGTATGACGTGGCAACTCTTTACTTCTGTGACAAAACCCTAAACACTCAAAATCCTAAATATAACCCAAGTTCAAGAAAAGAATCACAAATTGTTACTTATTTGTTTACAAACATGACAGTATCACAAACGAAAGGGCCAAGATATTTTTCTTTATAACACAATGTGTAGGAACCGTCATCATAACTTATTGCAAAATCTCCACTAGCTCTTTACCTTTTTTTCAACTTTTTTTGTGAATTAAACACGAATATACTTTTTTCTTCGGGCATTATAGCGGGATCGCGTGTCCAGTATCTCTGTTTCACGGTATAATACTAGGTACGTCGGAACAGGTATTTTATACCTGCCATAATAACAGTGGTTTGGAACAGTCGTTTCGTTAGACGGCTGACCTGTAATCACTGTAGTGTCAGAGTGTACAGAGTTGTGAATAAATTATTATCTGTGGTAAAACTTTGTTAGGAATCATTTTTATAATAGTATCCTACCTATACAATCTGGAAATCTTAAAACTATTTGTATCGAAAGGTAACAGTAATAGGTTAACATTTAGAATTCCAAAAAGTTTCATTGTTATCATCAACCGATAAACGTCAGCGGCTGGACATAAGTCCAGATGACGTAGGCAGCCTACTATACTCAAAGGGTCGCCACAACGACCGGTCCTGCGCTGCCCTTATCCAATGGGTTCCCGTCGTCTTCAGCAGGGTCGTCGTTCAACCTTATTGCAAATAAATGCTTCAATTGAATTGAACAATAATTCGTTTCTCCTAAACATCTACAATGAATAAACTGAATTACTTCTCCATTCACAAACATCTCACATAAGGAATGCACATAATCTAAAGAATCCCAAACATGTGCCAGCCGGTCGGAATTGACCCACAATTTTCCTTCGCATATTATTTGCATGACAAAGGGGATTTTCTTTAATACTTCCACAAAAGATAAGATTTTGAACTTAGACAAAGCCAAGAAGATTTGACATTTACAGAAATATTGCGTAAATGAAAAGTGCCGAACTCAATGCGAATATATTCCAAGAAAATTATGTTAAAAACAGACTGATATTGTGTCCTACAACGTGGGCTGGAGACCTTCCGAAGGTTGAGTGTAGCTCTTGGATGCATATAAAGTATATACTAGTATATAGACTAGTATATATATCCCGAAGGGGTTGTCAAACTGAAAAAATATAATATATTAACCGGATTTAACAAAATGTTTTGTTAAATTTAACCAAAGGTTTTGTTAATTTATAACAAAATGTTCTGTTATATTTAACCGAACTTTTTTGTTAACCAAATTTTAGTGAGTTAACCGAACTATGTGTAATAAATACCAAACTAAAATTCGGTTAAATTTACCAAAACATTCGGTTCAATTTAACAAAAAATATTTTAATAACATTTTTTTCAGAGCATCCCATCTTATCTTATCCTATTTCCTATCCTATCCTATTATTATTACAAATGTTTAAGTCTATTACAATGTTTAGATGTTTTTAAAAATATATACGGTCGAATTGAGGAACCTCCTCCTTTTTTTAAATCGGTTAAAAATTGGCACACAAATAGAAAATGTTCTGGGTTAACAAGTAGGCCATTTCAGCAACAGTTTCTTTAAATTAAACAAACTCTCAGAGATACGAGCTGCACTAAATCGACCGACGTGGATTTGTTTCAGACTGACCCACTCGTACCAGGAACGTCGAGAGGAACAATCGAGTTGCTAGATATCCTGTGGCCTCCAGCAAAACCACAGGACTTCGTTTCGCAGGCAATTGCGCGGTTAATTAAGTAAATTTTGCGTCTTCCTTATTTAGTTCCATCTAAGGACCTCAGGCTTTAAGGCTACTGTCATCGCAATATAACTTTAAGCCTGTAAGCCGATAAACGGAACGTTAAACTTTTTCGTTTCCTTTTATCCTTTATTACGGGGAGATAGAGTTGAGATTTGAAATGTAAGGTCTGATTTTGGTAGGTTTACCTTTGATACCGCTTTATCCGATTTAGATTGGTCATGGATTTTGAACATCATTAATTTTAATAGTGGATAGATATAAAATATCGTTTTTTCTATACATTTTTAATCCGAGTTAAAATTGTTTCGTGTTATTTATTATTATAATATTTAACAGAATAACGTATCTACTAATCTTTTACTACTTATATGAGGACTAGTTACGCGTGTAATTCTACTAACAAACATTTCTGCCACTTTTTGCGGGGGGCGAGGTAACATGAAATCCGCAACTTTGGATTTTATTCCCTATAACTTTAAATTCTAATTTTGAATGATAAAAATCATGAAAAGTACTCTCGTGTGAAACCCAAACGTTCTAAGTTCGAAATTATTGTTTGGCAATTATAGGCAGTCTCGTTTAGTGATAAGGTACAAAATTGAATGTAAATGCAAATGATCAAATTGAACTTATACCGTGGCAGAGGAGAAATGCTATCGCAAGGCTAGTCCTTATAATATATAGTCAAAGCTACTAATAGAATATTATACCTGCGGCAATCTGTTTCTTAGTCAATTGATTGAGTATGAGTAGGTATATTTCTAGAGGTATATTACAGCAGTGGCATCTTTCATTTTACTTCGGAATAAAACCATTCTATGTTGTCACCATAGACTATGTACAATTCTACATCTATTGTATATTGAATGGCTGAGGCCAGTAAATGGACCAAACAAGGAAACAAACATACGTTTTCCAAATATCAGTAACCATCGTCAAAACAACCTCAGTTAATTTACTAAAGGTACGTACACGTTTGTAAAAAAAAAACTCATAATTATGTCATTACCAATTACAAAATTAATAACCTAGTAATAAAAGTATTAATGTACACAATAGTTTCCACGAAAACATACCTGGAGGTAAAGGAAATGGGAAATTATTTAATATCTACGACGACATAGTAATTTGTAGGGGGCGTGATTGCGTGACGAAACTGTGTTGTAGCTATCACGCTATTTAACCATGAATTATGACCGCTAACAGGGTTGCCAGGCGTCCAGCTTTAACATTGGCATGTTTGGGCCATGTCACTATTTACAAGGTACAGCTTTTTTGCACTGAAATTGCAGGAACTAACAAGTTAGATTCGCACGCAATCAAGGAGTGATATCGAGGTAGGCGAGGTAGAATGTAGCATGTAAGGGTTTACCATAGATGGAATATTCGGCAAAGACCGCGTTCATCTCCGACTAAGGGGTATCGCATACAGAAGGAGTCGAGGCGGCGCCGGCGTCGAGGCGCGGGCGCGCGCCTTAAGGACCTTGACATACGGTCGGTAATTGTATATCATACCAATCAGAGCGGCGCGCCGCTCGGATTCTTGGTATACAATTATCGACCGTATGTCAAAGCCGCCAAGGCGCGCCCGCGCCTCGACGCCGCCTCCTTCTGTATGCGATACCCCTATGGTTCTCCATCTGTCCGGCCTTGTACGCCAAATATCCGGCTTTTTCAATGGCCATATCCGGCTTTGGGAAAGAATCAACTGGCAGCCCTAACCACTAACGATTTGTGCTACCGTGTAGGGAACAAAAAGTTACTTGGTGGATATTTTAAGATTGTAATTAAATGTTTCAAAGAAATTTTACTGAAAAATATACTTGGTGTAGTTCCTTTGTTCGGAATAAGCCAAAGGTTTTATGATTACGGGTATTCAACTTCCTTTTATATTCACCACGGCCTTTTAGCTCATATTGAAATCGTAAACATATATTAATAAATCATAGTCGATAATTAAATAATTATATTTACGGTTTCAGACATCATTTATCAATTTTGATGACATTGATGATTTTTGATTATAAAGCACTTCAAATGTTACTTACATATATAAATGAAAATTAAATGCATCATATTAGCGCATCATTTATATCACTTGGGAACGGCTAGACTCGGAATCGGCATTTTATTTTATGTTCGCAATAGTCCAAATAAGGATTTTAGAAAAGACAAAGTCTATCGGGTCAGCTAGTATCTATAATAATGTATAACAAATATATCTAACAATATATATAATAATATATATCTAACAAATAATTATATTACGTGATGCTAGCAGTCGTTTTATCATAAATTTTCTTTTCTTTATTTCTGTCTTAACCCAAAGGTTTGGTTTGCCATGAATCTATCTGTATTTTGAAAATGAAAAAAGTGTATTAGTAATTCGGTATTACAGTGTGTAATTTTCAGCAAAACAGTGTTGACATGACATATTCTTGAAGGTCGTGAGGAGCATAGGAATAAGTAATAAAAGGTATGCAGTTGACTTGTACATTTCGCTAAGGGGCTGTCAGGGTTATCCTATCTTATCCTCTTTCCTATCCTATTATAATAGTGAAAAACATGATGAATCTCCTTAAAATCTACGCCATATTTATAATACAACTTTTTGATATCCCGAGAGAGAAAATGTCAGTAAAATAGAGGCATTAGGCGTAGTATAGGTATAGCAGACGAAGCGAGGCCGCACCTGTTGCGGACGCATTAAATATCGATCCCCTCATTCCGAATGTACTAGCAATAAGCCATGTCTACAATAGATACACCCAGCGATGTCAGGAAGTTTGAAAAGTTAGTTTGACATAAATACGACTGTCATAATACTTGTTCATATCATAACATTATGAGAGTCACGTTGTCAGTTGTCTCCCGCGTGGTGTTCGCGCAATAGGGGATCGGACAATTCAATAAAAAAAATCAATAAATAAAAAAATCTATATATTAATTTTTTTGCTTTTTTCGTCAAACTAGCAACTTTTAATAGAACGTGCAAAACGCGCGCGATGTATGAAAAATTTTACTAAATACTTACAAGTGACGTCATCAACATTTAATTACTTTTCATCATGTTATTAGAAATAGTATTCTACCTAAATTAAAACTAAAAATGTGTTATACCTATTTTCAAATATTTTTTATACTAAGAAGTTAAAACTAAAATATATTTTATGCAGTCCGCCCCCCTAATAGGGGAGTTTTTAAACTCCGCAATCCGCAATCTCTTCTTGATCAAAAACAATCCCTGAAATTGGGATAAATACTCCAACGTACTACTTGACACTGGCGGAAATGCAGTGTTTACGCACAAGCAAGAGTACATTAATTAAAAATAAATCATAACATTATGCTCAGGAATACGCTACTCGAGGAGGTCAGACATAATTATTATTTTAAATGAAGCATATTCAGAATTGACCCATTTCACTAGCAGTGCCTTTAACTGTTCATAATGAGCTCATTAGCATAGATGACATGGTATCTATAGATGTTTTCACTTCGACCGACGGACGATAATGGTATGGAAGGTCCAACGTCGTTGTCGACTATGTCAGAGCTAAAGCTAAGCAACTGGTATAAGGATGCCTAGGGGATCCATGAACGTTCTTTATATTCATTGTTAGGATTTGGGAGATGACACAAAAGTTTAGTTGGAGATGTTACCTTTCTAAACGTGTACCAACCTTTTATCTATCTATACAATATGATCTATACTTAGAAAATAGTTTTTTTTTTAAATCTTTATTGAAGAGCTTGGCCTGAGGCCATGTCGCTCTGTGGGATTTTCTATTGGGTAAGTTCACAGATATAATAATAACAATAAAAAAACTAGTAACTAACACAGTGATGAAATAGAAAAATAAATAACTACAAATTTAAGGTTTTTTTTGTAGATGGAGTACAGTCCCTTGGCAGCAACCGACGTAGGTGCAGCCAAGGCACAATTACAACGTCCGATATTAAGAGACGGCAAGCCGTCAAACACCTGTCTCCTGAAGGCCTCGCCCCGCACACACTCGATCAGGACATGGTAGACGTCCTCAACAACCCCACAGTCTTCACAATTGGGGGATGCCGTAATCCCCATCAGATATGTGAGCTTTTTGAATGGAATGTGACCGGAGCGAAGCCTAAGAGCGTCCAACGTCGTTGTCGACTATGTCAGAGCTAAAGCTAAGCAACTGGTATAAGGATGCCTAGGGGATCGTTCTTTATATTCATTGTTAGGAATTGGGAGATGACACAAAATTTTAGTTGGAGATGTTTCCTTTTTAAACTTGTACCAACATTTTATCTATCTATACATGATCTATACTTATAAAATAGTTCTGTAACTGACTTGACAGACAATTGACAGCCTAAACCACTGAATAGAAACATGAAGCATGTATGGGGTACACTGAGAAAGGATTGTTCGAAAATCTGAAATCCACGCGAATTATGTTATTATTATTGTTATGTTATTGAAATTCAGCACATGCGAAACCAAAGAAATTGAACCTTAAGTATTCTTCGTAGGTAACTGCCGGGTAACCAGAGGGCGATAGAGTGGTTGAGGTAAAAAGTTGGTGGGAGGCAGGGAGTGTTCGTACCACAGATCACAAAAACTAAAGGGAGATGCGAAAAGGGGGCGGGGCCAGTGTCGCAGTAATATGCGCAAAAACGGAACACATTACTCGCGACCGTAACGATTCAATATATTATGAGGCTGAAAGCCATTCGAGATATTATGTGTAAATGTTTACAATGCTTTCGTAGTACTAAAGATTATTCGAACGTTGTGTTCTGATACCGCAATGGATAATGAGCACATTCAAGCTAACAGAATACTTTCTATCGCGTGGTACTGGTGGTAATGCGACACTAGGTTTCGTACTCAGCGCGTTAGTTGGCATCTCTCTAGATCTCTATGGTTCGTACTGTATCTAGTAATAGATACTGTTTCTTATACTGTGGTTGCGGGCTGAAGCTAGTGTTTACATAAAGGGATAAGTTTCGTGCTAGTTAACAAAAAGAAAAAGAATTGTAAAACCATACGAGTACATTTTCGAATCAACCACAATACACACACTAAAACTAATGTTGAAGCTTTCACTTCAAGTAAGTTCAAGTAACGTAACCTCATCGTATGTAAAGGTACATGCTCGTGAGTTTTACGACACTTCGCCTGTTATAGACATAAAATAAACACGGAGATATAAAAGTTTTCCTCCTCCGCCCGCGCCCGGGGGACGGAGAGTCTCTCCCCTTCTCCCTGGATTACGATTTGGATCAGCGTTAAAATATGCGACGACGTGAATTTCCTGCAGATTAGGTATTTTTAAGTCACACGTGTAACAATTCTTCATTGTTCGAAGGTATCTTTTTAGGGTTAAGCCAAACCTGCAAATTTTTAGACAGTGTTTAACCTACTGCAAATACTGAAACGGTGAACTCAGACCATCAAACTGAACAACTTTCACTATGGAGCCTACCTCAGGAGTCGCGAAATAAAATCAGCTGTCCCTTACAAAACTAGTGTGTGTACCTACCCAACTTAAATGTATGGGAGAGCTTAATTTTTTTAGCGTCTCCTGAGGTAGGCTCCATAGTGAAAGTTGTTCAGTTTGATGGTCTGAGTTCACCGCTTCAGTATTTGCTAGGCTGTCAATTACACCTGTATATGTAATAATAGTTTAGAAAATCTAGATGCCGCCGCGTCACAATTAACATTTGCAATTTATAAAATAATAAATTAATTATCATTTAACTTCGATCACTCTGTACTAAATATCGTAGAGGATTCCCGAGATTTTGGCTTGCCGCATGCGGGGTCCATTGTATCATGTGTACTGAATTTCTCTTTTGCTAATAAAGATATTTGTATTTGTATTACGAAGATATAAAGCTTTGAAATTTTTCATACAAAATTTTAAAAGCTCTATATCTTCGTAATACGATAGTTTATTAACAGACTAAAAATATACAAGATTAATTAACATCATCATCATCTTCGTAATTATATTATAAATTGCAAATGTTATTTGTGACGCGGCAACTAGATTTTCTAAACTATTTTTCCATATATAAAATATTACTTTTATTAATTCCGCCTACGCGTATTGTGCGTCAAAATTTTGTATGGAATAAACCACCTTATATGCGTTACATAATTATTATGGCTTAGGGAGTGCTTTAGACCATTAAACTGAATAACTTTTACTATGGGACCAGTACGGAAATTGCACAAAAATGTCTCCCGGAATTCTGTCCGGGCACCTGCACGAAGCCTGCACGTATACGGCGCTTATGGACCTTGCCGGTAGTAAGTGCTGTCCGTGCGTGGCGAAATACGGGGCTGTAAAGATTTAGAATTAGAGAAGAAGAGTAGAAGTTGTTCATTTTGAAGCAATTGAATTACCAACATAATGTAAGTTATTCATTGTGCAGTCAAAACAAAATACAAATTTATTATTCCTTTAGAATTTAAAAGCTTTTAAGTTTACATTCTGTAGATTCATTGTCCGTCCATCCGTAGGTATATAGCACATTTATATTGTACTGTGAGACTATTGACAAAATAGATTTTGGTCTATGTGGCTACATAACTTTCATACTGCTCTTATTGATTGGAAAATCCGATCATGAAAACCCCAAAATATTGACATAAAACTTCAAAGAATATTCATACACCGAAATAAATGTTCTTATTCTTTAGCCCAGTCATTTTACGTAGTTTTGTAAGGCGGAGTACGGAGTAATTATTAATTGGACTTAAACTGTAACCGGCACCATTTAGTGACAAAAAGACTATCTTAAAACATATTTAAAAAAAATGTGGTACGCAACATAGAAATCAAAATTGTGCGTCCCAGTAGGCTTTTAAATTAATAATTTTAATACCAATGATAGATTTAACAATGTAAATTATTTTTGAGCAATAAAATAGGCATTGAAATAAAAAAAAATAGGTATTTATTAGAATACGAATGTATTTTTCAAAACCATCTAAGTAGACAAAAATATTAACACCATGTTTGAAGTATGTTTGGTAAAGCCTTAAATATGTGCAAAAAAATTTACCATTTGGTTTTTTAGTAGGAGATAATAGCTAAATTTTGAAATTGGAACTGTTGCTGACGTTATTTTTTTTAATTTTGGTACATTTACGGGCTTAAATTGGCTCTTCAATATTATACCGAAAAAACAATCAATTATTAATTAGTCCCGGCTCAAACCGTAAAATGACTGGGCTACTTAGCGCATTAGAATTTTATGCGAGACTATAAACCCACATTCCAGACTTCTGATTATCATAGAAATATAGGTACAATAATACAAAAAGCTTTATATTTCTCGACATAAATTCTAAAAAATTAAAATTTACCCCTGAAATATGATTTTCATTCGAGAAAGCGTACCGTAGTACCGCACTCAATATTTATTACAGTCTGTGGCACTGACAGCTGACGCCCCATTAATATCTGGAAGACTTTCAGGTGCGAATGAACGGTTTTAATAATTATCATTATTTAACTAAAAAATCTAACGTGCTCTGAATATAAAGAGGATTCTGAGAGAGATTTACTGATCGAAATAATCATGTCTGTGATAAATTTATAGTTTTGACAACCTGTTTTGCTGATCAACGATCATAAGAATCCAAACTCCGTTTGAGTTTTTTCCAATTATAAATTAGTAATATGCAGTATAAGTACTTGGGATTTTATTCAACAACGAGCGTTAACCCGCGACTTCGTCCGTACAAATTATATACCAGATTTTAAGTCAGATCATAAGCTATCAAACAAAAAAAGTTTCATCAAAATCGGTTCAGTAGTTTTTGCGTGATACTCGTTCAAACAAACAAACAAACAAACACACAAACAAACAGACAGACAAAAATTCCAAAAATTGGTGAAATGGAATCAGGGACACCTAAAAACCATATCGTAACTTATTTTTGTTAATATCTTCAATGTACAGACAAACTTCCTGTTACAGTTTTATAATAGTATAGATAAAGATTTTTTTTTCATAAAATAGTAGGTAAACCGTAAAGTTATTATACCTTATATACCAGAATTATTACATATTTTTTAAAATTCGTTTTGAAATTAAAATAGAAACATGAATTTAAAACATTTCAAATATGTAATCACTAGTGACTAGATGCTTCTCTGTTATTTTGCAAGAACAAAACTGACACTGAACTGACTGACTGACTTTAATTAACTAAAGAAAATTTTAAATCTTTGGTATATTGTTTTAATTTAAGCTTCTCAAAATTTTTCTACTGTTTAAAACTACTGCTGTTTTAACCATATTCTGAACCGAAATGGCAAAGAGTAAAATGTTCTATTCTATTTTTATTTAATGGCGTCCGATGCGTTATCACAATTGTGCCAATGTCCCGTTATGTGGAGAGTACACGTAGGAAAATGATTAGTAGCATTTCTGCCAATGTCAAGTAGTTTATTATAATCTCAAGTTAACGTTTTATAGTTAAAACACAAAAGAGTGTACAAAATGGCGGAGCCACGTGCAAGCCTAACAGATGCCAATACGCACGCGTCTGACCTCCCCCAGACTTGCAGCGCGACTCTCAGAGTAAAATGTTATGGAATGTTCATCCTACACGAATAATATATTACGTCAAATTGAAAAGTATATTTAACCGTATGTAATATTTGATGCGTTTTCACGAAGCAGATCATTGAACTAATTGCCACGAAATATGGAGTGTGGTAGCCTTGATTATGAAAATACCTACTAAGTTAACTTCCATCGCATGTCTACCATAGTCTGTAAATACAATTCCAAAACTACGAGGCTAAAGAATCTACGAGGATGGTCTAGGATGAGCACTTCCGTGATAGTCAGGCCATAGATTATTTACAAGTTTGGCTAGATACTAGTTTAAAGTAATATCACAAGGAAGAATAATAATAATCTTACTAACTTATTACTATCTTATCGCCATCTAGGTGGATACATAATAACACCTACTGACATTAGGGACCTCCCCTCCAAAAACATAACACCGTTCATGAAGTCCGTGGGCCTAGGAAATGACCTTTAGGTCCAGGGTGACAGCTACAATAGATCTATCCAGGTCGCAGTAGCTATTTGGTCATTGACCAAGCCCTTATAACCAAATAATAATAATAACTTATTACTACTATGAAAAACTATTATCTTACGCTTTGACAATATTTAGTACCTAAATTTAGATAATTTTTATAAAATATTTTTTTATAAGGTACCTATTACATAAAATTATTTTGTTATATTGAGTATGTATGTATTTATTTATACTTTGTGTTAATTATAATATTATGTATCAACTAGTACACCGCGATAGCATTTATCTCATGTAAGACTTCTTCCATCCACTGGTTGTCTGGAAAAGGCCGCCTTTTGTTACCCTTCTTGTTCATATTGTTGTTGTATTTTTTTTTATTTTGGGGTGCAAATAAAGAATATTTATCTTATCTTATCTTATCTTAATAATCCTCTTAAGAGGAGTAATTGACAAATTCGATACGATGAACCCTACCGCTGGAAACCACTTTAGCAATTTTGTTTTCTTTATTAATTCGGAAGGCTAGTTTGTAATGGAACTTGGTAAACACTATAGCATTAGAAATAAAATATCTCGGCTTTATTATTATCGGACACAAAAGTACAAAATACACTCGAGAGCAATGAAAATGGGTCAACAACGAAACTAAAAATGATAGCTTTCAAATGAAAAGTAATTCATAGACTATAATACTTCTTAAATTAATTGATAACATTTTTAGTTTTCATTTGTTTGACTTAAATAAAATACATAAATACAAATGCGTCAATTCTATCGCAGACGAAAAATATAGTGTATGTGAGTGATAAAATTACCACATTACTAATAAATGTTGAATACTGAAAATTAAATTGTCAAGAAAACATTTTTAGCTTTTTGCCTTTTTTCTTTGCATTACTTTATAGCAACCAGAAATTTTATTAATTTAAGTAGTACTATTAAATTATCTTAACAATAATTTTAATTTGAATACTTTTTTTGCGCGCTACATCCTCGGCTTCATCTAAACGTCCCATCAGGTGAGATGAAGCCAACCGCAAACCCATTATGGAAAAAAAAGAAAAGAATAAGTTATCAGTCTTAGTTTGGTTTATGTTTTTGGTGACCTGTTTTCATTGTTGTCGAGTGTATTAAACCATTACTAAATAATCTATCTATATTATACTATTATAAAACTGTAACAGGAAGTTTGTCTGTACATTGAAGATATTAACAAAAAAAAAGTTACGATATTGTTTTTAGATGTCCCTGATTCCATTTCACCAATTTTGTGTATTTGTTTGTGTGTTTGTTTGGGTGTTTGTTTGTTTGAACGAGCATCACGTAAAAAGTACTGAACCGATTTTGATGAAACTTTTTTTGTTTGATAGCTTATGATCTGACTTAAAATCTGGTATATAATTTGTGCGGACGAAGTCGCGGATTAACGCTCGTACTATTATAAAACTGTAAAAGGAAGTTTGTCTGTACATTGAAGATATTAACAAAAAAAAAGTTACGATATGGTTTTTAGGTGTCCCTGATTCCATTTCACCAATTTTTGGATTTTTTGTCTGTCTGTTTGTTTGTGTGTTTGTTTGTTTGTTTGTTTGAACGAGTATCACGCAAAAACTACTGAACCGATTTTGATGAAAGTTTTTTTGTTTGATAGCTTATGATCTGACTTAAAATCTGGTATAAAATTTCTGCGGACGAAGTCGCGGGTTAACGCTCGTTGTTGATAAAATCTCAACTCCAGTTCCCATGAACATGAGCATCAACCCCAAACGGCGGCGCAAATATGTGTTCGGGAACTGTTATACAGGTTGTAATGGACAGCCCTCCAGCAACCAGAAATTTTATTAATTTAAGTAGTACTATTAAATTATCTTAACAATAATTTTAATTTGAATACTTTTTTTGCGCGATACACCCTCGGCTTCATCTAAACGTCCCATCAGGTGAGATGAAGCCAAGCGCAAACCCATTATGAAAAAAAAAGAAAAGAATAAGTTATCAGTCTTAGTTTCCGAGATATGGTTTATGTTGTTGGTGACCTGTCACTACACTATACCACAGTAGGGTACTTTGTTCTAGATAACATTACTATGGAGACAACGATCTAGATTATATAGCTATTTTGAATCACTGAATTCGATCGGAAAAACTTAGGTACTTTCATCTATTCATAGAACGAACTCTACGTACCTACTACGGCAAAACTGCAAACCAACTCGAGCCAAATCTATGGGACAGCTGATTTTTTTTTCACGATTTCGATGTTGGTCCCATAGAGAAGGTTGAAGGTTGCTGGAAGAAATCTCTTCTTAGCGATAAGACCGCCTGATTTTGTGCCTCTTGTATTTTATTTCTGTATTTTACTGTTTATGTTTTGGTGTAAAATAAAGTATATTTGATTTGATTTGAAAGTTGTTCAGTTTGATGATCTGATCGTCCTCTTAAAAAAATGTCAGCATATTAAGAAGGAACCTGTATTAGGTATATCGAATAATAGGTACTCCATACTATAATCTTTCTGAAAATATTATTCGGAGTGAGAATTGCCCAGAAAGCTTAATAGGAGTCGGAATATATTCCTCATAATATGAAAAGTTCTCGAGTGGCGACCGCGTACTGGAAAGCGCAGTGTGGGTAGGGCCCTGCACACGGTGGTCCGACGACCTTGTGAAGGCGGCGGGAACCCGTTGGATGAGGGCAGCGCAGGACCGGTCGTTATGGCGATCCTTGGGGGAGGCATATGTCCAGCAGTGGACGCCCATCGGCTGAGATGATGATGATGATGATGAATATGAGAATATTAATTAAGTATTTGTCCGTGAGGTGTCGGCTAAGAATAGCACCATCCCATTTCCTCCCGTGGGTGTCGTAACTAAGTATCTAAGGTAAGGTAACTAAGGGATCTACTGAAGGATGGGCAGCAGCATCCTCTGTAAGGAGGTTGTATAGCCATAGCTTGCTGGCTGGTTCTTATTTAAATTTGGAACGTTGTCGAATCCCGTGGTGGATTTCATTTGATTATTAGACAAGGGGAGTCGAAGATAGGTTCTAGAAGCAAAAAGCAAAAGTAATAAAATAATAAAAGCAATAAAGCTTTTATTTATTCTACCGTAGAGTTACGCCTCCACAGTACACACATTGATTCGATCCAACTGCGATCGCCAACCCGCCTGCCAAGCGTGGCGATTATACAAATCCCCCCATTGTGGGGGAAACTTATGTCCAGCAGTGGACGTTTAATGGCTGATATGGTGATGATGAATTAAGTATTATAGCACAAAGTATAAAATCTCAATATTGATAAAGCCAAATTTAACTTCTCTTTACCGAACTTTTCACGATTATATTATTGTTTAGGAATTCTCAACTTACGAAAAGAAATTAATTGAAATAACTTATAATTTAATTTAACTAAGGACCACTTTATAATAATAAACTTTAATTAACAAGATTTAATTAATTCGAAACTTTACTCTAACGAAATTTTAGAGGTAAAAAGTATTATACATACAGGGTGAAATTAAAATCATTGGCATCCTTTTACTCTACTCATAAAACTGAACAAATTAAAAAAAATCTGTTGTTTCATACAGTATTTGAGTCGAGTATGCATAACAGTTTATTGTGGAACAGCAGATTTTATTTTGATACGATCGGTTTGCTCCTTTGACTACTTATATAGGGACTAGTTACGCGTGTAATTCTACAAACAAACATTTCTGCCAATTTTTGCGGGGGGCGAGGTAACATGAAATCCGCAACATTGTATTTTATTCACCATAACTTTAGATTCTAATTTTAAATGTTAAAAATCATGAAAAGTTGTCTCGTAAGAACCCCAAACGTCTTAAGTTCGTAGTTATTGTTTCGCAATTATAGGCTGTCTCGTGTAGTGATAAGGTATAAGATATGCACATGATCAATTGTTCTTATACCGTGGCAGAGGGGAAATGCTACCGCAAGGCTCGTCCTTATTGATCAATTGTTCTTATACCGTGGCAGAGGGGAAATGCTACCGCCAGGTTAGTCCTTATAATAAATAGTCAATGGTTTGCTCCCATAGTAAAAGTTGTTCTGTTGATAAGACTCTTAGTTTATATGAATGCCAATGATTTCAATTTCATTACTTAGCGACGAATCGATCATTGTGTAAACAATGATAATATAACCGATGTCTTTAACATCTGAAAATCAGTCCGAGCATCTATTAATCGGTTTTTCTTTCACTAAGTATAATATCCATTAAAAAGACTAATTAACTGTCTGCACAAAATTAAAAAAAAAAGAATTTTTCATATTGGAATAAAAATGCTGTACCTAGTGCAAAACATTAAAAAAAATACGCGACGAATTTATAATTTCCTCTTGTTTTGAAGTTGGTTAAAAATATACACTTTATATCTAACAGACCGTCATTACAAAGTTAATGGGTTGTACTATATTACAATAAATCACAACATAAAAGAGCTTTCGGACTTTTATTCCGAGACAATGTTTATCTGCCTTTGTAATTCAAATCCGGTAGTTAGCCGCAAGACAAGTTTTGTTTACGTAGACAAAAATAGAAGAATGTTTTCAACAAGACTTTCAGATAATTTCGGCAGAGTATAAAATGGATTAAATGCCCCATATAGTAATCTAGCAGGATAGATACGCATCATCATATCAGCCGACAGACGTCCACTGCTGGACATAAGCTTCCCCAAAATGGGGGGATTTGCCATAATCGCCACGCTTGGCAGGCGGGTTGGCGATCGCAGTTGGATTGAATGTGGGTACTCAGAGGATGCTGCTACCCATTCTCCGGTAGATCCCATAGTCGGCTATGGGATGAGGAAATGGGATGGTGCTATTCTTAGCCGACACCACACGGCAAACTGATACGCTTGTGAGCAATAAAATTATTATTTTGGTTGGTGTTACATAATTAACAAAAACAAAATACTTCATCGTAGCCAATCAATAAAAATTCCCAACTCTAGTGTGACATCTATGACATAGACTGTTTTTTCAGAAGGGTAGTGTTTGTAAGTCATTTGTACCTACATCTAAGTAAGAGACGAAAAGACTTTCTTTGACGAAAAAACGAATTATAATTTAACTTTTTTTGTTAATCTGTTATTTTTTTGGTCTTAATATTCAAGTGTTTTACATTTTCTTTAGGGGTATTTTTATAACAGCCTGTACAACGAAAAGAGATTACTCTGAAATACCAATACACAGAATAAGAAAAAAATGAAATATATAATTCTCGTTTGAATCGGACTGTCATCAAAGATAGGGAATATCTATATTACCTTAGTCTCAGTAGGTAAAATGAGTCGAAACACTCCTAACCTCATTGCCTAGCTAGCATGCCACCCCCGAGAAAACGACAAAAATCGAGATGTGCCTCCATCTTTATTATTTTACATAGGCCAGAAAGAGCGCACATGACGTTTTTCTCGTTTAAACGCTTTGTCGTGGGTGGCATGCTAGCTAGGCAGGAGTGAGATTTTTGAAAGTCACACGTTCTTCAAATCAGCAGTAGAAAATGTCAAAATTACTATGAAGATGTTAATGACAAGTACTAATCCGCAACTAATATAGAATTTTTGAAACAGTAATTTTTACAGGGCTGAAATTCGAGTATATTTTGGTACAAATGTACTAAGGGGAATTGTCCATTCAAGGAAAGGGACGTAAGGGGAAATGTCCGTACAGGGAAATGGACGTACGAGGAAATGACCGTTCGGGGAAATGGTCGTACAAGGAATTCGGGCGATGGACGTTCAGGGAAAAGGATGTAACCGACCTGGAGTGCGATTTTTGAATCTCATTCGCTGAGCTCAGCAGTTGAAAATGTCAAAAAAACTATGGAGATATGCATCTTTGTGGTAGCCGGATCTCTTCCTTGGGGGAGGCCTATGTCCAGCAGTGGACGTCCATCGGCTGAGATGATGATATGCATCTACTGCTGATTTGACTTTCAAAAATCATACTCCAGGAGTGCGATTTTTGAAAGTCAAATCAGCAGTAAAAAGATGCGTATCTCCATACATTTTCAACTGCTGAGTTCAAAGTATGAGATTCAAAATTCGCACTCCTGATCCGAATCTGGTGCTGGACGATTTAAACGTGTGACTTTCAAAAATCGTTCACTTATAGCGCGCGCATTGTAGCAGTATGTACTGTCGGTACTGCTTGATAATTATTGTGCTGGGATTTAGATGTGAGATAGCCTTGGAATTCTTAATAGACAATGAACGTATTCAAGTTTTTCCTCTGTTCATTAATAATGACGTGTTATTTTTTGTACGCATATTGTATCAGTACGTTTAATGTTTTATTGAAAAAACGGTTTAGCAGCTTCTGTATATATGGATTTTTTTTGTATCTTTACCGTTATAGAATTTAGATGTTTGAAATGACCAAAACGTGATTCTATAACTAAAACCCTTCGTGTGGAAAATTCGCGCTCCGGGTCTATAGCGATGGCCACAGATCTCAAAATCTAAATGGAAATGTGAAATGGGGGCGGGGCCAGTGTCGCAGCAATATGCGCAAAAACGGAACACATTGCTCGCGACAGTAATGATTCAATATATTATGAAGCTGAAAGCCAGTCGAGATATTATGTGTAAATTGTTTACAATGCTTGCGTAGTACTAAAGATTATTCGAACTTTGAGTTCTGATACTGCAATGGATAATGAGCACATTCAAGCTAACAAAATACTTTATATCGCGTGGTACTGGTGGTAATGCGACACTAGGTTTCGTACTCAGCGCGTTGGTTGGCATCTCTCTAGATCTCTATGGCGATGGCGGTGGCGAGCGTCGATTTTGCAAAATTTTGCGCGTCTGAACGAGAGTGTTGTATGCCCTTCATTGTTCTCGTGGCGTATTGAGTCGTAGTAATATTTTTTTTCTTTGAAGTTCTAGCAACAAAATTTCTTATCGAGTAGTTCTTGCGAGAGTGAATTGCTTGCTATATCTTTTAATAGCGTATAGTTTATACTAAAGCCCACCCGAAGCACAACAAGGCACACTTTATCTATACTATTATAAAACTGTAACAGAAAGTTTGTCTGTACATTGAAGATATTAACAAAAAAAAAAGTTACGATATGGTTTTTAGGTGTCCCTGATTCCATTTCACCAATTTTTGGATTTTTTGTCTGTCTGTTTGTTTGTGTGTTTGTTTGTGTGTTTGTTTGTTTGTTTGAACGAGTATCACGCAAAAACTACTGAACCGATTTTGATGAAACTTTTTTTGTTTGATAGCTTATGATCTGACTTAAAATCTGGTATATAATTTGTGCGGACAAAGTCGCGGGTTAACGCTCGTTGTTGATAAAATCTCAACTCCAGTTCCCATGAACATGCAGCATCAACCCCAAACGGCGCAAATATGTGTTCGGGAACTGTTATACAGGTTGTAATGGACAGCCCTCCGCAGACTAAAACTGTGAACGCAGACCATCAAACTGAACAACTTTCACTGTGGAACCTATCCCAGGAAACGCGAAAAATTATAAGCTGTCCCATACAAAACTTTTGTACCTACCCGACTCAAATGTACAGTTTGATGGTCTGAGTTCACAGTTTCAGTCTGCGGAGGGCTGTCCCTTACACCCTGTATATCTCTTCTCGTATCTCCACACAACAAACATGTATTAGTTAGAGTAAACAAGCACTGAACGACTTGTAACACGTAGCCACACACCACTGAGCTCCTGAGGCGGCACAAAGGTGCGTATTTCGCTCCGACAAGCATCAGTAATTCGATTAAACACCGTCGAAAAGGTGTCAGCCTCAGAAGCTTTTAGCTGTTTCTGTATTTTTTTAAATAAAAAATCGTTGGGTATTATTAATAGTATTTTAGTTTAAGCCATCTACTTCATATATATCTGTGTGTTGCCAGTGATGACAAATGGAACAGAGACATTGTCGTTTACTCAAGGCCTCATAAAAAGGCTGAGAGTCACCCAAAGGGCAATGGAGAGGGCTATGCTCGTAGTTTCCCTGCGAGAGATTCAATCAGAAATGAAGAGATCCGCAGAAGAACCAGAGTAACTGACATAGCCCAAAGAATTGCTAAACTAAAGTGGCAGTGGGCAGGGCACATTGCTCGCAGAACCGATGGCCGATGGCGCCGAAAAGTTCTCGAGCGGCGACCGCGTACCGGAAAGCGCAGCGTGGGTAGGCCCCCGACACGGTGGACCGACGACCTTGTGAAGGCGGCGGTAACCCGTGGGATGAGGGCAGCGCAGGACCGGTCGTTATGGCGACCCTTGGGGGAGGCCTATGTCCAGAAGTGGACGTCCATCGGTTAAGATGATGATGATGACTTCATCTGTAGGTGCAGGTACATATAGCTAGGATATTATTATTGGTTGCATGAAGTTTGGAAATGGTATGTTATTGTGCGAGCTTATCTCTTTAGCGATAAGCTCGCCCTTTGTAATTGTCTATTATGCTGTTTTCATTTATATTTCCGTGTGTACAATAAAGTGTTAAAATAAAATAAATAAATAAAATTGTTTCTCGTATTATAAAATAGCATTTATTGGGTACAACAATCACAAACACGCACGTATGCATCGATAAATAGCTTAATCGCTAATCATAGTACATGAGAGACCAACACGTGATTGCCTTTAGATAAATATGTTATCTGTGGCAATGTATTGCGATTCCCAATCGCTTCTTTTTTCGATTATTATCACTATAATAAATCTTAGTGTTAAAAACCTACAGATTTCTTCATGAATGAGAAACTTCTTTTTTAATTTATAATTAATGGACTCTTGCTTTTGCGTTAGCACTGCATTTCCGCCAATGTCAAGTAGGTGATGGGAGAATCTATCCCAATCTCAGGAATTGTTTTTTGTCAAGAACAAGAAAAGATTGAGGATTGCAGAGCCTCGTGGCATGCAAAAACGCGACGCACGAAAACCACGCTAGACAACTGCTTGGGTCAGAACGTAACGTGACTCAATGAGAAATGTTGTTGTTCGAATTTATGCAAATTATATTTCATAAAATATTTAGCGACTATTACGTAGGTGGTTTTATTTATTAGAACAAAAATTTAGGTCCCAAAAGGAAATCTCCTCAAACGCATCGCATCGTGGCATAGTTTCTACATCATTCAACCTCTGACTTGTCAAAAAATAAAATATTATTTTGCGACTTGTCAGGGAATACTAATTGCACTTAGATCTATTTAACCCTTAAATTCTCAAGAGAATTTTCAATTAATCTGAGGGTTCTCAAGTACCTTTTTGATGAAAGGGACGAGTTTTGCGAAGTAAAGTATGAGATACAAAGTTGGTAATTTTAGCCAATCCGGGCAAGAGTCAATGACTAATTCAATTCTGCTAATTGTGACCAAACAAACAATAAACATAAAAATATGTTTGTGTGTGTGTTTTGTGTTAAAAAAAAACAAAGAAATAAAATAAAAGAATGTTATTCTGTAATAGAATAGAAAAGGAAGAAGTTACTTAAGTTTATTATAGTGTAGAAAATATTTTTTTATTCTTCCAGGTATCGGCCATTATAGTGAATCTCCTGTTACATTATATCAAGTAGTTCCCGCGTTTTCTGAAAGAATAGCGACTGCGTTTATAAATCGGAAAACAACTGCAGAGTGCATTGGTTTTACCAATATGGTAGAAATACTTATACCACCTTATACGGAAGAACCAGCTTGATTAATGATGATGTCGATAAACAATATAGCAAAAATAACAAACAAACAATATGGTATTGCAAGTTAATAGTTATTTGTTATACAAGAGTGCAAAGTTGCTTTTTAACCGCTTGCTCAATTTTGATGACCGAGGAAGCGAAGGATTCTAAAATTGAATTACGAGCTCAGCGAGTGGTTCAAAAATTAGAATCTAAAGAGCACGAGGTGAAAAATCTTTGCACTCGAGTGCAACATGTAACTTTTCATCCCACCTCAGCGAGGAAATTACTAAAAAAAATTTACCTAAAAAAAAACAAATTGAAAAAAGTACACCAAGAAGGTTCCGAGTCTGAGTTTTTAACAAATTAAAAAAGGTTGATGATAAATTTGGCACCAAGGAGGGAGAAGTAAATAGGTTTAAGATATTTGGAATTCACAAACTTAGTGTACACGATGTTCTAAATTCAATTTACTTTACTCTAGCGGATAAAAACGGCTTTTGCACTCAGATATCGAAGAGCAAAAATACTCTTTCCGAGATGGGGGGATGAAAAATATTGTTATGGCATAATACGGCGATGGGCGAAGATCAAGAAGTTTAAAATAAATAATCATAATAATATAACATTCTAGGCGACTATGTTTTATTTTTTTGGTTGAGGTTGGGGATTAACATAAACAAGATGTTTTTGAGCCCGTATATTCGGTATATTTATTATATCCACTTCGTATTTAAATTTATCACGTCACAGAGGCCATTTAGTATTTACCTCAGTATAGTGTATAATTTAGTACACATCCTATGATATTAGTATCAAGGTCAAGATCTACGTAAAGTCACGCATAGCATGATATACCTAGTATGTTGCAGAAACAACGCAACTCATTCGTCATATTTTCGCCTAATCAAAGATTTTGGCGAGAATGTCGTTCGTTTGGCGAGAGAGGATATGTAGAGCTAACTGACATCTCCAGTAACAGAGAGAAACCTGAAGAAAGAGTCAAAAAAATCCAATGACATTTTCTTAAGAGCTTCAAATAATTTTTTGCGATTTCAATATTGATTCCAATGCTAAAGATGTTTAGTTTTGATGATTTGATGCACCTGCTAGGCGTTTAAGCTTACATCCTTTATATACTCTCTCATTACCGGTACGCGTGTGTCAGGAACAATCTCTACAAAAATATTTACTCGCCAATTTTTTAATTCTGAATTTTGTTCACCCAATGTATTATGTCGAAAAATTATTGAAGCGAAATGGGCGTGTGATAGCTTATACTACTGCCTGATACGAGAGAAAGAGATGGGGCGGCGCGCGCGCCTGAAACGACGCAAGCGTAAAACAAACTTTATTCAATTGTGATTTTACTATTTATGTAAGTTCAATTCTGCTCTAATCAAACTTTATAAAATATCAATCTCTTTTTTTAAATCAAGTCTTGTGTTTCTATTATTCATCGTTAAGCAGTTCCAAGCGTTTATCGATAAAGACGGAGGCTACTTTGGCTTGGTTTTCTATCGAGAAAATGTATCTTATTCGTGTTTTGGCTCCAATCAAAACTTCAAGTATATGTTCAATTTACACATATCCGCCAATCATACTCCTACTGTTAGTGCTTCATGATATATGACGCTTTGAAGAATCCTATTTTTTTCACATATCCACTTATCCCAAGTCCATACCAAGAGCGATGATAGCCCATACGGAAGAGAGCTAGGGCCTCAATCATGAGGCCTCGGTTCGATTCCTGGCCTGTTCCACTAAGTTCTTCGGAATTTATGTACGGTTGTATTTATCATTTACTAGCTCGGCGGTGAAGGAAAACATCGTGAGGAAAACTCCATTCCCGAGAATGAAAAGAAAATACCATAAGTTCGGAGGTATGCGTAAAATATGGGTGAGTTTGGAGTAAACACAAAAGAGCAGCGATAGTCGCAGTGTTACATAACGACCCTTGCTTGTAACAACCCAACCACAAACAACAACAGGTCCATACGAGTGAACAAATGTAGGTATGTTTCTACAAAAATTTCAGGATTTGAATTAAAATTATTGAACTGCACCTGCGTAATAAAATCCCAGCTTCGTATTAAGCATGTAGAAATCAAGGCTTTTGCATTTCACGGTTTGAGATTTCTCTGACGACACAAAGTCTATGCAATATTTGAGCACGAGTGTAAACACGAGTCAGCCTTCGAGAAAATGTTTTATTTACTCTCTGATAGTCAGAGCAAACATAAATCAGTGTTAATGTGAAAAGTAAATATTAAATCTTGCGTTGTTTTGTATGCCTCTTTATCTTTTCTATGGCGTTAGGTTTTACTTTGTTGATTGCTAGACGATAGTAAAATCTAACTATCTCTATAAATGTATAATAATAAATAGAGATGGCGAATCAATCGCGTACCAAAAGTGGTATGGATTTGGTCTTCTTATTTAAATACCTGTCAGCTTCATTAGGTTTTATGGTATCAATCGTGAGACGATGGTTAAGGCTAGAGTTGGTACGCGTACCACTAATTTGGTACGCAACTAGATAAATGAAAGAAAAGTTATACGCGGCTTTTTGAATTTGCAAATTGAAATTGAGCTATAGTACCGTTGCGGTACAAACACCCAATATTGACAGCATTTATACCTACACCTAAAAAAATTAACATCAAATTAAAAAAAAATATTCGTATTGTCACGAATTAATTGTACGTGTTGTTGTACTCGTACGAATTCTATGAATTAAAAAAATAGTTACATAAATCATCGCTCTAAAAAAGACAGATTCAAAAGTGCCTCCCAAAAGAATAAATTATCTGAGATGGCATTTTTATCCTATTCAAATATTTTTTAGTCTTCGCTTTGGTACTAGTATTGCTGCATCTTGCTGCCAGTTGAAATGTCACTTCAGACACAAATCAACTAACACATTTTCATTAGGCACCTAATCGTTTTTAAATACAAATAGCTCGTGTTCAAGGTCCAAGTCCTGCATTTTATTTACTATGGTATTAAGTATACGTGCGAATGAAAATATTCGTGCTTCGTTATCAACATTTTCCTAAAGCTAAAGCCGGAATATTTTTAACCAAGCACACTCTTGGGACTGAGGAATGTAACGACAGATCATTTATCAAAACTGGAGAGTGGTGTGCCTGTAGGGTGGACAAATGGGATCACATACGTAAGTATGTCACGGTTGTAAAATTTGTTCGTACTCGTCTTTTTATGGTTTTGAGGTCAAACAGGAAACCTTTATTCTTTCGTCCATTCTGTCTGCCTGTAGTTTTTGCACCTATTGAATCCAAATTTCGTACGAAGAGAGATAACTGTAACCCATAAATAGAAATGGATGGAAATAATTAGTTTCTTTTTAATTTAATAAATCGAGTGAGGTATTATTGGATAGGTTTGTTCAATGGAACAAAACTCTCACATAACTAAATAGTTATAATGCTTCTGTCTCGATATATCTGCGCTCAAAGTAAAAAATAGGGCGCAACTGGTATGAAATTTTGCTAATATTTTTATAGTTGTCACATGTAGGGTCCAACTTAATAGTTGGACCCTACATGTGACAACTATAAAAATATTAGCAAAATTTCAATGCTCAAGGTTTTTAAGAGGACGATCAGACCATCAAACTGAACAACTTTCTTTATGGGAATAAAATAAATAGGATTCTTCAAAACGTCATATATCATGAAGTACTAACAGTAGGAGTATGATTTGCGGATATGTGTAAATTGAATATATAATTGAAGTTTTGATTAGAGCCAAAACACGATTAAGATACATTTTCTCGATAGAAAAACAAGCCAAAGTAGCCTCCGTCTTTAGCGATAAAAGCTTGGAACTGCTAAACGGTGAATAATAGAAACACTATGCTTGATTTAAAAGAAAAAAGATTGATATTTTACAAATTTTTACAAGAGATTATACAATTAAATAATGTTTGTTTTACGCTTGCGTCGTTTCAGGCGCGCGCGCCGCCCTATCTTCTTTCTCTCGCATCAGGCAGTAATATAAGCTATCACACGCCCATTTCGCTTCAATTATTTTTCGACATAGGCCCTTAACATGGAAATCGCAAACATAAACGCCTGTCCCATACATTTGGGTCGAGTAGTTTTGTATATAGAAATAGCTCTGTTTTTTTTTTCGAGATTTGGTCCCATACAGAAAGTTGTTCCTGTTTTTGACCATAGAAATAGGAAGTACTATGTGAAGTACCCTGCATAAACTTTGCATAAAATATAGCACACAGATTAAGCAAGTCCTGGATTAGCACAAAGAAGACGAAGTCGCGTGCAACAGTTACTTTTAAATATTCGATCCATCAAATATACTTTATTTTACACCAAAACATAAACAGTAAAATACAGAGATAAATATGCAAGAGGCACAAAATAAGGCGGTCCTATCGCTAAGAAGCGATTTCTAATATTGTTAATAAAGAACGAATTTTATCATGCGACATGTATTATCATAATAAAGGTAAAGGTAAATTTGATATCGGGTGTCAGGGTCATCTACGCTTGATTTATGTTTCACACCATTTCAAGTATAATTGAATACGATCGTAACTATAATTTCTGCGATGACCGGCCTTTCTTTATTATCATTATTGAAGTGAAACTTCTTATGGGAGGGCATTGAAATTCTGATCTGCAACCTTTTTGTTAAAATGTATCCTAGGTTCAGCCGTTTATGCGTATTTGAGTCACAAACATTAGTATAACGATCACATTTTTATTACGATTTTTAAATAGGTAATTAAGCTTAGTCAAGCATTTTTTTCTGAGCCTAGAAATATGTTTAGGTAAGGTTCGTAATAAAAAAGTGACGCAAAGGAAATTACTAAATAAATAATGAATACCTAAATAATTACGTTAACACCAGGGCAACTCTGATACCAGGTCTCTGCCCACACGATAAGAAGAATTACGTTAACATACATTTTTCTGATTTCAAACCAAACCTCTAATTTTATTTTGGCTTTCATTTTAGCAAATAGCCAGGACCAAACCGGGATTCGAACCCAGTACCTCTGATTTGGCAGTGTGGCATGGTACACACAGATAATAGTTCCAACAGGGTGTTCTATCTTATCGTATCGTGTGGTATTCGGCTTCAGATAGCACCAACCCAGTCGGGTGTCGTAAGAGGCTACTAATTCCTTCAGGCTTCATACACATCTTTGACATCCAAACCGTGTGGCTGCCGGTTATAGCTACTGGATCTGACCCCAACTGCGCTAACTCTGATGGTATCGGTCTCACGTTCCATCAGACATAGGAGTGTGAGGACGAGAGAATGTGTAGAATGCACCTTTTCACTCAGGGTTAGTTAAGGTTGATTTATATAATGAAATATAGATATAGTCTTCACTAGTCAATATAGCCAGCGCACGTCCAAACCGTGTGGCTGCCAGTTATAGCTACTGGATCTGACCCCAACTGCGCTAACTCTGATGGTATCGGTCTCACGTTCCATCAGACATAGGAGTGTGAGGACGAGAGAATGTGTAGAATGCACCTTTTCACTCAGGGTTAGTTAAGGTTGATTTATATAATGAAATATAGATATAGTCTTCACTAGTCAATATAGCCAGCGCACGTCCGCACGGCACGGCGGTCGGCGAGTGAATACCGAGCGAATGCACGATAGATATTGACCACAGACTGCGCCTGTCGATAGATGGCGCTACCGTCGCTTTCCACATTAACTACTCTTTATTGCTATACACTACAGAGTGCATCTGTGTTTATCGCATACACTTATGCACTTTAAAATATCCTGCGCACCTGACTGCTTTTCTATAAAGATCAGCATCATAGTCGAAATCGACTAGGAGCCCATCGTCATTGAAAGAAAAAACCTTGTCAAGTAACCAACGTGTGAATAACAGTCAGTCGATGTTTTCCGGGAAAACAGGAAGCACTGGAAATGAGAGCGGATATTGCATTATCGATCTTATAATATTGTATTGCCATTCTAGAAAATATTGATGAATAGGGAACGTTTCTCAGGCTGGCTCAAAAGGGATTCCACGAAGAGTATTGAAGAACGTGATAATATCGAAACTTTTTAAGAGGGCTTTGTTATAAATTCTGTTACTTATTTTTTTGACGCTTTTATTAGTATGTTGCAGCTGGTTATGAACAGTTAGTATACACTATACAGGGTGTAAGTGTATGAGTTTAATAACTTTAAAGAGTGATTTTACTCAACTTGATTCTGAATAACTTCCCAAAAATCCTATAAAAAATTACCAAGAAAAAAATTTCCTTTCTAAATGTTGATAGAACGTTTTTATGAAAAGTTGAATATTTTTGTGCGAATTTCGTTACAATGACTCTTTGACTACTTATATAGGGACTAGTTACGCGTGTAATTCTACGAACAAACATTTTGCCACTTTTTGCGGGGGGCGAGGTAACACGAAATCCGCAACTTTGGATTGTACTCCCCATAACTTTAGATTCTAATTTTGAACGTTAAAAATCATGAAAAGAAGTCTCGTGTGAACCCCAAACGTTCTAAGTTCGAAATTATTGTTTCGCAATTATGGCCTGTCTCGTTTAGTGGTAAGATATAAAATTGAATGTAAATGCACATGATCAATTTATCTTATACCGTGGCAGAGGGGAAATGGTACCGCAAGGCTAGTCCTTATAATAAATAGTCAAAGCAATGACTAATAAGTAATGTTCTTCTACTTTCGTCTCTAACCCTCTCTCTATATAGCTAGCTTCAAATATTTATATTGTACCTAGCCAGTGCAACCAAAAAACCTGGACGAACGAATAACCTACTAAAAATCTCTAAGCGTAAAACCACACGAATTTTCACAAAGTTTAACTGCGCGGAACGTAATTGTTACGTGATTTACGTATTTTATTCTTGATTCACGTGAAATTTGGCATAGCAGGATAACCTGCTGCTATTACAAAAGGTTTTACTGAAATCAACGTTCTCACCCTACAGTGTATGATTTTAAATGCATTAGTATTTTTAATCGAGCCTTTAGCCCAGTCATTTTTCGGTTTGAGCCGGGACTAATTAGTAATTGACATTTTTTTTCGGTACAATATTGAAGAGCCGATACGAGCTTAGAAATGTATTAAAATTTAAAAAAAAATCACGTCTTCAACAGTTCCATTGTTAAAATTTAGGTATTATCTTGTTCTAAAAAACATGATGGTAAATTTTTTTTGCACATATTAAGGCTTTACTTTTATACATACTACAAACATGGTGTGAATATTTTTTTCTACTTTCTTAGAAGGTTTTGAAAAATACATTCGTATTTTCTTATAAATACCTCATTTTTTAAATTTCATTGCCTATTTTATTGCTCAAAAATAATTTATTTTGTTCAAACGAGTGCATTGGTATTAATATTAATAATTTAAAATCCTTCTGAGACACATAATTTTGATTTCTATGTTGCGTAGCGATTTTTTTAATATGCTTTAAGACAGTCCTTTTGTCACTAAATGGTTCCGGTTACAGTTCCGAAGTCCAATTAGTAATTACTCCCTACCCCGCCTAACAAAACTCCGTAAAATGACTGGGCTACTTTCGAGGAAGAATATCGTAAGCGTCGATTGGCATATTTTAAGCGATTCGTCATATTATTATTTTAAAAAGAATGAAATGTAATCATTAAAAAAAAATACAAAAAACACAATCGTGTAATTTCACAACTCGCTAAGACGTGATTTATCAAATAACAAACACACACACACACAAAATAGATTTCCATACTTTGTGATTTTCAAAACAACCTCGCAAAAAATAATCTGCTGCTCCATACAAACTGCAGATATTTTTTTAACTAAAGCTTTAGCGAAACAAATCAATTTACGTTATTATTTATTTTATTTTATATACCCCCATTCGCGCAGAGGGCTATAAAAAAACTCAAGTGATTCAAAATTCGAACCAATATGAAGCATGACGCATCTTCAGCCTGGTTTTGGTCATGATCCTTTGCCCCCATAGTAAAAGTTGTTTATTTTGGTGGTATGAATCACCCCTGCAAATTTTGTGATCATAAAATTATTCAGACTTATGAGAAACTGAACTTTTTTCATGTATTTCCATACCTTCATAGAAAACATGTTGAAATAAGTAAAATCACAATTTTACTTATTTCATTTTATTACTCTTTATATGAGATGATATTATAAAATTCCTTTACATACCTATGTATCGCGCAACCTTACAACTAAGTCAAGCGCAATCAGTTGGATTAGGATTAGTTCTATATAATATAGTCAGATATCTTTATAAGCAGATAAGACCAAGAACTCCTTCCTAAGAACTCTCTAAACATCAAAGTTTACCGTTCTAGTCTACCGAGTCTCTCTAAATACAAAGTCATGGGAATCGAGCCATTTTCGTCCTTGTTGCGGTGTTTTAAGTGTTTGCTTAGGGGACTGCTTAGTAGGATAAACTAGAGACGAGTAAATCGAAGGTCTTACTCAAACACACAACCGCAAAATTAGACGAACTGGTGGAAAGCTTTAGTATTAAACAAAATGTAAGTACATATAATGAAAATTTAAATTAAAATCCTTCAATACAGGGTGTAATAAAAAATGCGTTACATATGAAACAGGATACTTCAGACCATCAAACTGATCAACTTTCAGTATGGAACCAAGATCGAAATCGAATAAAAAAATCACAAAAAATCAGTTATTCCATAGAAAATGACCATGGCTAGGTACCTATTTTGGTCGAATATGGCTACTCGATCCAAATGTATGGACCAACAAAAAATCCAAAAATTGGTGATATTGAATCAGGGATACCTAAAAACCATATCCTAACTTTTTTTTGTTAATATCTTCAATGTACAGACAAATTTCCTGTTACAGTTTTATAATAGTTTAGTTGCAATCGGTACACAATCGGTAGTAAAAGTTATTCAGTTTGACGGAAGCACCTCCTATGTAACGTATTTAATTTTACACCCTCCTGTATACATGTAAGAATGGTAGTTGTCGCAAAATTTCTGACTCCCATTCGTTGTAAAAAGCGGTTATGGTCTTGAGTTTATATAGTATAACTAGGTTTTTCTCGCGATCATAGCCAGATGAAATACCTATACAGGATGTAAAAAAACACCTTAGTAATTTTTAAAGGGGTGGTTTAGACCGAGAAAAAAATATTCTGTTTCATACAAAACCTTTAAAACTTAATACATAATATTATCTATTATATAAGGGTTTCGCTAAAGTCAAGTCCTTTAGGGAATGAGGGAGTTAATATCAAAGGTATCGTGAAAAGAAAGCCGGGAAAGGTAGGGTATTGGAATTATTATGGTGTGACCTTTAACGGTAAGCTACCAAAATTTGGTATCGATTTTAGAATATACGAGCGTTAACCCGCGACTTCGTCCGCACATATTATATACCAGATTTTAAGTCAGATCATAAGCTATCAAACAAAAAAAGTTTCATCAAAATCGGTTCAGTAGTTTTTGCGTGATACTCGTTCAAACAAACAAACAAACAAACAAACAGACAGACAAAAAATCCAAAAATTAGTGAAATGGAATCAGGGACACCTAAAAACCATATCGTAACTTTTTTTTTGTTAATATCTTCAATGTACAGACAAACTTCCTGTTACAGTTTTATAATAGTATAGATAGATAGATTAAAATTGTAGTATCAGCAAGTATAAGTAAAATTTTACTTTTAGATATTTTATAAAATACAAATATAGCAATATAATACATAATAATAAACTCCCTGGTAATAGGTATTTAAAAAGGGGGTTAAGACCATAAAACTTTCAATACGAAGACAATGTCAACAAAAACAAAAACATCCGGGCATGCTATGTTATCTTAGTACAAACTAAGTGGAACGCTGATTTTCCTTAGACAACTTCTGCCATCTATCGGTTATGTTTCGAAGCACTATGTGTTGATCTAGGGTTCATATCGGAGTAACATCGCATTACACCTCACGCGCTGCGCTTTAGTAGTGGGAGATTTCGCCCATATCAATCACTGTCTTGTTCCGGGTAGCTAAGGTTCGATCGTCGTGTCGGCCGATCGTCTTTTTCAATTTATTTCATAATGTGGCGCCCCCTAGTGCTAATGAGCGGCAACGCAATTAGGACTTCCTAAAATTCAAGGCGAGTTACCTATCTATATCCAATATACATATTAATCTATGCATCCGGGCGTCTGGGTCGAGTAGGTAGGTACCTATGATTGCAGTTTTGAATGGAACACAAGATTTATTTTTCGCGTTTTGTTTTGGTCTTTGGTCCCATAAAGAAAGTTGTTTAGTTTGATGGTCTGATCAGTGAACACCCTCTTAAAAAACCACCGGCATATAAAGAAGAAGCAAAACTGCTCATTAAAGAGCTGTCCGCGCGCCTGGTCGAGTGCACAGGCGACAGGAGAGCTTGCAGCTTCCTCCGGCAGCGGATAAACCTAGCAATCCAGAGGGGAAATGCTGCCGCAGCCTCCTGGGTACGGCGCCCCAAAGCGAGGCTTTAAATGAGGTGTTTTGTTTTGTTTATAGAGTTTTTACTTACTTCATTCATTGTTTTTACCTATATTAATATTTAATGTACCCTACATTTATATTGTATAAATAAAGAAGGACCCTATATTTTCAATAAGAAATTTTTAAAACAAGGTTTAAAGTTGTTGTAAACTTTCTGTCCGCTCTAAGAAGGGAATACGAACGTTATTTAATATTTTTATGCTCTGCATTTATAGATAGCTATATCGATTTTCTAATTACACCTCGAAATTGCTAATTAATGTTAGGCACGATTAGGCTATTGCTTTCCACTTCATCATTGATAATCACAACCTATCTTATCGTACACGCTTTCATATTTCGTTGGCTAGTAGAGCTGCCCATGTCCATTTATTTTTAACAATTATCTTACGTGAATAATTAATATCGTCTACGTTGATATAAACAACAACACGGTTCGCCGATGCAATTCAAGGTTGTGACGATGTTTGCACTTAGAGAATTGCATTGCTGGTTATTGCATAGCTTAAAGAATTGTATTGGTGAATTTTTATTATTATTTATTAATTTGCTATAGTATAGGTCTCTTAGGGAAAGTTGTTCAGTATCATGGCTACAATCACCACTTAAAGTAATGCAACTGTTTCACCAAACACCCTGTAGTATAGATACAAACATCCAGTTAAAGTTAATTATTTATCCAGTATCTGTGTTTAAATATATAAGTGTTAGCAAAGTCACAAAATATGTTCCAGAAACAGAAAGTGGCACATAAATGGATATGGGCTAGCGTTGTATTTGCGAATTGCTGTTTTATCGTTTTATTGCTTTGCAGGGGTCTTCTCATCCATTCGTAGCAGTTGTTATAAATAACGTTGGAACCTAGTTAACTTTTTCAAATATTATTGATTTTTAAATATGTTACAGCCATGTTGTGCTATTTCGAATCAAATTCAAGATTGAAAAATTTGTCTCGGGCGGGACTTGAACCCGCACTTTCGCAAATTTCGTTCTCTGGGTACTGGCGAAATTGGATATCGCAGTTCCCCGGTTTGGAAAAGTGCGGGTTCAAGTCCCACCCGAGACAAATTTTTCAATCTTTAATTTGATTAGTTAACTTTTATTCTTTCACATGTTACTCACAATTCATTTTTATAAATAGTTTATGTTTAGTTAGTTTTAAATTGGTTTATTCTTGTTAATTTGGAATTCAGCGCTTGACATTTCGTTGTCAGTAAAGATATTAAAATGTTCCACATAAAAAGTAAACTGAATAACAGTCATAGAAAAATCAGTCTTAACTTCTTAACATTACAATTTGAAACTCAATAAGACGCTCCACCTTTAAAAGGGTTAATATTATTTTGTTCATAAAACATCCGTTCAGTATTCAAAAAGCACATCGTATTCAAATCTAAGATGTGTAACAAAATCGTTCACTTATCCGAATGCGTACAGGAAAGCTTTTCTGGCGAATATCACTGTATCTTATACTGTTTAATTTGAAAATTTCCTCCCCTTTGTATAACTCTCGTTGTAGAGATCGTAGATAGGTACTCATGTCCCAACCCAGTGCATGTTATGAATAGGTCCTTTGAGGGTCAGTGAGGTATGGAAGGGGAATGTAAACCTTTGATCAATTAGGAGTGAGTAAGTGATGCCGTTAGTGCAATATTTTAAGTGAACCGTTTGCAAAAACAGTCTTAAATTTATATAAAAATGCCGAAGTTTTGAGATAAAAAACTGACGAAAAGAAAACTTTATTTTTTTAAGTCTGTTTAACTCCAGTCAAGACGAACTTTAAGTAGTGTTACGAACAAGGCTGGAAAAAAAATACAGACATAGAGTCATGATTGAAATAAAAAATTACAATAGAAAGCATCTAAAATTTAGATAAAATCGGCGCAATTAACGTTGTAGCACCCGAACCACATGACTAAATATCCCTACAGAACAAAAGCTTCATACACCCAATGTCGGTGCATTGAATCACACAAACCGCGCATTAGAGGACGTACGAATAGGTGCACCCACTCAGCTGGGGCAAGAAACGCTTTCTAACCCAAGAACATCTAACACAACATTTTTGTTCTATAGGTGCACATTGGCCGGTACCTATGTGAGCACCTGTTCGTACGTCCTCTAAAGAGCGGTATCGTCAGTAGCCCCCGAACCTCTCTTGCCACAGATTAGCCCTTGAATAGTACGTAGGTATTATGAGTAGGTATACAGGGTGACTGGTAATTCGACCTATTCCTTGAAAGGGGTTATACTAGAGTTCATTTGCAACAATTTTGCCCCAGTTAACTGGGGGTCGAAAATCGCTTGTTTTCGAGTTATCTCATTTTTAAGATTTTTTTGAAAAAATCCATTTTTCCACCTAAAACTGACAATTGTGAAAAAAATACTCCACTCTCTGCACTAAGTAAGCATTTTTCTAATAGCTGATGAATGAGCGACTACATTAAACTAAAATACATGTGTAAAATACCCGAAACCACTGAAATAAAAGGTTATAAACCGCACGACAAAATTTTTTTATTTGGATTTCGTTTCAATCCAAAGAGGATTACTTAAAAAAAATGTATCACACTTGGCGTACAAATTACGGAAATAACTTCCTCAATTCCTAAAATTTCCAAAAAGGTGCAAATGTTGTCTACTTTGACAAGAGTTTGAAAAAAATTGTTAACAATGGCAGAGCAGGTAGCGGATTTCCTAGAAGCGAACCTTACAAGATGCCGATTTGCTTTTATCTCTTTCATTTTATTGCTTACATTGTTTCTCTTTTGTAAGTATTCGGGAATGTTTGTACTAAGGTTCACAATCGAGGCCCACTCATTCGCTCAATTCATTAAGTAATCAGTTAGTTTCAACCATCTTGGAGTTCGGACGTGTCGTTGTTAACTAACTTAAATTCTGCGCTAAAACAGCTTCCTTTTCAAATGGCTGCTTACCAAAATGAAGAATACGCGGATATCATGTATTGTTACGGGTTTTGTGATGGTGACGCTGATGCTGCTCGAAGAGACTATCAAAGACGTTTTCCTACCCGCCGTTTACCTGATGTCAGCGTGTTTGGTACGACATATCGGCGCATTCGAGAAACGGGATCGGTTCGACGTCGCCAAACCGACGCTGGTAGACCTAGCGTTAGTGATCCAATCGAAGAGGAGCAAATTTTGCAGTGTTTTCAAGCAGACGGCACTACTTCAACAAGAATTGTGGCTAGGCAGCTTGGTATGTCTCAGTGGAAAGTCTGGTTCACTCAGCACACAGCACGGCAGTATCCATTCCATTACACGCCAGTACAAGCTATCGAGGAGGGAGATCCTGTCAGAAGGATGGATTTCTGCAGATTTCTAATAAATGCAGACATTGAAGACCCTGAGTATCTAAAAACAATCTTGTGGACAGATGAATCGAACTTCGACCGTGATGGTATTACAAACTATCATAATCTGCATTTTTGGGCCCCTAAAGGTCAGAATCCGAGAAAATCTAACGAAGGAGCTCACCAGCACAGATTCTCACTTAATGTGTGGATGGGAATCGTGCACAATAATTTAATCGGGCCATTCTTTCTGCCGGCACGCCTAACCGGCATCGCCTATGAAAACTTTTTAAGAGAAGAGTTACGTCCGCTGCTGGAGGATGTGCCGCTTACCACAAGAACAGCTTTGGTGTATCAACATGATGGCTGCCCAGCCCACTATTACCGGGGCGTGCGACAGTGGATGGATGAGAACTATCCACTGAGATGGATTGGTCGAGGCGGCCCGATCCCTTGGCCGGCTAGGAGTCCCGATCTAACCCCATGCGACTTCTACATTTGGGGTCATATGAAGACATTGGTGTATCGTACACCTATCTCTTCTCAAGAAGAATTAAGAGAGAGGATTTTGGCAGCTGCCCAACAAATTAAAGACACGCTTTCAACTCGAGTGACAGTAAGCGAAGTACGTCGCAGGGTTCGTGCTTGCATACGTAACGGAGGAAGACAATTTGAGCAAGACTTGTGATTTTTAAATGTAAAACTTTAAAACAAAATTTGTAATTTCATATGATTAGGTACTAAACATTATTATTTTACTCTTTTTTTTATTTTCACCAAACCAATAACTTTTTGAATAAAATTCACATCTGCGTGTTTAATAAGGTTTATTTTCCAAACTTGAACTAAAGTACACAACTTTTGCATCTTTTTGGAAAGCTTAGGAATTGAGGAAGTTATTTCCGCAATTTGTACGCCAAGTGTCATAAATTTTTTTTGAGTAATCCTCTTTGGATTGAAACAAAATCCAAATAAAAAATTGTTGTCTTGCGGTTTATAACCTTTTATTTCGGTGGTTTTGGGTATTTTTCACATGTATTTTAGTTTAAAGTAGTCGCTCATTCATCAGCTACTAGAAAAATGCTTACAGAGTGCAGAGAGTGGAGTATTTTTTTCACAATTGTCATTTTTAGGTCGAAAAACGGAAATATTCAAAAAATTCTTAAAAATGAGAGAACTCGAAAACAAGCGATTTTCGACCCCCAGTTAACTGGGGAAAAATTGTTGCAAATGAACTCTAGTATAACCCCTTTCAAGGAATAGGTCGAATTACCAGTCACCCTGTATATTGATTTACCTTAATCACGTGTAAATTTAAACACCATACAATGTTCCAGTTATCTGGTTCCATGTATCTTTAACTACCCTAATATCGAGACAGGGCGTGAGAGAGCTAAAACTGCCTCGATATCCATCGGCGTTCAGGTACTGGCTACATAATTAATGTGGCAGTGTCAGGCCGGGCCAGGACGGTCTGCATCAAACGTATTTTGGACTCTATCTCTAAACAGTTAAGGGTAGAAATTTCTTTGCTGACTTCACGTTTTTCAATTATTCACAACTCTGGCAGGACTTTGTTAAAGTTTTATTTTCAAATGGGTTTTTATTTTGTGAATTGTTGATTGGCTTAATCTCTTAATGTGCTTGGTGCGCCATATTACCTCCCTACTCAACCACTGTCACTATCGGCACTTTTATATTATGTATGGAAGGAAATATATGTCTGGAACGGACATGTCTGTCGCAAGCATTCGGAGAGATGAACCAATATTGCCACAGATCATACTACCACGATTTAATTTCAGACTGGGTCCCGCAGGACGGATATGAGCGTCGAGAAAGACCGATAAAAAGTCGAAGGGATAACTTCGATGCTTTGACTATTTATTATAAATAAGGACCTTGCAGTAGCAATTCCTCTCTGCCACGGTATAAGAACAATTGATTATGTGCATTTACATTCAATTTTATACCTTATCACTAAACGAGACAGCGTATAATTTCGAAACAATAACTTCGAACTTAGAACGTTTGGGGTTCACACGAGACTACTTTTTATGATTTCTATCATTCAAAATTAAAATCTAAAGTTATGGGGAATAAAATCCAAAGTTACGGATTTCATGTTACCTCGCCCCCCGCAAAAAGTGGCAGAAATGTTTGTTAGTAGAATTACACGCGTAACTAGTCCTCATATAAGTAGTCAAAGCTTATAGATACCGATTTTCGAACGGTATTCCTATTATAATGAACTTTACTATTCAGAATGTCAAAATGAGTGCCACATAATGTAATCGTGCCTATGAAAAATACATGTAGTTATTCATTAATGCGAATCTCAGAGCGGTGATAGATAGCCCATACGAAAGAGAGTAGAAGGCGGTTCGATTCCTGGCCTGTACCTCTAAATTCTACGGATTCGGTACGTACGTTTGTATCACAGCCCGGACACTGACAAAAAATTTTAATTAACAAGATGACGTCAGCTCATGCGAAACCAAAGAAATTGAACCTGCCGGGTAACCAGAGAGCGATAGAGGGGGTGAGGTAAAAAGTTGGTGAGAGGAAGGGAGTGTCCGTACTGTAACTAGTAATAGATTCTCTTTCTTATACTGTGGTTGTATTTGTCATTATCACTAGCTCGGCGGTGAAGGAAAACAGTGAGGAAACCTGCACATCCGAGAATAACAAGAAAATACCATAAGTTCGGAGGCATGTGTAAAATATTGGTGAGCTTGGGGCGAACACAATAGACTAGCAATGGTCGCAGTGTTACATACGAACTTTGCTTGCAATTTTAATTTTCATTGAAACTGCACTTAAAAGCTGAATAGATCATCATCATCATCTCAGCTCGCAAATAACTACCGGTCCTGCGCTGCCGTCATCCAACGGGTTTCCGCCGCCTTCACCAGGTCGTCGGTCCAACGTGTGGTGGGCCTACCCACGCTGCGCTTTCCGGTACGCGGTCGCCACTCGAGAACTTTTATCTCTGAATAGATACATGCTTAAAATAATAGGATTAATTTTGCCTCCGGTCGGTTTACAAGTGAACAAGCAAAACGTAATGAACGAAAACAGATAACGCACACAAAGCTTTAATTAAATTTATGAACCCTTTCTTAATTTGTGTTTGGAATTTTATTTTAATTAAACTAGGTCTTCTTGTTTATCGCGTGCCTTGAATATTTACTGCAGAGTGATATTTTATAAGTGCTTTTTTTTTTGGTTTATTTAACTAGCATGATTAATATTTTAGATACATGTTATGTAGGCCCATATGCGTATTTTATAAATAATTATATACCAGATTTTAAGTCGGATCATTAGCTATCAAACGAAAAAAAAGTTTCATCAAAATCGGTTCAGCAGTTTTTGCGTGATGCTCGTTCAAACAAACAAACAGACAGACAAAAAATTGCTGAAACGAAATCAGGGACACGTAAAAACCATATCGTAACTTTTTTTTCTTAATATCTTCAAACTCACTTCTGTTACAGTTTTATAATAGTACGAGCGTTAACCCGCGACTTCGTCCGCACAAATTATATACCAGATTTTAAGTCAGATCAGAAGCTATCAAACAAAAAAATTTTCATCAAAATCGGTTCAGTAGTTTTTGCGTGATACTCGTTCAAAAAAACAAACAAACAAACACACAGGGACACCTAAAAACCATATCGTAACTTTTTTTTTGTTAATATCTTCAATGTACAGACAAACTTCCTGTTACAGTTTTATAATAGTATAAGATAGATAGATATAGATAACTTGTATTAGACCTGTCTCAAAAAAACAAATGATGGAATAAAAAATATGTGTCGGAAATAATCGAGGAACAATACAGCATGTATTTTGTGCAATAATTATTATGTCTGTAGTGTAAGTGTTTAATTAGGGAAATAATTAAAATTAGTTTGGCCTTTTGTTCCCACTGCCCATTATAAGTAGCGACGGGCTCACTATCCAAAGTTTAGGTACTAGTAGTGAATCGTGGATGTTCAGTTTTTAAAATATCTCTGACTATACCCCTCGGAGATTAATGATGAGCATATGCTGTCGATAGTCAAACAACAAATTAATGTGGAACTTTTCGGAAATCAATGAGACAAAATCTTTGACTACTTATATAAGGACAAGTTACGCGTGTAATTCTATCTGCCACTTTTTGCGGGGGGCGAGGTAACATGAAATCCGCAACTTTGGATTTTATTCCCATAACTTTAGATTCTAATTTTAGCATAGCATAGCATAGCATAGCATAGCATATGCTCACGACTATAATCCCCGAGGGGGTAGTCAGAGATATTCTGAAACCTCAGAACATCCACGTTTCACTATAGTGAAACTCTGCCCAGTGTGACGGGGAGTGAGCCCGTCGCCACTTGTAAATGGACAGTAGGTACAATACATGCCTCGAAATTGAAGCATGCAGGTTTCCTCACGATTCAGATTCTAATTTTGAACGTTAAAAATCATGAAAAGTAGTCTCGCGTGAACCCCAAACGTTCTAAGTTCGAAATTATTGTTTCGCAATTATAGGCTGTCTCGTTTAGTGATAAGGTATAAAATTGAATGTAAATGCACATGATTAATGGATCTTATACCGTATCAGAGGGGAAATGCTACCCCAAGGCTAGTCCTTATAATAATAAATAGTCAAAGGACAAAATCAACAACGGTTGTACCTATATTTTTTGCCACTGTTACAGTTAAAGTGGTTACAAAGAACACTGATACAAAGATAGGAAAAGCCTCAAACCCCTCTTTTTCCTCACAATATTTAATACGTAGGTATAAAGGAAAATAGTTTCAATTCAATAGCAAGCTACCTCTATTTTGGGATCCTTTTTATATAGCAAGTTGATTGATATAAAAACCTTCCTCGAAGTGTCGTCAAGGTAACAGTGGGAGTTGGGACCCACATCAAAATGCTTTCAGCGGTTCTCGAATAATATAAAGTGGACAGAAAGAAGTTGCATTATATGTACCCATATTATAATTATTAGGTTTATTTTACCTACCCACATATTATCTACTTACATAAGTAATACTTGCTGTTAGGCCCACCACACTTTCCCACCGCGGTAACTCCTGTAAACCAGGATCAACAGCGGCCATTCACAACACTAGACAATGAAGTCCAGCGAGCCCGGGGGATGACTCTAATCTGTCTTGGAACCCGCAATGAAATAATCAAAGAAGATAGGAGGAGTAGAGAAAATAAATATCCGACTTCCCTCCATTGCAAACGGGAGACAGTAATAATAAATAAAAAGCATGGCTATTAGAGAGCTAATTCCAGATATCATAAGTGTGACTAGATAATTTGTGTGACAATGTCCAAGATATTTATATTTATCATTTATGGCAGAGTTGAAGGCCCCTTTCCCAAAAGTACCAAAATATAAAAATATTACATTACAAAAAAAAAAAAACAAAAGAGGAACCTAACATTGTACCGAAACTATGACTTATTTTGCTTCCAGTAATAAGTATGGCAAGAACATCTGAACGCACGGAAGTTATTCCTAATTGCAACAAGATCCATGTAATAACTTGCCGTTAGCGTAAACATTCATAATATTCACACGTGGCTCTGATCAGTTGAGTTGAGAAAAATAAATTGAGATAAATTTAAAAACAATAAAACACAAAACGATCGGCACAAACTCAGAAGTTGTCGAAAATGTGTCCATTATTGAGGCTGCGTTCCCTTGTTGTACCTATGGCCAAAGATATTCTTTTTACCTAATGTATTTTTATTAACCTGCCCTGTCCCACTGCCAGGCAAAGGTCTCCTCCTATAAACTCTCACACCTATGTTTCTATTTTTTTTTTTATTGATAATAATACGCGTTTCTATTTTTCCCCACGCCTTGCACCATGTTCAATATATCTGTGCACTTTATCCATTGATTTCATCTATTCTGTAAGCATTCACATGTTAATAATAATCGCGTACATCATACTACAAAAGAAGTCCCGTAAAGGAACTGTTTTATTCAATTACTATAAGTGTGAAAATAGTTTGATTTGAATGTCTTGAACTACAGATAATCTTCAATTCATAGACGAGTGAACTCCACCCTTGTATGTAGGACAAATACTTATGAATAGATTCAATATATCGGAACACCGCAGAAATCCTCTAACGTCATGCATGCGTGAAAACACGTAATACTCAAGATGAGGAATAACAATTAGATACCTAGGCACACGATCCATGAGACCTATTCTGTTCTGTTCTGTTCTGTTCTGTTCTGTTCTGTTCTGTTCTTTTCTATTGTATTTTATTCTAATCAATGCTTTAAAAATGGCAGATGCTCTTAAACGTATATTACGATGCACTTTTGTATTAGTATTGATCCATCCCGCTGACAGTAAACATATCAACATTTATATGATACTATGCATCTAATTGTTACCTTTATATAATCGATGTATTCCAAACTACTGATAAAACCATGAAACCGTGATCAAAAGTTCTTTGCAAGTTTGTTTGTACTCGCGAATTTTATAGCAGTCAAGCGATTTACAGCATTTAACTTCAACGATAAGACAGTGGTACGAATCACTCTGAACCGATCGATATTAATAATTGTGTCAGTTAATTGGATCAGAATAAATTATCCCCTGTGGAGGCGTGTGTCAACTAAAGAAGCTTTTATGGAATAAAGGTGAAATTTGACGAGAGAAAGAACACTTAACAGATTGAAGGGATTGTTGGATTTGCACATGTTACAGACATTAAGCTAAGCTATGAATTTAACTAATGTGAGTTAGTGCGATTGGAGTGTTCAACGGATTTTGGTACGAAATTGAGTAATTTATGTTAACATATTACTCACTGATCATAGACAATCTGTGTAAGTTTGTAACTGTCCTATCGAATTCTTAGCGGATATTGTATTTTTCCAATCATCATCTCCGCAGGGATTCAAATTGCCAACTAAATTCTAAAGGGGCCACCGAGCCTATTGTGCTGCGTTTAATCGTATTTTTTTATATCTAAACAAATAAACAACATATACAAAAAACAAGAATGTCACAATCTGTCATTTCTGCTGATTTTCAATTTGTCGGGTCACTGCAGATTTGTTGATATAATGTTTGTCGTAATAAATACAGTTGTAGTAGTGTTTGTAGTAAGTTGTCACATTGCTGATACATTTCTTGGAGTGTTGTAGGCCTGCAAGGCAGAACACTCCAGCCTGTGTGTTTTATCAGCCCAATCCCTAATGGCCATTCTTATACCGCATGCCGGGATTCCCACACACTTTGTTCTGGGACAACCATCTTTCGTTCTGACCCAGCCCTCGCCAGCTCGTCAGCATTCTCATTACCCTGTATAGAGGAGGCCTATGTTCAAAGATTGACTGATGCATGGATAGCTGGAGGAAGATCCGATTTATATTACCTTTAAATGGCATCGAGCGAAGAGAGAGACATGTTACACAACAACTGATATTTTTGCTTTCATTTAAAAGTGCAACCACAGAAAATACAAAAATTTTCAGTGAGTTCAACAGTTTAATCATCTGAATCACAGCTGAAAATTTTATCAGTGACCCAAAAATTTTCCTGTATTACACTAGTACTTATTTCAAACAAACAAGTGTCTGGAATGACTGCCTCATGAACATAATGCCCTAACTAAAAAGTCAGGGCATTTGACGTAAGTTACATTGTACATCCTTGAAGAAGGGGATTTAATCCCTCGGGGTTAAAATCGGGGTTAAGCGGTTAGGTAAATAGGTAGGGTCAGCATGCACATACATTTACGAACTATTTTAAAGGTCTTTCCTCTCCAAAGCCGCTTTGTATAAATTTTGTAGTTTTTCGTTGATTTTGGATAAATTTCGTTTACCTTTTGTTAAGTACGTGGGTTTTGTCATCATTATGTACGTCTTCCCTACCGTCTTCTCTTTTAACATTTTCACGAAAATTTTGTTATTAGGTATAAATGTATATATGTAATGTAATGTATAATGTAAATGTATAAATGTTAGGTGTAAAAACTATAACTGTTGATGATATCAATAGAAAACAATTTCTATTGTTAGTGTCAATGAAGTGGTAATAAATTACTATTGCTATGACACGTAATGTATTCCTTTCGTCATGTTAACTTGCTCATCTCATATTTTTTTTCTACCCTCAAATATGATATAATTCGAGGCATGTTGTTGTATTCTCTTGTTTTATGACTACATACGCTTTGGGCACCGCTTACTTTACCTAAGTTATAAACCTATGTGTAATTGTGTATCTATACCTAACCTAAATTTTATTATCGTTTTGTTACCTGTACGTTCAAAAATTTGTTTAATCTTATTTTAATACCTTGTATTTCTCAATATTTTAAGTGAATTGTATTCTTTCTTCTTGAGAAATAAATATCTTAAACCATAAAACATAACTTTAGAACTAATCGCTGTACCTCGTACTTATTTATAATACAGGGTGTTAGGGTGAACAGTTGTATTACTTTAAGGGATAATTGGACTCATGATACTGAACAACTTTCCCAAAGAAACCTATCGGAAATTCGCAAAAAAATTGTTGTACTTTGAATACTAAATGCAATCAACTGATCGAACGGTTGTATGAAATGTCGAAAAAAAAAATTGAGCATTTCCTACATGTTTCTTAGGCAAAATTGTTCAGTATCATGGGTACAGTCACCCCTTAAAGTAATGCAACTGTTTACCCTAACACCCTGTATAGCTAGAAGTCTGATAACAGGGAATAGCAAGCCCACACGATAAGAAGAAGCTAGAACTAATAAATTTAACAAAGTTAGTAAACTAGGACGGGGTCAATTATTCATTGTACAAATACGAGCTACCAGGCTAAATAAGCATGACAACTATGACAATGCGTTTAGCTATACAAAAGCTAAACAATTAGCGTCCAACATTTTGTCCGGTATTATGATTTATGTATGGTGATTTCGGTATTCAAATGTAACAGTAGGTACTTTGACTATTTATTATAAGGACTAGCCTTACGGTAGCATTTTCCCTCTGCCACGGTATAAGAACAATTGATCATGTGCATGTCCATTCAATTTTATACCTTATCACTAAACGAGACAGTCTATAATTGCGAAACAATACCTACGAACTTATGACGTTTGGGGTTCACACGAGACTACTTTTCATGATTTTTAACATTCAAAATTAGAATCTTAAGTAATGGGGAATAAAATCCAAAGTTGCGGATTTGATGTTACCTCGCCCCCCACAAAAAGTGTCAGAAATGTTTGTTAGTAGAATTACACGCGCAACTAGTCCCTATATAAGTAGTCAAACAGTAGGTATTATCTTGTACACTTTTGAAGTCTGCTCCTTTTCAAATTAAATATAAAATGTTGAATTATTTTGGAGTCAAACTATGGCTAAAAGAACCCACCGATAAGAAGATGACACGGCCCATGATGCAAATTATATGTATAGATGCGGCTTGTTCGGTGTGTAAACACCTTAATATTTTGTGCTCAGGTTGGCTGCTACAGATTCAACTTCCGAAAATGAGGGTATAGGTATATAGATCCAAACCTAGGTATATAGATCCAAAATTCCAAACCTAAACAAGTATGTCGTGTGATTGCGGCAAATATATCCAGTCGATGAGACACTTACTGCAATACCCGTTGTGCCCTAACACCTGCACAATCTAGGCTTTAAATACAGCCACACATGACGCTATCGAGCTCGCCTTGATTCAATTCAATTCCAGAACACGAAAAGAAGGATAATATAAAACGAGACAATTGGGTTGGAGTCTAGTGTATGGTGTGGGTTGCATTAACGAAAAACGATTGCTCTTTTGTACTTCTCTTTTTCTTGCTTGCACAGTGATCATTCATTGCGATGAGGTGCTCTTATTACGTTAAGATCCTACTATCTCATTGAACATAGTGTTAGATAATTATTCTAATTCTAATTATATTTTTAAAAATGGCTGCCATCTTGGTTGTGATGGTTTGCCAACGTCTAGTTTATTTAGCAAGATTGCTTGACGTTGTACGGAAGTTGGTGAATTCAGGGATTGTTTTTCGAAAATAACAATATCTTGAGCCACCACTGGAGCTTCGTTGTAGGCCCGAGAGGGGGCAACCAACAATCGACGAGCGACACGTGACTTTATACCCAATAGCAGACCTACAAGACGACCTAGACAATTATTATCTCTTTAACAACAGGCTTAGTTTGTCTAGTCATTATTAATCATTCATTACAATACCTGTGCTTTTATAGAAACAATTCCCTGATAAAGCATTTCCTGCTCCATTTTATCGCAGTCCAACTAAATAAACTCTGGGAGAGTTACTACCAAATTAATTGGAACGCAAACTCTTAACAAAGTAAGTTGAAAGAGTGGCATTTGCGTTTATGATCCTTCTCTATTTGCTTAGGACCATTGGGACCATTCTAATACTGACTTTTGGCCCTTTACGATTCGTTTAATAAGTCTGCGAAACGTTTTTTTTTTCGAATTGCACGAGATCCTGAAAGGCAGGTAGAGGTAAGATTGAAGATTTTATAAAAAAAAACCCTGAGACGACCTGTAACACCCAATTTATATATTGTATATTAGTTGTTAAATAGAAGTAGTAGTTAGGTACTGTTTATATTGTATAATGTACATATATTAGGTGTTAAAATAACAAATTGTGCCAGGATATACACTGCGCTTCAAAACACAAATTTCCGACGACATCTTCGGGGAGAAAACAGCTTGACTACAGTGGAAATGGGCCGGCCATGTCTGTCGACTGCTTAGAGTCTGAATCTTCTAAGGTTGATTGCACCAGGAGATGATATGGGCAAAAATTGTTACGCCCAGGATCCCAGATAATGGTTATCGGCATCCAGGTCGTTCTAAGAAGACGTGGCGTGGCGGGATGATCTGGATGCTTTTGATGATAAGTGGCCAGAGCTTGTACAAGATAGAGATGGTTGGAAGATTAAAGGGGCGGCCTTTGTCCAGCAGTGAGATGAAACAGGCTAAAAAAACCACCTGACCCATTAGTCTATGTCCATGTGGTAAATGAGTGTACTCTAAGCCATTTTCCCGGTGACATCGAAGAACTCTATAGGTCAACTCCAGCAGCGGAAGACTGGTTGAAATACCTTGACCTTAAAATGTTACCCTAATTGGATCAGAGCAGGAAAAAAAAAAGTGCATACTGATAACGAAGATGATTTGAAAAAATATTATACTTACATTTGTATTTCAGTAAACATTTTCCATCGAAACTATTTATTAGCATTATCATATCATCAGTCTAAATTCACCCAATAATAAGCGTGAAAGGGAGAGCTATACTACGCCACGGAGTGTGGAGATAAACTAGAGTATTTTCATGGCACTCCACAATACACCATTCTTCTTCTTATCGTGTGGGCAAGCCCTGGTGTCAGAGTTTTTTCAGACCGCCTTACCGCCTCTGACGTGGTTTTTATGTAACGACTACTACCACCAGAGATAGTAGCCGGGACCAACGGCTAAACGTGACATTCGAAACACGGGATCATCTTTCTTTTCAGACAATCCGGTGATTCAGCCTGCAATGTCCTAACCAACTGGGGAAAAACGCACAAAGTGACATATCACTAGGTATCCCCCGTGGGAATCGAACCCACGACCTCCGTGTCGAGAGCCAATGCTCTTAACCATTAGACCACGGAGGCAGTTAATACAACATGTATGTAGTAGTAATCTAATCTAAACAATTATAAAACTGTAGCAGAAAGTTTGTCTGTACATTGAAGATATTAACAAAAAAAAAGTTACGATATGGTTTTTAGGTGTCCCTGATTCCATATCACCAATTTTTGAATTTTTTGTCTGTCTATTTGTTTGTTTGTTTTATTTGTTTGAACGAGCATCACGCAAAAACTACTGAACCGATTTTGATGAAATTTGATTTGATTTTTGTTTGATAGCTTATGATCTGACTTAAAATCTGGTAAATAATTTGAGCGGACAATGTCGCGGGTGTTCGTAATATATAATTACCGTGAGATGAGTATACGGGTACATCGACCGAGATGAAACACCACTAAAATTGTCACCCATTTAAAAACGTGCACTATTCTCTGGCGTTGCTTAACTATTTTAAGGGTCCGAAAACCAACCAAATAAGATCTATTGAAGTCTTATGCCCACTACGATTTAGTCTTGCGCATCTTAAGAGTCAGGTTTTTGTAGGTACTGCACTAAATCACCAATAACCGGACTATGGTGAGTCACAATTCAGTTTAAGTCCCATGGTAAACAAGTCCTCTGTAAAAAAGGCTACTATAAACTCGATGACTATTTGAATGACCAAAATGTCTGGCCTTGACAATGTTACTGTAACTGACCTCCCTAACCTATCTAACTATTCTAGATTCTATATACCCACTACTTATTAAATTATTTATGATATAACTAAGACTATCTTGTTTTTTCGATTCTAATAAGCTAAAGATATGTAATACCTAATCTTTAAGTTATCCATAGAACTATTCCATAACAACAGACTTAATTTACATCTAAACTTAAATCTACCTAATTATCTACACTTAAACTAAAAATTGGCCAGAAGGAGTGATTGTCTAGGAACCCACATTATGTAGTAGAAACTCTGATTCTTTTAGAAGGACTTAGTGACTTAGATCTTATTTGCAATGTACCCAAAATAATTCTAACCTGAATAATACCTATCCTAACCAAGTATACAGGGCGTAGGTCTGAATTAGATAATATCATAAGAAAATGGTAAGCATAAATTGATTTAGACAACATTGTGATTGTTTTTTAGGGGAGACCCCAACCATGTGGCCGGATACTAGAAATATCAGAGAAGAATATTAAATATTTCTGTTGTGAATGTCATCATTTGGTAGACATTTGGAATATGAGTAGAATTAATGATATTTTCAGCTTTATCTTTTGAAGTGTAACGTCTCCAATCATTTTTGTATGGAGATTAGCTACGGGCTGCTCTCTGCTCACCCAAAGACAAGCAAAAACTATCAGGACCTCAAGTTGACTTTTTCAAGAGGTTTATTATGTTATATTATTAATATTTAGATCTCTTAATTAGGACTTCTTATGTAAATCTTGTAAATAAAGTTCCTTCTCAAATACTTCTATTGGATAGGGTATGGCCTTAAAAAAGGATTCTACTACCACGTCACTAGGGACCTAACTGCAGAGAAGATGTGGCCAGAACCTCTACAGAGATACTTTCAAGTATTCAACAACTTTAATATGAAACCAGTAAGTATGAGTAAGTATTTAATATTAAAATAGAGGACTATAATGATTACTTTTATTTGTAGTTCTAGTCAGTTTGTCAGAGTCATTGAGACAGTATAATACTAGGAAAATAAACTATGAATCTGAGACAAATTCAATGGATGTGTCTTTCTTTAATATGCTTAACATTCTCTATTAAATAGTCACCAACTTTGAAGATAAGTTCATACTAATTTATCAACTTAGTACCAATCTACTATAAAACCAATATTGTAAAGAGAAGATATTGTTAGAGTTTAAAATTACCTCCCTAATTAATTAAGATCAAGATAATATTATTTTCCTATGAATTCTAACATCAATTATTCCCAATATTAATCTAAGTAGCTATGATACCTATCCTATCCTAGCCTATTCCTACAATAAACGTGAATTTAATAAACTAACCAATGTCTAAAATATTCCTATTCTAAAGAAGTTTCCCTAAGGTTTGAAACACTCCGGTGTAAGAGTATTCCACAATACTAGAGGCAGGCCTCACATTTACATTTAATTGTGTAGGTGTGTAATGTAGGTCTTCCCGTGATTGTCTAGGGAAGAAACCTTCTGACTAGCTAAGTTAAACGGTTCGAGGGTGGAGCCCTCTAAGTGTACCTAACCCTATTCCATGTGTAATGTTCATATCACGGCCGAAGCCATAAGTTGTGATATGAACGGTCCCTACAGTAAAAGTGTCATATGTTAAGGGGACTAGATTTCGCACGCCGAGCATAAGGTACTAAGGCCCCCTAAAGGACTCCCTCCACTTCGACGGTGGGATACCCCGTAACAATACACCCAGCTTACGAAACCTATGTGGCTATAGATTGTTATGTCGGTAAAGAACAATCCCTGGCACACCACAAGACCAGGCTAAACAATGGAAGCTATAAGCGCTTTCACCTTTAACACCGCAAGGTGTAAAAGGAGCCTATAACCCACGATACTTCATCGTGTTCCGTAATACCCTTCAAGCTCACAATTTAAACATTAACCCCAAATAAATGAATTTAGTAAATAATTAAAGATATGAAAACCCCAGAATTTATCCCAAAAATCAATAAAGAAAGTTTACCGCTTCCCCTTGAATTACTTTACAAATTATCAACAAAATCTCCCAAATGTAGGTACGTAGAAAATTTAAGTAAAATCAAAACACCAACCGGCAGCGAGTGAGCTCAAAGAATGTTAATCGTTGAATGACCCGTCCCCCTCTCGAACCCGCCTATTTATGCTCATCAAAAGGTGGTCGATATGGGCAATATGGGCAAAGTGGGCGAAATTTTAACAAACAAAATTGAACCTTAACTCGATGAAAATAAGGTCGTGTCCAGTTAATTCTAAAGATATTTATTCTTTCAACGATAATGATCTCTATAACTATAGAAATAAGGTTGTTACGTTTCGCCTTAAGATAATGCAGTATTAGTATTACTTCGTAAAACATACTACTTAGATCATGCGGCTTTCCCACTTATTTAATTTATTCAAGGATTTTTATTCTTTTTAAAGTTAATTTCTATTATTAGATTTATGTTCTTAGAAACTATATCTGACTAATGTTATATTTGTGAACCGAACGAATAGCTAGCATGATAGCCTATCTCGTTACAGTCACCCCCATGAAAATAACTGCTGGTCTGATGCCGGAAGATATTTTCAAATCTTTCACAAATATAAAAGAAAAGAGTTTATTAATGCTTTGTCCCAAAGTATTTTTTTTTTTTTTTGTGTGTGGTGTGTCTTTAAAACCAAAGAAGAAACAATCCCAATAGTGAGAAAAGTCTCTAATTAATAACATAAAATTCAAGATCAATTAGTAGCCTTCACTAAAACATCTGGTTCATGTGCAGAAACTAGGTTGTGAGACTAGCCAATTAGAGGAATTATGTACTATGTCAATCTATCTGATTCAATTTTTCAATCTAATAGAACTCCATAATACATTCTACCATAATCCAGATCCTCATCAGGGTTAAACCAATAATCATCGTTTGAATAGTACATACCCTATCTGAAACTTTCCAACATCTACTGCAATCATTAATTGTTTGGAGAGTGTGTAGTGGTCGCCCAGAAGATATCATTGCTGCCAGTGGAGTATGAGAATTCCTTAACTACCAGTTCAAACTGAATTCTTTTTTTTTTCATCTAACCTAACACCAATTCATTAAGGAATCTCGTTGTGTGTATGGAGTCTTTAGAACAAAGCGCAAATAAACTTATCTCATGGCTACAAAGTCTGGTACACCGTTAACGCCCAGCTACATATGATAAACATGATTGAAAACATTCCATACTCACTTTATACTTCTCTTTCATTTCTCCACAATGTACAAATATAAAACAGATAATATTCATCCTTCCCCAAGCTCAGATTCATTCGACTTTAACAATGCAACAGTTCACAGCCATGAAATTTCTATGAATTTAATACTAAACTAAACTATTCTCTTTCGATAAATAATTTCAGCAATTTTCAAAGTAAACAAATCCAAAACGTCAAAACTTCTCCCCAAAACTAACCCTTTTTTTTTTTTCGTCAATTCGGAAAGGCAATGAAACTAGTCACTAAAACCGTTGACTTTAGTTATTATTATTTTTTTTTTTATACAACTAAGGAACACATCAATTGATATTATAATATACCAAAAGAAAGTCATTGGGACACATAAAGTTATTCATTAAGAAGGAATCCAACCATGACACAACTTTATTCCAAGGGAATTTTACGCGAGAATCAATCTGAATCATATAGAAACGTCTATCTTTATTCTAAACCGTAAACAACATATTTCCCTTTTTTTTTTCAATTTATGTAGATCAATTAAGAAAGAGCGTCGGTGGCGCGCTGCGGAGAGACATGGATACCTATTTACGGGGATCCCGGATTCGAATATACACAGACAACATGCCATGCACCAATGTGACCCTCTAACCCATGTACGTTATATCGATCGCTTTCAAACAGTGAAGGAAAACATAATCGTAAGGAAACCATCATAAACTGAAAAAGAATAAGATGACATGCGAAGTCCATCAATCCACAGCGGAACGCTTACAAGCTGATGATGATGATAAGAAGTTATTTTAAAATCTCCTTGTCCGAGGCCAAAACCGAAACACAGTATAAGAAAGAGGATGAAACCATTTCTCTAATAGTTCTGGGAGATCTCATATAGCGCATATCCTTTTTTTCTATTGTTGCATTGCCACACGCACCGTCAGCTGTACAACAACTTTTAACAGATAAATTCAATTAGAAGACCATATTCAAGAAAATAGAAATAATCTGATACTCAAAGACATCTCAAAGATCTCGAACTCTGAGATTGGCTCAAAAGGAAGAAATCCAGAGCCGTAAAAATTGATAAAAAAGTAAAAACCATAAACAATGTGACCATCGACTGTCAGTCAAAGAGTACTTGCTGTCAATGTCACAATGTTCCTCCGGGAAATATTTTCAAACCGCCGACCGCCGTATTTCGTAAAAAATTTCTCTAAAAACAAAACTAAAGCAGTGTATGAACTCCCCGACTAAACTATGCTGAAATATAACGCGTACAAGTGTGACAGAGTACTTAACATAAAAGAAGACCCGGATTGTCGTTATATCGGTAAGTAAATCTCTCGCCGGGAGACAAATTGTTTAAACTGTTTTTCATTACATATTATATGTTTGGAGAGAGCTATGTTCGGTGTTTAACTGAGAAATCACATCTGATACGAAAAGATACGTCAGAGATCTAAAGTAGTCGACATAACTCGGAAAATTTGCAAGCTGAAATGGCAAAGGTTGGTCAGATTTGCCGAAGACCTGACAACGGGTGTGGTGTCAAAGTTCTGAAACTGAGACCGCGAACTAACAGGAGTAGGGTGGACTGCCCTGCTGTCCACCAGACAGACAACCTAAACGGACAGAGTCTTATGGCGCGCCTAAAGAGAATCCTATGTTCTGCAGTTGATGATGATAATAGGCTGATGATGATGATGATAATAATAGGCTGATGATGATGATAATAGGCTGATGAAGATGATGATAATAGGCTGATAAATGATGATGATGATGATTTACATAAAACCAATAAAAAATGTCATTATTTTGTAAACTTGTAAACTATTTAATTATTTATTGTTAAGAGTCCCCATTTGACCCTTCACATACCAGTGCAAAATTCCAGACACGCATTCGGCAAAGATTTTTCCACTAAGAAATCTTTTTAGCCTTAAATTAATTTGAACGCAAGTTACTTACATTATGTGTACATTATCATTACAGAATAAAAAGAATGTATCAATGAATACAGCATAATCCCTGAAGAAAATGATACGGAGCGGAGACCGTGCGTTGTCAGACCTAACTGTGAAAACAGAGAAAAATCTAAAACTACAACGGAGACTGCTACTACTCAGCCCAGTACCTGGAATGTTAGTATCCCATAAAGTAGTACTATAAGTACATTTAATTCTAGCGTACTGTATGATTCACCCATCCTCTGCCAGCATTATTGTAATGAAGCATGAACCAACTTAAATACATATTTACCTACTCAATAACCATATATGAAACATAACAAAATAAGCTATTTGTCTTAAAAACTATTGAAAATTATAGTTAATCTTAATTTTCTTAATATTGAATTGCCGTGCGACGCTGCTGATAGTTTATTTTTTTAGTCCCTCTCTACGACTTAAGGTTCAATTCTATGTTGACCTTTTAACTGAAAGTAATCCTTAACTCCTGTCAATAAAGCATTATTTTGAATGTCATATTTGAGTTCAAATTTCTTGAGGAATAATATTATGTCTATTGTTTCAGACTCAGGAAACCAATGTACCAGTCAAAATTATAAACCGGAGCTGTACCTATAAATAACTATGATATGATTATCATATCCATGAAAATGAAGAAATCATTGATGGAGAGATCGAAACATTGATGGCATCGATTTTGAACCGCCCTTTAGATTAATACAATTCTCATATTACAATCTACATTTCAGGACTCTTAGTTAATCTGGTTAAGGATTGCAGAAACAGATCTGTTATAAATTCAATGATAATACTACAACTACTTATGTTTTAAATTTACAATTACTTAAATTTATTTAAATCTGATGATTCGGATCATAATGACTATGAGTATTTCTATTAGTTTGTATCATCATGACTATTTTAGATTCCTTAGGAAAACTAGAATGCCGAAAACAACTGCTATAAAAATTAGTTAGTGAATTTACCCTACCAATTTAAAATATAAATTAAATGTATCTCCTTTCTCTTACATAAATTAAATAAGTAAACTTATTATTTTGTTTGAAAATTTTTATTTTCCCACATTTCCTATCTCAAATATTATTTACCATTATTAGAGTTGATTCTACAAATTCAGGCTCATGTCAAAAATAAATTCTGAATTATTTCTTACTTATTAAAGTTAACTCTTCTTAACTATTATATTTATCTAAGCCTTAGGTAGATACCCCTTGATTATGGAATCGTATTGATTTTTATTTTTGAAACCATAAAAGGAAAGCTAAATCTAATAATTGATTTCTGCATTCAGCCATGGAACATATAAGATGCTTCTTTTTCAAATTACTATGAAAACTTTACAAGGAAGTATAAAAATTCATCTTCATAAAACACAATGACACAGTGATGTGTAAGTTTTTCTTATCATTTACTCATTTAGGTACTTCCAATTAAGATCTTTTCAATCCATTATTCTTAAGGAATAAGTTAGTGTTTTGTAATAAATAAGCAACTGCACCAATTATATTTTTGTGTTTTATTTTTCATACATTAATCACTGACCTCATGTCCTGAAATAACATCTATGGCTCCCCCAAAGCTACCTACTGATGTTTTCAGACCTTGTGAAAAGACATATTAGCCATTAGGATTGGCGAACACTCCACCGAGAAGAGTGTAGCTCTTAAAATGATGATGATGGTAATACCTACATTGCAAACATTTGATTTCCCATTCAAAGAGAACCCTGTTACTTCTTACTAGGCTATTTGGAAATATGCATTATGTAGATTAATAACACATGAACTTTGCTCCATGAAACGAATTCATTACATCTAACTAAAAGTAAAGTTGATTTTTCTGTTTCAACTATTGTGATTTTATTAATCTCTCTTGAAAGAACCGACTGATTTTAGAGTAAAAGTCAGTGGACTAGCTACAGCAAGATGCAGCTGGTAACAATTCCGTGTTCCTCCATCCTTTTACTTAATCTCTTATTTACTTAAAAGCTATTTCATTTTCATTGATTTATATCATGATCATAAGACCGCATGACAAATTATTTTCTAGTTTCTACCTCGGTATCTTTAATCATCAATTTCTTAGAATTATATTACTTCTTATGTAAATAAATATTCTATTAATAACATAAACAAGTTATTAAATCAAACCCATCAAAACTCTATTCATTTCATTCTATACACCCCCCCATATTTACAACTTCAGCAATCTATACACTCTCACCCCCCCACGTTTACAACTTTATTAATCTATCAGCTGTCGCCCGCGACTTCGTCTGCGTTACCCGGATAATATGTACCCTATGTGTTATCCAGGCCATGGCCCATCTGTATGCCAAATTTCATCGAAATCCGTTCAGCAGTTTTTACGTGAAAGAGCAACAAACATCCATACCTACAAACTTTCGCGTTTATAATATTAGTAGGATTACTCTCACCTCCAATTCTTACAACTCTTCACCAGATGCCTTGTCACTTGATAGTAGTATACTGATATCATAATTATATTTCTACCCCTATATTTACTATTCTAGGTATTATAAAATATTAACTAACTTAACAAACATACACCCCCCCTTTTCTTATACTTTTAAAACTCTCATTGAAACATAATCATCATATTATTTCCTAAATCCATAAGTAAATAATGCTACTAAAACGTAAAAACCACGATTACTGTATCCGAACGTTAGAATAAAAACTTTTCCTTATGTCTCCTACAATCCAATAAATTTTTGTTATCTGTGATATTCTTTCCTACGACCACAGATCATTAATATGTAGCAAGCTTCAGATGCGACGGTAAAATTTACTCTTAGTTCCAGAATTTCCACTATGGCGCTACTATCTATGTAACTTTATAAGATGTTCTACCATTGACCAATGATAACGTTTCATGTCATAAAAGAAAATGCGACTTCAGCGCCTCAATGGGAATATTAGAACTAAAACTGTCATAGGCCTGACAATGGCGTTAAAAATTGAAATTATTCAACAACGTAGTGATTATATTCAACAAGGAAAAATTCAACTATTTCCATGGAAGCTTCACTGGAAAAATAAACCCTCTAAAACTATCAAGACACAAAAGCTACAACTTGATTCAAAACCAATCACCGTTTCCCAACTCCAATACGGCAATTGAGTAAACATTGGATATGGCGGCCGCAAGATCTAAAAACTACTACTGAAGTTACAACCATTGCTTTATTGCTACGGAAATAGTCCAAGGAAGGCCCGGAACTGAGAAAACGCCTGCAAGTACAACGGAATACCGAACATCATCACGCGCTTACAAAAACGAGACGGTTTCTTTTCAAACTAAATCCTCAAACAAACATCATCATTTGACTAAGTGACTGATTTTCTATTAGTGTCTTATCAGAAAACCTGTCTAGGAAAGTGCGATAAAGTGAAACTATGAGTGAACTCCTAATTATTTTTAAGTAGTGCTATATCAGGTGGTGGGTACAATGTTTATCTTATTGTGAAAATTAAACCATTTTATTCTTGAATTCTTTGAGTTTTCCTTTACCTACCTACAACTAGCTTACTTTAAAACGTCTAGCATGATTCCCCCCACACGAGTGACTTTTTCCTATGTACACAAAATAAATTATTCCCACTCTTTTCAAAGATTGAAAACCACGATTGCCGAAACATGTTATATAGAGAATATTCAAGCCGCACGCTAATTGTGAAATCATACTAGAGGGTCTGATCAATACAAATAGACAAAACTAAGTCCTTCTTTCCATTTCACGAGGCAACAAATTGTGGCCAAGCCACTTTAACATACATACTTGATACATACACAACAAACATACAATACTAACTTCACGACCCATGCCATAAGGGACTTAACAGAAACCATAAATCTCCTTTAGCTATCCTAAACACTATGTACTAGTACTAATTATATTTCCTATTCATAAAATAGATAGTGAAAAGAATTTGACAAATAAATTTGCCAGCAAAATGTAAATATTTCTAAACCTGGACATGCAAACCAAATAGTAACAAGCCAAAATTCTTTTAACTATTGAACCTATTCAACCCAATCTACAGAATATTAAGTGTAATTCAATCTTGGTCTCGGCCAACGAAATGTAACGAATACTGGTCGAGACCAACCAAAGGTAAAACTCTCATACTGGTCACTCGGCTCCTTATTGTACTAGTACTAAATTGTATTATCCTATGCTAACTAAGAAACAATTTGAATCTAATTCAATAATCCTGGGCTATCGGCACCAAATTGTAACTGACCTCCCTAACCTATCTAACTATTCTAGATTCTATATACCCACTACTTATTAAATTATTTATGATATAACTAAGACTATCTTGTTTTTTCGATTCTAATAAGCTAAAGATATGTAATACCTAATCTTTAAGTTATCCATAGAACTATTCCATAACAACAGACTTAATTTACATCTAAACTTAAATCTACCTAATTATCTACACTTAAACTAAAAATTGGCCAGAAGGAGTGATTGTCTAGGAACCCACATTATGTAGTAGAAACTCTGATTCTTTTAGAAGGACTTAGTGACTTAGATCTTATTTGCAATGTACCCAAAATAATTCTAACCTGAATAATACCTATCCTAACCAAGTATACAGGGCGTAGGTCTGAATTAGATAATATCATAAGAAAATGGTAAGCATAAATTGATTTAGACAACATTGTGATTGTTTTTTAGGGGAGACCCCAACCATGTGGCCGGATACTAGAAATATCAGAGAAGAATATTAAATATTTCTGTTGTGAATGTCATCATTTGGTAGACATTTGGAATATGAGTAGAATTAATGATATTTTCAGCTTTATCTTTTGAAGTGTAACGTCTCCAATCATTTTTGTATGGAGATTAGCTACGGGCTGCTCTCTGCTCACCCAAAGACAAGCAAAAACTATCAGGACCTCAAGTTGACTTTTTCAAGAGGTTTATTATGTTATATTATTAATATTTAGATCTCTTAATTAGGACTTCTTATGTAAATCTTGTAAATAAAGTTCCTTCTCAAATACTTCTATTGGATAGGGTATGGCCTTAAAAAAGGATTCTACTACCACGTCACTAGGGACCTAACTGCAGAGAAGATGTGGCCAGAACCTCTACAGAGATACTTTCAAGTATTCAACAACTTTAATATGAAACCAGTAAGTATGAGTAAGTATTTAATATTAAAATAGAGGACTATAATGATTACTTTTATTTGTAGTTCTAGTCAGTTTGTCAGAGTCATTGAGACAGTATAATACTAGGAAAATAAACTATGAATCTGAGACAAATTCAATGGATGTGTCTTTCTTTAATATGCTTAACATTCTCTATTAAATAGTCACCAACTTTGAAGATAAGTTCATACTAATTTATCAACTTAGTACCAATCTACTATAAAACCAATATTGTAAAGAGAAGATATTGTTAGAGTTTAAAATTACCTCCCTAATTAATTAAGATCAAGATAATATTATTTTCCTATGAATTCTAACATCAATTATTCCCAATATTAATCTAAGTAGCTATGATACCTATCCTATCCTAGCCTATTCCTACAATAAACGTGAATTTAATAAACTAACCAATGTCTAAAATATTCCTATTCTAAAGAAGTTTCCCTAAGGTTTGAAACACTCCGGTGTAAGAGTATTCCGCAATACTAGAGGCAGGCCTCACATTTACATTTAATTGTGTAGGTGTGTAATGTAGGTCTTCCCGTGATTGTCTAGGGAAGAAACCTTCTGACTAGCTAAGTTAAACGGTTCGAGGGTGGAGCCCTCTAAGTGTACCTAACCCTATTCCATGTGTAATGTTCATATCACGGCCGAAGCCATAAGTTGTGATATGAACGGTCCCTACAGTAAAAGTGTCATATGTTAAGGGGACTAGATTTCGCACGCCGAGCATAAGGTACTAAGGCCCCCTAAAGGACTCCCTCCACTTCGACGGTGGGATACCCCGTAACAATACACCCAGCTTACGAAACCTATGTGGCTATAGATTGTTATGTCGGTAAAGAACAATCCCTGGCACACCACAAGACCAGGCTAAACAATGGAAGCTATAAGCGCTTTCACCTTTAACACCGCAAGGTGTAAAAGGAGCCTATAACCCACGATACTTCATCGTGTTCCGTAATACCCTTCAAGCTCACAATTTAAACATTAACCCCAAATAAATGAATTTAGTAAATAATTAAAGATATGAAAACCCCAGAATTTATCCCAAAAATCAATAAAGAAAGTTTACCGCTTCCCCTTGAATTACTTTACAAATTATCAACAAAATCTCCCAAATGTAGGTACGTAGAAAATTTAAGTAAAATCAAAACACCAACCGGCAGCGAGTGAGCTCAAAGAATGTTAATCGTTGAATGACCCGTCCCCCTCTCGAACCCGCCTATTTATGCTCATCAAAAGGTGGTCGATATGGGCAATATGGGCAAAGTGGGCGAAATTTTAACAAACAAAATTGAACCTTAACTCGATGAAAATAAGGTCGTGTCCAGTTAATTCTAAAGATATTTATTCTTTCAACGATAATGATCTCTATAACTATAGAAATAAGGTTGTTACGTTTCGCCTTAAGATAATGCAGTATTAGTATTACTTCGTAAAACATACTACTTAGATCATGCGGCTTTCCCACTTATTTAATTTATTCAAGGATTTTTATTCTTTTTAAAGTTAATTTCTATTATTAGATTTATGTTCTTAGAAACTATATCTGACTAATGTTATATTTGTGAACCGAACGAATAGCTAGCATGATAGCCTATCTCGTTACATTACTCTATGTAATGCAATATTGTATTTTAATTGTACTTTGTATATTTTGTTTTCTTTAAAAGATGTGTATTGTAGAGTTTCTGGCCGCATCTTATCTCAACGGAACACCTTCCGACGCGGTGGAAGAGTCAAAAAATGACGTCAAAAGGCTATCTATGTGATATTATTATTATTATATTACTATATCAGCCGTCGCTGTCCCATTGTTGGGCAAAGGCCTCCCTCCGATCTCTCCATGCGTCCCGGTTTTGAGCTTCGTTAGGCCAGTTCTTTAGGAAGCTATCGATTTCGTCTCGCTACCTTTTTCTTGGTCTGCCTCGACGCCGATTTCCTTGTCCCATTGTTGGGCAAAGGCCTCCCTCCGATCTCTCCATGCGTCCCGGTTTTGCGCTTCGTTAGGCCAGTTCTTTAGGAAACTATCGATTTCGTCTCGCCACCTTTTTCTTGGTCTGCCTCGACGCCGATTTCCTTTTGCTGGGGTCGACATGACATTAAACTGTCGTGCATATAGGTTTCTTTAGATGTAGATAGCCAATCTTGGGCGATTACAGGGTCAAATTGGACAGTAGATATCAGAGCAGGATATCTACTTAGGGCGGCGGCGGATGAATGTCCCGTACATCAACGGCGGCGCCCAAAGGCCTAGTCAGCAGGTTTACTGTTCACCCTCCAACCCGCACTGGACGAGCGTGGTGGGTTAAACGTCCAAAACTCCTCCAATGATGATTTGATTTGAGTATAGTCGCAGAATCTTACGGATAAACTACCCAAGTTGAATCATTAACACAACAATAATGGTATCGGGACGGACAAAAGATCTTCTATTGTCATTCCTCCCTCAGAAAGCTAGATTAGATTCATCATCTAGTCTTTACGATTCCAGCGTATCATATTCTTACCAGAAAATGTTATAAGACTGATTCTGGTTTACGTTTCACTAAACTAATGGAATTGGAGGGAAAACTAAATCGGGCGGTAATATACCCAAACCTAAGCCAATCCGATGGGAAAGAATGGAGCGGCTATGGATATTGAAAACGCAAGAGCGTGCGAGAATGATCCATAGGTTTGAATGTTGACCCATAGTGGCTTCATCCTTCTACCGTTTGATCTCAATTGTTAGGGGTTTGAAGAAATTCCATCGTAACAGATCATAAGAATTTTTGTTATTAGATCACATCTATCTATACTATTATAAAACTGTAACAGGAAGTTTGTCTGTACATTGAAGATATTAACAAAAAAAAATTACGATATGGTTTTTAGGTGTCCCTGATTCCATTTCACCAATTTTTGGATTTTTTGTCTGTCTGTTTGTTTGTGTGTTTGTTTGTGTGTTTGTTTGTTTGTTTGTTTGAACGAGTATCACGCAAAAACTACTGAACCGATTTTGATGAAACTTTTTTTGTTTGATAGCTTATGATCTGACTTAAAATCTGGTTTATAATTTGTGCGGACAAAGTCGCGGGTTAACGCTCGTTCTAAATAAAATCGGATTATTGTTGAAAGTTATTCTGACATTATCGTTACAGGAAGTTTTTCTATTAACAGTTTTATCTTCGTAATTTTAGTTAATTTTAGTTCTAGTAGCACTTTGTCCAATACGCATATCGTCAAGCAAGCATTTAGTCAAAGTATACAGTTGGAAAAAAGCACTGTAAATACAATTTTTAACTGACTTTAAAAAAAAAGAGTTTTGAATAGACCACGCCAAATTAGTTATAGAGGTATATATAGGTAATACTTATTATATATACCCAAGTCAAAGTCAACATAATTTATTCAATATAGGAGCTTTATCAAATCTTTTTTTGTGTTGTCGCGTAGAGAAGATACGGCCAGAAACTCTACAACATAACACGACTTAATAACTATTACTAATATATGTAAATTCTCTTGTTTAGGTTATGTATACAAAAAAAATATTTAACAAAATAATTGATACTATACAGTGTACATAATGCTTTCTGTACCAATTTGTCAAAAGAGTATGGTTACAATCAATATTTTTATACCTTTATTCAATAAATGTCCGCGTGTTAACGCCCATACATCTACCCTTGATGGTAGGCCTGTCCCTACAATGGGACATAATATAGACTGACGATTATTGAATAAATAAATTAAGTTTACAGTCATACGTATGCCGTTATGTTTATCTGTTTTATCTAATTCCAAACAAAGACTCCAAAGCCTTTATTACTCAAAAACGGCGAACAACGGCACAAAATATCAATGACCACACTGGGACTCAAAGCCAGGACCATTGTTTCAGCAGTTTGTCGTGGTAATCATTACACGAACCCAGTTGTCAACTTTCATTTTGCGTTCCAGCTATGAAACCATAAAAAATTCACGGGATTTTTAAAACACCTGTAGTAAGATCTGTACGTCCGATTATCAAATTAAAACATCACAGACCTAAAAGAATAATAAATGAAAGATTTCAGTTAGATTCAAATACAACCGGCAGGCTTATAAATATAAACAATCCAAGTTTACTTAACTTTCAAACGGTTGGGTCGAATTTAAATTTACGACGCGTTAATTTTTTCCAGTTCATTTGTCTTTATTAACCGTGTATTAAAACGATGAAATTCTTTCAGTGAGCTTTGTTATTACCTACATTGTTGTGCTGTTAAAGTTTAGAGTCCCTTCACATTAGCTGGATGTGCAACGCTCTGTTCGAGCGTTGTCAGTGGCGCGTTGTGGATACGTATGGGAACTCAATCTTTAGGTCCGGGTTCGAATCCGTACGGACGATATGCCATGTGAGTTTTTCTAACTTATTTACGTAAGGGAACAATATTTTCTGTCACCTAAGTTTAGATGTGTCACTAATCTGCAATACCCTTACAATAATATCTATCCCCAAGAAATATATTAGTCATCATATTTATCAATACTGTGTCTAAATTTAAATCATCGGATTAAGTGTAAATATGTATCTTAAATTATAGATGATCACTTTTTTCTATAGGCTGAAAATAAGATCTGTCTTCTTAAAAGTAAGCCACGGGTAGCAATAATACATTATATACATAATTTGCATTGGGCACGCGTGGAGGATTAACGCCCATGCACCCTCCCTGAGGGCAGGCCTGTGCCCAGCGGTGGGACGAATATAGGCTGATGATGATGACAGAGCGCTTTGATCCTGTCACTATACAAGATGTACGTTACAGCCTAGCAAATATTGAAACGGTGAACTCAGACCCTCAAACTGAACAATTTTCACTATGGAGCCTACCTCAGGAAACGCGAAAAAAAAATCAGCTGTCCCATACAATACTGCTGTTCCTGAGGAAGGCTCTATAGTGAAAGTTGTTCAGTTTGATGGTCTGAGTTCACAGTTTCAGTATTTGCTAGGCTGTCACTTACACCCTGTATAGTTAAATTATATTTGTAATCAGGTAATCAACTGTGTCATAATTGCAGTACCTAGACGATGCCTGCATAAAGTATAATTGATTGACTGAGGTCGTAATTTCAGGTAAGGGTTACAAGAAACACTGTTTTGATCCGAAGAGATCTTGCTCTGCTGCTGTTGTTTTAATATCCCACTGCTATCCCCATCTTAATAATAATACGGCTACGCAACCGCTGCTAAAGTCGCGTAGTGTAAAGTCAGTCTTATGATTCCAGAACAAAAAGAGTAGTAAAAGAATCGAGCATCTGGCGCTCGGGTTCTATCATAATTTATCAAATTGTTTACGTTTACTTATACATATTGTGCAGAAAGCATTATGAACACGTACGTATTAAAAATGCTCTCCATAGTTTTATTGTTCTTAACTAATTATTTGTTGTATTGACATAAACATGACATTCCATCGAACTGAATCCTTCTATTTGCTCAAGGAAAGAGTTTCTACGACTGCACGCTTGAAATTAGACCACCCGAAGAGAAATTATAGTCTTGGGGTTTTATACAGGGTGTAAGTGACAAGCCTAGCAAATACTGAAACGGTGAAATCAGACCATCAAACTGAACAACTTTCACTAATGGAGCCTACCTCAGGAGACGCGAAAAAAAATCAGCTGTCCCGTACAAAACTGCTGTACCTACCCGACTCAAATGTATGGGACAGCTGATTTTTTTTCGCGTCTCCCGAGGTAGGCTCCATAGTGAAAGTTGTTCAGTTTGATGGTCTGAGTTCACCGTTTCAATATTTGCTTGGCTGTCACTTACACCCTGTATAAATAACACATAAGTAAACAGCATCACAGGTAATAAAAGGAAATCAGGTATTGTGAAGCAATTTAAAGCAAGTACATAGGCTATTTACAAACTCGTAAAAGATTCAATCTATTCATAGGGATAATCTATCCCTCTCATACATCATAATTTAGCGTGTATATCAGCGAAACGGCTACAGTTTAAGATAAGCACCGAATTTTATTGTTCCAAATACAGCTACTTGTTGCGACAAAATAGGTCATGCGACTATAGCAATCTTTCAGAATCGTTATGAATGTTTTCGTATGCTAATGCTTCATTGTTGCTGACGCTACGCATTTTCATCGTGCGCCATAAGTGGCCTACTTATCAAAGTTGCTGACGGTACCTAGTGGTGACTAAGATAAATTGCATCTGTGAGCTTTACGTTCAGAAGTTTATCCATCACGTATCATGAAATATCGGCTAGTATGTTTTGTTAATCTTGGCACAGTTTTTCAGCATTTGTTGGGTTAATGGCTCGATGTTTTTTTTGTGCTACAATTTTGATACTTTTCTTTATAAATAGCGTCTAAAAGTGAGCCATCTAAATAGGCACAGTCTTGAAAAAACCGTGTTGCGACAAATTACAGCATTATTTATAAATCTAGCATAACATAAATATTCTTTATTTGCACGCCAAAAACATACATCAAAGAAATAAAAAATAATAATAAATTACTATTAATTACCATAAAATACTTTAGGTCTTTTCCTTCTTTGCAGATATCACTCTCGTATTAAACAACAATATTAATTAAAGGTAAATTGTTAAGAGGTCAATGGTAATTGTAATGAACAAAAATGACAATTTCAGTAAATTTCAGACTTACCTAAAACAACCGAACTCGAATAAAAACGCCGATCTTGAAATTCACAAAACAATAGAATTAACACGATCACTGACTGAAAAAAAAACAAAAATAACACACTGGCACTAAAAAGAAACCTTCCGAACACTAATACAAACAAACTATGTTATTACACGTAAGTTTTAATTCATGAAATTGAAATAGAAGTCAATTTTAATTTCGCGGTTATTTAGATAGAGCAGCGAGCGACCGTTGCCTCTTAGAGACGAAGGTAGACTGAAGCGGGGAGCGGGAGGGGACCCGCATCCGCCCGCCCTACGTCCGGGAGTATTGTAGGCACTTTGAGGTACCTAATTCCTGAATATACAACCTGTGGTCTTATATGCTCATTGGGTTTTGAATTGAGCTTGATTGGTATTATGAATTAGCTCTGTGGTTTGTGACGTAGAGTTTAATACCATACTTCTTAAAGTGAATTATATTTCGTAAATGAATCTCCTAAAGGATGGGGTGTCCTTTGCAGTGTGTTTATGTCTGATTAGCATGCCACAAGCGGCAAAACAAGAAAACATTAATATGCTCGTTCACGTTCTCTGACAAATCAAACTGAGTTTTCTCGAGGGCGGCATACTAGATCTACAGGGTAGCCTATTATACAGAGTGCAAAGGAACCGCTTCGGAAAACTATAAGCCAAAAGGGTGAAAGTACCCATCGATATGGACAACTTTTACTATGGGACCAACTATAAGATCTCAAAAAAGAAATCAGCTCCTCAATACATTTTGCGCGGGAAGAATTTACTGTTAGTAGAGATAGCAGATTTTTTCGAGGTCTCATAGTTATAGTAAAAGTTGTTCATATCGATGGGCACTTTCACCTCTTTGAGTTTTTGGAAACGGTTCCCTTACACCCAGTATATAAGTACTTATTCATTCTGAAACCTGATCCAACTAATCTGGTTGATAATCTTTGCTAAAACGCTGGTGATTTAGTAAATGTAAAACGGTAATGGACTTATAATGTATAAAATTAATTAATAGATTTTGCCCGAGACTTTGATCCGCACTGGCTCCCGTCATCGAAGCGAGATAAAATGAACCATAGGCTTTAAACCACAAAAGGTTTCATCAAAATCGGTCCAGCAGTATTCGCGTCATGCTTGAACAAACAAACAGACAGAATTATATTTGGAAGACACGCACGTCAAGGACACCTAAGCACTAATATCGTAACCTCTTTTGTAAATAATATCTTTAGTATACAGACAAATACAGACCAGGAATGTAGCATAGGTAATTATCAAATCCATGGTACAGACCAGGAAGCTGGAAATAGGTATTTTGTCTATGTCTGGAGTACAGACTGCCTTACAAGCGGTGGAACATGAAAATACTCCTTGGCGGTCGGTAATGTTCAACCTTCTTTCGTACGTTTTCATGGTCGTCGTTGGTATGTCCCTTTCTAATCTAACGACGAAAATAAAAAAAAAAGAGTTTTTATTTAATTTTTGTTTTGACAGATAACTAGAAGAAGCACGGAAGTAGGAATAATGTAATGGAAAATAATGTAATAAATGTGTGCATTAAGAAGTGTGGTGTTATGGTGACTGACGGTTTATAAATATAGTGTTATAAGATTTATGACAATAAATAATTATGACGACAGCTTCTGAAGCTGAAACATATTTAAAGTTAAGTACTTTTAATTTTGCCTCTATCCATATTGCTATAATGACTATAAAACAACAAAACAATTTTATCAAAACGGTTTTTATTGCGGTAGTTAAAACGATAATAGTACTATTAATACACAGATAAATGGGTTATGAAACATTTTGCATGAGATAACGCTCGTAGTAGGTTACTGTCACAGTTTTCTATACAGAAGGTAGGTAGAGGAGGCTACCCAAAGAGTAATATAGACCCGTCTTATATAGTACTAGTATTTATTCTGTGATATAAGTATATTAGAAAAGAAAACCCACTCATGGCAACATTATGCATCCACCTTATGTCAAATTGAAGGCTAGCTAGCGCCATCTATGTTTCACCGACAATAATTCAACCTATACTATACATACCTACTTATATCTACTCATACTGATGGATTATATTGTTTTGATTGTTAGTTTTCATTCAATCCCGCACCGATCGAGTGAAATTCCAGTATCCTTACTATTCCTGTAATCTAAACATTGGTAAGAGAACAACAGAAACTCCAGAACATCACTAAATCGGCACGAAAACTACAAACAACCCGCACATTACGCAAGATAGGTGGCCAGTGAATTTGTCAATTAGACATTGACATAGACAATAAAATCTTTTTTTTTTTCATAGTTCTGCGAAGTATTTAATAGATGACAGCACATTCTATGCAAACTGAATCGGAAAAAGCCACCAAAAGGCGACTGTCCTCCGCCTGAGGCTACCTTCTCATGTATAGTAGATAGTAGGTAGATAAGAAAATTAAATGCTTCTTTTAGCAGTATACCTACCCGCAAAAAAGTGTCCGAACCAAAAGAGCGCCAAAACGTAAAAAGAGAACCAATTACGCGACAGTCTTCGTTTGATCGGCTGACTATGCGCACGCGCGGGCGCGCGACGCTCTCAGTGGGATGGAAAAGAATTTCAGCATTTTCAATGTTTTTAGTTGGTTTATATTACTACACGTACTTGTACTTTGTACTTCGTACTTTTAGGTGTGTGTAGTTCAGTCTCGGACATTTTTTTCGAGAATTTTGTACTAGACCCGGCGTCCAAAGTATTCTACGTCAATGCGTTTTACGAAGTATATTGTATATGCACAGAACAAAATGTGTTTAATATTTCAGTTGTGTCATGTACAATATTTCCATAATAATAAACAATGATTCAATTTCTTTAGCTGCCAAAATAAACGTACACAAAAGCTTGATATGATTGATGACGTATTTTCATACTTGACAGGTTTCCTTTGGGTTTCCTAAACTATTCATCCATTCATAATATTGTAACTTCTGTATCTTGGTGAAAGCTTTTTTTTTATGTAAAAGAAAATATTTACTCGTACTTACACATTTTCATAAGATGTTTGACAACAGAAGACACCTATGGTTTAAGTTAAATTTAATCCTATTCCGGTCGTTGTGGCGATCCTTGGGGGAGGCCTACGTCCAGCAGTGGACTTCCATCGGCTGAGATGATGATGATGATGCATCCTATTATTAAGTACTCCATAAATACGTTGGCGATGAAATAACACATTTTTCATCATTATTTCTATGAGAACTAGTTTCAGAACGTTCATCAACGTACATTGCTCACCATAACAACACTTCATATTTCCATTCAGACTTTTTCGGTGTTATGATCTCATGCTTCAGGTGCATGCATGCATGCTTGTGGTTGGAGGCTTCATGGTGTCGTCCCCAAATATGGGCTAAGACGGCTTGATTTTTTTATTTCGTATGGGTATGCTCTTGACCTCAATCTAGTCCTCAGGACGAAGATGGGGTCAAAGATGTAGCGAGCTCACCCAGAAGCAGCCTATTCACTCGTACTTTAAAGAAATTCGGGATGTTGCGCTCGGAAATACTGACCATTACTTTGAACATCAGATCAACCGTCGAATCCAACTCGGTTGGGCAGCGTTCGGGAAGCTACGTAGTATCTTCACGTCCCAAATACCGCAGTGTCTTAAAACGAAAGTCTTCGATCAGTGTGTGTTGCCAGTGATGACATATGGAACAGAGACGTGGTCGTTCACTCAAGGCCTCATAAAAAGGCTAAAAGTCACCCAAAGAGCAATGGAGAGGGCTATGCTCGGAGTTTCCCTGCGAGATCGAATCAGAAATGAAGAGATCCGCAGAAGAACCAGAGTAACTGACATAGCCCAAAGAATTGCTAAATTAAAGTGGCAGTGGGCGGGGCATATTGCTCGCAGAACCGATGGCCGATGGGGCCGAAAAGTTCTGGAGTGGCGACCGCGTACCGGAAAGCGTAGCGTGGGTAGGCCCCGCACACGGTGGACCGACGACCTTGTGAAGGCGGCGGGATCCCGTTGGATGAGGGCAGCGCAGGACCGGTCGTTATGGCGATCCTTGGGGGAGGCCTATGTCCAGCAGTGGACGTCCATCGGCTGAGATGATGATGATGACTTTGAACATTGACATCTTACATATAACACAACTAGATATACAATCAATCCTCCGAAAATGGCAGAACCAAAAGAGCTCTTTTGCCAACTAACTTGACTGTTAAACATAGGTACTAAATACGACGAACTTAATGAATCAAATACTACCATATTTTAGTGCCACTCAACAGCATGCATAAGTAGGTACTACACTAGGAATAAGTATCAACGTCTCTGGTACTACATTTGTGTGGGTTATTGTGTCAATATGGAGACAAATTTGCTAAGATTTTATGAGACTTGGAGTCTGTATTTAAAGTCAACCATAATGATAATAATGAATCATCGTCGATAGATAGACGGCAGTTGCTAGATCTTCCCATTCCCGATTACAACTATAGAAAATACATTTCTACGAAAAGAGGAATGACAATTTAGCAGCTTTTAGTAAGTGATCAATTTAGAGAGGCCTTTTAAAGCGGCTATTTTTTTTGGAAATTTCTTTGCTTTCAAAACTTTTTGGGATCTTTGGTTGTTAGACGTTAAACGCGATTCCTTTAACATAATAAAAATGTTATCAAGGATAAAAAGTTGGTCTTTCTCTCCAACGCCGTTTGAATTATTTATTCTGTAAAACTCTCAAGTTTGTTGGTCGGGAGGAATTTAAGCTATTTATTATTTAAATAGCCTGAGTAACTAATTTTAGTATCGAATCGACTTTGCTTTGGTATTTGAAAGAGAGAAGAGAAAATTAGGTAAATAAAATAGGTACCTAGGTAAAGGAGAAAATTAAGTAGCAACAATAGCACCCATCGTTACCGGATAAGGCTGTTCTTGGAAAGTAGATAATACGCTCGATCGGCCCCGTGATGCTATTTTTAACCCCCGGCGCAAAAAACCTACCTATTTTAGGAAACCTTGCGCACTCTGTATATACGACTATCTGTGGCATCGTAGGTCCCAGACGGGAGGACCGATTTCGATTCAGTTATCTATTCTGTAAAGCTAATTTTTTCGAGAGAGTTCTGTGCTATGTTTTAGAGAAAAGAAGCTAGTACTAGTTATGCCACAGATCACAAAAACTATAATAAGTACCACTTTATAATAATAAACTTTAATTAACAAGATTTAATTAATTCAAAACATTGCTCTACCGAATTTTAGAGGTAAAAAGTACAGGGTGAAATTAAAATCATTGGCATCCTTTTACATCGAGTCTACACATAAAACGGAACAATTAAAAAAAATCTGCTGCTTCATACAGTATTTGAGTCGAGCACAGATCACAAAAACTAAAGGGAGATGTGAAAAGGGGGCAGGGCCAGTGTCGCAGCAATATGCGCAAAAACGGAACACATTGCTTGCGACAGTAAGGATTCAATATATTATGAGGCTGAAAGCCAGTCGAGATATTATGTTTAAATAGTTTACAATGCTTGCAAAGTACTAAAGATTAATCGAACGTTGAGTTCTGGTACCGCAATGGATAATGAGCACATTCAAACTAACAACATACTTTCTATCGCGTGGTACTGGTGGTGATTCGACACTACGTTTCGTACTCAGCGCGTTGGTTGGCATCTCTCTGGATCTCTAATTATGCCGACTACAAATTCTTCTAAGTAATGAATAAATCTTGAAATTGAGATCGTATTCTCTCAAAGCGGTTGAGGAGGATGCTTCTTAACTGTAAGTTTTATATCAACTTATTATTAATTTAACACTTTTTTGTACACATAATACCAATACAGATACAAAATTTATCACAATGTACGTGGCATAAGTCGATTGCAAGACAAGTAGGGCAACAGCTGGTTGTCTCAGCTGGGCTTGGAAAAGGTCAACATCACGTCCAACTTATCGTAATGTAGACTTTGTCTTTGGGCTTCGAAAATGAAGAAGCTCTCTTTCTCACATCGTATGTCTCGCGTCTAACTCTAACTGCACTCAAGAAATCCAGATTTGACCACTGAGAGAAACCAGAGTTATTAATTTCTGTAAAAGTTCATTATTTTCGATCCCATCATTTTAACAATCGAATTTACCTGGAGTCAATTTACGTGATCCAAAAATGTTGTTTTGTTCTTTTTGCTAAACTACAATGTTTTTATTCTAAATGTAACGATTCATTTAAAACAAAACATTATAGTTTAGCAAAAATCTATAGTTGAGAAGTTATAACTTTCTGAACCTATTAATAATTTATCTAGGTAGTAGTGTAATTGTAGTACTCTGTGGTAGTAGTCTCAATCTAATATGTAATTTCCAGTCAGTATGATGATACCACACCAGATTAAAAAATAAAATTATTCGATTAAAAGAAATAAAAGTTGGTATGGCAGTGTAGATATGCTAAGTATTTATTTTTAGATTGTGCTGTGTTATTTTGAGACTTAGTTCACTTTAATCCAATATCTTACGTTTCAGAAATAAAAATGTCGCCCATTTTTAAATTAATGCAACTGTGTACCCTAACATAGTTGCGTTAGTTTAAAATAGGCGATTCTACTTACGATACCGGAACAACTTCCCCAGGGGGAAAGTTCACCTTTTCATACAGAAGTTCCATCAATACAGGGTGTTACAAAAGTGAAAATAAACATTTATAACGTTTAAGGGGGTTGTTGAGACCATCAAACTGAACAACTTTCACTTTGGGACCAATATCGAAATCGCGGAAAAAAATCTTTTGTCCCATACATTTAGTTCGACTAGATCTGTAGTTTAGTATGGAACATCGCAAACGCATCGTATCATGGCGATAATGGCAAATCTCTCCATTTTGGGGGAGGCCTATGTCCAGCAGTGGACCTCTATCGGCTGATATGATGATGATGATGATGGAACATCAGATTTTTTTTCGCGATTTCGATGTTGGTCCCATAGTGAAAGTTGTTCAGTTTGATGGTCTTAACCACCCCCTTAAATGTTTATTTGTATTTTTGTAACATCTTGTATAAACCTATATAAATGAGCCACCTGTATGTTACATATAATGTAAAGCTGGATGTGCTATTGACTGTACAACTGTGCTACTTGGCTAACGTCAACTCCAAACAGCGTTCGTTAAGATTAACAAGGCTCCACGGTAACGAAGCCGTAGCCGCTCCAATCAGAAGCTCGCTCCGTCAGCACTTCTCTATTTTGCTTCCTTTCATTTTTTGTACCCACTTCTGTATATATAGAGGATTATGTGTACGCAATTTCAGCAATTTGTTGAATATTCCTTAAGGTCGCGGTTACATTTTGGCAACTCGGGTTAAATAACTAAGTCTTTCGACTAAGAATCTCTCATGTAAACATGACTTAAACTCAGTTGTTCGATTGAAAGCTTTCTGTGGTTCAAAAGATGCTGAAGATGTAAAAGTTGTTGATCAAGACACTGAAACTAGTTGAAGCTTGTTTATTGTTAAAAATAAGTGAGTTAAAGTAATTTAGTAGATTTGTTGAATGTCCATAAAACGACTGACTTTACTAGGTCACGATCACGAGTGTATTAATTACGAGTACCTACCTTAAACGCATCGTGAATATATCATTACCTACCTTTCACATACCTTTAATGAAATTAAAATTACAAAGTTAAAAAACCCCCAACGCCAAAAAAAAACATTTAAGTTTAGGTCTTTAGTTCAATTAATGCGTATGGGACCGCTATGAAATGACTGCTGATTTTTTTACAATCACATGCGATCCCCAATTGACCTAAAATATCTTATAGAGAATTAAAAAATAAAACATAAGTACCTACAATTGCATCACACAAAAATAATCGGTGACCGAATTATTTTTTTACTTTTTAATTGTTTTTTTTTTGGCGTTGGGTGTTTTTAAAATTGTAATTTAATGTTATTTCATAATTTTTAAAGTTACATCAAAACTATTGAATCGATTTTAATAAAACATGGCTAAGAACACTCAGGATAAAATTATCTATGACACAAAAAAAACTAAACGAAAATTGGTTCATCCGTTTGGGAGCTACGATACCAAAGACAGATACACAGACAGACACGTTAAACTTACACCCCTCTTTTTGCGTCGAGGGTTAAAAATAGCGGAAGATAGGTGACGTTCTTGCATTACGAACTCGAAAAATATATCTGTTTTCCATGTACTTACGAGCGTTACAAGTGAAACGAAAATTGTTTTTTCTCTTCGAATGATTTGTACGAGTTTTAAGCACGCGAAGAAATCTTTATCCCGCCTAAAATCAAAAAAGTATCTCAATCCCGCAATGCCGCTTGGATTGCGACTAAGTAAATTAGGCGACGGGACCTCAATTTATAATATTTATAGTAGCTATAGTAAGTTAAAAATAAAAAATCATTTTGCTGAATCTAATCTAGAATTAAACATTTTAACGGGTTCTTACCCCATTTTGGTATATTTAAGTTCCCAAATAATAACCGCGTAAGGTCCGCCACACACATGTGTTGCCGCTTTCAGAGACTTTTTCACTAGATCTAGTGATTTTTTGATGTCTCAGGTGGCATTTTTTTAAAGATTTACAGTCCTATCACACAAGTGATTTTTTAGCGTAGGCGCTGATGGAACGATACCGTATCGTGATAGTGCCGTTGCGACGTCGTCGCGGTACAGTTGCGAAATCGCCTATGCTCAAAAATAGCTTGTGTGATAATGGTTCATGACATTTCGTATGCAGATTATGTCTAATGTTAAAACTATCAATAACCTTTTGATATAGTTGCATAATATTGAAATACAATTTACAAATCATCATGTATAGAAATTGTTTGGTTCGTTTCAATAAATACTTAAAAATGCAATTGTCATTCTTTTCGCGTATCATACATTTTTATTTTAGGCATTTTTTAAACGGCACTCTAGTATTTTTTGTAACCATAGTTGACAACACTGAATCCTGAATCAGGATTCCGGAGAATTCCGTCTGTGTGTGGCGGACCTATAACACTCAAAAACTGTATTGCTGAATCTAGTAGAGTAAGCATTATTGGTAAAGGTGTCAGCCAGAGTCGTAGTTAATATTAGGGCCGCTTTGACCCTAATTTACGTCTTGTAGCTTATTCAGCAATACGTGTAGCTAGTTAGCCATAATTTGATCCTTAGAATTTATTTTCGATGTGGGTATGACATTTTGATACAGGTAATTGGGTGTAGTTTGTACCCAGTTGGGTATTGGTGAAGACGTTCACTGATATGTCTCAAAGTGTATCAGCTACGAGTAACTACGGATTGGACAAAATGGCAAAAATACATTTTGTATTCAATAGCCTGCTATCAAACATCGTAAGGAAACCTGCATACGCTGAAGATGATATTCTGATTCTCCATTCTGGTTTTTTTTTTCTCCCTCTGCTTAAATCGTCCTAGGCCTCTGCAGCAGGGACTTAGGTTGGTATAGACTGATGATAATGATGGTGATGTATTCAGTAGGTAAAAAAGCGGAAACTCTTTGAACGTACTTGTTTACTAGGTATTTTAGGTATGTTTCTCCGGATTTTGCAACAAAAAATTTGTAATATAACTTTCTTCGCAAAACAATCGGACTGCGTGCATTAATTTGAAGACCTATTTAAAATCAAATCGAGAATTCAGAATACTGGTGTCACTTTCCGGTCATGCGTAACCTTGAAAAAAAATCCTTTACCAAGTATAGAAAAAATTTATTTTTTCAAGGTTTCGCTTGTCTTAGGACAAAAACGTAAACCTTGAAAACTTTTAATTACTTATAGATTTTAGAAAATCTGTTCCATAAAATTAATATTGGAGAGACTTTGTCTGCTAATAGCGTACTCTGGAACGGCCGTCACTCCCGCCGCCTTTGTTCTAATACCTGAACTCTTATCATAAATTAATTTCTCAATACAGGAACGAATTACTCTCAATATCTCAATGTCAAACGCAGTACTTGGTTTATTCTGATTTAGGGGAAATAATCATAGTCATTATAATATTAAGCCGTTACGGCTCAGGTTTAATCTGAGCCGATTCCGACTATGGAAACTTCTTATGTGCATGCCCACGAGATGGCCCGATGTGGTAAAAGAAATTTGGCCCAGTCATTTTACGGAGTTTTGTTAGGAGGGGTGGGGAGTAATTATTAATGAGACTTTTAAAGTGTAACCGGCACCATTTAGTGACGAAAAGACTATCTGAAAACATATTTAAAAAAATCGCTACGCTACATAGAAATCAAAATTGTAGCTCCCAGAATGCACTCATTTTAATTAGATTTAACAATATACATTATTTTTGAGCAATTAAATAGGCATTGACATTTAAAAAATGAGGTATTCATTAGAAAATACGACTGTATTTTTCAAAGCCTTCTAAGTAGACAAAAATATTTACATCATATTTGATACTTCAAAGGTAAAGCCTTAAAAAATGTGCAAAAAAAAATTTACCATCTGGTTTTTTAGAACCAGATAAATGCTTAATTTAAAATTTGGGGCTTTTGCTGACGTAATTTTATTTTTATTTTGGTACATTTCTAAGCTCATATTGGCTCTTAAGTACTAAACCGAAAAAAAAAATCAATTATTAATTAGTCCCGGCTCAAACCGTAAAATGACTGGGCTAATTACCGAGACAACACTACAAGCGGGTCTAAGATCGAGCGGCCTGGAGACCGCGGCCCACGATGGTCACGTCCCTCAGCCATGAGGTTCCGACTAAGAAGAAGAAAACAAACTTCTTATTTACAAATGTATGACGTTTCAAGTCTAAGAGGATGGATATTTTAAAGTGCATGAGTTTGCTCTAGACACAGACGTACTCTCTTTTTCTTGTGCCCTCCTGAATCTGATAGAACGAGAACCACTGCGATCTGATGAGGTGGGATGAGATTAAAATTGTAGCGCAGCTAAGGCCAAGATTCAGCGACGTTTTTAAGTCAAAATACATTAATTTCCCTCAGGAGTGAACCCTATCTAGATTAAATTAGAAAATATATTATATTTCATCCAAATAGAGCCGTTTTCGCGAAACCATTTCTATATAATAATACAATAGAGTGAGAGAATAGGAGCAGGAAAAATTTATAGAAGTACAAAATTTTCTGACCATCCCAAAAGGGATTGTAGTCGTGAGTGTATGAAGCGATCTTCTTGCGGTGACACAAACCGCTTCACTTTTTCTATAAATGAGTGTTAGAAAAGATTGCGGCTAAGAAAATGTCAAGAGAACTCCACACAAAATGTTTCTTTGTAGGTTTTACCTTTTTGTTCCATAAAAATCTAAACCCATTACTCTGCAACGTTAGGGTGACTGCACAGAATCCTAAAGTTTTGGACGTAACTTAGTACTAAAGTGTATGGAACAATGTGTACGGTGTAAAATATAGTTTCTGATTGTTTAATTAGACTTAGGACCAAAGTAGATAGTTGTTCTAATAATTAGTTTAGTTTGTCAGTTTTGAAATGTGCTCAGAAATTCAGAATCCCTAAATATGCAAAGGGAAAACTTTGCTACTAATAAAGTATTTGGTTGTTGCAGCAATGACGGGCCAGCTCGAAGAAAAACGATTCTCATCATTGGTAGTCTTTGGTTCAGTACCAAAGACTCTCAAAGAAAGAAAGAAATTCTAATGTGAATAATATTTATGATTTTTACTGTTGTACTTTTTGGGTGTTTATAATATAAATATTAACAAAATATCTAAATACAGATTTTATACACATTGAGCAAAAATATCAGCCATATTTACTGGAACTGTAACAAACAACAAAACAAACAAACACAACAATAAACAAGACAAACAAATGACACCGATTTTTTTCCTTCATTTTAACTTCAGCTTAGTGTAAATGAGTCATAAAACGGTTTTCCAGTTAACTTCTCCGAAGGTTTTAAATCTTAAACGTTTTCCGCCCAGCAAGTATTGCCCAACCCTCCGGGGTATCTTGCCCAACCAATTTGCTGACTAAACGTTTTGTTTGACCTACCCAACGTAAATAAATATCTTTTATGTTACTTTTAGGGATAAAATAACGTCGCGAAATGTGCTGTGTTGTATTATGTTACTAAAATTGTTATAAATCCAATTTATGTGGGATAAAGAAATAGAACCCAACCTTTATGATTATCGAACAGCTATGAGCAGGGTAGGATAGGCTAATCTAGCCAGTGCCAGGATAATCCTGTATTATTAGGTTATATCGTTAGTTAAAAAAATATGTATGTCGGTGGCGCGTTGCGGAGAGGTATGGACACAATGGTTCAAATCCGCACGGACAACATGCCATGTACCAATGAGTTTTTCTAACTTATGTACTGTAATACCGTCTGCTCTCAAATGGTGAAGGAAAACATCGTGAGGAAACCTGCATACACTGAAGAGAAAATTGTGATGTGTATGAGAAGTCTACCAATCCGCATTGGGCACGCGTGGTCGACTAATGCCCATACACCCTCCCTGAAGGTAGGCCTGTGCCCTGCAGTGGTACGTTTATAGGCTGATGATAATTAATTAAAAATGTTGTATTGTATACAGGGTGTAAAATTAAATGGGACACTTACTGAAAGGGGTGCTTCAGACCATCAAACTGAGCAACTTTCTCTACGGGACCAATACCGAAATTACGAAAAAAATTTTGCTGTCCCATACATATTAGTTATGTTTGCAGTTTTGTATGGGACAGCGAAATTTTTTTTCGCGATTTCAATTTTGGTCCCATAGTGAAAGTTGTTCAGTTTTATGGTCTGAAGCACCACTTTAAGTAAGTGTCCCATTTAATTTTACAACCTGTACATTCGTGGCAGTCCGTGTTGAAGTATAATTTTAATGTTTTTCTTTATTCTTAGTAAATAAAGAATAGAGGGTATGTTTTTCTTTATTTAATACCAAGAATAAAGAAAACAACTATAAATGCAAATATAAACGCTTAGGGACATATAAAACAAGTCACAATGGTATCGAATACCTACCAATTGTTGGCAATAGTTGGTCACCGCACCATTTAACCAGCCGGCCAGATTCTTTTGTTGCTGAAACGCTTTGAAAGCCTTTGTGGGTAAGCGTTTCCGTAAAATGTCTGACCCACTGCTAGCTGCCAAGTAACATGACCTTTGATTACTTATATAGGGACTAGTTACGCATGTAATTCTTCTAACAAACATTTCTGCCACTTTTTGCGGGGGGCGAGGTAACATGAAATCCGCAACTTTGGATTTTCTTCCCATAACTTTAGATTCTAATATTGAACGTTAAAAATCATGAAAAGTAGTCTCGCGTCAACCCCAAACGTTCTAAGTTCGAAATTATTGTTTCGCAATAATAGTCTGTCTCGTTTAGTGATAAGGTATAAAATTTAATGTAAATGCACATGATTAATTGATCTTATACCGTGGCAGAGGGGAAATGCTACCGCAAGGCTAGTCCTTATAATAAATAGTCAAAGAACATGACCTACTAGTTTCAAATGATCATATGTACGTATGTAAGGGTTAGGGGTATTTACAACATGGAGGAAAAAATTGCTAAGAATATTTATTAACAGGGTTGTGTTCTTGTTATAATTCCAGTTCAAGAAAATTGATTCGAGTTCGATCTCTATAAATGTTTACTACATTTATTTGAATGCTTACCAGAATTTGATGTACGCTCGGCGACACATCAAGCTATACAAAACCAACATAAGCTGGGCGCGCGCAGGGCGAGTAAGGTATACCGTCGCGCGACCAACTTATGTTGGTTTTGTATAGCTTGATGTGTCGCCGTGTGTACAGAGTGTTACAAAACACCCTAGTAATACTTAAGGGGGTGCTTCAGACTATCAAACTGAACAACTTTCACTATGAAGCCTGGATGGATGGAAAATACAAAAAAGTTACAGAAACAATAAACAGATTCATCAAACAGAAAAATGATGGAACATCCGTTTTTTTATCGCGATTTCGATATTGGTCCCATAGTAAAAGTTGTTCAGTTTGATGGTCTTAACCACCAATGGTTTTATTTGTATTTTTGTAACACTCTGTATAAGTAAAAATCCCACAGAGAGACAGCTTTGATATAATCGCGCTAGTGGATAATCTATAAGACGCATCCGCGTCACATGATCATTTTTCTGACAACATTTTTAGGGTTCCGTAAAAACGGGACCATATTCATAATTTTTCATACAATTCTATGCTATTCTGTGCTACAATTTACAACTATATTTCCAAGCATGATTTTGTAGCAAGGTAAACCTGTAACGTTATTTTGAAAGTTTCAGGATTTAATAGCGATGAGCTGACAATCATATTTTATGTTTTCTCGTCCCAGATTTAAGTGAAACCCAGTTTACAATAATATTTAAGTTACATCTGCATGGGTAGCATGCCACTGTGATACAGCGCTATCACACCGTCGCTCTCTTTCTATTTGCGTGCGAACGAACGAGATAAAACACGTGATACAGCCGTGTCACGTGTAGCATGTTACGGCTTCTGATGTATTTCCTTTTTGGAGAACATACAGCTGATTAACAATTTTATTTATACATAGACAATTTGATCTTCTTATACAAGGTGTAAATTTAAATGCGTCACATACTTATAGTGCTTCAGACCATACTGAAATACTTGCACCATGACCAACATTGAAATCTTGGATAAATTATATGTCAAGATTGACAGTCGAAGCTACAAAAGCGTAGAAAAAATTGCAACCAGTACTGGCCTCTAAACCCTATCCATATACACGCACACAGACATAATTAGTATGGCGCCTCACGCACACCAACCTAAGAAAGTTGTCCCCTTTTGTTTTATACGGTAGAAGCATGAGGCTCTTTCTAGACATATACTTTTTCTAAGATTGAAATCTCGAAATAATATCAGCTGTTCCATACTTTGTGGTTGAGTAACCATAATATTTACATTTTCTATGAAACAACAAATCTTTTCGTGATTTAATTATTGGTGCTACAGTGAAAATTGTTCTATTTGATGGTCTAAAGTACCCTATAGTAATCAATATTTGCTACGTAAAAAAATCTCAATAGTCTCGCGCCCCGCCTCGGCTCGTGTAGCAGGCAGGCCATAAAGTGCTCACTTTAATATTCAGCTTTCGAACTTTACTACCTAGGCTAGCACTAAAGAAGTGCCTCTGCTCTTGGAAGTGGGAACTAAAATAGTCTGCTCTATATTTTGATGCGGTAACACCATTTCTTATTCAACTGCAGAGAAGCGGAATAAGCTTTTGCCTATGGGCAAGATAACAAAATGAGGTTTTGAAAAAAAATATGCTATTATTTTTTGTTCATCAGCCTAGCTTTAAACTTGAAAACGAACACAGCTGATTTGTACGTGATCATCATTATTGTTTGACGATTCCTATGACATAATTGACGAAATATTTACTTTCAGGGTGGTCAGAAACTTCTACGATGTTTGCAATTGTAGCAAGGTTCACATCTACTATTTTTGTGTGCTAGTGTCAGGCTTGTATCACGGTAGTGTAAGTTCTCAAAGGCTAGTCTTTTGTCATTCCTCTGTACGAACAGGTGCACCTGTACAACATTGTATAATATTCGTGCGCACATACCCGGGTTGCATGTAAGTTTGATGGTCTGAAATGTTTTTTTGTTGTTTTGTAACACCTCGTACGTATAGGTGTCATCATTATCGAGTGCCTACAGTTGTAGTTACCATTTATTTTCGGAGGAAAGCGAATTTGATATACCTAGGTGTCATTCTTCACCATTGTCTTGCTTCAGACCATCAACTGAACAACTTTGAATATGGAGCCAAAAACGAAATCGCCGAAATAATATGCTGACGGTTTTAAGAGGATGATCAGACCATCAAACCGAACAACTTTCTACATTAATTATGATAGTATAGTAATTAAAGAACAAATAGTGATGAATATGAAAATGATGATAGAATAAATTCATATTCGGTTAAATTGAGTAAATTGTATTTAACGAAAGTTCAAGGGGGCAAAATCAAGCGAACTCAAATACTCATTGACTGTCTCAAACTCCGATAGTAGATTTTGCAGACAAAATCCACTTTGGGAGTTTATTGACCATTTAGATACCGTCTTCAAACTCTGATAGTAGATTTTGTTGACAAAGCCCACCACGGGAAATCTCCGATAGTAGATTGTGCTAACAAAGTCCACTATGGGAGTATATTGACCAATCAGAGCCCGTCTTCAAAACTGCCATAGTAGATTTTGTTGACAAAACCAACTACGGGAAAACTCCGATAGTAGATTTTGCGGACAAAATTCACTATGAGAGTTTATTATTAATAATCCACAATCAGCGCGCGCATCAAAAACTCCCGTAGTGGATTTTGCTTACATGCACCCGGGTTGAGTGTGTGCACATGTTCAGACGACCTCTAATGCGCCATATGTGTGTGCTTTTAAGACAGCTTTAATTTTTTATTGATAATCATGACTGCGCGAAAATAATATGTAGGTATACAAGGTGTAACAAAACAGCCTAACTTAAGGAGGTGCCTCAGACCATCAAACTGAACAACTTTTACTATGGAACCAACTTCGAAATCTCGAAATAAAAATCTGCTGTTTCATACAAAACTGCAATACCGGCTCGACTCAAATGTATGGGTCAGCAGATTTTTTTTATTTTTTCTCGACGTTGGCTCCATAGTGAAAGTTGTTCAGTTTGATGGTCTGAAGCACCTCCTTAAGTATTACTAGGGTGTTTTGTTACACCCTGTATAATAAAAATAAATAAAAATGTGAGAAAAATGCAGCTGAGAGGGATGTGTCGTGTAACTGGAATGGACAGGATTAGGAATGAGTATATTACAGGAAGTTTGAAAGTAGCATCTATGACTGAAAAATTGCAGGGTAATTAAGATTATCGTGGTAGTGTCATGTTACGAGACGAGTTTGAAGTATACATGTAGGTAGGAGAGGAAGGCCGAAGAAAAGATGGATGGATGGTCTGAAGGATGATATTTATGTGTAAGAAAGGAATCAATGAAGGAGTGAAACGGCAAAACGACGGCAAAGAGAGATGAATGGAAGAGGATGACATTTGCGCCGACCCCAAAAAATGGGACATGGTCAAAAGAATGATGATGTGCTGTGAGTGTGTGAAAAAGGCGTTCAGTCGCCTCGTATGGCAGCTGTGGAAAGAAATATTGGTCCATCTTCACCATGTAGTGGGTAAGTCGGCCTCTATAATCTTTAATAATAATTATCTGTAGCATGTAGGACTTAAGACATCTTTACACTACAACATGAGGATATAAATCGGCAAAGTGTTCTTAAGAAAGCATTTATAGCAACTGCTCTGAGCTGGGACAGCGATAAATGGTTTCACTTCTTGGAAACACTTTCACAGTTTGTTTAACAAGAAAACGAGACAAATACTCTAGTTCTTTTCTTTGTTTTATGGTGAAGAGTAAGTGTGATACCAAATCGATTTTAATACAACATAGATGAGATAATATGGACTTAGTTGACACGTTTGACTATAGTCAGCACTGGGAGACAATGCGGGTCGTTAGCAGCGAGTATTATGATTTCCGATTTCAGAAAACGATATAATTACTGAAAAATGTAAATACACTCTGTTGAAGTAGTACAGGGGCTGTTTGCTGGCACGACCTGACCACAGGCCTGACGCACAGAAAATCCCCTAACGTTGTCCCTAACGTTTTCGACTCTGTTCTACAATTAACTGAGTGTAGTTCATGTAGTACACTCAGTTATATACTGACATTTTGAAAGAATTCGTTTTGTTTGTTTGTTTGTCCCGTCTATATTATAACAGCACCATTCAGGATCACAATATTCAAAAGTACCTATACTAAATCTTTTTAATATTTTCATCAAAGGCAAATATTTGACAAGTAAACAAAAAATAAAAAAGCGAAAAGTTTGACTGTTTTAATTAGTTTCTTTTAAATTAATTTTATTTTAATTACTAACGGTTCAAAAACTTGCCCCAAAAGTAAAATGTTCTTGAAATTGTTAGACTTTTTTTAATTTTTAGATTTCAGTTCAACCATTACACAACAAAAGTATGGGGTGAAAGATCAAGCTAATTATTTTTTAAACTCTTCGTAGACATAGGTACTGCAGTGCAATTCTCTAAGCGCAAACATGCATCGGTTGTAAAATTGGGGTTTTTGACACAAAGCATACCGAGGTGTCGGTGGCCCGTTGCAGAGAGGTATGGACACCCAATTATGGAGGCCGGGTTCCAATCCGCACGGAAAATATGCCATGTACAAATAATTTTTTCTAACTTATGTACGATATACCGACTGCTCTCAAACGGTGAAGGAAAAAATCGTGAGGAAACCTGAAGAAGAAATTCTGATATACATGTGAAGTCTACCAATCCGCATTGGGCACGCGTGGTGGACTAGGCCTGTACCCTGCAGTGGGATGTTTATAGGCTGATGATGATGACTGGTCATCACTACCTGCAACGTACTGTAATACACAATTAACAGGTTATACTAACCAGTGAAACTTAAATTATAGAATATGCTTTGTTATAGGTGCGACAAAACTTCGCCGCGTTTAAAAATTATACCGCCTTCTATAATCTCATCATAATTCGTTGTATGACAAGTAGAATAAGTTAGACGCTAAAGTTCCTGTGTCGGCGGACATGGGCCCTTCATACACTTTGATGACGTACATTTTAGTTATCCAATGGGAAAACTTTTTGGCCGGCGTCCAGAATGTAAATTAATTTTGTTCTGTGTTCTCGCCTTTGTAAAAAGTTTTTGTTTGTGCGTAAAAGACGTAAAAGGTTTCGAAATTTTGTTTCTGTTTATTGTAAAGGGACTTACAAATTTTTGTGTACAAAAGCGCACGTGCAGCCAACATACGGTTGGCAGTATCCAATATACATACTAATCTATGGTTGGCTGCAACCATACTCTAGAGAGATGCCAACCAACGCGCTGAGTACGAAACGTAGTGTCGCATCACCACCAGTACCACGCGATAAAAAGTATTTTGTTAGCTTGAACGTGTTCACTATCCATTGTGGTATCAGAACTCAACGTTCAAATAATCTTTAGTACTTCAGAAGCATTGTAAACTATTTACACATAATATCTCGACTAGCTTTCAGCCTCATAATATATTGAATCCTTACTGTCGCGAGCAATGTGTTCCGTTTTTGCGCATATTGCTGCGACACTGGCCCCGCCCCCTTTTCATATCTCCCTTTAGTTTTTGTGATCTGTGGTTGCAACTTTAAGTATAGGCATGTCTAGTATTAAATTAAGGTATTGAATGCCTGTATGCTTAAGAGGATAGGCGGGCTGAAATGGTAATTTAGAGAATAGGTCACTTTTCCGACTGTATACGTATTTGTGCGATCCGTCCCACCCCGCTGACTAGAGTGCAAAAGAGACAACTGTAGCTCGGACCTATTTTATCGACATAAAATCGACGAAATCAGCATTTCGTATTCCCCTGTTTCCTCCTCCAAAACTAAGCCGATTTTTATATTTCTTTCAAGAATAATTTGAGAAAGACTGTGGCTATGTCTGTATGTTTTGCTTTTTTTGTTTATATTCGAGTTTACTGGAATAAGTTTGCTGGATGTCTGAAAACGGGTGGTAAAATTGGTCATTTTCGAAAGTCCCTAGTTCTTACAGTAATTATTTAAAACAAAAAACAAAACATAGAGACAGCAGAGGTAACATAAAATGTATGGTAAAAATGAAAAACAATATAAATAATTTTATTAAACAAAATACATCACTCATATTCACAACAGGCTTCGTCATAGGTATATACATCACTCACATCCACAACAGGCTTCGTCAAAGGTAAAAATTATTTTGCTCTAGTCTCATTATCCAGGGAGAAAACAGGGGAATACGTTTGTATGGACAAAGCCGTACCCGTCTATCCTCTTAAAGCTGCACCCGAGTGTACCGTACCGGCACAATACAGGGTGTAAACTTGAATGCCTTACTAGGTATTGCTTCAGACCATAAAACTAAACAATTATCAATGGGACCAACACAGAAATAGCGAAAAAGAAATCTGCTGTTCCATACATTTGGATCGAGTCGCGAGCAGCCATTGACATTTCGTATGGAACCAAGTAGGTACATTTTTCGTGATTTGAATATTGGTCCCTCAGTAAAAGTTGTTCAGTTTGGTGGTCTGAAACACACTTATTGTTTACGTGAGGTGTGTATTCTCTTAGTATAATTACTGAGAAAACACATGCTTGGCGATCACAGTTAGATGAAGGTAGTAACTTAATGCTGTTGCTTATTATACTCTTCGAAATTAGCACTACTAACCTTCAACACGTATAGAATACAATAAAATTACCTTACCGTATATTACCTTTATATCTATTTTATTCTATTTTGAATTACTAAATAATGTTACCTTCAATAAAAAACGTAGCATCTGTTTTTTCTATCAAAATGAAGTAGAAAGAAACGTTGGGTAAACAGAGTCGGAAGTTTCGTTTCGTAGGGCGCGCCCTCAACTTTCGACGTCTATAAACGATGGATGAGCAAACAAAATGATGATGGAATGTCTCCAGGGCCCCACCTTTGTGTGTGCCGACGGTAGCCTACTCAACCCTCGGAGAGTAAGAATAACACCAGGGCCGTCTTTAGCGGCGGCGCAAGGAGTGCGTGGCACCCGGGCGCAGGGACTGAGGCGCAAGTTTATACAAATACCATGTAGGTATAATCTGTTATGAAAATTACTTAACAGACAATAATTGCACATATAAAAATATATGCACCGATATTGTGTTTACAAATACGGGTCAAGCAGCTTTCGTCTTACTCAGTTACGCCTTACGATGTGCAAGTCTATTTAATACTATAAGAATTAAATTTATGTTATAACAAACACGCGCGACAAGTTCATAGAGAGCGTAAGGCCACAGTTTTTTAGGGTTTTGTAGTCAAACAAGGAACCCTTATACTTTCTGTCTGTCTGTCTGTATGCTCAATCTCGATTAGTCGCTCCTCGCTCATTTTTGCACAATCATTATCTTGAAAGAGGACAGATGACAGTAACCCAAAACAGGAATGAGATAGTTATAAAGAAAAATATTTTTATCGTCACCCCTTCCATACAACGAAAAGGGGGTTTGAAAAAAAATGTTTTGTTTTTAATAAATCGAGTGAGGTGTCGTTGGATAGGTCTCTCCCAATGGATCAAAATTCCCATAGAAACATAAGATGGCGCTGAACAAAATTATTTTCTGTTGTCAAGGGGGGCGCAGGCTGACTTTCGCACCCCGGCGTCCAATATCGTTAAGACGACCCTGTAACACTAAACCAGCGGGACCTGTGGCGTTTAATACAGACACACAATATACCTAATACTTTAGTATAACAAACAAAGGCTTTGTTTCCATAAAGGAGTATGTTATGAATGAGGCTTAAAATCTGGCTGTATATCAGAAAGCAATCATGAAATAAAACCAAATTGAGGGTATTATGACACAGCGTTAGGGACTATAATTGATCGCCACTTTTGAATTTCGTATCCAAAACCAAACCTGAGGAGATTTTGTATTTATATACTATTTTATAAGTTTCAAAAGGAATTTGTGCCTGTAATTCATCTACTTGCACACTGTGGAAAGAAAGGGTACCCCCACCGGCTGAGTTCATTTCCCCACAGGAACAACTACAGCCCGGACACAATCTGCAATGGCAAGCGTGGGAATCCATAAATCGGCTTCTCACTCAGGTCGGCCGTTGCAGACTAAATCTGTGTAACTGGGGGTATAAGGATCCTGGTCTGACACAGTGTGATTGCGGCGAACCTATCCAGTCTATGGGTCATCTGCTGGAATGTCCGCTGTGCCCGAACACCTGCACGAGAGAGGATTTAAATACAGCTACTCCTTACGCTGTCAGGCTTGCCGAACACCTGGCTACTAAAATATAAAAACATCAATGCAGAACCATTGACACGAAAAGAATGAAAGATCTACTTGCATATAAAACTATGATGCTGCATCACTAGGATGATAATTATTATACGAGGTTTTCGGCAGCTGTTTCGCCTGCGTAGAATATATTTCCTTTACGGAATTAATGGGACGTCGCATGGGCGCGGCCGTCTCGTCTCCACGACACAGATTTCCAAGGTAAAATGATAGATAGATTACAAAATTATTGTTTTAAAACTTACATAAAGCGCACAAATGAAAGTGTACAAGACAATACAAACATTAGCAAACAATGAATATTCCAATGAATAGGCTCTAGCAGCATGTCACTGTAGCGTTAACTATACTAGTGTTAATTCTACCAGAACCTGACGGACACCTGAACTACGTAGTTATAGGATATTGTGGTTGAATCTTTACCCTATGAAAATGACCACGTCCAAAAATGACAACAAACTTATTTCGGTTTTATAAATTGCTAGAGTGAGCGCTTTGAGGTCTATAATAAACATAATTAATATGCCTCTGACATCAATCACGTGTTGAATATAAAATAATCCATGAATAAAAATCTGTTTTGGTACTTTAGCAAGTGAAAAAATATATTTGTTATTTTATATTCAGTATCTTTTCGTAATTCTAATTTGATCTCAACTCATTAAGCTTCAATATAAAAACAAAAGAAAAGGAGTTAGAAAAAATAAAATGACAGTTCATTTAAAAAATATTCATTGTGTAACAAATATCTTGAAGTCATTATTTTAATACTTTATTATGAACAAGTTTATTTTCTTTTTTTTATTTTCATTGAGATCACTTTTTTTGTTAGGTGTCATATATTATTATCACATTTATGTTTTTGGATTATAATTATCCATTTTCGTGATCATGAATATGCTACGTATTTCGTCGAAAATATTTAACTTTTATTTTATTTTATTTATTTATTTATTTTAGGCAACGGTACAAACTTAAACTTTATGTTTTTATTCTTTTTATTTTGTTTTAATTATTATTTTGTTTGACATCGTTAATTTAATAATACAATTTGACGATCATTCTATGAATGGACATTTTATGCAAAATATTTATGTAAAAATATATGCACTCATGCCAACGAAGTGCCGGCAGATTTCCTCGCCACTCCACTCTTAACGACATCATACACAGGTTTCTTGCTACTGTCAACGTATCGGCCACTCTTAAGCCAAAAGGTATTGTACGGGAGGATGACAAGAGACCAGACGGGATGTCTCTCGTCCCCTGGAAGATGGGTCGGGTGCTGGTGTGGGATTCCACCTGTGTGGACACTCTGGCGCCGTCCAATCTACGGGGAACGAGCAAAAAGCTGACTCGGCGGCGGAATCTGCCAAAAAGGCAAAAGAAGGTAAATAAAAAGGTATCGGCACCCACAACAAATTCATAGCATTCGGTGTCGAAACCCTTGGGCCGTGGGGTCCCGGTGCCCAGGCGCTTTTTAAAGATTTGGCAAAACGCCTGGTAGACTCGACCGGGGATCCAAGGGCTGGCGCTTTCCTCGCTCAACGGATCAGTTTAGCCGTTCAGCGAGGAAACGCTGCCAGCATCCTGGGTACTCTCCTGCGCGGTCCAAACCTGCACCATATTTTAGGTTAAATTAGTTTTATTTTCTCAATATTTTTATTTATTTTTAATATACCTACTTACCTTTCTTTATTTATCTTTAATAAAATTATATTTGAAATTAATAAATAAATCAAATCTAATCATGCTTTTGAAGCGCAATAATTTTTTTTATACATACTGAGTAACTACCCGATTCAATTGGTATCAAATCGAAATGGTTTATTCTGTCAGTTCTTATTAATATTTAGTTAATTAATATTAGACAACGGATACGAAGATCGCATATACAATATAGGTATTGGGGTCGAGACATTGTGTCCGTGGGGGCAGAGGCGCGCCGATTATTTAAAGAATTATCGGCGCGCCTAATCGAAGTCTCCGGTGACCAGAGGGCTGGCAACTACCTCGGTTAGCGCATCAGCTTGGCCATACAAAGAGGTAACGCTGCCAGCCTCCTGGGCACCTTGCCGCCAAGCGGCAGCAATTTTGAAAACATTTTTTATTTGTAAGTAGTATTAATTTTGTTTCTTTTTTGTTTTTTCTTTAGGCTATGTATATAGTGCTTTAATGTATATTTTTATTTATTTGTCATTAAAAGTATATAGGTATTACTTAAAAATTGCGTAGTAAAGTCATAATACGTTACTTATCTTGTAAAAGATATAATCGAAAACTTAAACAATAGCCCTACAGATTCTGTCACATCACCATGTCACATCTACGAGTATCTATGAGCATTTTGCCAATTGTATTTGTCTTATATATATGTAGATGTTACTAATCAATCCCTTGCTCAATATAGACACGTACACGAATTTCAGCACATTTCCCATTCCAACGCTGGTTTCATCCTTATCACAACGTAATAGGGACGTATATAATACTTGCGATTCTATTTCGCAGCCGAATTAACGCTAATACAAATTAATGTTATATTCGAACTGAACGATCAAGGTTTTGGCCTGCTTTTGAAGTAAACCAGATTGAGATTGTAATATAATATTAATAGCAAATCGTGTGAATGATGGATGCATAAATCCTTGTAATTTGTGGAGGGAAGATCTGTCGCGAATTTGTTAGCAGGTAGCGGCCTAAGTCAACATAAAAAAAATGTGTTATTCAAAATAATAATTATTAATACAGATAGCTTTTTGACTCTACCACCGAACAGAAGGTATTTCTTTTTAGAGAAAATGTGGTCAGGAACGCAAAATAAAATAGGTATATATCTATCTATACTATTATAAAACTGTAACAGAAGTGTACATTGAAGATATTCACAAAAAAAAAGTTACGATATGGTTTTTAGGTGTCCCTGATTCCATATCAGCAATTTATGGATTTTTTGTCTGTCTGTTTGTTTGGGTGTTTGTTTGTGTGTTTGTTTGTTTGAACGAGCATCACACAAAAACTACTGAACCGATTTTGATGAAACTTTTTTTGTTTGATAGCTAATGATCTAACTTAAAATCTGGTATATAATTAGTGCGGACAAAGTCGCGGGTTAACGCTAGTACAAAATACAACAACAAAATTAGTTGTACAACTATAAATACTAATAGAGTTAGCCCGCGACTTCGTCCACACAAATTATATACCAGATTTTAAGTCAGGTCATAAGCTATCAAACAAAAAAGTTTCATCAAAATCGGTTCAGTAGTTTTTGCGTGATGCCCGATCAAACAAACTAACAAACAAATAAATAGACAGACAAAAAATCCAAAAATTGGTGATATGGAATCAGGGACACCTAAAAACCATATCGTAGCTTTTTTTTGTTAATATCTTCAATGTACAGACACACTTTCTGTTACAGGGCCTCTAACCACACATTCGAACTTCGCAATTGCGTGAACGTTTTCGTTCCAATCTCAACTCTTTTACAATGAAGTCCGGACTGAAACTGTGGCCATATATCGAACATCGAAAGTCCGGGCACAGGGCCAGTTTTATAAACTTCAAACTTCAAAGACTTTATTGCGACACAGGTAATATAATATGGTGAACGGTATATAAGATAGAGCTCTGTGATCTGCCCATGAGCATGCAATATTTAATTGGAGAGAGGGCATGCAGAGCATTAGGTATAATAGTTTAGATTACCTATTCTGTGGTTGTACTCATGGAGGCTGATTTTTTGTGTGATATTCAGAGGGGGAATGCTGCCTGCTTGTTGGGCACCATGTCTTGCGGCGACGCTCAGGAGTATGTTTTATTAGTAATTTTTGTTTCTGTTTTGTTATTACTTTTGTACTTATTTGGGGTCTTTATATTTATGATAATACTCTTGGAAACATCGACAAATGTTGATAGTAATTATTTGATTGGTTGACACTCGTGACACTTGTATAACGTGTTGTGGTCCGCTCTTAGAATTGGGTAGATCTTGATCTTCCTGAGCCATGCCTGCTGCCGGCATTTTATAATATACCTAATGTTTTCACTCGTTTGCTAGATAGATAGATCCTATCAGTAGCCCAGTCATTTTACGGTTTGAGCCGGGACTAATTAATAATTGTAATTATTTTTTCAGTATAATATTGAAGAGCCAATTTGAGCCTGGAAAGGCACCAAAATTTAAGAAAAAATCACGTCAGCAACAGTTCCAATTTTAAAATTTAGCTATTATCTCGTTCTAAAAAACCGGATGGTAAATTTTTTTTGCACATATTTAAGGCTTTACCATTATACATACTTCAAACTTGGTGTAAATATTTTTGTCTACTTAGAAGGTTTTAAAAATACGTTCGTAAATACCAAATTTTTTTAATTTCTATGCCTATTTTATTGCTCAAAAATAACTTATAATTGTTAAATCTAAGTCAAATGAGTGCATTAGTATTAATATTATTTATTAGTTTTAATATTTATTAATATAATTTTGATTTCTATGTTGCGTTGCGAATTATTTTTTAATATGTTTCAAGATAGTATTTTTGTCACTAAATGGTGCCGGTTACAATTTAAAAGTCCAATTAATAATTACTCCCTACCCCGCCAAACAAAACTCCGTAAAATTACTGGGCTACAGTATGACCTTTATACTTTGTTACAACAGGTACTGAATCTTTTACAGGGCAGCAAAAATAAAGTATTAGCAAGCCTTTCAGGTAGAAAAATGCTTTGAGCCCTTCATACGCGTCCCTCGTAATGTCACTTTTATATCTATGTCATTTTCCGTTTCATTGCACAATGGTTATGTTACGAGTGTGAGTATGTAGAAGGATCACAGAATGTTTTTTTAATGACAATAGTGGAATACCGTGGTGAGGGGGCCCTCCGTCGTAATTCCAGGTACTAACTAGTTCCAGTGTCATATGTTAAGGTCTTCTAGAAGAAATCGCTTTTTAGCAATAACACCGGCTTATTTATACCAATAGAAAAGAATTTAAACCTTGTACTGTATTTTTTTTAATAATCTTCGACTGTGATCTGTTTATGTGCCTAATAAATAAATAAAAATAAAATAAAATATCAGGTTTATTCTTATTCTGTTTTTTAACAATATTTTTAATACAGTTAAATTGTATTTCTGTTTGGTGACAAAACAGGATACTATCAAGGTATTGGTAGAATTTAGGCGGTCTTAAAAGCTATTTATTTTAGACTAAAGGTTCTTTCAGAAATACTTCTTAACCAGTTATGAGTAAATATAGCAAACATGTCATAACGGTTCGGTGGTGGATGAGAAACGACTAAGGGATGACGAGACCGTATTCGTGTACGTAATGATATTTTGAACCGATTTAAAAAAAAGGAGAAGAATCTCAATTCGTCTGTATGGTCTTTATTTCCTGAGTAAACAATGAAATTATTAGGGAGCAAACCGCAAAACGCGTAGAACTTTTACATTATCCGTAATTACTCGTTGTATAACCTAGAGCTATACCCAAATAATGTATTAGTTCACTGTATAATTGCTAAAGTTTTGACAGTGCCCTAAGTACAGTATATATTGTAAAGTTTATGTACATACCTACCTATAAAGGTTACACTGAATTATATTTCGCTTACATCAGTTAATATAAAACAATTTATTATTTACTAGCGACCGTCCCGCCCGCCCCGGCTTCGCACGGGTGCAATGCTGATATAGAAACCTTCCTCTTGAATGACTCTATCTATTAAAAAAAACGCATTAAAATCCGTTGCATAGTTTTAAACATCTAAGCATACATAGGGACAGACAGACAGAAAGCGGTAAGTTAGTTTTATACTATGTAGAGATAGTGATGATTTTGCAAACACTAATGATCTATTAACTTTTGCAATATACCTTCGCCGTCGCCACCTCATTGCTCAACAGTGATGACGCTGAGAGAATGATGATGATAGTGATCCTTACATCATCAGATCATCATTATAGCTTACCGTCACAAGGAACTCTATACAGGGTGAAATTGATATCATAAGCATCCTTTTAAACTAAGAGTCTACCCATCGAACTGAATAACTTTTACTATGGCAATAAACCGATCGGAGTAAAAAAAAATCTGCTGTTGCATACATTTGAGTCGCAAACTCGCGCGTCGACATAACAGTTTAGTATGGAACAGCAGATTTTTTATTTTCTGGTTGCTCCCATAGTAAAAGTTGTTCAGTTTGATGAGTAGAGCTTAAAAGGAAATGGTAATGATATCAATTTCACCCTGTATAGGTACTAATAGAACCTACACAGTTCTTACACTCTGCAAGATAGAACTCTAAGATTTTTGCCTCTGCATGCGATCATTGGGCACGTCGTGAGCTCGTCATTCGTTACAAAGCGTGGATCCACCGTTGTAGGCAAATCCCTAATTGAGGTCGATATTAGTGTTCGCCCCACACAGTACAGGTCTTGGCCGTCGCGTTATATGTTTTATAAACGTCTGGAATGTGTTAGACACAGACATATACGTCATTTATTTGCGAATATGAGTTCAATTAATTTATAATAATATTAATAACAGATCTTGCAATAAAATAATCAATCAAGTTCAAATCATATTCTTCCCTTTTGGCATGCAAAAATATTATTATTGTGTACAATTTAATTAGGTACTTTAATCATTTCTGTCACGATTACATTGTTATAAAGTATATGGTCAATTCAATTCAATTGTCTATCTAACTATCTATCTATCTATAACGTCACGCCTCTTTCCCAGTGAGGTAGGCAGAGACCAGGGCCCGCCACTTACTACGATCCTTACATACTTCTTTTGCCTCATACACATCAATACATCTCTTCATACATGCCCGTCGGTTTCGAGTACTCCGCACCACCCCTTTTTGTAGGACGCAACTGATTTGATCAGCATACGTCCTACGAGGGCGCCCTCTGCCAACGCTTCCACTCACATTAGCAACATATATCTCTTTTGTACATCTGCTGTCACTCATCCTCTTCACATGACCAAACCAACGAAGCATATCCCAGCAAACAATTTGGTCGTATTAGGCCCACATTTATATGACTATTTTGACTTATAAAAGTTACATTACAGTAATTTCGTCATATACTGGTGCTTTATGCGTCTGATGTTCGACTATACGACACCTATATGACCAAATTGTTTCCTTTCTCTATTCTTGTCACTACATCTTCTTTTAATTTACATCTATCTCTTATTACACAATTTCTCACTCTATCTCTCAGCGTGACTCCACACATACTTCGCAAGGAACGCATTTCAACAGCATTCATTTTACTAGCATGCTTCTTCTGCCATATCCAGCGCTCACTACCATACATAATTAGTGTATGCACCAACACACCATTGTGTATAGCAAGTCGCGCTTTGTGCTTTTTGTGTGCGTGCAATTTTGGACACTAATTAATAAATAAATAACGCTCACAGGCACATACATTGTAATGATCCCAAAGCAAGCACTAAAACCTGTTTATTATGGAAACCATACAACAACGGCACAAACATAAACATCCATGACCGAACCGGGATTCGAACCCAGGACCCTGGTTTGGCAGACCGGCGTGGTAACCATTACACCAACAACCGGGTCGTCGCCAATTGGCTAGCCACAATGGTATGCAGAGCACCGTTTCCTTTGTTTCAATTGGTTAGTTTATATTTTTTTAATTACTCTTTTTGTTAAGAAAATCGCTCATTCTGAGGCCTACACAATACATTTTCTTTATCCACTAATCTCCAAAAATCCACTTTACGACAAATAAATGAGAAAAAATTACTGACGGGCATAAAATGTATCTGCTGCCGCCTGCCGTATCAAAACGTTATTTCCTTTTTACGGAAGACAATTTAATATCCGCCCTAACTTGACAACCGGGGACCGGCGGAAAATAAGAAATAAAAGATTTCCATGTACGATATCTTGATAATTTAATTTAGAAGTAGATTGTCGTGAAATTGGGACCTTTTTCTAAACGCGACAGCAAAAATATATCGCCTCATGTAAAACATGATATGTAGGTACAATACAGGGTGAAATTGATATCATTAGCATCCTTTTAAAATAAGAGTCTACCCATCAAACTGAACAACTTTTACTATGGGAGCAAACCTATCGCAGCAAAAAAATAATCAGGCATTTTTTTTTTTAATTCTTTTGTTTTTTTTTGGAGCTTTTAACCCTGAGGTTACGAATCAGGCATTGTAGTTTAGTATGGAACAGCTGCCTTTTTTTTTGCTCCGATCGGTTTGCTCCCATAGTGAAAGTTGTTCAGTTTGACGGGTAGACTCTTAGTTTAAAAGGATGCTAATGATATCAATTTCACCCTGTATATAAGGTCTAACAAAATTAGGTGAAACTTTTTTAAGGGGGTGATCAGACCATAAAACTGAACAACTTTCTCTATGGGACCGATATCGAAATCGCGAAAAAAAAATCAGCTGTTCCATACAAACTTACTCGACCTAAATGTATGGGACTGCAGATTTTTTTTCGCGATTTCAATATTGGTCCCATAGAGAAAGTTGTTCAGTTTGATGGTCTGATCATCCCCTTAAAATAGTTTCACCTAATTTTGTTAGACCTTGAATTTTTTTCTTCTACACAAAGCTTAAATGAAACAATAATAGATGTTGTGAACATGATTATGAGATGTGTGATTATGAACTAGTAAATGAACTTTTTGTATCTTAAATAGAAAATCTATTTTACATTCTAAAAGTTAATAATTTTGGAGTAACGTCTTATTCAGTGTTTACGTTACTTAATTTATTAACACGTTGTATAACATACATACATATACTTACGCCTGTCTCCGATTAGGGTAGGTACAACAGACACAAATAACATAAAACTTTAGAAAACTGTAGCGCCCGCCTGTGTGCGTCGTACCCTAATTAAAGATTAGAGTAATCAATATAGGTACTGCTAACTTACTGTATTGGGCCACAAGACTGAAAATTTAATACTTGTATGTTGTGATTGATGAAGGTTTGATGGATGGAACACGTAGAAACACAACTTTGCCAAGTTAATCTTCTCATATTACCTAATAGCAAAGTTAATTTTAACCGAACCATCGACCAAGCATGTAAGTTCATCATATAACGGTCTGGAAAGTTCTGAAGAAGGGTCGATTCTATATTGAAACTCCGGTAATTTTCTCTCGTCGATATCCAATCTGACCATGTAGCCCAGTCATTTTATGGAGTTTTGTTAGGCGGGGTAGGGAGTAATTATTAATTGAAATTTTGAAACTTTAAACTGTAACCGACACCATTTAGTGAAAAAAGTCTATCTTAAAATATATTTTTTAAAAATTCGCTACGCAACATAGAAATAAAAATTGTGACTCCCAGAAGGCTTTTAAATCAATACTATTAATACCAATGCACTCATTTGATTTAGATTTAACAATATAAATTATTTTTGAGCAATAATATAGGAATTGAAATTTAAAAAATGAGATATTTATTAGAAAATACGAATGTATTTTTCAAAACCTTCTCACTAGGCAAAAATACTTACACCATGTTTGAAGTATGTATAACGGTAAAGCCTTAAATATGTGCAAAAATAAAATTACCATCATGTTTTTCAGAACGAGATAATAGCAAAATTTTAAAATTTGAACTGTAGCTGACGAGATTTTTTTTTAATTTTGGTACATTTCTAGGCTCAAATTGGCTCTTCAATATTATACCGAAAAAAAATATCAATAATTAATTAGTCCCGGCTCAAACCGTAAAATGACTGGGCTAATAATATATCAAAGATCGATTTATCTCGTTCTTAGAAAAGAATTGGCGATGGAAAAAAGGTTACGAAAACGCACAAGTTGGAGATTTTCAATCTTGTCTGTGGGTTAGGGTCCTTTCGATAAATTTCTAATCTTCCTTGAGACCTTTTTTTTTCAATAACTCATGACACAGAAAGTCGGTGAGGCGCTGTAATGTGTCATTTAGATCCCGAAGAATGCGGTGGTTTCATTTATAGGGTTCAGTAAACAATGATTCCGGTTGCAGTGAACCGTCAGATGAAATGACCGTTAGGTACCTTTGACTATTTATTATAAGGACTAGCCTTGCGTTAGTATTTCCCCTCTGCCACGGTATAAGATTATCATGTGCATTTACATTCAATTTTATACCTAACGAGCGTTAACCCGCGACTTTGTCCGCACAAATTATATACCAGATTTTAAGTCAGATAATAAGCTATCGAACAAAAAAAGTTTCATCAAAATCGGTTCAGCACTTTTTGCGTGATGCTCGTTCAAACAAACAAACACACAAAAAAACACAAAAACAAACAAACAGACAGACAGAAAATCCAAAAAATGGTGATATTTAATAAGGGATACCTAAAAACCATATCGTAACTTTTTTTTTGTTAATATCTTCAATGTACAGACAAACTTCCTGTTACAGTTTTATAATAGTTTAGATCACTAAACGAGACAGCCTATAATTGCGAAACAATAATTTCGAACTTAGAACTTTTCATGATTTTTAACATTTTAACGTTCAAAATTAGAATCTAAAGTTACGGGAATAAAATCCAAGGTTGAGGATTTCATGATACCTCGCCCCCCGCAAAAAGTGGTAGAAATGTTTGTTAGTAGAATTATACGCGTAACTAGTCCCTATATAACCAGTCAAAGTTTGATAACTATTATTTACAACTTTATTCCAAGAAGGTCCCTATTTTATCCATAGTTACAAGCAATACCATTTTGTCGTCTTCCGCCTGTCTTTCGCGAGGAGGTGAAGTAAAAGTTGGTGGGGCAGGGAGTGTTCATTTCATACTGTACTTAGTACCATGTCTCATACAGTCATTTTGTTGAAACGAGTTAATTAGAGTAAAACCTGCTCCTTTTTAAAAAATACCATTTATGATTTTTATTCAATCGTTTATGGACCGAATTTTTTTATTCCTAAGTATTTTGTCATAATGCAACAGGCTGTAATTTTATGTTATTGTTTGCTCGAGCTACATTACTAAAGAGTAGATGGTGCAGTATTTATAAATGAAATGTATAAATATAATATACAGGGTGTAAAATTAAATAGGACACTTACTTAAAGGGGTGGTTTAGACCATCAAACTGAACAACTTTCTCTATGGGACCAACATCGAAATAGCGAAAAAAAAATCTGCTGACCAATACATTTCAGTCGAGTTATGTTTGCAGTTTTGTATGGGACAGCGGAATTTTTTTTCTCGATTTCAGTTTTGGTCATATAGTAAAAGTTGTTCAGTTTGATGGTCTGAAGCACCCCTTTAAGTAAGTGTCCCATTTAACTGTATACCCTGTATAGTGTAACAGGTACCTGACGATCGAGCTTTGCTCGGCATCTTTTCCTTGTGTTGAAACGTATTTTCTCAGTACTGTACAGTACAGTAACATATCTGAAATTCAAAATTTCTTTCAAATCGTTAGAGCCGTTTCCGAAAAACCAAGAATTGCTCGCTTAAAGTATAAGAGATACGTATAATATCTAGGTCATACATCCTTCTAGATAAATTACATAATATTCTCGAGAAAGATAATTCTCACTTCAAGATATAGGTTGATGCAATTTGTACGAGAAATGGTGACATCGAGACGTCTCTCCTTGTATTTGCGCTGGAACTGGAGAAAGTAGGACGGATGCTAAGCTAATATTTGTTTACATGAATGACGCATTCGTTTGTTTAACTAGGGCGTGCTACTTTCCTATTAAGGATATTATGTTGAATTCTATTTTAGGTTTCGACTAGTGGGCAGGCTGGTGTGGTTATAGGCTGATGATATTAAACATACACACCCTTAACAATAGACTATGCAAAATTTCCTTAAAAACGTGGTTACAAAATCTATCCTACAACGAAACAGAAAATCTTCTTCTCCCCCCCGAATAATGTCTCTCTCCCTCTCTCTCTCTCTCTCCCTCTCTTTCACACACGCACACACACCTCCACATAAACACACGCACCTACATAAACACATAAACACACCCCTACTTATTCACACACCCATACAAACCACACATCTTACAAGTACATTGTACATTTATTTTGCAATAAGTTTTACAGTTGTAACTGATGTCAATAGCTCAGGCAGGTAATTCCTACCTTTCATGGCATCAGTTGTACCTACCAATACTCCTAGCCTACTATTCTAACATTTAGTGCTTCATTATTTTATTACAAATCCGTCTATAAAATGGCTTTTTGTGGATTAATAAATATTATTCTTATTCTTATGTTGAAATTGAATGAAAATATAAAATACACAAATTATATACCAGATTTTAAGTCAGATATTATTATCTGCTTATGCTATCAAACAAAAAAGTTTCATCAAAATCGGTTCAGTAGTTTTTGCGTGATGCTCGTTCAAACAAACAAACACACAAACAAACAAACAAACAGACAGACAAAAAATCAAAAAATTGAATGAATGAATGAATGAATGAAATATACTTTATAAATTGGTGATATGGAATCAGGGATACCTAAAAACCAAACCGTAACTTTTTTTTTGTTAATATCTTCAATGTACAGACAAACTTCCTGTTACAGTTTAATAATAGTTTAGATTAGATTAGATTAGATTAGATTAAAAAATGCTCTGTTCTCTGTACCGCCTTATTCTGTGCCTCTTGTATTTTTTCTCTGTATTTTACTTTTATGTTTTTGGTATAAAATAAAGTACTTATATTTGATTTGATTTTGATTTTATGTTCTCGTTCTGGGTGACCAAAACCCCAGAAGATTTACAAATACTTAATACCATTCTATTGTAAAATTTATATTTTCAGTCAACTTAAGTTTTCATGATAAAATTTAATATTAATATAGCGATTGCTCTTACCTTTCACCCACAAATACACGTTTGTTCGTTGTCGTTAAAGATTGATTGATTGATACACTATAAAAAGAACAACGTTATACAACACCCATAAAAAAATCGGATACATTCTAAGCCGGAAACCACACAGCAGCTGAGTTCGCTTTGACGTGAAACTTTGGAGATTCTACTCTACATCGCTGAAAGTTAGTCAATTCCTCCTCATTAACTTTGACCTAGATCAAGCATTCCTCGTCTGTTTCATTCAAAGCGATAAAATGATTGATTATTTTTTGATCAACTAATTCGGTACGTCAAGTTTTTTTTTCTATTTGGCACTAAGGCCCGATTCGACCAAACGCGAGTAAATTTTATTCTTAGATTAAGTCGCCGTTTACTCTAGAGTAAACTGATTTTGCGTTTTACTAACTCTAATCTATGAATAAGTTGAGAATAAATTTTACACGGCCAATTTTGACTTTGTAAAGCTTATACAGAGACTAATGAAATGTCAATGTCATATAATTAAAAAAAATGTAGTAAAAAGACACCTAACAAATTAAAACTGTATAGCCTCACATTGCAATAAGTACGGATACAAAGACCTCTTTCTTTAGGTGGATTATACATTCGTTCTTTTAGTATGGGTTTAGTGTGGTAGAAGACAAATTAAGTTATTTCAGAGTAAACACGAAGACTAAAATTGATCCTTGTATAGTTAATCTTCTATAAATCAAAGTTTGGTCGAAATCGGCCTAAGTATACAACGTTCATCGTAGAATCGGTATTTAGTAGAGTATGTAGTGCGTTTTCTAGAATCGGTCATTTGTAGACTAAACCAAATAAATCAAGTTATTTATTGAAATGTTTTAATAAAGTAATTTATTGAAATTGTCTTTAATACTTGTCTTAAAATGGATGAATAGTGAAAGTGGCGTTGGGCTCACTAGCTGTCATACGACTTTGATACTGCTAGTGAAATGTTAATATTCTGAAAATGGTATAATTTGAATATCCCTTATAATCCTTTCGAGGAATTCAGTCGTGATATTATACGGTTTAAGAACTTTATTTCTCTAAAAGAATACAATTCACTTATATAGAGAAATACATGTTAATACATACATCTAAATTGTAAGTAAGTAGTAGTACAGTACAAGAGTGTAGCACGGATACAGCGTTCTTAATCTAGGTAAATACAATAAAATTAATTTTAAAGTGTTAAGCATTTATTTTAGGAATGAAGGTACTTGTGTAAACATTCGAGAAACCGAGAATCGACAGTTCTAGTTTTACATGGGTCTTATTACTTATCAGATTGCAGTTGCTATGGTTTTATAGTATGAAAGAGATAAGAATGTTATGTTGAATTAATTTTAGTTTCAATTATTTAAGATAACTGTATGTATGTATTAGGAAAAAATGGAAAAATTCTTCAAAATGTGGTACCTCAATTTTTTTTTGAACAAGGGAAATGATTGTATTTGTTTAATGTCGTTTGGTAACTTATTGTATAGCTCTGCTCCTTCGTACACTATGTTTTTCTGTCCATAATTTGTTCGTGGCACTCGCAGACAAATATTGTTAGCTTGCCTTGTTATTCTTTTTTGGACCTGTGATTTTTTTGTGAATGACAGCTTTGTCTGAATATTTTTATTCAGTATCTTGCGGATGAATATGCACGTGTTATATTTGTAGATTTGGAACAGGGTCATTAATTTAGTTTCTTTGTATAATTTGGACGTGGGGGTTAAATAATCGTAATGGAAGAGCATTTTAATAATTTTGTTTTGAGCCGTTTGTAATTTCTTTATGTTAGTTTTAGCAGCCGAACCCCATATTTCTATGAGGTAGTCGAGATGAGATTTAACCAAAGAGTTATAAATAATGTAACGGATAGATTTTTATTATGCTTATTACTATACCTAAATATTGGTCCTTTTATTTTTATGCTAAGACATTAACTGATAATTTACAAGTTACTTACTATCCTAGCCTATGCATCGTGATTCAGTCATCCAGCGATCAACATTCAAAATTATGAAATTTTTCTGGTTTTCAGTAGTAGCTTTTTGATATAGCAAACATAGAAAAATAAGTTAACGTTTTCCTGTCTAAAAGCAAACACCCACGACGGCATGACGTAAAAGTCTAGAATGATATTGGAAATTTTGAAAGCACTAAATGCGAAAATCATGTCACTGTGGCTTTCCACCGCTCATATTTCACTCTTTTGAGAGTTCCGGTGTACGCCAAGCGATTCAAGACTTTAATGATCCTCATGAAACAACAAAAGAGCTTTTTGGAGGTGACGGAAAGTGCTTTAAGAGGCAAAAAGGGATTTTGAACGTAGTAAAGTAGATTTGAAGCGGGAGTTATTAAAATTGCTATAATTACGATGATATATAGCTTTAGCTGTAGACGTCTATCTGTATTCATATTAAATATAATAATAACATCTTGGAAATACTTAATGTAGGCACTTGGTATAGCTCTACATATAGTATAAAAAAGAGTAACTTTCCGCGTCTGTTTGTATATCCGCTGACTCCTAAACCACGTAACGGATTTTGATGTGGTTATCACCATCATCTCAGTTAGATAATGTTTAACGGAAAACTTGTACTGGTGTGAAACCGGAGCGGGTCGCTAGACTTAAATAAATAAAAGATTTTTATTTGTCTCAAAACAGCAATACACAAATACAATAGAAAATTACAAAAATATTTATTTTCAATGAGCACTTATTTTACGTTTAAAATTAGTTCACAACAATCTGGGTATAGGCTTGCACATTGACAACTCTGAACTTTATCAGGTATCTACAATTTAACGGTACCCAAAATGGCACAAGAGAGCAGTCAGAAGGTCTACAATAAGTTAAGACAGTATTTCTACTATGGTAGTTTTACTCTCATTTTAGTATTGAATTACAGTGCTCCTATTTCTACATTGAGAATTTCGATACACAAAAAGTACAGTTTCAACTCACGGTAGGCCTACAGGTAGTACTTGATATTTCACACAGTGCGGAAACTTATTACTCATTGGCTCCACTTCGCAGATGACTACGTAAAGCAGGCACTACACTCTCGTGAGAGATTCTCTCGGCGAGTATTCTCGGAAAAGAATCCCCAAGGAAAAAACCTACGCTCACGAAAACACTCGCCGCGCAACAATGAAACATGCCCACACCACAGAATGTATATCCGAACAGAAAAATAGCTTCACACAAGCTCGCGGCGCGGCGGCCAGTACCAACATGCGCAGCGATGTTTCTACGAAACTACCGAACAATCTCGTACTTATAGGTTCACGTATTGCCGCAAGCTTGCGCACGTTCTGGTAGGATAGAAATCTTTTCGATGTCCAGACTATCGTTCTCGGTATTTCTTGCCTGTTCTCGACGAGAGTGTAAAGCCTACTTAAAATGACAAATAATTATTCATACTCGCATTAACTAAAACAAGATCCTTCGTCGCTAAGTAACCAAGTTCATCATCTAAAGTGGTGCGTAGACAGCGCAATAATGTTTCGCGTTTTACGAAGTCGTAATACGACTCTTTTTGCAATACACCTACAAACTACCTGGTTACTTTTAATATTATTACAACAGGTGGAGTGTGATGTAGGTGTCGAATTTGTTTCTTTCGTATGGCTTTCAGAACATATTATATAATTAAGTTATTATGAAGTGTGTATGTGTTTTATTTTATATAGAAGTTGACGAAGCTTATTGCAGATATTCAGGATGTATTTATTCACGAAACGAGTTATTAAGTCAACAATTTTCATCCATACGCAAGAGTCCTTCCTGAGTTAGACAGTTCGAAAAGATCTCTAATTGTCCCTGGATACTTTCTGAGGGGGCACATCATGACGATATGGCGAACTGATAGTCGGGGAAATCTACGGATTTTTGTATAGAGTAGGTTGCATTAATTGCACTTTCGCTGATAGTTTGAAATATTAGTAGATACATACCTGAAAAACATAAAATCTCAATAATCCCCGATTTTGTATTGTGTATTATGGAATAATTAAGACATTTACAAAACAGTAAATTTAGGTATGAACAATAAATGGAAAACTGGTGATTTTATACAGGACGGCTTCGTTCAATACGTTTTACTTATAACAATAATAATCCCCGGTTAATATTGTAAATTTGAGTAGATATTTAATAATTTGTTAGTAAAAAAAAATTATAACCTCAAAACTTAATTATTTACTGTTTGTTTGTACATAATAAATTTGCATTGTGATACTTAACTGTCGCTTTTGCTGGTATGCTGGAAGAAATATCTTTAGAAATAAGCTTGCCCTTTGTACATTTATATCGATTTTAAGGTATTTCTCAGGGTCCTCAGCCTATATAACCACGAAATCTCAACAAAAGTGTTATAAACTAACAGTAATATTAGTTCAAACACAATTTACTAAAGTGTATTTAATGCAATCTCAAACCATATTTTTCCTAGACTATGATTGAAATTCCTTTAAATCCTAGTCCTCTCCACAATCACAGGCGGGAGAAAAGTGACAGGTAGGTAATGTATCGAATGCGTCGAATCGGTCAGAAATCTTTTAGGTCTTTTCATACCTTCACCTACGCATATCTATACTCTATACTATTATAAAACTGTAACAGGAAGTTTGTCTGTACATTGAAGATATTAACAAAAAAAAGTTACGATATGGTTTTTAGGTGTCCCTGATTCCATTTCACCTATTTTTGGATTTTTTGTCTGTCTGTTTGTTTGTGTGTTTGTTTGTTTGTTTGTTTGTTTGTTTGTTTGTTTGAACGAGTATCATGCAAAAACTACGGAACCGATTTTGATGAAACTTTTTTTGTTTGATAGCTTATGATCTGACTTAAAATCTGGTATATAATTTGTGCGGACGAAGTTGCGGGTATGGATGCGGCATGTGAGGATGTACTGTCTTTTTTTAGAGTGACCATCATCATAATTTAGCCGAAAGACATTCCATTGCTGGACATTGGCCTCCCCAAGGATCGCAAAAACGATTGGTCCTGCGCTTCCCTTATTCAACCGCTTCCCTTATTCGACCATCCTCACCACGTCGTCGTCGATCCACCTTCTAGAAAAGAACTGTTCAAACTTATTCATACTAAAAAAAAATAAGTACTTATCTATGAATCCAAAAGTAGTATTTTATGTCTTTACTGGGACAAAACATTCGTCATAAAAAAAAAAAGAAAAACCGGCCTTTACACCTTTTCTAATGTTCATGATTTTTTCAGAGAAAAATTGGAAGGAAATATTTTTCGACTCGTATAAGTATAAGCTTTTATTTGATGCGTCACACGATATTTTAGAAAAAAAAGTTTTCTTCCCCCAAAACTGTCCTTCAATTATAAACCTTAAGCTTTTTTGACTTCATTTATATCGCTGGACCAATAATTTCTAATAGGTAACTGTACCAAGTTTCAGCTTCTGTGAAAGACGGACGGACGGAAAGACACCGAGGTGATTCCATAAGTGTTCCGTTTTACCAATTTTGGTACGGAGCACTAAACACGAATCACTTCTTAAATCATAGTAAAAACTCTAGTCGGATGTCTTCGTAACGGGCACCGACCAGCTCGTCGAATACTAAGCGGCCGAACAGGACCAAAGGGCAATAATAATGGACACTTGGATTATACGGGGTCAGGGATGGGACGGTCATTGGCATCCGGATTGGGAAGATCGATGTGTGGACGTAATTATATTACATTTATGTTGTGCTTGTCGCTTGGTCATTATTTATAGTATTTATTATTTAAAACAATGATAGTGATACTTGATTTTTTAGGGGTCCTTCCATGACCCTCCGTACCCAAATGTACCTTTAGGGTAATAGGGTACCCTAAAGGTACATTAAGCCTACGCTGTCCGTCCGTCCTAATTTTCGGGGGCTGTATCTTTTGAACCGTAATAGGTAGACAACTTTCTCTATGGGACCAATATCAAATTCGCGAAAATTAAAATCTGCTGTCCCCTACATTTAAGTCGAGTTATGTTTGCAGTTTTGTATGGGACAGCTGATTTCGTTTTCGCGATTTCGATATTGGTCCCATAGAGAAAGTTGTTCAGTTTGATGGTCTGATCATCCCCTTAAAATAGTTTCAGCTAATTTTGTTAGACCTTATATAAATTAACACACATACACACTTCATAATAACTTAATTATATCAAAAGCCTGAAACCTGCTTGTTCTGAAAGCCATACGAAAGAAACAAATTCGACACCTACATCACATTCCACCTGTTTGTAATAATATTAAAAGTAACCAGATAACAGAACAAACTTTATAAACTTGCGAACAAACTTTATACACCCGCGAACAAACTTTATGAACTTTATAAACCCGCGAACAAACTTTGTAAAACTGCGAACAAACTTTATAAACTTGCGAACAAACTTTTATAAACCCGCGAACAAACTTTATATACCCGCGAACAAACTTAATAAATCCGCGAACAAACAATAATCCCGCGAACAAACAATAAACCCGCGAAATAACTTAATAAACCCGCGAGCAAACTTTATAAACTTTATAAACTTGCGAACAAACTTTATAAACAAGCGAACAAACTTTCTAAACGCGCGAACAAACTCAATAAACCCGCGAACAAACTTTATGTACCCGCGAACAAACTTAATAAACCCGCGAGCAAACTTTATAAACTTGCGAGCAAACTTTTATAAACCCGCGAACAAACTTTAAATACCCGCGAACAAACTTAATAAACCCGCGAACAAACTTTATATACCCACGAACAAACTTAATAAACGCGCGAACAAACTTAATGAACTTTATAAAATTGCGAACAAACTTTATAAAACCGCGAACTAACTTTATAAACCCGCGAACAAACAATAAAGCCGCGAACAAACTTTATAAACCCGCGAGCAAACTTTATAAACTTGCGAATAAACTTTATAAAGCAGCGAACAAACTTTCTAAACGCGCGAACAAACTTTATATACCCGCGAACAAACTTAATAAACCCGCGAACAAACTTTATAAACTTGCGAACAAACTTTTATAAACCCGCGAACAAACTTTATATACCCGCGAACAAACTTTATGAACTTTATAAACTTGCGAACAAACTTTATAAAGTTTATAAAGTTTATAAAGTTTGTTCGCGTGTTTAGAAAGTTTGTAAGTTTATAAACTTGCGAACAAACTTAATAAACCCGCGAACAAACTTTCCACTCGCGAACGCGAACAAACGGTCCAATATAAGGGCTGTACGTTTTCTTTGGCTTTATATAATTTTAATACATACATTGTAATAATCCCAAGCAAGCACTACACTAGCACTACTTTTTATTACAGAAAAAAGCTCGGAAAGTTCCGAAAGTTCCGTTTAACATTTAATTTCAGATAATTCTTGTTTGTTACAGGATACAGGATGAAATTGATATCATCAAACTGAACAACTTTTACTATGGGAGCAATCGGAGCAAAAAAAATCTGTTGTTGCGCGGCGCCGCACGCCACTGTAGTTTAGTATGGAACAGCAGATTTTATTTTGCTCCGATCGGTTCGCAGCCATAGTAAAAGTTGTATAGTTTGATTGGTAGACTCTTACTTTAAAAGGATGCTAATGATATCAATTTCACCCTGTTTCATTCCTGAAAAATTATTAAAAATGCAGTCCGGCTCTGGAACTCTCTCCCATTTAATATAAGAGACTGTGAAACAATTGCTTCATTTAAAAAAACAAGTCAAAGATCACTATCTCTCTCTTCATTCAATAAACTAGTATATTTATTTGTTTATCATTCTTTATAAATATATATATATATATATATGTGTGTATGTATTTATGTATGTATATACCTGTATCTTTATATAATCATATCTATTTATTAGTGTTAAATACTGTTTTATTTGTTAAATGTGCACACTATGCCTGCCTCACTTAATATGCTCTCTCTCTTTCACGGGTTTGCTGGAAGAAATCTCTTTAGAGATAAGCTCGCCCTTTGTAATTGTCTATTATGCTGTTTTCATTTATATTTCCGTGTGTACAATAAAGTGTTAAAATAAAAATAAATAAAAAACAGTTTTTAGTAGAAACGTTTTCTGTCGACTAACTTGAAAACTAAAACACTATTAGGTATCTAAATTACATCCTAATCGTTAGAGTCGTTTCCGAAGAAACAAAGATTAGCTTACTTAATGTATTGAGATGTAGAAAATAACAGGTAGGTACATACGACCAGGACAAAAAAATTCCTTAAAAAAAAATAATACTGTAATTTCTTTCTCTCTTCTCGAGTTTTGTCTACAAGCAACGTGGTATTTGTTCAGTAAATATAGCGGGTACTGAAATCATAAGGCCTTGGCTCTCTTCCACGAGGGCCCTTTACATTGTGATGCGGGACCGGAGACCGAGGCTTGTCTAAAGGCGAAGCATTCTTGGAAAATATCACTGATTTGAAAAAAAAAGACGTCTGTGTACATATGCACGCACGTAAGAAGTTGTACCACAGATTATTTAATAGACTTACTACCGTAACAGATAGTTCTCTCAAACCGATTTTTTTAATTTCGAACGCGCGCTTCAGGAACGAGAAACAAAATGCGCCGTATGTCAATGAGCGACGATGCAACCCACGGTGGGGTCCGGCTGTCAAACGTACCTGACCAGTTGAGTGAGTTATACTTCTTTTTTACGCATTCATTCATTCTTTTTTTAACATTTAAACTTGGAATTGAGGTAGACATAAACTATCTACGATTATATTCTATTAAGGCCGATTTCGACCAAACTTTGATTTATAGAAGAGTAACTATACTACGAACAATTTTACTCTTAGCGTTTACTCTGAAATAACTTCATTTATCTTCTACCACACTAAACTCATACTAAAAGAACGAATGTAAGAAAGAGGTCATTTTATCCGTACTTATTGCAATGTGAGGTTATACAGTTTTAATTTGTTAGGTTTCTTTTTATTACAATTTTTTTATGTGACATTGACATTTCATTAGTCTCTGAATAAGATTTACACCGTCAAAATTGGCCGTGTAAAATTTACTCTCAACTTATTCATAGATTAGGGTTGGTAAAACGCAAAATCAGTTTACTCTGGAGTAACCGGTGACTTAATCTAAGAATAAAATTTACTCGCGTTTGGTCGAATCGGGCCTTATAATAGAACACATTTGCACTTGATTCGAACCTAAGTTAGGTATCTTCATTCCACTAAAAAACTAACTTCATTGCATGTTTCAACGGCTCGAGCAACTTTAGTCAAGTGCTGAAAATAAAGTCTGATCTGTATTTCTTAATGCGCAGAAAGGATTATAACTTCAATAAAAACATGCATTGCACATACATACATAAAATATAATATTCTACCTTTCAGAAAATATCACTAATAGTATATAATACAAATAGAACGTCAATTAGCTACGTTCGCTACGAGTCTACGGGCTACGGCTGGCGTAGGCGTGCTTACCTGCCAACGGCTTACTTATTATGTATATCTAAACTATTATAAAACTGTAACAGAAATGTGTCTGTACATTGAGGATATTAACAAAAAAAGGTTACGATATGATTTTTAGGTGTCCCTGATTCCATATCACCAACTTTTGAATTTTTTGTCTGTCTGTTTGTTAGTTTGTTAGAACGAGCATCACGCAACAACTACTGAACCGACTCTGATGAAACTTTTTTATTTGATAGCTTATGATCTCACTTAAAATCTGGTATATAATTTGTGCGGACAAAGTCGCGGCTTAACGCTAGTACTTTTATAAAACTGTAACAGAAATGTGTCTGTACATTGAAGATATTAACAAAAAAAAGGTTACGATACGGTTTTTAGGTGTCCCTGATTCCATATCACCTATTTTTGGATTTTTTGTCTGTTTGTTTGTTTGAACAAGCATCACGCAAAAACTACTGAAACGATTTTGATGAAACATTTTTTTGTTTGATAGTTTATGATCTGACTTAAAATCTGGTTTATAATTTGTGCGGTCAAAGTCGCGGGTTAACTGTAGTAGTATATATGTCAAGTGTACGCGATGCGGAATTCAGCACAGTTGAATAGTAATTGGATTGCTTTCGGCGGCCACAAGGTTTGGGTGCAGAAGATGTGAATTCGGCCCCTCTTACGACATCCGACTGGGTGCTATTTGATGCCGGACTGCTACACGGCAAATATTATATTGCTTAAAATTCCATAGACTTTTTATTAAAAAAAACGTTATTTGATTACAATTTAGTGGTACAAATGATTGAGTCCCTGACTCGCAAAGTCGGAAAACCGTGTATTGGGAGGCAGTTTCTTCCCCCTCAACAAGTAGGTATAAACCAACCAAATTAATTAATTAGTTACCATACTCTATAGACTTTGTCAAATATGAAATTAATTCCTACAAGCTATTTTAAGTTGCGGTTGTTATCGATTTTCCAAAACCATGTCGACCTAGAAAACGTTGACAAATTCTTGTTACAGCTTAAAATATTCCCCTTAATAGTACCCACGCGGTAAGGACACCATTAATAATTTGGGCAACACCATTAGGGCAGCGGCAGGCGGCCGTTCCGCGAACTTCATAATAAATCATCATTTTTCATCGTAATCCACGAAACAGGCAACCATGGGACGGGTGTTTTCAATGACAAACATTTGAATACCTACCTAAAAACTTTAAGGGGATGTACTTCGGACCACGCTTCATAAAAACGAAGTCTGGTTATGTTTGCAATACTAAGTAACCAATTAAAGTCAATGAAAATTTTTAGAAACGATCTAGAAATCAATATCTGTGCTTTACATTTGTCACTTACAAATTCAGTTTAAATATATGGTTTCAAAGTTATTGTGGCTCAAAATCTTCCATACAATAGGGTATTTGATAGCATGTAAAATACGGGAACTATGGCATCCGTATAGAATATGAAATTTAGTCAGTTAAGAAAAATACTGGATATTTTAAGAGAAAATCGACAAAGAAAATAACTTACTTACTTACTTTACTTTAGTCACGTGATCATAAACGACTGTGATTGGCCGAATGGATGATGACGTCAACTGCATGTAGACAGTTGCGTGTAGAGTATGAGTGTCACATGAAGGTGACGTCACGATGACGATGACGTCACCTGCATGTAGACACGTATATTGTCAAGAAAACCGTTTTCGCGGGATATTTATATAATATTTTTTGTTTTCGTTTTTTTCTTGCACTGTAATGGAACATAAAATATACATTTTCTATAGAGTCCTTAGACATCAGTTATAAACAAAGAACAGTTTTTTAAAAACCTGTCAAATTCTTAAATTAATCCTAAGCATTCTTCTTCTTATCGTGGCAGGAAGCATTGAAACAATATATTTTAACAGAAATCTGACAAATGTAAAGCACAGATATTGATTTCTAGATCGTATCATTGAAAATATAACCAGACTTCGTTTGTATGGAGCGCGCTCCGAATTATATCCTCTTAACTATAACCAGGACGCGAAATTAAACAATTCCTTCATTCCGATTAAGCTAAACAGTTTTTTACACAGTTACTCTTTTATTTGGCACCTAATGAAAAATTACATGTTGTATGAGTTTTGGCGGCAAGGTAAAGTTTTTAAGGAACTTTTGTGCCACTTTTTCTACATTTCTATACATTCTTATTCGTAGTTTAACATTAAGCAGGTAAAGTTTTTAAGGAACTTTTGTGCCACTTTTTCTACATTTCTATACATTCTTATTCGTAGTTTAACATTAAGCAGGTAAAGTTTTTAAGGAACTTTTGTGCCACTTTTTCTACATTTCTATACATTCTTATTCGTAGTTTAACATTAAGCAGGTAGAGTTTTTAAGGAACTTTTGTGCCACTTTTTCTACATTTCTATACATTCTTATTCGTAGTTTAACATTAAGCAGGTAAAGTTTTTAAGGAACTTTTGTGCCACTTTTTCTACATTTCTATACATTCTTATTCGTAGTTTAACATTAAGCAGGTAAAGTTTTTAAGGAACTTTTGTGCCACTTTTTCTACATTTCTATACATTCTTATTCGTAGTTTAACATTAAGCAGGTAAAGTTTTTAAGGAACTTTTGTGCCACTTTTTCTACATTTCTATACATTCTTATTCGTAGTTTAACATTAAGCAGGTAAAGTTTTTAAGGAACTTTTGTGCCACTTTTTCTACATTTCTATACATTCTTATTCGTAGTTTAACATTAAGCAGGTAAAGTTTTTAAGGAACTTTTGTGCCACTTTTTCTACATTTCTATACATTCTTATTCGTAGTTTAACATTAAGCAGGTAAAGTTTTTAAGGAACTTTTGTGCCACTTTTTCTACATTTCTATACATTCTTATTCGTAGTTTAACATTAAGCAGGTAAAGTTTTTAAGGAACTTTTGTGCCACTTTTTCTACATTTCTATACATTCTTATTCGTAGTTTAACATTAAGCAGGTAAAGTTTTTAAGGAACTTTTGTGCCACTTTTTCTACATTTCTATACATTCTTATTCGTAGTTTAACATTAAGCAGGTATAGTTTTTAAGGAACTTTTGTGCCACTTTTTCTACATTTCTATACATTCTTATTCGTAGTTTAACATCAAGCAGGTAAAGTTTTTAAGGAACTTTTGTGCCACCTTTTCTACATTTCTATACATTCTTATTCGTAGTTTAACATTAAGCAGGTAAAGTTTTTAAGGAACTTTTGTGCCACTTTTTCTACATTTCTATACATTCTTATTCGTAGTTTAACATTAAGCAGGTAAAGTTTTTAAGGAACTTTTGTGCCACTTGTTCTACATTTCTATACATTCTTATTCGTAGTTTAACATTAAGCAGGTAAAGTTTTTAAGGAACTTTTGTGCCACTTTTTCTACATTTCTATACATTCTTATTCGTAGTTTAACATTAAGCAGGTAAAGTTTTTAAGGAACTTTTGTGCCACTTTTTCTACATTTCTATACATTCTTATTCGTAGTTTAACATTAAGCAGGTAAAGTTTTTAAGGAACTTTTGTGCCACTTTTTCTACATTTCTATACATTCTTATTCGTAGTTTAACATTAAGCAGGTAAAGTTTTTAAGGAACTTTTGTGCCACTTTTTCTACATTTCTATACATTCTTATTCGTAGTTTAACAGCTCTCGGTTTTGTCATTCGTACGTCTAAACCATTTAAACAAATGAAAACTGTAAAAATTCTTTATTGTGCATATGTACGAAGTCATCTTGAGTACGCGTCTCAAATCTGGAATCCATGCTATGACATATATTCATCCAACATAGAAAGAATACAAAAAAAGTTTACAAGATATATTAGCTACAAGTTTAGAATCCCCGTTACTGATTATGACCATCTATGTGCTTCCTTTCACCTACTGCCCTTATACTTGCGTAGAAATATTGCTGACATCGTATTTCTATTAAATATCGCGCAAGGTAAGATTGACTGTCCTGCGCTCCTTAACAAAATAGCTCTTAAGGTCCCAGCCCGCAGACTTCGTAGGCGTGAATTGCTCCACACCCCACTCACTACTACTAATTATAGACGGAACAGTATTTTAATCCGCTCATGTTTTGAATTTAATAAGTTCTGTGACGACTTCAACTACGACTTATTTTGTAGCAGTGCCTCCAGCTTAGGCAATTCTATTATTAGAAAATTTATAGATCAACTCAGCGATTGATTCAATGACCTTATTATTAATAACATTAAGTGTTTATTAGCGTTTAAGCGTTTAAGCGTTCAAATTTGTTAATTAGAAACCTATATGTGGAAGCTTGTAATTGGCCTATAGCTGACTAAATTTGTAAACTATTCGTTTTATAGCTGTAAGCTCCCCAAATAAAATAAAATAAAATAAATAAAATAATTGTCAAAATATTTAATGCGTTAGATACCAAGGATTATGATTAGACCGTACGATATCGCGAATAAAATTGCATGATTAATTGTTATTCTTTTGTTTATGCTAATGTGATCTCATACCTACTTCATAGAGATAGTAAGTACTACGTCTACTTACGTAAATACTTTACGTGTCAAAAACCATTAGCTAATTCAAATGAGATGATAAGTTTGTTTCTTTGCTTGTTTTCACTTTCATATCGCTAATTATAATAATATGTGATTAAATAAAATTGTCAATGTCTTTGACGCTCCTTTTACTAGCGTTGAAATGGACATAGGTACAAGGTATAACAAAAAACACCCAAGTAATATTTAGACCATCAAACCGAACAACTTTCACTATTGAGCCAATACCAAGAAAAAAGTCCACTGTTTCATACAAAACTGCAGTACCAAAAAACTCAAATTTAAAAAAAATCTACGTTGTCTCTTAGACTATATAATGTTTAGGTAATAGCACAGAATGAGTAAAAGCATCTATTACTACATAGTACCTTGAAATATTACTACGGTTTTTTTTTTGGAATATTAAATTATATTGTATAATTATTTTTAGAAATTATAAAAGTCTACTTTAGTAGGTAATTTATAAAGGCATAAACTCCCTGCTTATGTATTTTTGCAAACATTACACAAAATAACGGCGTCTGCCTACACAATTTTGTATCAAATCGAAATGGCAGAAGACAAAAAGTGAAGCTATGTTTTTTTCTTTTTAGGAGAAGACATAAGCAGATTTAGCAGTCTGTTAGGCAGAAAACTCCAGTACGGACTGCTGATCTACTCACTCTGTAAATGCATGCGTTTTTGGAAATAAATGTTTGTGTTATGTTTTATGTTTGTCTCGCTTTACCTAAATAAAATACAAAAAAATAATCCATAAGATCCATACACAGAATAGTTCATACGTGTTTTCGGCTGAAAAGTCTACGGTGAATCTAAACAATCTTAAAGCGACACTTGGGTACAAATAAGCTTCAAAATACAATAACAATACTCGTTGACAAATTAGAGGCAATATAAAATTCAGCTAAATAAATGACCCAGCTCTCGAGGCTTAATGACACAAAAAATAAATATTATTCTGGCTCTCCACTGCCACTGTTACAATACAATGACAAATTGCTGTTTTTTCATCTTCTTTCCTCCAAGCTCAATCATTATTCTTGATTGCACTCGTTTTTTCTTTCTTACGTTTTCATGATTTAATTAGAGTCCGATACAAAGGACTGAAAAGAATTTTTTTTACTCAAAAATTTGGATAAGAACTCTCTTTGAATTATTTGTAGCGTGATATTATTTGGGGTTTTTTTTTTTTATTGCTAACCGAGATTATTATAACACTGCGAACCTGCTGCGAACGAACTGTGGAGTGCCATTCACTAAGCGTCACATCGCTGTCAAAGACATCGACGAGCTCGCATCCTTCAAATCGTCGGAGATTTTATATGAAATTGAAAGCTCGTCGACATTTCAACGACGAATTTAAGGTTGTGACGATCGATGTTTGCGCTTAGTGAATTGCATTTCAGTGCTGATCTATTTTGTCTGTGACATGCTCGCACACATATATGTATACCGCTAAACTTGTGGTTTTTTTTTTCATTCTCGAGTAGTATGCAGGTTTCCTCACGATGTTTTTTCCTTCACCCCCGAGCTATTTATAATAACAAATGCATACATACATCTGTACATACATTCTGAAGATGAATTACAGGCCAAGAATCGAATCGGCTCCTCACCATTGAGTCCCAAGCTCTTTTCCGTATGGGTTATGACCGAACGCTCTAAATATTAGCATGATAAGTAAAATTGTTTTTTTCCTTGCGTAGCAAATAGTGGGAGATTCGGAATGACTGATTAGAGAAGAGAATTACAAAAAAGTTTCCTTAAGGTGGTCGATCGTGCTGTCAAAATCTAAACCAAGTCTCGTACAACTCGGCACGACACCCATAGGAATAGATAGGGTGATCTATTCTGAGCCTTGTTGAACCAGGATCCCTTCCTCTGACTACAAGCGTACAAAGCTTTGTTGGAGAAACTTTGAAAGAAGAACTTTTAAGAACAATCTTCGTAGTTTAGCAAAGTCCGTGCTACATGAATTATTAAGCATAAGTTCAAAACGCAACGGGCTGACGTAACCTCAGAGTTAAAAGCTACAAAAAAAACAAAAGAGTGAAAAAAAAAGTTCAAAAAGTATCGGTTCTTTTTGTTACAGACACAGCTGCAGAACGTTTCTAAAACTTCGTATGCATTTTGTATTAAGTGACTGTTTTATAACTAAGAATAGAGTAAGTCGTTTATTCACGGATGGTAAGATGTTATGAAATTGTCTTTACCTACATAACCTAACCTGTGGCAATAAATTTACTATTTACCTATATTGTAAAGCAAATCTGTACTCCGCGTACAAAGGAGGAGCACAAAAATTGCTTTTAAATATTGCTAAAGTTGATTAGAGCCATCCTGCAACTGCATTGTAGCGAGGTAGCAGAATCCTCTGAAAAGAATGACGTATATGTACCCAAGATATGTACCTATATTTTTATGGCGTTATTATTGTAATAGTAGGTAGGTTTCATCTCTAGCATCTCCGTGCTTCCAAGAACGAAGCAACAGAAGGACACGGAGTATAACTATTTGTAAAGCGTTTGTAAAGTTTATTATTTGGTACTAGTTTATAGTATCGTTTCTTGAGTGTTTAGCTAAATTTTTGTAAGTTTTTGTTATTAAGCTGTAGATCTCTAGGTGTGTTTGTTTGTATAAGTTCATATGTGACTGTTTGTAATCCCTAATAAATTGAATTAAAAAAAAACAAGTCAGAGGTCTAATTAAGAAAGTATGAAAATTCTCTGACCCCACAGACTAGCTTCCTCCAATCAGAAATGGGCCCGCGAGGTGGAGTATGAGCCACTCCCTCTTATCATTATACACAAGGGAGGCCTTCGCCTTGCTGTGATATCTTTCACGCTCTAATTTATTTAACTTACTTTTTATTGTTATAGAAAAATTTTACCTACTACCTGTACCTCAAGAGACCTCTACGAAATATTTTGATTGTGTTTAAGGAGTAAATAGCACGAGAAACGTGTCTTCGAAAGCATCTCGTGCGTGAAGCAAACAGTCAATGTAAACATTACCTAACGAACAACGATAATGAAGGGAAGAAGCGGGCGACAAACGAGATAAATACTCTTAATTACTCCCTCTACGTTTCATTAAATAAATTATAGCAATTTTCGACGAAATTTTGTCTTTACACATTAGTGACACCACCATTCCATTTGTGATTTTTCCTCAGTGCCTCTGCCTATACTCTTCATTCGTCGGCGCTCACTGTGCCTTTAAGTGGAAAGACATAGATCAGGCCCTGTACCCGTACTTTCGATTTTTGATATATCGTGACCGTTCCGGTCCGAACTTCATTGTAATAAAGTTCACGTTGGATCGAAAACGTTCACGCAATTGCGAAGTTCGAATGTCCGGGTAGAGGCCCAGGGGTCATCGAAATACATGATCGAAATGCTTACGACATTACCTGAGGACGAAGAAGAAAACTCTTGTAGAGTTAAGCTCGCCTTTTGTACCTACATCACGACTTCATAATTACGTTTTGCATACAATAAAGAATCTATGAGGAATTATATAAGATTTTCTTAGTATATGGGATAGTATAGTATATCCAATTCTTAGTATATCCAATATTATGGGATAATTATTCGTATTATTCACATGAAATCTTAGTTTTTTAATCTATACAGATAAAAGTCAAGGTTAAGACCATCAACATGACATGAACAACTTTCACTATGGAGCCATCATCGAAAAACTGCAGTAGGTACCTCATCATCTTATTTAAGAGCTACGCTCTTGTTGGTGGAGTATTCGCCAATCCTACCTTGGTACCTACTAGATACAAAAATGTTTGGAGCAGCTGATTATTTTTGGGACTTATGTGTTTTATCGCAGATATTTTTAGTATCTTCAGATATAATAATAATAATATAATAATAATAAATAATTTATTTCAGACATGGCGACCATAAAATTTGTTAGTATCTAAATTATTATAAAACTGTAACAGGAAGTTTGTCTGTACATTGAAGATATTAACAAAAAAAAAGTAACGATATGGTTTTTAGGTACCCCTGATTCCATATCACCAATTTTTGGATTTTTTGTCTTTCTGTTTGTTTGTGTGTTTGTTTGGGTGTTTGTTTGTTTGTTTGAACGAGTATCACGCGAAAACTACTGAACCGATTTTGATGAAACTTTTTTTGTTTGATAGCTTATTATCTGACTTAAAATCTGGTATATAATTTGTGCGGACAAAGTCGCGGGTTAACGCTCGTACATAATAAAAACATACAAAACTAATGTTAGTAGGTACAGAATACTTAATAGGTACATTTTATATAAGATAAAGCTCAAGGAAGAACTCAAAAGCTCATTTCAAGTAAACAGTCAGCTTTAGCAAAGAATCTCGGTCCGTTAAGCATTATAATTCCTCCTACACAAACGGCAAAACTGCAGAATCCTTCCGTTCCAAAGAGCAAGCACTGTGTAGATTGTTTCACAGAGAAAGGTCGCTTATATCAAGCCAGTTTAGTACTTATTACAAGGGTACACGTGATCTCGCAAGTGACTTTTTGTGTAAAATTAACTTTAATAACGCGATTTGTAAGCAGAAATTACAAGAGAAATGCAGCCTGCACCGGATCATTGTTGACTTGTTTTTAAATGCACGCCTTGGTTGGACATGGTTTTAATATAATCATTCCATGTTTGCATTTTCACACATTTAAGGTTAATAATCATTTGAGTACCAGAAAGTATTTCATTAATATTTCACATATGACTTAGACAGGTGTACCTACCTACATAGGTGGAAATGAGGGCGTGAACTCGTAACAATAAGATTCACAATTCGGCAGACATAGATAATTATGTTGTAACAAATACGCAAAAAAATATCGGTCTGTTATAGGTACGTAAACGAACATCAACTGCATAAAAAATAGATTCAAAGCATCAATTACATGGAGGAAAGGTTTTTAGTGATGTGATGCATGGTAACCATAGAGGAAGGCGTACGTTGACACGAGTTACGCCTTCCTCTATAATGGTAACCATCAAAATCGTATTAATGAATTGTTTACAGAAATTTGGGAATCGAAAAATAATATTTTTTAAAGATTGTAGTGCCATCCTTCCATAGAGCCAATGAAAAAAAATTGTTTGAATGAAAACACTTCTCCTCGTCAGCTCCAATCGTGCCCACTACTGGTGTACAGACTTACCCTCATGGTTATGGTATAGTATACACATAGCGACACGTCAAATACATACGTATACAAAACCAAAATAGGTCCTCGCGTAGGTTGAATAACTTATAGTGTCACGGGGCCAGCTTATGTTGGTTTTGTGTAGCTTGATGTGTCGCCGTGTGTACTGTGTACGTCCGATAAGCGTATCGCATACAGAAGGAGTCGAGGCGGCGTCGAGGCTAGGGCGCCCCTTGGCGATCTTAACATACGGTCGATAATTGTATCCCAAGAATCCGAGCGGTGCGCCGCTCGGGTTGGTATGATATACAATTCACGACCATATTTCAATGTATCCCACGCCTCGATGCCGCCTCGACTAAGGAGTCGAGGCGGCGTCGAGGCGCACGCGTAACTAAGGCGTATAGCATACAGAAGGCTGTATGCTATACGCCTTAGTTACGCGTGCGCAATGCGGATTGGTGGACTTCACGTGGCATCTTTCCTAGGAAAAGGCTTTTGGCAAGTCTGGTTTTATACGCGCATTGATATCACTAAAAATCTTTCCCAAGTGACGCTACTTGGGAAGGGTTTTTAGTGATATCAAGCTCGTAGCGTAGCGTTGTGCGTGAAAAGGCTCATACGCATCTTAATTTCTTTTTAAACGTATGCAGGTTTTCTTTTGATACATACTTACTTCACCCGTACTTTTACACCTTCCTAAAAAGACACATGATTGTTCATTAAGCTTTAATTTTATATAAATATGTATGAAGTAGCCCTAAGCGTAACGATGTGAGAAGTTTCATTAAAATACAAATTAACTCGCGACCGCGAGCACAAAGGTGTTCAATGGACGAAACTCTATAAACATGGTGCTTCAGACCATCAAACTGAACATTGTTCTGTATAAAACAAATATTGAAATCGCAAAAAAAATCTACTTTCAATAGAAAACGTTAATCGATACAAATGTATGGAACATCAGATTATTTTTTCGGGTTTTCAGTATTTGTCCAATAATGAACGTTGTTTAGTTATTAAACTTATAAAACAGGCTGTTTAATATGTAACACATTTTATTTTATACCCTGTTTATATCTAAACAAGAATCTCAAAAAGTTGAGCTAATATAAAATTAGTCACCTACAAAATATCTGCCTTTAATTCAGAAGATGAAAAGCTTATACAAGATAGATCTTATTCAGGTTGGATTGCATTCCTCAATCCAGATTGCAGAAGTCTGCAGACGATACGTTTTCAAACTGTCAACGTCTTGCAGCTGCAGAACCAATTTATGTGTTAAGCAGAACATTAAAATTTATATTTTCAGTTATAAAATGCTGGTGCAAAAGGATATTGGCAATATAGATTGTTGGGTTTGTTGGATAGAAATTTAATACATTAAGATTTATTGAGGTCCTACCAAAATCATGAATTAAAGCAATGTTCGATACCTTCAAATAGTAAATGAGATTGAGAAGATGTATGTATATAACATTGATTGAACTATGATTGCTTACCAAGTGCTTACAGAATCTAGCCTGGACTTGTATTATGATGACAAGTTTTTGTTCTCCCACCTTTGTTCACCTTCTACAACAACTACAAGAAGTAAATAGGGCTTGGGATATTCTAGATACCTAACCACTTCATCATCATCATCTCAGCCGATGGACGTCCACTGCTGGACATAGGCCTCCCCAAGTATCGCCATAACGACCGGTCCTGCACTGCCCTCATCCAACGGGTTCCCGCCACCTTCACAAGGTCGTCGGTCCACCGTGTGCGGGGCCTACCCACGCTGCGCTTTCCGGTACGCGGTTGCCACTCGAGAACTTTTCGGCCCCATCGGCCATCGGTTCTGCGAGCAATATGCCCCCCGCCCACTGCCACTTTAATTTAGCAATTCTTTGGGCTATGTCAGTTACTTCTTAGTTCTTCTGCAGGTCTCTTCATTTCTGATTCGATCTCGCAGGGAAACTCCGAGCATAGCCCTCTCCATTGCTCTTTGGGTGACTTTCAAACTTTTTAAGAGGCCTTGAGTGAACGACCACGTCTCTGTTCCATATGTCATCACTGGCAACACACACTGATCGAAGACTTTCGTTTTAAGACACTGCGGTATTTGGGACATGAAGATACTACGTAGCTTACCTAGCCACTTGCCTAAGACTAATTATTGTGAGAAAGTTTGTAGATGCAGTTGATATAGAGCCTTAATTGATTTCGTATTGGATCTATCCAATCTTAGATGGGTTTAAGGGATTAAACAAACAGAGAATGGGTGAGTGCTCTTTATGTCTGGCTGTGAAGGTCTGAAGACCCTTCAATACAGACGCACTTGGCCTCTTTGTTTGTGTCTGCTAGATTTTTGCTTTTAATCTCATATAAATAGAGACTGAGATTTTGCCCACGACTTTGCCCGCATTTACGTCGTAGCAAGAAAAAACATTTACCAATTTTTAACTCAAAGCCTATGCTTTTAAACACAAAATCGATCCTGTAGTTTTGCTCAAACAAACATACAATCAGACAGACAAAAAATTTAAAAAAATCTGTGATTTGGAATCAAGGACACCTAAACACCTTATAACGTACCTAACCTTTTTTTAATATCTTGCCTACATTTACCATAAATGTAAAATCTAGAGTGAATGCGTCTACTAGTACTATCTATCTATGAGTTATCTCATGTACCGTCACGGGTAAACATTAAAACAAAATTAAATGTTTGTTTAAAAACTTTAAGTTCCATAAAATCGTCTCACAAATTGTTTGTTGCCTATTTTGATACACTAGTAAAATCGTGCTTTTCCAACAGGTCTATACAAACGTAAAACTAATTAACACGAATCATTGTTTGTACAAAAGGGACACTTATAAAAGCTTCAAAGGTTATTATTTGTATGAAATATTTTTCACTTTAAGCATTTTCAAGATTAATGTACGCAAAAACCCTTAAAAACACTAAAAAAGAAACCATATTCGTTAGAGAATAAGGTTTATATTTCAGGTTATAGTGCTCCCAAAATCATGTAAAATAATTACTTACTGCCAACTTACTGCACAATAAAATTAACATGGAAAATATTCATCGTAGTTACCTTGCCAAATTTCATTAAGAACCACTTCGTAATAAATTTACGTTAAAAGAGTAATAACATTATCTTTTTAAAATGCTTTATGCAAATAGCGACCTTCTGGTAGGTAGGTACTTAATTCCGGAGCACGGCTAGCTCATTAAGGCACAACCTCTCCATAGAATATTCTATCTACACTTTCCCCTAACGAAGAACGCTGTTCTTTTCATAGAACCTGGTTTTATACAAGCAGGGAGGGCGAATATTGTTTAAAACTTGTTTTATAATGAAAGCCAAACCTTTACATCCACTTGGGCGTACCTACGGCCGTAAGTAGACTTACGTAAAAAAAAATTGAAATTGATTAGAAATCATGATGTTAATCTTTCATAAATTCTATACCTACTAACAGTTTGCGTACATAAGAGGTAGTCAAAATGTCAACGTTATTCGAATACTCCTATGCTACAGAAGCGTGATATATCATATGGATTATTGATATATATATGTAATTTAGAGGAATCAATAGAAAGATCATTTTTCACACTAACCGCTCGAAAATGGTCAATTACGACAAGTATATGTCATGGAAATCTAACCTAAAGCAAGTCATTATAGCTATCTCGCTGTGCTCGCTTATCTCGGAAGTTAATGTCTTTCGGCTCCCTCGCTCCGCTCGGGAGTCAACCCTAGACTCATTCGTTACGCTCGGGATTCAATATGCCCGTGACGAATGACACTGCTTTATCCCCTTGGTGCATTATCTACTATTATCTGCTGAATTGTTGACCTATTATTTGGCAAACATCAAAGGAGGATATTTTTTATTTTTATTACAATGAGTGCTGAAGACCTTTGCCCAGCCAGCAGTGTGAAAAAAAACAGGTTAATAAAGAAATATATTTTAATTTAATTTTAGACCAAAGCTAGAGTTGTTTGTTATATTAAATTACAATTAAAATGAGCAAATAAAATAAAATACCTTCAAATATAAAATGCAAACTACAGATTACTATGTACTGTCCAAGTGAAGTCTGCAACAGTGGGTCCCCAGCAAACAATTTGGTCGTATAAGGCCCACATTTATGGGACTATTTTGACTTATAAAAGTTATATTATGGTAATTTCGTCATATACTGGTGCTTTATGCGTCTGATGTTCGACTATACGACATCTATACGACCAAATTGTTAGTTGAGTCATCGCGCGGGTTGCTTTAAGCGTAGCAACAGTATAACCTGCAATAATGGACATAATGCCATGACGGCTGGCCCGCACCCTGTAGACCAAGGACGATCACCGTTCATAAAAAAAAATGCGTTCCATAGAACGCATTTTTTTTTTTCAGTTATACTTGAACTAGAGTTAACACGCAACTTCGTCCACACAAATTATATACCAGATTTAAATTCAGATCATAAGCTATCAAACAAAAAACGTTTCATCAAAATCGGTTTAGCAGTTTTTGCGTGATGCTCGATCAAACAAACAAATAGACAGACAAAAAATCCAAAAATTGGTGATATGGAATTAGGGACACCTAAAAACCATATCGTAACTTTTTTTTTGTTAATATCTTCAATGTACAGACACACTTCAGTTACAGTTTTATAATAGTTATAGGATATGCTACGGAATCATGTTTTATGTAAATAACGTACCTATCAATATCTATTCGGTGCTATCACTGTAATGTATTTTAACATCAATGCATAACCAATCATGAACGCGATTTCCCTTGTGACTTCAGATGAAACCTATTTCAAGGTATCTATTGCTAAAGGTAATATAGTAGCTTACCACGCTATTTCTATAACATATTATACATCTATATGTTTGATTGTTTCTATGCTCATAGCTTCAGAAGTTCATAACGTTTTTTTTAATCGTGGGCACCACACCTTTACAACGTCCGTCCTTATAGCATAAGGATTAGCATATGCTCACGATTATATTCCCCGAGGCGGTTGTCAGATATATTCTGAAACCTCAGATCATCACGTTTCACTAGTACCGAAACTCTGTCCAGTGTGACGGGGAGTGAGCCCGTCGCCACTTATAATGGACAGTGGGCACAATACATGCCTCGAAATTGAAGCGTGCAGGTTTCCTCACTATGTTTTCCTTCACCGAAAAGCCAGTGGTGTCCGTCGTCTAAAGCCGTCCTTATAGATTTTTAGAAAACAAGTGGCTGAAATTATGGTGTAGTATATTTTTAGAACCAATGATATCACTGTTCAGAACCAACTCATGAAGCCCTTTCATTTGATAACCCACGCGATTGGTTTCTGTTTTTTTATCCCATATACAATAAATGCATTTATGACGTCATAACTAAGGGAAATATTTTTAAGAACTGCCGGGCAAAATGATTGTTGTAACTTAAAGTATGTACATGTTTACCTATCGGCTATGCTGTACATCGACTGGCGTTTTTTTTCTGCGTAGGGCTAGGACGAAAATCTTTCGCAAACATGCATATTTGCCAATGTGGATGCACCCTTATGCAGGGTGAAATTAATATCATTAGCATCCTTTTAAACTAAGAGTCTAACCATTAAAGTAAACAACTTTTACTATGAGAGCAAACCGATCGGAGCAAAAAAAAATCAGATGTTCCATACTAAACTACAGTGCCGTGCCGTGCCGACTCGACTCAAATGTATGCAAAAGTAATTTTTTTTGTGCTCCGATTGGTTTGCTCCTATAGTAAAAGTTGTTCAGGTTGATGGATAGACTCTTAGTTTAAAACGATGCTAATGATATCAATTTCACCCATTTTTATCAAAAAATGTTTTGTTAAATATAACCGAACTTTAATGACTTCCAAACTCTTTTGTAGCACATAACAAAACGCAAAAAGTAAAAAGTATGCTATTTATAATCACATGATTGTTTGTGCTACGAAACAGTTTGGAAGTCACTAAAGTTCGGTTATATTTAACAAAACATTTTTTTCAGTGAAGTCGCTCGCACAGCGAGTAAAACATAAATATACAATAAAATTTTATCTAAAACTAAATAACAAGTTCTGTTACCCAACACTTGTTTATCTTACTCCTAAGATAAGGCCAGCCCATTGTATATTTATAAAGAAGAGTACACACAGTTCCAATTAAGAGATCTCGACTAGGAGACAAAGGCGAGGCCTGTTGTCTGATTTACAATTCAAACTAAAATGTCCCGAGATCCTGTTATGCTCTCCTTGTTTATGCAGTATAAATTGAAAACGATTTTACTTAGTTAACAAGTGGTTCTTTATTATTGTTTTAGTAGATTTAAGCTATCTTATTATTGGGTATTTCTTCGTAGGGACGTTTCTTTGAAGTCTGGTTCCTAGCAAAGACAGACCACATTATTTCTTTTCGTGAACTACGACATACTCTTAACTAAGCTGGCCATCTTGTCGTGTTATGAAAGTATCTTCTTCTTCGTAAGCATATGCATATAGCATATAGCATAAAGGGTGAAATTGATATCATCAGCATCCTTTTAAACTAAGAGTTTACCCATCAAACTGAACAACTTTTACTATGGGAGCAAACAAATCGAATCAAAAAAAATCTGATGTTGCATACATTTGTATCGCGTAGGCATTGCAGTTTAGTATGGAATAGCTGACTTTTTTTGTTGCTCCGATCGGTTTGCTCCCGTAGTGAAAGTTGTTCAGTTTGATGGGTCTTAGATATCAATTTGACCCTGTAGTCAGAGATATCTTGGATTGCATGGATGCAAGGGATGCCTGTCTAGCTATAGTTTACAGTAAAAAATTACATACTTTTGAGTAAAATAGAATACAAGCCAAAACCATAAGAATAATTAAAGTGTTTTACTATTCTATGACAAAACCCGTGTATATGTAAAACGAAAATACCTCTGTTATAGTCTTATCCGTGGGGTGTGTATTCATCTACTATTCACAGAAGTTTTCAACTTTACATTCGCTCTCCTACACTAATGCAGATTGCTATAAAAACTTTTTTGAAGCTATAAGGTAAGTAGGATAACACATTGTTTATCTATTGTATCTAATAAAGAACTGTTATGGTTGTGACTTGAATACCGTGGACGCGAATGGATAAATACCATAGCATCTGAAACCGTAGGCGATTGCTATAGCGATGCCATAGCAATGTGCAATGTGATTTATAATGTGACAAAGGCTGCTATAGTAGCTCCAAATTCATACAAAATATTTATGTCCAACATGGGTGAGTGAGTATCCACAAACGTGTTAAGTCTTGAAAAAATGGGTTATGAATAAATAAACTTTAAAATATTATTAATTTACGATTCAAAACTACGTGTGCCCAGATACACTCGATCAGTACCCCTTTACTCCAACGCTTGTTGATTTTGGGACAAAATGTGCACATTTTCCTGTAATTATTTTACATTTTCTTCTCTTCTCCACAAATTCTTATAACTTTAACGACCAAAATAATTTATCAAGTTGGGGGGACTTGAATAACTTTTTCAGTTACGGAGATAAAGGGCTATTGATTCTTGAATACTCAGTAGGCTTCTTCGATCTTGTCATGTTGTTTTTGAACAAATATATTGATTTTAAAATAATGCTTTTTGGATTCAGCAGTTCTCAAATTCCATTAAACCACCAAAATAACAAAATTTTGGAGTTCGGAGCTGACCTAAATAGACAAAACAAGACCACAGTTTACGTATGTTCAGTGTTGTACCAAATATTCAACTAAACAAGTTTTTTTAAGGGAACATTACAGGAGGAAAATCCACTGACCCGTTATTTGTATTCCGTAGATAATCAAATAAAACATAATATCAAATTAAAGAGAACACAAAAAAAATATCTAATATATTTTTTTGTTGTCTAGAATCTAGAGCATCATCATCTAGACTCTAGATGACGGCACTTTGAAAAATTAATTAGGGTAAATGTTGTTCCCTATCCATCATCCATTCGTACCATTTGGACCACCTCTGAAATCGATAATCCAAATAATGTCCAGTGAATTAGCTTTATCAAATTCCTCACCAAACTCGCGTAGGTATCTTTGTCTATAGCCGAAACTAATCTTCTATATTTGGGGCTTTCTATTCATTTTTCGGGCCCAGATGAACACAGCTCTCGAGGGATTCCAAATTATACTTAACGCAATACAAGGGTCCAGTTGTCGGGTTTTTGAGTTTAGGTTAAATTCGGCATCTAGATCAGTCGCATGATCATAATGTGATAATAAATAGCTGAGTTAAAATACTGAGAACTGAACCCATTTTTCGTGGACGTTCCGATCCGTATCCGTATTCCGTATCCGATAATACATATTATGACGTAGATAAAGCAGTGCACCATCACTCACGTTTAACAGCTGCGATAATTACCGTTGGCGCCTTTTATCTTCTATGACTATGATACAGGCAATGAGGGACCTCATTGACGGCGCAAATTAGTTTTCGTTCCTGAAGCGCAAAGTTCGAGTGCAGTATCTGTTACAGTAGTTACTACCTATTAAATAATCTGTGGATAAAGTTTGGAGGGCAAGACCCTTTATTGAGAACCAAAGACATTCTATACTGTCATTGTTGAGAACTATGAGTTTCGAACCGGCGACGCCAGCGACGGAGTTGAAATTCTGTTCTAGTTTTGTTCAAAGTTATACTGTGACGAGGCTGCGGGCAGGTCAAGAGACACTCTGTTATGGTGCTGTGACAGACGCCGGAGTACTGTCGGTTCACCTCGCTTCAGTAAAACCTTCATCAAATGTTTTATTCAGAATTTATTCGCAGCCTTTTGCTTATTTTCGTTGTTTTTTGCTTAGCTATTGCGAAGGCCTTCGGGGGTTTTAGTTGTTAGTATAATTATTCCTATAATATAACTTTGTTTATTAATAGTAGCTACAAAAGCGTCCTTCGTTTCACCAATTACGGTCCAAGTCCAATATTGTACCAAGGATCACTTAGTAGGTATACAGGGTGTACTGTGACAGCCTAACAAATACTGAAACGGTGAACTCAGACCATCAAACTGAACAACTTTCACTATGGAGCCTACCTCAGGAAACGCGAAAAAAAATCAGCTGTCCCATACATTTTAGTCGGGTAGGTACAGCAGTTTTGTATGGAACAGCTGTTTTTTTTTTCGCTTTTTGTGAGGTAGGCTCCATAGTGAAAGTTGTTCAGTTTTATGGTCTGAGCTCACCGTTTCAGTATTTGCTAGGCTGTCACTTATACCCTGAATAGGTATTAAGGTTTTAGGATGGTTATAACTTATAAGCTAGCATTTCATCCTCTAACCACGCCACTCTTAGTCATCTTTTACCATCCCACCCACGGAAGAATTCATAATGCTCCATTCTAAGCTGGAACCCTCGGTAAGGTATTAAAATTCGGCTATTTGAATGTGTACCCTAAAGCAGAATGAAAGAGAGGCTATTTTGATGCAAAACGATCGACATATTATCCGGTGAGGTGTTGCATTTAGGCCAATGTCTTCTTAGTGAATTTGAATATGGCAGAGGACCAATATAGGTAACACGATGCGGTAGTATATTTCGAATAGAGGATTAACTATTTGCATGTCTATTTACTAACAGAGGGTGAGTAAATTGTAGATAGTAGAAGGCTGAAACCGAATAGGGTTTTCGTATAGCTAGCGTACACATGAAAGGGATCAGGATAGGATATGTGCCAATAAATAGTGCCTAATTAGTGCTTAGGTCAAATAAATAGTCCATCTGTTCTATTTTCTGTTAGATATCTATTTTTTATCTGGTACGCTTTATATATTGTTAAACTACACTGGCCTGCAAAACTAAGTATCACACTTTTAAAATTGCAATAACTTTTTCAGTACACAAAATATATTTTCGAAATAAAAAGGACTCGAAAAAGAGTTTAATTTACAAAGAATAGTTACAAAGAAAGCAGATAACATTTGCTATAAAACGTTTTTTATTTTAAATCTCTAATTTATGTAGTTCAGAAAAAAATGAAACATTATAAGTGTAGTACTTAGTTTTGCAGGTCAGTGTATATTCGAATTTAAATAAAATATTAGTACTGGCAGAGAAACTATTTCAGGCACTATTTATTTAATGTAGTTTTTATAAAAAGAAACGTCGCCTTCTGTGTAAGAACTATAATGTAGTAGAATTCGTGTGTAGAATTGTAGATACCCTAGCACAACGCCATCAGCTCCGTGTTTTATTGTGAATAAAACACGGAGCTGATGGCGTTGTCTGTGACTTATTTATATCATGTCCATTCAAGGAAAGGGACGTAAGGGGAAATGGACGTACGAGGAAATGGCCGTTCGGGGAAATGTCCGTTCGGGGAAATGGTCGTACAAGGAATTCCGGGGATGGATGTTCAGGGAAAATTATGTAACCGACCTGATCCGTACAAGGAATTCGGGCGATGGACCTTCAGGGAAAAGGACGTAACCGACCTGATCCATATATCCGTTCCCTGAAGACCTAGCCTCATGAGATTTGATGGATGCGCTAGGGCACTATGTATTGTGAGTTAAATCGTTGCTGTAATAATGCAAGCCGTTTTTGCCACAGAAAATGTGTGCGCTACCTTTACGTCAAGCTAGCTTACCAGGTAAAAAAAATCGGTATCTCGTAAAGTACAAAGGCACTATTTATTTGACCTAGGCACTAATTAGGCACTATGAATTGCCACTAATCCTATCCTGATCCCTTTCATGTGTACGCTAGCTATATATGGAAACCTTTTTTCCAGCATTTTAAAAGATTTTTGAAAGTCAAATCAGCAGTAGAAAGATGCATAGGTATCTCCAACGTAATTTTGACATTTTCTTGCAAGTTGACCTCTAACTTGCTGTGCTTTTTTTATATTATATTCAAATTTGAAATGAGTAATTATAGTACTCTGTGGTATATGTATTTAGTATATCTCTGACCACCTCCTAGCTAGCGCAATATAGCCGTGAGCGTATGCTTGTGCCATTTCATGCAAACCAAGTCGCCGGTAAAATATTACAAACTCTCAAATAAATCTTAATATATTCCCTTTACTGAAGAACATATTTCCAACGTGCATTTACCTAAATAGTATTTATTAACAGCAATATCTGGAATATTGCTATTGAATATGAATGTCAATATTATATTCAATATCAAGTTCTAAATACAGAAATCTCTTGTGAGCTCAATTTTGCGATCTCCGGGCCGGTGTTCTATAAACCGTAATATTCCGTGCTGTCGGTACAGTTGCACATAAATCTGTTGAAATCTCGTAGTTGCGGAAATAGACATAATGTCTAAGAGGATAGTTTTTGTCGCGCGCTCCAAACAAACGAAGTTTGATCACAATTTTAGTACTGATCAATTAAAATAAATGAAATTTTTCAGAAACAATCTAGAAACTAATTTTTAAAGTTAAAGTGCCTCAAAGAATTCCATACAAATTTAAAAAAAAACCAGGTACAGTATGCTACATTTTGTACTGTCGCAGAATTTTTTATTTTGGTATATTTTTATTCTCCAATATAGGCTATTAAATGATACACCGAAAATACTTGTAAATCAATTCTTAATTAGTCCCGGGTCAATCTGTAAAATGGCTGGGCTACTATGTCAAGGGCTATGACCACTTGCATTCTGATTGAAACCACCACCTTTTACGTAAACGTAATAGTAACGTCTTACGAAAACCATATCTCATCGACATAAAACGTTACTGCGCATATAGAATACCCGTACAATATGCCGGTTAGATTGGATATGTCGCAGGAAGATTGTGAAATCAGGAACATTGTATTAAAGGTATAATAGGTACAAAGGTATGACCAAATTGTTTGTTGGATATGTTAATGTATCACGTAGTAGTTTAAATGTTAGGTTAGGTTAGGCTTCAAATTTTCATATTTTGTACATTTTGTTCTTTGTACCTTAATCAGTTTTTAAAATGTGTTATGACGTAATTAGTGCTGTAAAATTAAAATGTTGTTTTATTAGATATTAAGTAATTTGTTGCTTGATAACCCATAAAGATAAATTAAAATAATATCTACATTAGGCACTGTAACATAGCTTCAGTAATTAGTAGACGATGCAAAACCAGAAAACTACTTTTGTATACATTATTAACACGTTCCGGGACAGTGAACGAGACAAAATAGAACTTTTATTGTTATCACGGCTATAGGCGGTCACTGTCCCGGAACGTGTTAATCTAAACTATTATAAAACTCTAACAGAAGTGTGTCTGTACATTGAAGATATTAACAAAAAAAAAGTTATGATTGGTTTTTATGTGTCCCAGATTCCATATCACCAACTTTTGGATTTTTTGTCTGTCTGTTTGTTTGTTTGAACGAGCATCACGCAAAAACTACTGAACCGATTTTGATGTCACTTTTTTGTTTGATAGCTTGTGATCTGACTTAAAATCTGGTATAATATAATTTGTGCAGACGAAGTCTCGGGTTAACGCTAGTATATAATAAAGAAAACAAACAAGTAATTCTTTCTGTGTGTTTCTGGCTGAACGATTTAATTGTACATAAAGAATATGAATTTATGGAATGTTTAAGTTTATTTCAACCAAAAAGCTTCTTAATCTAATTTTCTTCTGTTATAAATAAATAAATATCTAGGACATTGTCACACAAATTATCTAGTCACTTTTAAAGTACCGGGACTTGTATTATCGACATGTTATCCATTCAGGAGAAGTTATTCTGTATGTTGCTGTCGCATTATATTGTACTAGCGTTGAATCGTGACTTCGTCCGCACAAATTATATACCAGATTTTAAGTCAGATCATAAGCTATCAAACAAAAATAGTTTCATCAAAATCGGTTTAGTAGTTTTTGCGTGATGCTCGATCAAACAAACACACAAACAAACAGACAGACAAAAAATCCAAAAATTGGTGATATGGACTCAGGGTCACCTAAAAACCATACCGTAACAATTTTTGTTAATTTCTTCAATGTACACACTTTCTGTTACAGTTTTATAATAGTTTATATAGATAGATTATACCATAATTATGTTTGTTTCCTGCTCTGTACTGTGTTTGGTGTAAATAAAGTATATTTCATAATTATTTCATTCATTGTATGTCTCTGGAATCAGTTAATAATTAATATATAGGCACTTTCTAGCTAAAGTAGTTACTTACTTTGTTATTTTGCCTCATTAGAAATATTTTTATCAATATTTCTTTTTCAATAATTTCCTAGACTTATTTTAATCATCCGGTTTTTCAAATATCCCATGCAACAGATATAAATAATTCACGATGCCGGCACTTTAATACCGGTATTGTGTTTTCAAACAGTGATTTCATGCTATATAACTGACACTTTATTAGGGTGCTGTTTTGTATTGCAATAGCGATAAATTGGATAGGCTAATCGTAGGGCTAATTTATGATTGGATGCTATTAGTTAATTGTGGGGTTGTTCTAGTTTAGGTTTTGTATGTTACAGTACCTATAGCATACAGGGTGAAATTGATATCATTAGAATCCTTTGAACTAAGAGTCTACCCATCAAACCGCGAACGCTTCTCCTTCTCCCGTCCTTCTGACAAACCCTGTAGATCCCACATCCGTACCCTCCTTAATTTCCCATCCCACACTACTGACTTCTATTCCTATTCCTTCACTGTCCATGCAGTCCGGCTCTGGAACTCTCTCCCATTTAATATAAGAGACTGTGAAACAATTGCTTCATTTAAAAAACAAGTCAAAGATCACTATCTCTCTCTTCATTCAATAAACTAGTATATTTATTTGTTTATCATTCTTTATAAATATATATATATGTGTGTATGTATGTATGTATGTATGTATGTATATACCTGTATCTTTATATAATCATATCTATTTATTAGTGTTAAATACTGTTTTATTTGTTAAATGTGCACACTATGCCTGCCTCACTTAATATGCTCTCTCTCTTTCACGGGTTTGCTGGAAGAAATCTCTTTAGAGATAAGCTCGCCCTTTGTAATTGTCTATTATGCTGTTTTCATTTATATTTCCGTGTATACAATAAAGTGTTAAAATAAATAAATAAAATAAAATCAAACTGATCAAACAGTTCGGAGCAAAAAAAAATCAGCTGTTGCTGTAGTTGCATTGGAGTTTATTGCAGTTCAGTATGGAACAGCGGATTTTTTTTGCTCTGATCTGTTTTATCTTGATGATTCTGTCTTGATGGGTAGACTAATAGTTTAAAAGGATGCTAATGATACCAATTTCACCATGTAGAATAAGGTATCATCATCATTTACATTTACTGACTTTATTAATTGTCAATGATCTTTTTATGACTCTGAAATTGGTTTCCACTATTCTAACAAACGTTGTTTGTGTTGGTGTACTTATACTTATTACTTATGGGCTCAAATGAGGTTTGTCACGGTCTAAAAGGGAAGGCTTAAGTGACCTTTTTGTTCCCACTAATAACGGTCTTCCGTTTTTAATACTACAAAAGGTTTAAGTAGAATAAAGCCTTAGTAGTTTTAGTTGACAGTTTACATAATCTCCGTTATTTCACAGGGATAGGTAGAAATTGGGGACTTGATATGAGATTATAGAGACCAGTTATGAAATTGGGAAATTCATACAATTTAATGCAATTTCACACACACACAAGAGGCGGGTGTTGACCTACGTTAGATCGAAAAGAGAGGAAAAATGATCGGACACTTGATACGAAACGACAATTTCTTTAAAACCATACTGGAAGGGAAGATGGAGGGGAAAAGGGGCAGTGGAAGACCAAGGCAGAGTTATCTAGCCCAGGTGAAGGAAAAGGTTGATGTCGTGTCGTATCAAGAACTCAAGACACTAGCAGAAAAGAGACATGATTGGCGAATACTCCACCGACAAGAGCGCAGCTTTTAAATAAGATGATGATAATGATGGGACCTTTAGCTTGAGACCGACTCACACTTGACCGGTTTTAATAATTTGTTTTTACAATGTAGAGTTTGCTCTGTAATTAATCACACTAACTTTGACACTTGTATATTTTACCATTTTTACGATAGAGCGAGAAGAAAAATGTCGATAAATACTAGTTTCTTGTATGAGGACCCCTCTTATTTGTTAGCAAATTTATAATACCGCAAATTCTGTGAAAATTTCAACAGTCTAGCTATTACGGCTCAAAAGTTACAGCCCTAAATAGGTTGGACAGACGGCTAGTAGGCAGTGTAGGCTTGTGAATAACCCTTTGGGTACGGAACCCTAAAAATCAAGAATCAGATGAAGAAACGGCATTACCTACTTCAAGGAAATAAAAATTACTCTTATCTTGCGCCACGTTTTAAACTTAGGTAAATTAATTATATAAGGTCTACCAAAATTAGGTGAAACTATTTTAAGGGGATGATCAGACCATCAAACTGAACAACTTTCTCTATGGGACCAATAGTGAAATCGCGAAAAAAAAAATCTGCTGTTCCATACAAACCTACACGACCTATACGAAAGTTGTTCAGTTTGATGGTCTGATCATCCCCTTAAAATTGTTTCACCTAATTTTGTTAGACCTTATATATATTGAAATCTCACAATAATATATTTAAAAAATATATTATTAACTTTCCTGGTACGTAAAGGAAAACAAATGTTTTGAATTAAGAATTTCTATCCATTTCATAAATGGATAGAGATGTAATCATTGCGCTCGCTCCAGGTAAAAGTCATTAGAGCAGTTAATAGATATAAGTGGAAATCTATTACAACGATAGACTTTTTTCAAAGAGAGCATACCCTACCTAATGAATCGCTTTGTCTAAATGCAATGTCTACAAAAATATATAAAACTGAAACTGTTGTATACAATCATAATGTAAAGAATATGAAAAAAGCCAGATTGTTTTCGCATCTTCACAATGGATTTCTTGGAGGGGCGCTGACAGCACGACAGCTTTTTATGTCAGCGCATTTTTGGGGTTCCGTAGCCAAAAGGAATCCTTATAGTTTCGCCATGTCCGTCCGTCAATCTGTCTGTCCGTCTGTCTGTCCGCGGCTTAGCTCAGATACGCTTAGTACTAGATAACTGTCATTTGGCATGGGTATACATATTAATCACGCCGACAAAGTGGGAAAATAAAATATTGAAAAATATTTTTTTAGGGTACACGTGACGTGGGGGTGACATTTTTTTTCTCGCTTATCCCATAGTGTGGGATATCGTTTAAAAATATTGTGGGTGTGGGAAAACTATTTTTCGAGTTAGGGATCCGTTAGCGAAATATTAAGCTTTAAAGCAAAAAATTTAGTTAGAGCCAAGTGTCCCCGTTTCCCAGTTAAGCAGTTGTGGTTGGAGGTGTAAAAAAATGTATGGCAATAGCATATTGTAACGGATTTAAAAGGAAAAACTATCACGGCTAAGTATGTAACCAATAAATGTGACCAACTTAAAAATTGTAGAAAAAGCCCCCTTCTAAGCCCATAATAGTGACGATCTACCACGGAACCCTACCCTGCGCGTGGCCCGACACACACTTGGCCGGTTTTTTTCTTTTACTTTCACCATCCATCGGAAATCCCTGGTTTCATACGTCACCTTTTTATAATTATCCTTTTACCGGAACTTTCAGAGACCGAGAGAGAGAGAGAGAGAAAAGATTGCTTATTCAGGAATGTTATATTGACTTTGTATAAAATATAATTAAGTATAATTAAGTTTGTTAACGAACTGTTTTTTGTTTATTCGAAAGATCCATAAAATAGTAACATTAGATAAGATAAATAAAGAGACTTAAAACTAAACTAGCCTAGGATGTGGTACAGGTTCGGTCCTTGTGGGAGGGTACCCAGAACGCTGGCCGCATTTCCTCGCTGAATGGCTATGCTGATCCGTTGAGCGAGGAAAGAGCCAGCCCTTGGGTCCCCTGTCGAGTCTATCAGGCGCTTTGACAGGTCTTTAAAAAGCGCCTGCGCATTAGGTCCCCACGGCCCGAGAGTTTCGACACCAAAACCCATAAAATGGTATTGGGGACCGATATCCCGGTACCAGTAGGCCTTTCGTTTTTCGGCCGCCACCGCCGCTGCGCCAGCCCTTCGACTCGTGCCCTGTAAGTGAGACGGGGCCAGTGTGTCCACGCAGGTAGCGTCCCAAACTAGCGCCCGACCCATCTTCTAGGGGACGAGAGATATCCCGTCTGGTCTCTTTCCATCGCTCCGTATGATGCCATTCGGCTCGAGAATGGCAAGAACGTTGACTGTGGCAAGAGACCTACGTATGATGTCGTTAAGGGTGACATGGCGAGGGAATCTGCCGGCACTCTTTTGACACGAGAATCCGTGGTGACCCAAGCGATCGACGGCCGCACCACAAGGACATTGGTGGCGGATGCAAATTTCTGCGCCGACTCGAAGCCCGATTGCCACGCGCAAGGTGTTGAAGTCCAGGTAGGTTCCTGTGTTGACCGAAGAATAGGCGTGTAGCCAATACCCGGACTCCTTTGTGGTCGATGCTAGGAGTCTGGCGCGGTCGTGGCCTTCTGTGTTGGTCACAAGTGTTCAAAGGTGATTTTGCTAGTAATGTCGTCCCAGCTCCTCTGTATTTACGGATCGGAAGGGAAATTTTGATTCGGGCCAGCAGTAACCCAGGCTTGTCTTGCCTCATCCAAACACGCGACCTCATAGTTTGAGGGTACAACTAGGATATTTCCTATGTAGTTTGTTAGTATCCCTAAAACATGTAACGCATTTATATTTACACCCCTGAATAGAGTACGGACAGTTTTATTTTGAATTTCAGATATAGCAATGCTACAATCTGCCTCTATTCAAAGGGTAGATAATACAATAACCTCTTAGAACCGAATTACACGAACATACACAACTCTGAATAAATTATAATATATAACGAGCATGTGGCCCAAATAAGAGCAAAGTTTGAAATTCAATACGTCTCTGTTTCCTGTCATTACTTGACAAGACTCAAGTCAAGACCAAAGTCAAATTATGTCAGTACAACTTTGGGAGAGTGCTTGCTATCACTAATCAACTAGAAGCCTTAGTTCTGCTTCTGGTTGACTGAAATCTGACTTGCAATTTTGTTCACTAATCCTGAGAGACTCTCATGGGCGTAATTGAACTTTGGTGTATTGTATTTAATCTCGAGCGACTCCGTACTTCCGAAATTACCTAAAGCAGTGGACCCCTGATAATTCCATCAGATAGTGGTATAACTATTTGTTATACCAGGTGTTAGTAGACTTGTTAAGGCAGCTTGAATTATCAAGCTGCCTTAACAAGTCTACTAACACCTGGTATAACAAATAGTTATACCAAATAAATTTATTTTGAATATAGTAATGATTATATTTTAATGTGACTATGCTATTAAAATAGGAATTTTTTATAGTCAAAGACAAGATAATGCCATGAATATTTTTTTCTATACTGAAACGTGGAGATTTATTCTTAGTAAAGAATATTGTATTCGTGCAACTGCAGGTGCATAAAAACTAAAAAGTTTAAAAATAATATTGCAGCTGATGACTTTTTCGTTCGCATCATAAGAACATTAATTTGTTTTATCGAAGTCGCTGTCAAGCCAGTAGGATTCGCGACAGGGCTTGCATTAGTTTTTTGGCTTGGCTTGACGCCGACTTCTATAAAACAAATTAATGTTCTTATGACGCGAACGAAAAAGTCATCGGCGGCAATATGATTTTTTATCTTTTTTTGAAGGCGGTTTTAATTTTTTGTTAAAATTTTGTTTATTTAAATTTTCAGTGGTGAATTCATTAGTTCAATTTAATAGTAGTGCTTTAAATTAACAAACGCACTAGCCGGCACTACGATTTTCAAAGGTTCCCCTCGATTTCTCTGGGATGCCATCATCAGATCCTGGTTTCCTTATCATGGTACCACCCTTACCTTGACATATCTTCTTTCCAACAAAAAAATAACCATCAAAATCGGTTCATAAACGACGAAGTTATCCGCGAACACACATAAAAAATATATATACGGTCGAATTGAGAAACCTCCTCCTTTTTTTTAAGTCGTTTAAAAATAGTCCCTATTTGAACGGCACAAGTTGGTGAAACGTGCACAGCAGGCAAAACAAGCTAGTTGGCATACAACTTAAACTCCCTTTTAACGAGCATCTTACACGGTGGAATCATGGTCCCAATTCAATCAATTAAATCCACAACCAATATGAACAACAAATATAATATCTACGTATCGTAATTCAGATCATAGCAACACGAATAACCAGACTAGTTGATTGACAAAGCTGGCACAATTGAGTTAACGTTACAGTTATGACGTCACTCTAGTTAGATTGGAGTCAAACTGTTGCGTTGCTGGTCTATAGAGAATTTACCAAAATTTGCATTTCACATTTGAGCTACACAGCTTGGAAATTTGAACGCTTGAGCTACTCAGATCAAAGCAGCGGTTAGGTATAGCCAAAGAAGATGTATAGCATAATATTGTAGAGAGCTTGCGACTCAATCATGAGGCAGCGGTTTCATTCCTGGCCTATACTATTAAGTTTTTGCAACCTATTACGGAATTTATGTGCAACCTATTATGCACCGGTCTCCTCATACAGGGTGAAATTGATATCATTAGCATCCTTTTAAACTAAGAGTCTATCCAACAAACTGAACAACTTTTACTATGGGAGCAAACCAATCGGAGCACAAAAAAAATTACTTTTGCATACATTTGAGTCGAGTCGGCACGGCACGGCACTGTAGTTTAGTATGGAACATCTGATTTTTTTTTGCTCCGATCGGTTTGCTCTCATAGTAAAAGTTGTTTACTTTAATGGTTAGACTCTTAGTTTAAAAGGATGCTAATGATATCAATTTCACCCAGTATAAATAACAGAAGAGGGTGCGGGCTATTCAAACACCAGAGTATAAGAGAGTCCGTACTACATACAGTACAGACTCTCCCTGCCCCCCACAGTAGCCGTAGCGCGAATTCCTCTCAATTTTTACCATCTAAATTCATCACGAACAATTCGGTTTTACTGCCAAGCGCCCATACAAAAGTGTTGATCGATTTTCTATGGGAAGTCTAACAAATTTTCTAGCTGTGTATAGGCACAGGTGTGAAGTGTGGATAAGTGTAGGTTGGTCCACTTTCTGACAGAGAATTTTCAAGTCCTCTCTACTTGTTCATAATTGGCACATATCCCTTTGCATCGAACAGTTTCCAATGAAAATTAGATTACTGATTTCGATTGGAAATTCCAATTAACGATCGACGTTGGAAATGCCATCAACGTATAGAGATCCTTGTCTCAGCATATCTACTAACTCAATATTGGAGATAACTCGATGTTCTTGTTGGCTATTGATTGATATGTACGATATGCTTTCATGTTTTGAGCTCTATTTCTCTATTTTCTGTTGGTTATAGAGAGGAGACAAAAAGTGGAACTGTAATTTGTAAATGCTAGGAACGGGTAAACTAAAAAAGTCAAAATTAGTTTTCTTCATCTATTTTGATGTGGTTTTTACTATTCGAAAGCTGTTATTATCGTCTAGTCTCAGAATTCCGGTAATTACTAATTAGTTTGATACCGCACTTTTGAGACTAGCAGTTCTGTACCTACCTAATTAGTTCGGAAACCAATCTTTGATTCTTTTTTGTTCCAGTAGAACCGGAACGAACTTCTGTGACTGTGTTTTTACTGTCTCAGTAATTCGGAGCTGAACTTTTGAAACACTACGTCCTGGCAGCATCATTGATTCTGATGAGTTATGAGCATGAGGTCCGCCATACACATAAGGATTTGCGATCCGGAATCCTGAATCAGGATAACGATTTCGTATGGATTTTCCCCTTCCACAATTCCGTTCGGAATTGCGGAGCTGTCAAATCCTAAACAAAATCACAATCCTGATTCGGAATTCCGGATCGCAATTCCGTATGTGTGTGGCGGACCTAAGGCAGCTTAGTTCCAAATAGTAGCTATATTTTATGCGTTCAAGAACAACCTGAAATCAAAGGCTAATAAAAAATTCAATTATCTACACAACGGTATATGAAACACACGTTTTGCCAGCAGTAAGCCGCACAACACAATTGTATCTAAAAGCAGACTTGATGAATAATGCATTCGAGGCCGGTGGTGGAGTTATATCTACTTTTATTTTCTCGTTTCCATGGAAAATAGGGTAGTCGACTCCACTATGTTATATTTACTAAAATGAATGTCCACAGCAAGATTAACAAAAGAATACCTACTTATCTATATCTATGTAGATTATAATAAATTGTAAACTTGGCGTGGATGTACATCAAATACAAGGTAATGGCAAAAATATTAATTGGGGCGTTATGATACGTACCTAATGGAATGCATTTAAACCAGTTAAAGAATAATAATGATAATAAGAAGAATAAGAATAATTCGGACTCCATGAAGAAAAACCTTGGCTTAATATAAAAAATAAAAATCACATGCCTTCTCTTTCTAACTCTATGAATACCAGAAACGGCACAGAAATTGAACCTAGTAATTGTAGTACTTACTATCTCTATGAGTATTTGTTCTTAGAGAAACTTCAAAAAAAAATTCAAATTTTGACATTGTGAATATTTTGTTTTCTTAATAGCCAGTTATCTTTAAGTTGATTTTATGTTTACGAAGAAGTTTACAGTTCTGCGAGTGACGTCATTCGTTGGAATGAAAAACGACGTTATTTTATTTAAAAAAATATCTGCAATCCTTTCATTTTAAAATCTCAGCCATGGAAAATATTGTTATTGAGACAATTATCTCGAAATGGTTTTTGATTCAGCCCTCTAAAAAGAAACTTGGCATACCGAAGGCATCAGCTTTATGTAGTCATCTACCTATAGATATACTACTACAGATAACTGATGCCTAATACTTTTGAGGTATGGTATAGTAGGTTTTGTATTTAGGACACAACTATACAAGACTAATTACCTATACAAAAAGAGGCAAAGCAAAAAAAAATATAAGGTACAGTAACAATTTGTCTACATTATGATTTCTACTTGTTTTAGTATTTTTATCAAAGACTAGGTACCTATCTATCGCTTATTATACGACTTAACGGTTTATTAATTGTCTTAAGAAACTATTGCCAAGACACTTAATTTGTATTAGACTGGATTTAAAATATTATTTTACCTTCTAATTAAGAAAGGACCTAGACAGAAGTTTCTGCTGTTATAATTAAATTCCTACTTAGTTTAAAAGTGTTCAGTCTAGACTCGTTTGAAGTGATTTCTTTAAAAATTGAAGTTCTAAAGTTTTTAATTGCCTAACTTCTTACTTGTATCAACTAAAGATAAATACCAAAGAAAAAGTTAATGTGATTTACACTAGAAAGGTTGAACCACCTTTTGACACTAGCGGCCTAAAAAAGAAAAAAAATCTTTTTCTGTAAGTAAATGGCCGCTTGAACTTTTTTCTTCATAATATTTGCCAGTATTTGTTTCTTTTTGAATAAAAACTTCATAGAATTTCCTTTCAATTAATAAAATGAAATGCTGCAATAATTTCTATAAGCGATCATAGAAAATAGGAATGTTACCTTCAATTTACACCTAAAGAAAAATAAGATATAAAAGATACGTACCTACCTTAATTTCTACCGCAAAAAGAAAGAGTCCTAAAATGAATAATAAAATTATTCATTTTAGGTAAAATTGCTCATGGTTTTTTAGGTAAAATTGCTCATGTTGGCTTCCCAAGAAATGAAATATACCTATCTAACATAATAGAAAGGGAAAGTTGACAAAACGTTGACATCTGGTCTTGAATTTACATCCTACAATGGCAAGTATTTTTATCAGTTTTTGAGTATAAAAACAAAAAAATTGCATAATTATTTGCATTGAAAAAGACCTAGGTCGCCTAAATGATTGAATTGAATATTTTTTTTAATCGGTTTCCATCAGATTACATGAAAAGATTTTCTGTTTATCTCTATCTTGAGTAAAATAAAAATTTTTTAAATGAAAATTGTTGTATAATGTGTTTTTACTTATTAACTGTATGTAATCTCTCAACAACAAAAATCAGTCCGATAGGTGTCCGATTGGTTGATTTTAAATGCACTGAATATTCATGTAAGTAAAAGATTTTTTTATTTTTTTTCCAGGCGATTTTTTATCAGCTGTTCCATAGAAAATGTCAATAGCTACTCGACCAAAATATATGAAACAGCTGTTTTTTTTTAGATTTCAATGTTAGCCCCATAGTAAATGGTTCAGTTTTATGGTCTGAAGCATCCCATAAAGAATTTTACGCATACATGTTTACACCCTGTATAATTAATGTTCATCTCATCAAAGTAAAACTCTGATTAGTTAACGATTCAAGGAACAATTTAAATTATTGGCGCAGAAAAAAATCTTTTTGATGTTAACCTCAAACGAACAGGGGAGGAAAGGGGTGAAAGCTAACGATAGAAAATTATAATTAATATTCTGCCGCTGGCAGAGCCATTTATATAAATTGAAAAGGATATAAAAAGAGGTTACACAAATAATAATTAGTTAGTATTACGGTTAATATGTTTATTGGTTTTGACTACTAGAGAAACCGTGGTGGTCTAGTGGCGAGTAATCTTGCCTGCCGTGCAGGATGCGATGGTTCGTTCCCCGTCCAGGTGCCCGATTGCACTAAGTTAAAACATCGAAGTTCTATTCTTATCCAATTTCAGTTCTAATTACATAGCAATCCAATTACTATTCAACTCAAAGACAACTCTTCTATATTGTATTTCTCATTGTTTTTTATGCTGTACTACAAATTGTTGTCTGTAAAATAAATACAGGTTTTTTTTTTTAACTGTGCTGAATTCCGCATCGCGCTAAACTCTATGTAACTGACAGCCAATAACGTCATAGCGATCTGTCAAAACGGCTCTAACCAGATGTGTAAAAATGTATGGTTCGTACGTAGTCCCATAACGGTTCAATCACCAAATATTTACCGCGTTTGCAGCCCAGGGCGACTCGTACCAATCGAGACTCGATTCGTTTCAAAACGTGTAAAAATCACTCAGGAAGTCTCTCTGCCTTACTCTACATAATACACAATCTTCGTATGCTTTTTCTCTTTCGCCTAAAATGAATTCATCGAGCGATTCAGAAATTGATTTTGCGTTTTCTGGTTTTTGTTTAATTTCCTCGTAATCGAAATGAAAAGCAGAGTGTTTAACTCGGGTGAAAGTTACCCATTTCACACTCGAGCTATGGCACCCCTCACGTTCGTTCGGGACGCCAATGTGAAATGGATGGCATACTATTTGTTTGGATGAATAAACGAATTTTTAAGTGTGTCCGAAATAGACATGACGCCAACTACCTAATCATATTTTCAAACAGATTTCCGATCGATATACCTATACAGGCTGAAATTGATATCATTAGCATCCTTATAAACTATCAAACTCAACAACTACGGAAGCAAGCCGATCGGAAAAAAAAATCTGCTTTTCCATATTAAGCTGCAATGCCAACTTACTCAAATGTGTTCAACAGCAGATTACTGTATAGCTCAGGAAGCTGCTACTATTTATTTACTGCGGACTAGGCTTGGAAAATACAGGGTGAAATTAATATCATTAGCATCCTTTTAAACTAAGAATCTACCCATCAAACTGAACAACTTTTACCATGCGAGCAAACCGATCGGAGCAAAAAAAAACGGATGTTCCATACTAAACTACAGTGCCGTGCCGCTGCCGACTCAAATGTATGCAACAGCAGATTTTTTTGTGCTCCGATTGGTTTGCACCTAGGTTTGCACCCATAGTAAAAGTTTTTTTGTTTGATGGATAGACTCTTAGTTTAAAAGGATGCTAATGATATCAATTTTACCCTGTACATATATTGTGTAGTAGGTACGACAAAGAACTTAGATAAATTAATTTTCTGTGGTATTCCTGCCAATCATTGCAAGTTTGGCCACGAGCGGTTGTGGCATTCGCGTGATGTTCACGTTTGTGTTTGCTACGAGGCTGCGCCGTCTTTTCAACTGTATTTTTGCAAAAAAAACCATCCTTGATACAGAAGTACCAGGTTTATAAGTCTTACCGATGTACCTGCGCAGTTGACAAATTTTAATAGCGCGCGAAATTATATTGACCAATCAGGATGAGCCACCTTCAATCCGTTTACGCTATTGGCTAATTTGTTTTCGCGCCCTTTTCGCTGCTATCCGACTTTGGCTAATTTGTTTTCGCGCCCTTTTCGCTGCTATCCGACTTTGTTTGATTATTTTTTGACCGTTTGATTACTAAATGCCTTTGGGTTTTGTCGGTGACTCGGTCCAATAGGCCTTACATGCCACCCCCGAGAAAACGATAAAAATCGAGATGTGCCTCCATCTTTATTATTTTACGTATGCCAGAAAGAGCGCGCATGACGTTTTTCTCGTTTAAACGCTTTGTCGTGTGTGGCATGTTAGCCATGCAGCTCTGCGCAAACGAAGATTGACGAGCGGAATTATTTTCCTGGTCGTACTGTACTCTCACAAACTACTTAACTTGGCAGAAATGCACTGCTAGTGCTAATCACAAGCAAAACGATATTGATTCATAAATAAAATAAAATAAAACAATCATCAGTCAATAAATCTTCATATTAAATATCTACCCAACTGTATACTATTCACAAGCAAAACGATTTTGATTCATAAATAAAATAAAATAAAACAATCAACAGTCAATAAATCTTCATATTAAATATCTACCCAACTGTATACTATTCACAAGCAAAACGATATTGATTCATAAATAAAATAAAATAAAACAATCATCAGTCAATAAATCTTCATATTAAATATCTAACCAACTGTATACTATTCACAAGCAAAACGATTTTGATTCATAAATAAAATAAAATAAAACAATCATCAGTCAATAAATCTTCATATTAAATATCTACCCAACTGTATACTAATTAACAAGCAAAACGATATTGATTCATAAATAAAATAAAATAAAACAATCATTAGTCAATAAATCTTCATATTAAATATCTACCCAACTGTATACTATAGTCTAAAAATAGGTACCAGAAGCAATATTAAACGCGCATCGGAGATGGGGTGGTTTCCTCCCTCGCCCTATATTTGGCATCTATCGATATTACGGAGACTGCATCGATTTCAATTTCCGAACCCATCTTGGCAAACCCGTAATGAACCACTGTTTCACCAATATTGCCTACCTATCAATTTATCAGTGAGGTAAGTACTTATGTATTATATTCACTTACATACATTATTTATTATAAGCAGTACATACTTATACATACTATGCTTATACGATGAATACCAACAAACTTTTGTTAAATAAGCTGCGGGTGCTTGGAAACCGACAATTTTCATATTTACCTTATGGTTTACCTACGTTAGGCTACAGTCTCCCACAAATTTTAGTTGGTATTAAAATGCGTGTTGTTTTCTGTGTATCAATGTAGGTATTTTTGTATTTTAAAACTTTGTGGAGAAAATAAATAATTTTATTCCAAATTGAAATAGGTATTATTGAATTTTTTGATTTTATTGAACCAAGTACCTAAATGACATTGGGAATCTGTGAATTGAGAAGGTTTGTTATTGGGGCCTTACTGTCCGTCTGTTCGTTGGTGTCTTCGTCTATTTTTAGAAACTGTTCGGCAAGTGTTTTAACACTTGCCGAATCGATCTTTAGATGGCTGCTTTTTGTAGCTGAATGTAACTAAGTACTGGGTTTCAATTAGTTTCGATTAGTTTTAAACTGTGGCGAAGATACATACATACATACATATGCTCACGCCTATGTCCCACTACTGGGGTAGGCAGAGACAACAGATCGCCACATGCTATGATTCCGACACACATCTTTCGCCTCCTCAACATCCATAACTTTCTTCATCTAAGCTCGTCGGTTCCGGGTACATTTTATTTGGCCCTTCTTCAATACGCATCCGATTTAGTCAGCATACGTGCGCCTAGGGCGACCCCTTTCAACCATCCCATTCACACTTGCCTTGTAAATTTCATACGTCAACCTACTTTCCCTCATTCTTTCCACATGGCCAAACCACCTTAACATGCCTTTTTCAATCCTAGTCACTACATCTTCTTTCAGACCACATCTTTCTCTAATCACACTATTCCGTAACCGGTCCTTCAAAGTCACACCACACTACGCAGGGAGCGCATTTCAACCGCATTTATTCTAGATTCATGCTTCTTCTGCCATACCCAACTCTCACTTCCATACATTAAAGTTGGTGCCAACACACCGTCGTGAACCGCCAAGCGAGCCTTTTTAGACATATTTTGACTGTTCATGACGGTGTCCAAGGCTCATATTTCCTACTTTCACTCTTCTCTCTATATCTCCGTCGTACTTTCCGTCTCTTGTGAACATACAACCCAAGTACACAAACTCACTGACTTGCTCCAGCCTTTCATCACCTATCATAATCTTACATTCAATTCTTACGGTCACTGTTTCATCGCGCTCGATAACCATAACTTTCGTCTTCTTCACTGGCTTCTGGCACTTCTGGCGAAGATGCTTTGGTAGTATACCGGTGGTTGATAATACTATAGGGACAATGTAGACTTTATTTTGATTCCAGATTCTGGCGACCTCATCCTGAAGATCATTATACTTGTGTACTTTTTCAGCCATTGTTTTTTGAATATTAAGAGTGTTGTGTAGCTGTAACAGTTATATCGATACTTATCGATCGTAAGTAATTTTACTATTTTTATCCTGAGCTGCCTCCGTGGTCTAATGGTTAAGAGCATTGAGCTCTCGACACGGAGGTCGTGGGTTCGATTCCCACGTGGGACACCTAGTGATATGTCACTTAGTGCGTTTTTCCCCAGTTGGTTAGGACATTGCAGGCTGAATCACCTGATTGACTGAAACGAAAGATGATTCTGTGCTTCAGATGGCACTTTAAGCCGTTGGTCCTGGCTACTATATCTCTGGTGGTGGTAGTCGTTACATAAAAACCCCCGTAACCACCACAGGGCCGTAAGGCGGTCTGAAAAAACTCTGACACCAGGACTCTGCCTACACAATAAGAACGAGATGAAAGATCCTGTAGTGTGATATCGGGTCGGTTGTAGTGGATAGTCCTGTCTTTTAGTATAGCACGTTCGAAATACATCTGCAACTAACACATTTTAGTTGTAGCAATGTACATACCATACTGTACTTAAGGTGGTTGCAGAGGAGTCAATTTTATACAAAACTTTGACGCACAATACGCGTAGACGGTATTAATATAAGTAACTTTGTATGTATGGAAAAATAGTTTAGAAAATCTAGATGCCGTGTCACAAATAACATTTGCAATTTATAAAATAATTACGAAGATACAAAGCTTTGAAATTTTTCATACAAAATTTTAAAAGATTTATATCTTCGTAATTATATCATATATTGCAAATGTTATTTGTGAAGCGGCAACTAGATTTTCTAAACTATTTTTCCATATATAAAATATTACTTTTATTAATTCCGTCTACGCGTATTGTGCGTCAAATTTTTGTATGGACTGAAACCACCTGAGTGAGTGCGCTAAACACAGGTGCACTCTCTCTTCTGATGGAACGGGAACGGTACTGATATTTAAATAGATATTTAAAACCGAAAATACGCAAAAGTTGCAAAATCCTGTTAAAGCCACATTAATTCCCTCAATCCAGGTGTTCTCTAATGGATTCTACCAAGCCTGCCTACTGTTTGTAAAATGAAAAAGCTTTTGATTGCTATTAAATAGCATTTATTTACTAGATATACCTACATAAATACGTAGTAAAACTTTCTTCCTGTACCTATTATTTATCAATTCGTTTTAATGTCCCGTAGCTATTACCACAGCAGTGTTGCCAGAAGGTTACTTTTGTAACCTTTTACGTGATTTTTAGCTCTTTTAGGTTACATTTAGGTTACACGATTCAAAAGGTTTTACTTTTAGGTGATTTTTCGGAAAATTTATAATTCTTATTTTTCCATGTAACTGAACGCTTTTTCATATTATTTGCTATATTTTATAACGCATAACGTTCGTAACCTAGCGAGTGCAGCTCCTAAAAAAACACTTTTCTCTCTCACACTAATGTATACCAAATCTGAAACCAAATCACAAATGAATGAAGCGTCTCACTTACTCGCTCGATCAGTCAATCGGATAAAAAATGCAACTTAAAATGGAAAACGCTACTGAATTGTTTATATTTCTGTAAGTTACCAAGCAACATCTGTCTATCAACGTTTAATACCTTAATACTGGGAAAAATACAAAAAGTTTCTTTTTACACCAAAAGGTTACTTCTTTATCTATTTCTAGTTACTTTTGACAAGATCCGGCTGGCAACACTGTACCACAGTACAAGAAAGAGTATCTAGTACTACATACTATTACTAAGCCTTCGCTGCTGTCGAATCGATCCGTCCGTTCATCCGTCCGTCCGTAGGAGCCGCGCGATGCCTTAAGATTTTTCCCTGACCGAACAACCTTGACCCTTTCAGAGCCGCCTCACATCTACTAAACTGCGTCATTTTACTAGGTATACCTATTTTTGACTAGCTTGTCCTTCATTATGTCACTGTGGTGCCTTCTAATCTAAGAAGATAAAATTCGAAAATCATAAGAATTCGCACCAAATTTTACAATCATCTAATTAACTCATTAAATATTAGTCTTTAAAAAAATTTGCTTCATAGCACTTTTAGATCTTAATATTTTCTATACAATGGTGGATCATGTCGCAAGTAAAAGTGACTTCAACTTATAAAGTACACATACAAGTTGCACATAATACAGATTTATTCCAATATTTATGTTTTCCGTTGAACACGGTTTCATATATATTTTATGGAAAATAAGCAATGTAGATTATTGCTATTGTTTTCATTAATTTGTATGTCTTGCAAATAATGAGAAGATAGCTTTTAAAAACCAGAGAAATGGCCTGCGTTTACCTATGGGGAGCCTCTTAAGGTCCATCCTAACTCTAAAGGGTTGTGTCATTTCTTTTGAACTGTTAATTAGGGAGCGTTAGCACAAAACAAATAAAAAAAAAGGTTTTAACAAGATACAAGTTTTTACAAGATTTAGTGCGGGATTATTTTATCTAAGATACAATCTTATTACAAACATAATAATAATTGTAGAGAAAACACAATAACAAAATATCGCGGTGTCATTTTTCCCAACTATCGTCAATCGGATAGTTCTCTACAGTATCGCATCGCAAATAAATTCGATTTTATATTCCATTCAAGGCATTCGGTACCGGAACGTTGAGTACGCTTACAAATCAACTTCAACGAAAGGTCTCCGTGAACCATATTATCCACTCTGAATCAATGTGTATTTTCCATTCCCATAGGACTGTTTTATTTAAAATTAAACCTCAAACTAAAATCAGAATCACTGATCACAATCATCAGAAATACTGACTTTATACATAAACTGCACTTGTTATATATATTTCGTTGTGTTCTCAAAAACTTTGCTATATCTTTTAAAATTATTTGAACGGGGAATGTAAAGACGGAGACAAAAGAAGAGGGAAGCGTGATGACTTTTTTTTTTAATTTTACTTGTACAATAATAGATAGGACATTCACATCAAGGTTCAAGGAGTGAAAAGTGCAACTGAAAAGACACCTTATGCTTAAATAAAGAAAAACCAAATAAATGGTTTTTTTCCATAATTTTCTTTAATGTATTTATTCAAAACAGAGGTAATACATCTTATTATACAAAGCCTCCCTACGAAAACCACAAATAAGACGCCTTGTACGACATTCACGGAAAGTAGACGCATGGAAGTCATCCAATAACCAATTTATTAGATTCCCCTTGTTGTATTTTTACCAACTACGAACTTTTGATCCGCGACTTTGTCCGCGTGGATCACCCCTTTAGGTCGATTTTCGAAAAATCCTTTTTTAGTTCACCCCTATATCATCTGAAGAATGTATATTCCACATGTTTCTATCTTCAGCCGTTTAGGCTGTGCGTTGTCTGTCAATCACTTACACTCAGTTGCAGAAACGCTCATTAAAGTTAACCCTCCATTAAATCTCTTGCCGTCACTTTCAGTTTTCTTGACGTTATAAAAGCTAGCAAGAGATTTAATAGAGGATTAACTCTAATGAGCGTTTCTGCAACTGAGTGTTAGTCACTCAGAAGTTTAAGACAGTCCTACTAAAATGGAATTGTAGTTCTTTTCATTCACACGTGAACTGAGAAGAAAAGTTTTAAATTTACTGCGCACCTTCGAGATGGCTTTTTCTGTTTATGTGTAAAAATTACATAGAGTTAGAGGAACATTTTCTTTATTTTCCATCTTTTTTTTTTCAAAAATAGCTTCAAACAACAAAATTGGATAACCGACGACGTACTTTATTAGAATCCCAGAACAGAGCAAAATCGACTCCCATGAAAAATAAACAACCACAAGTATCACGTTACGGATTGGTGACATTAAGCTAGTAATCAACTTGCTTGCTTTGACTTCTAACATTATATAGCTTAACTAATATACATCGGATGCATCCACGGAGACTTTGCGATCAAATAAAAAAATTATCAAATGAACGTTTGAAACATCGAAACACCACTAGCGCCATTCAACATCATCATCATCAGCCTATAAACTTCCAACTGCAGGACACAGATCCACCCTCGAGGAGAGTGTATGGGGGTCAGTCGTTCAGTCCACCAAGCGTACCCAATGCGCATTGGTAGTCTTCATATACATGCACCACATGTCCTAAGGACTGGATTGAGGTCAAGAGCAAACCCATTTTAAAAAAAAACAACATTTTCTTCTTCAGCGTATGCAGGGTTTCGTCACCATGTTTTCCTTTACCGTTTGAGAGCAGTCGGTATTAGGTACGTACATATTGCGGATTTGGAGTGTCGCAACACGCTACCGACGCTTTACGTCATTAGCAACTGATTAGTACCAAGAACATTGTATATATTTTTGATTAGTACCTCATGTTTTCTCAACGAATATCAGTTGCTGTCAAGCTGACCTGATTTGACAGTCAGATGTGCAATCTCTATCTTATTCTGTCGAGTCGATGACATATCATTGAGTTTTAACTGTGGATTCTTTAAAGCCGTGGTGGTCCAGTGGCAAGTAACCTTGCCTGCCGTGCAGGAGGCGATGGTTCGATCCCCGTCCAGGCCAACTCGTACCAATGAGTTTTTCGGAATTTATGTACGATTTGTAACACCATTGGCTTTTCGGTGAAGGAAAACATCGTGAGGAAACCTGCATGCTTCAATTTCGAGGCATGTATTGTACCCACTGTCCATTACAAGTGGCGACGGGCTCACTCTTCGTCACACTGGACAGAATTTCGGTACTAGTGAAACGTGGATGTTCTGAGGTTTCAGAATATCTCTGACTATCCCCTCGGGGAATATAGTCGTGAGCATTATTATGCTATGCTATGATTCTTTAAATAATAATAGAAAAATATACCTTTCGTACATTTCCCCTTTCGTGATGGACCATTGATTATCATGACATGACCGTGCCACCGCACTTTTTCCCAACACGGTTGAAAGGCCGAGTGTAGAAATAATAATAGAAGGGATAAAAAACATTCCCACAAGGTGTAAGCCGGGACAAAGGGAAAAGAAATAAAATTGAGCGGAGCACCCTAAGGGTGCGATATAACTTCTAGATAAGGATGAAAGTGGTTGAATGAGAAAACGTACCAATTTGGACCCCGTTTGAAGCATCTTTTAAGGATATACGAAAATAATGAACTAAGTTGAAATAGGCACTTTTACGTAATTACAGGATTTTCCCCGAAGCGGTTTATAGATGGCTGTCAAACTTTTGTTGCTCTGAATGAGTATAATTTACCGGATTTTGTCGGTGCGAAGTGATTATGAGAAATCATTAAAGATTGTGGCAATGGGCCAGCATGCATTATTTCGATAGGTAATTGACGGTGTCCACCACATGTTTGTCATTTAGTTGCATAGATATAGATAATCAGCGACTCATGCAAAGACTAACCTGAATATTTGTGAATGTTTAGATGTAACATTTAGACATAATAACTAAAAATATACTTACATAAAATATAGACATAATTATTATTTCACCTAATTAAAGTACCACCTCCGTTTTTTACTTTCAATATTTATTCCGACCCATCGATACATAAATGTCTATATTTTTTAAATGTGAGTATAAATTTTTTAAACAAACTAAATTAAATAGTAAAAACACTAGAACAAACAAAACCCTAAAGTTAAATCTAACTATTCTAAAAATAACCACAACAATAAATATTACATGTACCGTAGAACTTACTTCATTAAAAAGCCCGCCCCAGGTCAAACCTGACCCGAAAGTGCCCTTGATGCTGGACGGTTTTCCACGTTAAATCGCTAATGACACCTTATTTCCAAATATTATTGGTTATCATTAATTATCAAAATCATAGACATGTTGTGAAGGTTCACATCAAATTAGATATTTCGCTACCAGTCAATCCGGTTGCAGATTAGAGTCCCGTCCGATATCTACTATATTATATTTTTCAATCATTAAATGTTTATTCAATTAAAGACGGGATACACAATTTTAAATAAACTAAATTATTATCTAAACTAGACCTAAACTAATATAATATATAAGAAGAACTTATAACTAATGAATTATATATTTATAGGCGACAAAAGTTAAAAAAAAGAAAGAAATGACACGTGAACCTATGCTATTCCAGGAGCCCGCCACGATTGGTTTCTCGTCTAAAGGAGCCTAGAATACTGGCGTCATTGCCGCGTTGTCATTAAATCATTAAATTGATTTGCAACACCTTTATTATTTCCACTTTTATCAATAAACTGTTTGAAGTTTGAACTTAGTAAGTAATTGAAGTTCAAAATGGAATTAAGTTTCTGGTAACAGACAATTTTCTTTGCCGTCCACAATTTCCCGGCGTTACATTATTCTTCACTTGATTAATGACGAAGACGCCTTTCTATTTTAGGTTTCAGAGTGGCTAAGTTATTAATCAAAGTTTGAAAGTTTGGTCTAACTAATGAAACGTGTTTAGCCTAATTTTACACAAATTTACATAGGTATCTAATGAAATAATTTAAGTTAGTATCTAAAGGTCACACTCATCGAATTTTTGGTAACTCTTGAGTTTGCGGTCATCATCATCATCAGCCTATCATCGTCCACCGCTGAACATAGGCCTCTCCCAATTAAGGCACGCCAGGACATTCTGCCCTCGGCCTTCCTCATCTAGAATTTCCCCGCTACATTTATTAGGTCGTCTGTCCAGCGGGCCGCAGGGCGTCTCTCACTACGCCTGCCAGTTCGTGGTCTTAGGTCCGCCACATACATACGGAATTGCGATCCGGAATCCTGATTCAGGATTCAGTGTTGTCAACTATGGTTATAAAAATTACTTGGAGTGCTGTTTAAAAAATGTCTGAAATCAAAATGAATGAAATACCAAAATAATGACAGTTGTATTTTTAGGTATTTATTAAAACGAAAAAAACAATTTCTATACATGATAATTAGTATCATGTGATGATGCATAGGACATAATGTGCATACATAATGGTATAAAACATTGTCACACAAGCGATTTTTGAGCGTAAACGATTTTGCAACTATACCGCAACGACATCGCAACTGCACCGTCGCGATACGGCATCGTTCCATCAACGCCTACGCTCTAAAATCACTTGTTTGATATGACTATAAATCTTTAAAAAATGCCACCTAAGACCACAAAAAATCACTAGATCTAGTGGAAAAGTCTCTGAAAGCGGCAACACTCCATCCGGAATCTAATTCCGAATCAGGTTTATTCCGTATGTATGTGGCGGACCTTAGGTTCGTGGGTTCTAGAACTCTGACACCCCATCGGTTGTCAGTTCTTCGGCAGATATGACCAGCCCATTGCCACTTCAGCTTGCTAATTTTCTGAGCTATGTCAACCACTGGTTCTTTTACGTATCACTTCACTTCATCTGTGATGTGATCTCTCAGAGAAACACCAAGCATTATAGACTAAGAGATAAGTGTACTTTTTGCAACCATCAGCTGCAAGGCTGATTCAGTGTTTATGAGGTGTAGAGCATCTCTGTGATGGGGAAGGACCAGGTCTGCCTGCATAACTCCAGTCGGTTTAGAAGTTACTGATGTTTAAAGGTCAGTAAAAAATTTACGATCAGCTGCAGGGCTGATCATATGATATTATTGTAGTGTGCACTGTAGCTATGTAAAAAGTACAAAAACTAACATGAACTGCCTGTCGGTTTAGACGGCCTTTGAACGGCTGTATCTCCTAAGCCGACTGATGAACCATGTCAGTTTTAGTACTGTTCACATAGCTACAGTGCACACTACAATAATATCATACGATTACTTGTTTTTCGATTCGATTGATATCGATTGATTATTAATTGCAGCTGATCGTTAATTTTTTACTGACCTTTAAATGTCTGTAACTCCTAAACCGACTGAAGTTATGCAGGCAGACCTAGTTCATCCCCATCGCAAAGATGCTCTACACCCCATAAACACTGAATCAGCCTTGCTGCTGATGGTTGCAAAAAGTACACTTATCTCTTAGTCTATTATAGCTCTCACCATAGCCCGCTGAGCGACCTTGAATTGATGACCTAATCCTAACGGTCCACGTTTCCGTACCATAGTAGGTTTACCTAGTTTTCTGTATTACGTGATATTATTAGAACGAACAAATTACCAATTTATGCACATGTAAAATAGCAAAATCATAATTATAATTTAAATCTAGGCCGACGGTATGTAACTTTATGATTTACGAGCTTTAACCCGCGATTTTGTCCGCACAAATTATATACCAGATTTTAAGTCAGATCATTAGCTATCAAACAAAAAAAGTTTCATCAAAATCGGTTCAGTAGTTTTTGCGTGATGCACGTTCAAACAAACAAACACACAAACAAACAAACAAACAGACAGACAAAAAATCCAAAAATTGGTGATATGGAATCAGGGACACCTAAAAACCATATCGTAACTTTTTTTTTGTTAATATCTTCAATGTACTGACAAACTTTCTACTACAGTTTTATAATAGTTTAGACATACTTTTGATTTTCGTTCAAGTGGCGACTGACGGGCTCACTCCCCGTCACACTGGACATAGCTTCGGTACTAGTGAAACGTGGATGTTCTGAGGTTTCAGAATATCCCTGACTACCCCCGGGAGGATATAGTCGTGAGCATATGTTATGCTATGCTGATTTTCATTCTACAATACCTACAGATAACATATTAGTCCATCAGCCAACCTATTTCCTCATGCTCCCAGCACATTTTTTTATTCCCAGCACTTTTTATTTATATCCTCAACCGATTTAGGTCAGTGCCTCCATTTCGCCGTTTTGTCGTTGAATTTTAATGGGTGCCACGGATATTAAAAAGAGAGAACTAACTCGAAACTTTGTTTCAAATGATGAATATTTAAATATTAATCACATTGATTGGTAAAGTTCGTCGTCAATAATATGGGATCAGTATAATTTGGACTGAAATATTTATGAGGCAGAGATAAATCTCTGCCTAATCTCTCTCTTAAAATAAATTTTAAGAAAAGTTTTTTTCTGCTAAATAGCCGTTATTTAAGTACTAGCCCAGTCATTTTACTGAGTTTTGTTAGGCGGGGTAGGAAGTAATTATTAATTGGACTTTAAAACTGTAGCCGGCACCGGCACCATTTAGTGACAAAAAGACTATCTTAAAAACATATTAAAAAAATCGCTACGCAACAAATCAAAATTGTGTGTCCCAGAAGGATTTTAAATTAATAATATTAATACCAATGCACTCATTTGATTTAGATATAAGAAAATAGACATTGAAATTTAAAAAATGAGGTATTTATAAGAAAATACGAATGTATTGTTATGTTATGTGTTGTATTTTCATAACCTTCTAAGTAGACAAAAATATTCACGCCATGTTTGTAGTATGTATAATGGTAAAGCGATTTTTTTTTTTATCTAAATTTAAAATTTGGAGCTGTTGCTGACGTGATTTTTTTTTTAATTTTGGTAAATGTCTAGGCTCAAATTGACTCTTCAATATTATACCGAAAAAAAAATTTCGATTATTAATTAGTCCCGGCTCAAACCGTAAAATGACTGGGCTATACATAATAAATAAGTATCTGTAGTTCATAAAAAAGAGTAACAACCTGACCGACATGACAACTAGGTAGGTACAGTCAACATCAAAAGTAAATGGTGAATTGATGACGAAAGTATCTACGTAAGCTAACGTTCTTTCACGTAATATCTATTAATATCGTAAGATATCGATTTGTACGAGACTAATTTTATTATGAACGAGCGTTAACCCGCGACTTCGTCCGCACAAATTATATACCAGATTTTAAGTCAGATCTAAGCTATCAAACAAAAAAAGTTTCATCAAAATCGGTTCAGTACTTTTTGCGTGATGCTCGTTCAAACAAACAAACAAACACCCAAACAAACAAACAGACAGACAAAAAATCCAAAAATTGGTGAAATGGAATCAGGGAGACCTAAAAACCATATCGTAACTTTTTTTTTGTTAATATATTCAACTGTACGACAAACTTCCTGTTACAGTTTTATAATAGTATAGATTTTGCTAAAGTTCATTGACTTTTGCTGTTGACTGGACCTCTATAATGATGAAATTAGATGTGATTATTGCGCCGCCGTCACCGGAACACAATGTTTTGTCCTCATTGTCACACTTTAAGTTAGGATGTCCAATTAGGTAGGATGTCATTTCACTAACCACCTGTAGGTACCTAATCATTATTGTTTTGCCTTTGACTGCCACAGGATTCTAGTGTATAAGTATAATATTTTTTCCATCTTTGAAATGTTAATAGTGTCAATGTGTACCGAACTGTGATTTGTGTATGTACGTACATTAGTGAGGGCAATGTATACTCCATTTCAAATAGCAACGAAAGTTTAAGGCTATTTTGAATTACAGAAACAGAGATTTGAAACCCTTCCCCTCACTTATTCTTAGAACAGCTTTAGTAACGTTAAAGATATGTCAGATACTGTATCATTCTGGTAAATAAATCGTATTTGCATATCAGAATCGGCCAAAAACCTATTAGCCCAGGCATTTTACGGTATTTACAATTTTGTATAATATTGAAGAGCCAATTTTAGCCTGGAAATGTACAAAAATTTAAAAATAATCACGTCAGCAACAGTTCCAATTTTAAAATTTAGCTATTATCTCGTTCTAAAAAACCTGATGGTAAATTTTTTTTGCACATATTTAAGGCTTTATATATACTACAAACATGGTGTGAATATTTTTGTCTACTTAGAAGGTTTTGAAAAATACATTCGTATTTTCTAATAAATACCTAATTTTTTAAATTTCAATGCCTATTTTAGTGCTCAAAAATAACTTATATTGTTAAATCTAAGACAAATGAGTGCATTAGTATTAATATTATTTATTTAAAAGTTTTCTGGGTCACACAATTTTGATTTCTATGTTGCGTAGCAAATTTTTTTTAATATGTTTTAAGATAGTCGCTTTGTCACTAAATGGTGCCGGTTACAGCCTCAGAAAAATTCGTAAAATGAGTGGGTTATATATAGGAATCGGACAATCTTGTCGTCCTTATTTAAAATGAAGATGAATTTCCTTATTTGAATAGTACTTACTTACTCTTTCTTCTACTGTGCCTTTACAATACGAGGTTTCGAACAAATGAATAGCTACTTTATTACAATAAAATTGTAGAAAACATTTTGTCGCATTTGCTCGTAAGCAGTGGTATAGAAACTTCCACAATGAGAGTTGAAAACTACTCTCAACTTCGCTAAGTAAAACTTTACAATCCCAGTGCCTTGGTGGTAAAGTTAAGGCTAAGAACATAATACTCACTTAAGGTACCTACGATCGGTGCAACTTTGTCTGTGTCAGAATTAAAAAGAAACCCAGGGGAGCGCGTAATTTCTCTATGGGTACCTACTAACTGTACCTTCACACTGATTAATTATTCTTATGACACGACTGGGCAGTATCGCTAGTGAAAAGTGTATGTTTTGAGTTTTCAGAATATCTCTGACTAGCTCCTCGGGGAATGGAGTCGTGAGCATATGCATTCATGCATACCTACTAAGTGGAGATAATGTTTGACAAAAGGTGGAGCCAACTGGCTTTGGAATGGCGATATGAGCACAGCAATCGAGATATTACTTACCTATAGGTACTTATAGTAAAAAAATCATGAGCTCACTTCGCTCGCTCCAGCTTTTTCTTCTTGCCTCGATTTCGGCAAGAGCTGGAAATTTAGTTATTAATATAACAAAAGCTTGAGCTCGCTTCTGGTGTATATTTTCTTTGCTCTAGGTTTTAAGTTGTATTATCATTAGGGATGTTCACAGACAGTAGTCTACCTACAGGTAAGAGGTGTTTATACCGAAACCTTATTAAACAGTGTCTCCTCGCGAGGTTTTCCTTTGCCGTTTGAGAGCAGTCAGTTGAAAAATAAATTAAGTAAACAATTTAAAGTTTTTCTAAAGATGTCAAATCTTTTTTTTGCTATATTCTCCTTAACGTTTTCCAGACTAGTTTGAAATATTAAAACCCGACGAACAGAAATGAATTCGCAGTTGTGCAGCCACCGAAACTGGATATCGAACTTCTTGAGTTATGCATTAAATTGTTTGCATAAAATTCCATGGTCGGAATGGATTACTTCAGAAAAGTTATTGAAGTCTGTATAAGGTCCGCCACATACATCCGGAAAAACCTGATTCGGAACTAGATTCCGTATGCAGTGTTGCCGCTTTCAGAGACTTTTTCACTAGATCTAGTGATTTTTTTATTTCTTAGGTGGCATATTTTAAAGTGACTTTTAAGCGTAGGCGTTGATGGAACGATATTGTATCGTGACGGTGCAGTTGCAACGTCGTTGCGGTATAGTTGCGAAATCGCCTACGCTCAAAAATCGCTTGTGTGATAATGGTTCATGCCATTTTGTATGCAGATTATGTCTAATGTTAAAACTATCGGTAGTCTTTTGATATATAGTTGCATAATATTGAAATACAATTTACAAATCATCATCGTAACGTCTTGACCTCATCACATGATAGTAATTATGATGTATAGAAATTGTTTGTTTCGTTTTAATAAATACCTAAAAATGCAATTGTCATTCACTTGGCGTTTCATAAATTTTTATTTTAGCCATTTTTTAAGCAGCACTAGTATTTTTTGTAACCTTAGTTGACAACACTGAATCCTGAATCAGGATTCCGGATCGCAATTCCGTCTGTGTGTGGCGGACCTAATGCTGGCAGTAAATAAGGCCGAATTTACATCGTCACGCACGTGGAAGAGTGAAATAGGTAGGTTTGCCTCTGCTAAAATAGTAGGTTAGGTAGGTACATGAGAGCAATAATTGAATTGAATTGAATGTAGGTACTGTGGAGGCGTAAAACGGATGGTAGAATAAAATAAAAGCTTTATTGCGTGTTTAGTAATTTATTTTATAATATTTTGCTTTTTGAACCGATCTTCGACTCTCCTCTCGTAATAATCCTTGAAATCCACATATTTTTTTTCACATATTTAACGCTTTACCTACTTCAAACATGGTGTAAATATTTTTGGCTACTTAGAAGGTTTTGAAAAATCCATTCGTATTTTCTAATAAATACCTAATTTTTTAAATTTCAATGCCTATTTTATTGCTAAAAAATAATTTATATTGTTAAATCAAAGTGAAATGAATGCATTGGTATTAATATTATTAATAAAAAAGCATTCTGGGACATACAATTTTGATTTCTATATTGTGTAGCGATTTTTATTTTAATATGTTTTAAGATAGTCTTTTTGTCATTAATTGGTGCCGGTTACAGTTTAAAAGTCCAATTAATAATTACTCCCTACCCCGCCTAACAAAACTCCGTAAAATGACTGGGCTATAGTGTGACAGCAAACCAAAGCAAAACCACATACCTTTTTCCACAAAATTATCAACAGTCGTTATTGAACTAAGTATTACTTATAAGTAGAGATAGTAAGCATAGAGTACTTACTATAATACTGCAGTATGTACATACCTACATAATTATGTATACAGGCTTTAAATTGTTTTAAATTCATTCCATACCTTTTATTCACTTCCAAATTATTAAGTGGTTTAATACTTACCTAGCTTATACATACTCAAAGGGTTTACCTCACTGAAACCCAGTAACCTGTCATCTAATTATTTATTCAATATTCTTTCTAAAAACAGACATCGTTATGCGAACTACGAGTATGTTAGGTTGTTAAACACGTACCTTCCTATGAATGTCAGTAATACCTACCGATACACAATCATACACCACACCCCCGCTACACTTTATAAAAGCGAATCAATTTCAATTAGAAGGTGGTGCAGGAGGGGCGCTGGTGTAATATTGTTGGAATGAAATTATCGGCGAATGAGGCCAAATTTTGTATTGATGACAATATAGTGAAGAGCGTCATTTTATTCTGTCATGCGCTATGCTGCGAGCATTAAAAGCCGTCGTTTGCCGGTGATACCGAAATCTTACTCCAACTCTTGCCATACTAGCCCAGTCATTTTACGGAGTTTTGTTAGGAGGGGTGGGAAGTAATTATTAATGGGACTTTTAAACTGTAACCGGCACCATTTACAGACTAAAAGACTATATGAAAACAAATTTATATAGAAATCCAAATTGTGTGTCCCAGAAGGCTTTTCAATTAATAATATGAATACCAATGCACTCATTTGAATTAGATTTAAGAACATAAATTAGTTTTGAGCAATAACATAGGCATTGAAATTTAGAAAATGAGGTTTTTATTAGAAAATATGAATGTATTTTTCAAAACCTTCTAAGTAGACAATAGTAGATTGAGAGTTACGCAGTTATTATTTAATCTAGAAATAAACATTTTAACGGGTTCTTACCGCGTTTTGGTATATTTGAGTTCCCGATATTTCGGCAGTGTTACAACTGCAGTTGAACCCGTTAAAATGTTTATTTCTAGATTAAATAATAACCGCGTAACTCTCAATCTACTATTGTCTATTGTCTATTTCTAGATTAAATAGTAGATTGTTAACCAAGGGATGAAAGTCGCCCATTTCACACGAAATGTTTGGGGCCCCGAGCGAATGTGAGGGACGTCGATATTTCGAGTGTGAAATGGGTGACTTTCACCCGAGTTAAATACTCTGCTTTTCATTTCGAATGCGAGGAAAGTAAACAAAAGCTAGATATAATATGCAAAATCAATTTCTGAGCTTGATGAATCAATTTAAGACAAGGCACGTTTCAAAACGTTTGAAAAAAATTGGAATCACTGGGGGTGCCAATGCTAAAGAGAACAAGCATAAACGTAATGTGCCTATGTTAGAGTGAGGCAGATAGATATATCTAAAACTTTAAAGCCCTTTTTTTTTCTTTTTACGCAACTATATGGCGTTTTTTTTTGCTTTTTTTTTTGCCTTTTTTTTCTATTGGCTTTTGGTTTTTTTTTTTATTTGGCTTTTGGCTTTTGGCTTTTTTTTTCTTGTGAAATGTGGATGTTCTGAGGATTCAGAATATCTCTGACTACCCCCTCGGGGAATATAGTCGTGTGCATATGCTTATGCTTATGCTAAAATTAGAATTTAAAGTAATGGAATAGAATCCAAAGTTGCGGATTTCATGCACATAACCTCGTCCTCCGCAAAAAGTGACAGAAAAGTTTGTTAGTAGAATTCTAAGAGCAAGGAAGTTTCCTTGCTCTTAGGTAGAATTACACGTGTAGGTAACTCGTCCATCCCAAGGATGGTGAAGAATTAGTAAACAAGTATTATTTGGTCCATAGTAATATTAAGTTTATGATTTGGTCATAGGTATTACTAAAACTATTTGTTATGTTAGATATATTGGAATGATACAACACAAAATATAATATAATTATATATTAGAAAGATTAGAAACACGGAACTGCGCTCCAGAACTGGCATAGCGGACGTGGGGCGCAAGACAGCTCAGCTGAAGTGGGACTGGGCCGGACATGTCTGTCGCATGCATTCGGAAAGATGGCCCAAAATCACCACAGACTGGGTTCCCCAGGATGGTCGCCGGCATCGAGGCAGACCCAGATAAAGGTGGATGGATGCCTTCTTGGAGAGTTGGCCAGAAGTTGCACACAATATTATACCTGTCTATTGTGTGCAACTTCTGGCGAGTAAAAGGGGAGGCCTTTGCCCAGCAGTGGGACATCGAACAGGCTACGTAAAAAAATATATATTAGAAAAGAAATTGTGGATCATTCTGTATAAAGAAGACTTTCAATCAATCCTGAAAAAAGGACCTCCTAAAAATACATTCACAAAAATGTCAATGTGTACAACTTTCAATTACCCTTTATCCCTGGCTCGCGTAACTCGAATCGAAGGCACATTTCATTTCGATTTACTCGAAACAAAATAAAGGACAAAAGAATATAGGTAATCGAATTGTATTTTTCTTGCAGGGTTCCACTTACGTAGGAAACTTCAAGCATCGAATGCTGATTGGCAGATATCTTTCTTTACTGCGGCCGAGCAATAGCAAGTCAAGCTCAATATGCTATGAATTAGTGTGAACCAGAGAAGTTACGCTGTAAAACAGAGTCGACTTATTGAGCAAAGACCAAAAAAATATATAGCCCAGTCATTTTACGGTTTGAGCCGGGACTAATTAGTAATTGACATTTTTTTTGAAGAGCCAATTTGAGCCTAGAAGTATACCAAAATAAAATAAAAATCACGTCAACAACAGTTCCAATTTTAAAATTTAGATATTATCTCGTTCTAAAAAACCTGAAGGTAAATTTTTTTTTGCACAAATTTAAGGCTTAACCATTATACATACTACAAACATGGTGTCAATATTGTTGTCTAATTAAAAGGTCTCGAAAAATACATTCGTATTTTCTAATAAATACCTCATTTTTTAAATGTCATTGCCTATTTTATTGCTCAAAAATAATGTCAAATAAGTGCATTGGTATTTAATATTATTAATTTAAAAGCCTTCTGGGATACATAATTTTGATTTCTATGTTGCGTAGCAAATTTTTTTAAATAATTATGCTTTAAGATAATCTTTTTGTCACTTAATGGTTCCGGTTACAGTTTAAAAGTCCAAATAATAATTACTCCCTACCCCGCCTAACAAAACTCTGTAAAATGACTGGGCTAATAGCCATGAATAGAAGCGGCTTGACTCCAGAGTCTTAAAGAACAACTCTCGCGCCCAGGACAAGTATCTAAATCGGCACCCCCAATATTATAGGGGCTGCTGGTTAGTCGTTTGCAATAGTTGCAGGTAGTGTATATAGAATATATGAAATAATAAGTGAACCGAATTTTTGTTTTACTATTCTGCTATGTTTTTGGTAATCTGTCTCTATTATTTTATTTTAGCCTGTTACACAACCGCCCCTGGCTGGAGCGAGCCCCTTTGCCCTGCCCTAGATACGACTCTGAATTGAAGACCAAAAAAACTAATTAGTTAATGAAATGGTTCGATTCGAATGAAAACGACATCGATCCGGTTGTATTAATAGGTATTAACTTTTAGTTTTGGATTTTGGTTTTAATTTTTAATTACTTATCCGACGAAATAAGCTGGTTGAGACCAAGCTTCATAGCCTAGCCCACCGCCGCAGAGTAGCCTGCTTGTCGGTCTTCTACAGATTGTACTTCGGTTAGTGTGCCCAAGAGCTGCCTGAGCTCATCCCGCCTTCCCCTTTCTACTATCGAACTTCCAGACGCACCGCGGGATACCACCCCTTCTTGGTTGATATCCCACATATCCGCAATAAGCGCCTTTCTGATTCTTTTATAATGCGCACAGCCAAGGAGTGGAATGCCCTGCCTCCGTCAGTATTTCCGAGCGCTTATAACCATTAATTACTTTAAAGTACGAGTGAATAGGCTTCTTACATCGTTCTTACATAGCTCGCTACATCTTCGACCCCATCTTTGTTCTGAGGACTGGATTGAGGTCAAGAGCAAACACAATTTTGATCTATACTATTATAAAACTGTAACAGGAAGTTTGTCTGTACAAAGAAGATATATTGTGATATTGTGCAATAAAGAATATTTGAATTTGAATTTTGAATTTGATATTAACAAAAAAAAAGTTAAGATATGGTTTTTAGGTGTCCCTGATTCCATTTCACCAATTTTCGATTTTTTGTGTGTCTGTTTGTTTGTGTGTTTGTTTGTGTTTGTTTGGGTGTTTGTTTGTTTGTTTGTTTGAACGAGTATCACGCAAAAACTACTGAACCGATTTTGATAAAACTTTTTTTGTTTGATAGCTTATGATCTGACTTAAAATCTGGTATATAATTTGTGCGTACGAAGTCGCGGGTTAACGCTCGTTAAAAAATAAAATTGAGTCTTTTCGATTCAAGGTTTTGTTTGTTACATTCTCTTTGATACCAGCTGACGAAATGGAATCCCACCGCATCCCGGCGTATAATTTCTCTGTGGACCCTCCAGACGATTATATCACTTCAACATTCTATAACACTTCAATACGAGTTCACTTTCAACCACGAGGACCTACTTAGTTACCTGCGGAACCCAAAAACGTGAAAAAGGCGAGGGCGTATGCCGCCTAGTCAGTGAACCGAAGCTAAAGGGGATTGCCGTGTCGGCCGTGGGCTTTTATAAATATTACACAATTTGCTGACTCTACGAGATTGCTTGCTGTTTCAGGAGTTTATTTAGATATTTTTTTGTAGAATTTTTTATGTTTCCTTAATTATCCTTTGGTGTTCTGTAGCGAGTTCAAAAAACTCTAGGTTCACTATGGAATTTTAACATAACTATATACTTAACCTTATATATTCCCCGAGGGGAATTTCTTAATAAGTACTTATAGAGATAATATGATCACGTTGCTGTAGCTCATGCCAATTCTGATGCATATTAATTTGTGTACTGTTTAATTTGTGTATTGTCCACCAATCCGCATTGGGCATTCGTGGTGGACGTTAGTCCTTACACCCTCCTCGAGGGTAACACTGCGCCATAAAGTGGGATGTATGTAGGCTGAGATTGATGATGTAATTGTTTTAGAACAGTGTGACTATCTAAAGATCCTAGATCGCCACTATTACTGGGCCGCGACCGTGAACACAATAGGCAATACACGCTTCAAAATTACCATAAGGGTCGGCACTACCCACGACCCGTTTGAAAATATGTCAAAAGAAAAAGACCGGTAGCCGATAACACTCAACCCTATATCTTATAAGATTAATGAACAAATCCATTTTGTAGCTAAATAAGGCTAAAAGTTTTATTAAAAAAAATGTCAGGTACTATTAAAGTGATAAAAAAAACGAATAGAGTAAATAAAAACCCTATGAACAAAACACCTCATTTAAGGCCTCGCCTTGGGGCACCGTACCCAGGAGGCTAGCAGCATTCCCCCTCTGGATTGCTAGGTTAGTTACTGTAGATTTCCACACGACAGTTATAGATTTTTAGTGAGAATATGAGTCAAGAAAAACCGATAAACACGATTCTCATAAGTGCCTCATATATTATTGTAAATTAATAATAATAAATAACGCTTACAGGCACATACATTGTAATAATCCCAAGTAAGCACTGTAGGCTTTTTTATTATGGAAACCATACAACAACGGTACGAACATATAACATCCATTGCCGTACCGGGATTCGAACCCAGGACCCTGGTTTGGCAGTCCGGTGTGGTAACCATTACACCAACCAAACAAACCAACCAAATTCAAAAGGTTTTCTTTAGTACGTGATTCAGATATAATCTATCGGAAAACTTTCATAACTCTAAAGCAGGAAGCTCGCTCAAAACCTAGCCTAGCTCACAACGCCATCTTTAGGGTTTTGCAGAAGTCTCATACAAGGGTTTTACTCAACTATGATGAAGCCAAAAGAGGGTTTTATGTATATCGTGAATATTTAGGTTTTGTCCACATTCGTCAGATGTCATTTCACTCTCACCCCGGCCCTATGTCGTGAATGATACGATATCGTGGACTGGATTATCGTGGACGATATCGTTTCGTGCAATGTATAAAAGCCCTATCTCGTCAACTATGTTAAACATCACTAAAAAATAAACTGATTTTATTTAAGAACTCTCATAACATAATGCAGTCGATGTTGATATCAAAGAGTACCTACCTACTGGCCATCTGTGTTCATAGTTTAGTCTATGGGTTTTATGAACAAACTCGTTTGTTCGTCAACTGCGTAAGTGATATTTTTTGTACGTATGTACAAAACATATATGAACTTATGTATGTATATAATGTACTGTGCTTGGGAGTATTCCTAATCTTATACATACAGGATATAAGGGAAGCGCTACCGAAAACTGTTAAGTTCTCGAGTAACAACTGAAAAAAGTTGTTCATATTGATGGGTACTTTCACCCCTAGTTTATGGAAGCGCTTCCCTTAAACACTGTATATTTGTCTCTAACTCCATGCCCATTCCTCTATTTCCTCTAGCAGTGCTAAAACACTGCGTCATCATCATCAGCCAGTCCCACTGCACATCCCTGCCCTCAGAGGTGTATGGGCGTGAGTCCACCACGCCTGCCGAATGCGGATTGTTAGACTTCACATACCTACGCGTATTAGTATTTATTCTGTGCCTACGCATTAGAATTTCTTCTACACCGTATGCAGGTTTCCTCACGATGTTTCCTTCATCCGTTTGAAAGCAGTCTGACAGTGAAGATGGACATAGGCGACTAGTCTCACTAATATTATAAATGTGAATGTTTGTGTTGATGGTTCACGCGTTTATGCGTGATTGAACCACAAACATCCAAATACGCTGAAGGGATTTGGTTGAAATTTGGCACACAGATATAATATATTCTGGATTAACACAATATACTTTTTTAAGGGCCACGCAGACGGAGTCACGCGCCACAGCTATTGGTTTATAAATGAAAGAGCAAGAACGTCGTATTATTTTATTTTCGTCTGTGTTCCAGCCGCCCGGTACAGCTACGGGCGGCGTTACCGTACGAAGTACACGTATTAACGCTACTTTTTACCAAATTGTCGAAATACTGATATTATCTGTGGGGCCGAGGGCCCCGCAACGCAAACAAACCGCGCTTACACATTTGAGAGGTCAACACTTGGATGTGCGAGATTTAACTCTGTTAACGTAGACAGTAAAACAACAAACACGATCTTAAAAATCTTAGAACAAAAAGTTTCTGTATGACAGAAGACAATATTCACTAGAATGAAATACTTCGTAACACTACATTTTTGTGCAGGCACTACATTCTAGCCGAGAATAGCAGAGAACAAGAGTGGATGCCCTTCATCTTTCTCGTGGCGTCGTAAGCCGTAGTAACTTTTCTTGAAAGTTCTCGCCGAGAAGTTCTCGCGAGAGTCTAGTGCCTGCATTATAGTGGCACTTCCCATGGCCTATTTGTCAAATATCACAAATGATAAATACGCGTTTCTACGAGAAAATAATCAATAAAACTATAAAAACGTGGATCCCAGGGGATGTTTTGGTTGCATATTGCCTATTTCACTCCTTTTATGTGCGTCGAAAACCGACAGACGGGAAACGCGTATTTATCAAGTGTGATATTTGTCAAACAGGCAAAGTGAAGTATCACCATTAAACAGAAAGTTGATAATTGTAGCAATGTTTCTGACCACCCCGAAAGGGATTATGGTCGTGAGTTTATGTATAGTTATGTATGAAATACTTCGTTTACCAATTTCAAAAAACATTGTTGAATTAGTTCGATGCTAACTCAACTAAGCTTTTATGTTAAGGCGAGTCTTTTCTTTTCGTACTTCAAACAAACTTAAAGATACCAACATAAATCACCTTCAAAAAACTGGTCATGTAAATTAATTTTAGTTAATTACATTTTCATTTAAATACATTTTGACTTCAATAATGACATTAATGACACATTTATTATGTAAGACATCAAAAGACGCGAATATTTGTTTTTCATGCAATGATGATAACGAAATGTGTCACAGATATCATAAAATAATATTAGTGATGAAGTGTCATTCATATCTTTGTGGATTGACCAGATATTTTTACTCAAATAACACCCACTTAAGAATTTAGTCACATGGCATTTAACCAGTCCAGTTGGTAGGTATTGGTATTACCTTAAGTTTTTATGGAGCACGATGTGTAACGCTTCGCCTTAAAATGTAGTTTGTAGAGAAAAGTCATAGTATTAAGTATAAATAAAGAATGATGAGGCGAAATACAAAAAGTATTATTAATTTGAAAATATGAGCTCTTGCTCACATTTTAAAATTATATTATCGGTTTCAGCCCATAGCATTCTTTATTTACGCGAATACATTAAATGTGATGTAAAAACAACTTCTAAGAAGTTTTGTAATGTTTTTATTAAATAACAGAAACATTTTTCTCAAGAATCTTTCAGAACAATTAACATTATTAAACAAGTGGATATATACAATGAAATAGAGTTTACATAGTTTTTAATGTTTAACATACAGAATATGAGCAATATTTTAAATAGTAGTTGCGTAAATTCGCAAAAACATATTCAGTTCATATTCGATTTCCAATAGTATATAATCGAACGAATGCAGCCATGCATATTATACAGTTTAAATACTATGGTATGATACAGGCAAAATCATTTTTTTACCCTTTCATCAAACTGTCATTCCAGAGCGATGACGGCGAAGACCAATTACCAAATGGACTTCCTTAATTTTTTCCGTTTCCTGTTAATAATGTAAAAACTAGCTATTGATTCAAAGATTTCGCTCATTGGCTCAAATTCAAAGACAATGGAACAAAACTACCAGGTTTTTTTACACACGTACATTTGTTCACGCCTTTCTCTGATTGAGGTAGGTTGGGTAGGCGGAAAATAGCCAATAGTAGCTTTTAATAGGGACGCCTAGCACATCATTAAAATTAACTAAGCGTTTCCTCATTTCCTGCCGATTTCAGGAATAATTGACCTCTCTCTTTTTATGCATACCATAATATGCTCACGACTTGTACATTTTATATTTAGACGATTCTAAATATACCATATTCAAAACATCCACATTTTAATAAACATAAATCGTGATAGGTAAAACCAATCGCAACTTTCCACTTTTAAAGTAAACACCTGAGTTCGTTAAATGTAAACTGAATATATTATTGCGTATTCCAAAACTGCCTGTTCATAATACACATTACTCCTAGATCACACAGGTCCAAGTGAGGTCTCTCAAACACAGGTCGCGCTAGAAGCCAACCGAAGCAGTGCGCCGTAGTCACTACACACTACTGCCGCTAAACGCGACCGGCTACAGACTGTCGAGCGACACTTCAAGTCACAGGCCCTAACACACGCCATACGACAAGGTTTGAATACATGCTACACTGTCCTGCAAATAGGATCCAATTTGATCTATATCTCATTCCGATATGATTTCTGTGGTACAGTGTCTCCCCGAGTGAGTACTGAAGCCTCGATACGATCGGCGAACCCTGGGCTCTAACACTAATAGAAGAATTCTTTACTTCGATGGCAATCAGAATGTAATGACATGCCATCGACTCAATAGAAGAACTTCTGTAAGATTTAAAAAATCTTAGAGAAAATAAACCAAACTCAAATGTAGCGCTCGCGCTCTCTTAGTAATTATATATACTTGAGAGTGAGTTTTAGTTGAAAGCACACGAGCATTGGAAATTCCTTTACAAATATGGACCTTGAACTGCATCAAATCTGTTCAGAATATCCCACGAAACACCAGAAAACCAACTTTTTTCAAAAAAGGACTTAAATATGAGATTAATTTCTTATGACATGCTTATCGGGATGAGTCAATCTATTCAGAGAAATCTAATTAAATTTGCAGGTTAGTGTAACATGAATCGGGTCTATCCAATTTACAACAAGCCGGCACGAAGCAGGGAGTTGAATCCATGAGCGACCTTACTTATATGATCATAAAAATATTGCGCCTATAGTCAGCGTGTTTTTTTGCTCATGTAAAATAAGGATGATTTTTGCATTAACTCCATGCCGATGGCGAGCCGAAATAATATGGTTAGAACTCGATTGCGCCTTTTTAGGTTACGCCAAAGCTATGTCGCACGGCCATCTGAACAACGTCGGGCTAAGCTATAGTGCTGTTGAAGACTTGAGACTTGAACTTTTTACACCTAATATAAGAACAAGTCATTATTTTTGAGCTTGCCTCAGAGATTTTGAACTAAGTCATTTGAAAAAAGACTATGATTGCTTATTCGTTATTTTAGTCTTATTTTTGACTTGAGTTGTGTCAAATAAAACATAATAAAAAGACTTAAGCTGTTTTAAGTCTTAAACAAATTGGCCGTGTCGATCGATTTTATGGATATGAAGTATCTTGGCCTAGAACTTAAACCTTACTAAGCCAAGTCAAGCCTTTATCCCGAAACCTCGAGGCGTCCTGATAATGAGGCAGGTCTTTAGAAAAGAACTCAAAGACTCGAGTTTTCGACAACACTATTGAAGACTCATTCTTTGTTTGATGACGTTCAATAGATTTTTAAAAAGTTTTGATTATTAATATAGATTATATTGAACTATTTGTTCTAAGTTATATAAAATTATTAAGAATATCTTAATTTCAAATAATACTTTTTATCGTCAGGACAGGTCGTCAGAGAAGACATAGATAATATAGTGTGAGTATACTACTTAACGTAGAATAAACATTCAATGGAGTCTTATCATTTTTTAACTTTAATCAAAAAGCTTTCGAAACAGCTTTTGTAAATAAAAGATTTATAATCAACTCGATCAATCAATATTCAGAAACGAGTTGCATTTTTGTTTTTGATGAAAACTATTTGATTCTTCTTTCTTTAAATCTATTCAAACAATCATCATACAATCAATGAATTCCACACGATTTTAGCCCTTAAAGCTATTAACTTAAATCTCACGCTACGCCTCTTCGCTCACAACACACTTTTTACAAGACGTAGTTAACATGAAACAACACATCCACACATTTATGGCAACTAAGAAAACCCATGAAATATCTCTTATTCATATTATGAACCCAGAATAAGGGTTAGGTACTTCAGGGGATTTCTGACCTAGTATTGTTCGGTTTACAAATTTAACGCAGCGTGTGATTACAGTCTATTGTAATTTGTATCATATTTTTAACCTTAGAAAGTCGATTTTTCTCTGACGAGTTCAACTAGAGATATACTCGTATTTCTACTGGACTTATTATGGTATATATCCCTAAGTTATTATTTAGGGTAAAAACTTTCAAAATGCGAACCGATTAAGGCCTACAAAAGCTTTCATAAAAATCAACTATTGTTGCTATTCGTTCACGAATTCTGATTGGTTAAAAATTTTATATGAAATCTTCAATATTTTAATCAGAGTTTTCTTTCATTTTTTCTTACCTCTGACTGTTAAATGTTTCTTATAAAGTGTGAAGTGAAAACTACGTAAATCCGTCGTTACAATATTAAAGTTACAAAGAGTATACAATTCTTATATTATTTTGCGTAGATATAACATGACAATAATGGACCTAACTAAAGGAATTCGTGAACGAACTAAAGGCATAGTATAGGCATCTAGTAGATATCCTACAGAGAAATAGCTTCGTACAAGAACGCGACGGCTGGAACACCCGTACATGCGTGAACGTTCACGTAGGTACAGAACGACCGGGAAAATAATTCCGCTCGTCAATCTTCGTTTGCGCAGAGCAGTGCAAAATCGGGTATTCTCTATCTCGCTCCAACTCGAATAGCAGACTTATGGATGCTTTGGCAGCGAAAAGGGCGCGAAAGCAACAAGCCAGTAGCGGCGAGGTGTCACATCCTGATTGGTCAATATAATTTCGCGCGCTTTTAAAATTTTTCAACTGCGCAGGTACATCGGTGAGACTTATAAACCTGTTACTACATTACGAGAATGAGCGGCAATTTGGTACAAACATCCCTGCGCATGTAATGGTGTACAGGCCGCCGTGAGCTCGTATGAAACTATTTCTTTGCAGGATACCAACTCGGTGGTATAGGCGAGGCTTCCCAACTAAAGTAGTAGTCTAAACGTTAAAAATGAGGAACAGGTATAAAGTATCAAAAACGTTTGTGTCCCATATCAGTCGTGTCATTTGTGCAATGCTATTTTTTTTTATAAAATAGTCGTATAAAACAAAACTCGTCTTGAAGTGTTGCTCAAAAGTAAATAGTAACCATGTAGCCTCCGACAGACATATAAACAAGTGTATAATAAATTATGTTTTCTATAAAAATGGACCAATCATGGCAGTGACAGGTAGTTCAGTGCTGTCATTGGTCAATTTCTCCCACTCTTATATGTCTAGCAGACGCTATTTTATAAGAACTGAGATTCTATTTTCGAATCTCAAAGATCTGACCAATGATATTACAGAATGATTTTTTAAAGTTACCTTTTGAAATTCGAACTTAGCACCTCTGATCTTGAGATTGTGACCGATCTCAACGGATCTAATTATAACTCCATTCCTTCATAGAATCAGCGACTCGTAAAAATGCATTCCTAGTACTATTTAAGTTAATATTATTGTTAAATAATTTAGTAGGTTAATTAACAAGGATTATTGGATTGTAATATTCGTTAACATTCATCCGACAGCGTCGCTATAGGTGTTTCCTGACGTAATCGCTCGTTCTACGACGGATGTCCCCGAGTGATTTCTACTCTCTACTCTGATATGGTCTCAGTCTCAAGACAGTCCGTACGTCTGATCTATGATACACTCTCCCTACTCGAGCTACTGGCTTGAGTCCACACTTGACACTATTCATCTTTTATTAAGGGCTATTATTGTATGTTCCGTAGTAGGTTATTAAAGAGATTTACTGGATGTAAATATAGAAAGTTGCATTACTTTAAAGTGTGATTGTAATCTTTGATTAATTATATGTCAAGGTAGAGCCTCACACTTCTAACGTACTAAATCAAACGGGCCAACTTATCTCTCTTATGTTGGAGTGCGTGAGCCGTCAAAGGGTGATAGTTTTTCGACGCGTTCGTAGCTTCGACTGTCTATCTTGACATATAATTTATCAAAGATTGTACTCATGATACCAAAAATTCTATAGAAAATTACCAAAAAACAAAATTTTACTTGTCATACTTAGCTGATCGAACGTTTGGATGAAAAGTCGTTGTTTTTGTGCGAATTTGCCTTAGGTTCCTTAGTGAACGTTGTTCAGTATCATGAGTGCAATCACCCTGTCTATACTTACACCCTGTAGTATTATAAACGCGATGTGGTGTCGAGAGTGTACGCAAGCCTCTGATATGTGGGATGATGTGTATAGGCCGACTGCCGCCGCCCCGCCCGAACGGTACAAAACTGGAGCGTACCTACATATACGTATATTATATACAATGTACAATACAATATGATAAACACTATAGGACTACGGGGCGGAGCGCCGGCGGCCGGGGGCGTCCGCGTCCGCCTCTCGCGCCTCCAGGTATACATTCTCACAATAATATACATCGTAACTCGCTCTATATATAACAAACATTACACGAACGCGCACCACGCTCGTTAAACAACATAATATACAGCGGAATCGTAGCACTCTTTCGATTCGATAAAAAAATTGACTAGAAAATCTCAATTCGCTATGAGCACTATGTGTGCGTGGGTGGGGAGAAGATGTCGGTGGCGCGCCAGGCCTCCGCCTCCTCCTCCTCGTCGTACTGCTGCAGGAAGGGATTGGTGGAGCTGTAGCGGGGGCTGACTCCCCCGGAGGAGTTCAGGGTCACGGCCAGCCCGGCCGAGGTTCCTGGGATGGCGGATCTAGGGGAATCCCGCGAGCCGTTGTCGCGCGGCGTCAGCTCCCGCGACGACCCCTCTCGCGGCGTGCTCCGCGGCGAGTCGCGTGGCGAGTGTCGCGGCGACATGCGCGGCGAGCTCGCGCGCTCCGGCTGCCTGAGTATCGATAAGGCAAAGTCATTATTTCGCCATCACCGTGAGTGTTGTTCCGGTAATACTTAGTGAAAAAATCACCGTGACTTTCTCACGTCGATAACGTCGGATTAGAATGTTGGAACGTCTTATAATGTGACTGAAAGCGATTTGCTTGTTACCTAATTCGGGGTTCTCTTTCAGTCATCATTGCAGCATTTATAACATGAAAAATCTATGACTGCATAGATTTTTCAGTAACGAAACGTTTCATGTCCTTTTCTTGTCAATATCAATAACAAATATCGCATGAGTCTTTAATTCTACAGAAATTAAGAATAACATAAATGTTGATATTAATTAACGTGCTAACTGCTGATTATAAATTATATCTATCACACTTTATATAGTTGTTTCACAAAAGACGAAAGCCCGGAGTAAAAAAATCATTGAGTGACAGTGAATAAGAAAGCGGCACGGTGATTTTGGATAAAAAGTTGATAGTTTGAACCGCCCCTCAAAATTTTGGAACAGTAAAAAAAATCATCCAGAATAGTGGCCGAGTAAAATGTCTGGTACCTAATTATACAAATAAAATAATAGAAGTCCAAGCTAGATTCCGGTACTTTAACTAGATAATGAGTGTGACACTGTCCAAGATGGTTATGATATCTACCTGAGTATCGAAGACACGGACCCGCCGTGTTTGATAGTGTCCGCAGGGCTGTGGCTGCCCGAGCTACTGCTGGGCGAGCCGGGCGACGAAACCGTCACTTGCCTGGTTCGCGGCGGAGCGGGCAGCGGTCCGCGAAGAGGCGACTGCGGACGATATTGGCCGGCCCTGACTGATGAGAGAACCTGCAAACAAATACTAAGTCAACCTAAGGGCGAAACCTAAAAAAATACAATAAACTAAAATCCCTGCAAAATCCTGAAGTCACTGTTTTTTCAGACCATAAATCGGATCTATTTGAGCGATTATCAGTTTCGTAACGTAGGCCCGTATTAATAAACTAATCCAAAAAATTCTCGAGCACTTAGGAGCATTTACACGTTCAGTGACACCCTCAACACAAAAGTCAAGATTTCTCAATCAAGAAAACCTAGACTTAAAATGTTTCTAACTAACTTTACCACAAGTCTAAAACTTATTTTTATACAATACTTTTACAGGTTTCATACACCTATGTTTAAATATACTTTGAAGAAGACAAAAACTAAGTACCATTCTATTACTTCTCCTTATTTCGTTATTTTTAAAGTGGAATGTTTTGAACGCAGGCCTATACGGGCATACCAGGCAAATGCCCGCGAGCGGGCCGCCGCTCTGGTGGGCTCGCAGACATCTGTTATGGCTTTGCTTACACCTGGTTTCAGATTATATTTTTGTATCTTCCTGGACCTCTCTAGATGGGGAGGGCCGACTACCTATAAAACGCCCAGACCGGTATCAGGTCCCAGTCAGGCCCTGCCTACAAAAATCTTGTATAATAATCTTTCAGGATGCCGGATATAGTTAGTTAGGAACATTTTTAATTAGGTTTTCTTGATTGAGAAATCTTGAATTTTGTGATGAGGACGTTTTCAGATTCACGTTTTAGTCCTTTGCATTAGAACGCGGGAGCGTTGGAGTTTAGTTTATATAATAAAGTGATAACTGATAACCTAAACAACCTAACCTTAATGGATCCTGCAAGGTTCTAAATCACATGATTCAGCAGCTAATGTAAAAGCGGGATGTAAACGCAATACGTACATGTGCGGGCGGCGAGCGGTCTGGCCCGGGCCGAGCCGAGTGAGCTGGCTGCGGAGATGCTGCTGATGCTGCCGCTTGAGGCCGATATGGACTGACTGAGGGCTGAACTCGGCCTACAGACAAGTGACGTGGAAGCTTAGTGTCCAGTACCAGTACCCTTACGAGAAGCATTTCAACAACTAGCCATATGTGCTGTGTGGTATGGAAACAACTGTGCGTTCTAAGAATTATAAATATAGGATGTAAACTTAAATGCGTTACATAGTTTAGTGGGTCCTTCAGACTAAAGAAAAAAAAAATACGGTCGAATTGAGAAACCTCCTTCTTTTTTGAAGTCGGTTAAAAAGAGAACTATTAGAATTAGCATGAGGACTATTTAGTTCGAGATATAGCATGACCATAAAATTAAAAAACGAATCAATTGAAATTCAAGTCTTATGACTATTATGACTGAATCTTCATAAAATTTAAGTCGTGGCTTATGACCTTTTGTTGGTTATGAAATGAAAACATACATTTTTTTTTCGCGACCCTCTTTAGTATGTTGTCACATTTAAGTTTACACCCTGTATAAGTATTTTCTAAGAACTATTCGACCAAAGAAATTTGTGTTCAAACGGCGTAAAGATTGCGTCACAATCGCCTTACTTAAATAACACCTCGGTTCGCCCACTCTGAGCATTCAACCTGAGACGTACGTAGCGAGGCAATCGCAACGCATGCCTCACGCCGTTTTCATACAAGTTAATAGCCAAGCGAGACAACCAATCACACACTACTACTAGAGGAGGAAATCTTCTTTCACACTCCAGTTTTGTATTATAATATCTGTGCTCCAGTGAAAGACAAAATAAATTTTGACATGTCCGCTTATTACCTGTCTAGAAACGACTGATAGATTGATTGTATAGTTGCGGCAGAAGGACTGGATTACATTAAGAATTAAATTTACATTTAAATTTAATTCTTGGGCCGAACTTGCTTAGACGAACATTTGCAAATAATGGAACCTTGGTCGAACCTTGGTCGAAATCATGGACTGTTTGACAGATCGAAAGATTTTTATCTTCAGTCAAAGTTATAAATAATGTTACACGCTCGATTATAATTGGTCGACTGGTTGTTCGCCTGAAATCTTCAAAGGAAACAACTAAATGTAATCGTGCCTTTATACCTGTCCACTGGAGAAATTATTAATAATACTGCCGTATAAATTAATCCAGCACTGATAAAACTGTACTGAAATATACTTGAACTTTGAATCGATAAAAATTGTTAGACTAATTCGTCGTGACCTAGCTTGATCTCGTCGAAACGCGATGTAATGCTTGTTTCGCAGCGAGGTAATATTCATGCTGGTGGACAGGCAGCTTAAGTATAAAAGAGACAGGTACAGAAGACTCTACGCAACGACTTATACGGGCGCACGCACACATTGACGCATAAGTACGGCGATCTCGGATCAAAACTTTTTAAACGCTAATACTATCTTTTCATTTTGGAGCTGTACGTGCCCGTCTATGTCTCCGTGCGCGTGTACCGTTCGTTTTAATGGAGCTAGTTTTGTGGTCCTATCTATTTTGTGGCGTAAGGCAGTTTGTAAGAGAGGTGTGTACCTGGGGGGAGTGTGAGAGAGGCCGCTTGCGACGCACTGGCTCTGTTTCCACGCGGCCCGGGTGCTGGCTCGCCGCGCCGAACTGTCTACAAACATACATGCGTTAAGGTACCGCTTAGTGAGAGTGAGTGTTGTTGTCTAAGAGTTAGTGTGCTAGGTCTAAAGCGAGTGTAGGACATGCTTGTTTTGAATTAGTTGCGTTAGTTTTATGTTGGCATGAGTAGGTTTGAATGTAACCTCCCCCGTTTTAGCTTTCAAGTTGAGTGAGTAGATGCGGGTAGGTACCCAATTTTAAACAACATAAAATGAAATTTTGTCTAAATAGTAATTGCTTATTCACTATAGAGAAATTACTACCATGAAGGCCAACTTGCGTCAACCAGTAAGGCTATTGTGAAAGTCTCCATATTTGGTTTCTGTTATCGTCATATCCAGTGTCTGAAATTAATTAAAAGCAGAATCGCTAAGAACTGCCGAAAATCACTGTGTCGATATGATACCGATTGAATCGGGTAGTTATACAATAAGACCAGTTGGTTAACAATTAACTGCAGTTTAACTTTTCATCTATGATTTTTAGTACAAAAAGAAAACCGGAGATAGCTATTTATAAACAAAAGTTAAAACCTTTCCCAGGTCGACACAAATGAGCCTAAGAATAATATTTAATTACTGAAACTGGTTTTTACTACGTATACAAGTACTAACACGATTTTCACTTTTAAATGAAGTGAGATCACATAAACAACTCTACTAAAACAAACAAAACTATCATGCCAACGTAAAAATCGAAAAAAAAGGAAAAGCAGAAAGAAGAAGATTTGTATAGTATTTGCATTGGCTTGTAAACGACTTAGGAGATGACATTACCTGAACGTTTAGGAGCGGGCCAGATCTGCAGCAGACACTGGAGAACATGGATCGGTCTTTGATAGTCCAAGTCCGTCGGTGGTTGAGAGTGCAGCATCAGAGGTGGTGCTAGGGCTACAGCGAGGTGTTGCGGGGACATCTTGTTGCGGTCCTGAGCTGCGACCACTAGGGCTAGGTGGTCCAGGAGAAAGACCAGGGTAGCTCTGGCGGCGCGCGGCAGACATTCTACTATTGAGGCCATCAGTCGAGCGTTGCCTTCTCGGTCGTCCGGAAGGCATACTCCTGAGATAAACAATATAGAACACAAATATAGAATAAGAAAACAATTATAGAAGAACTAGGTAGAATGTTCCTCCATTGCAAAGAGAATATTTTCTGCCAGGCTAGGTGTGATGCCTGGGAACCGACCGTGATTCAACGGTTGTTAGTCGGATCTTGTATTATATCGAATCTCTGCGATAGTTTCACTTATGCGATTTATGTCCAATATACGATTGTGAATCTTATGTGTGGTACTGTACGAGTTACGTTTGCGACGTTAAAAGTGGTCTTAAATGCAACATATTTGCGAGGGTGGCAGGCTATCTGTTGGCTTCGTGGCATTAACTTGCGCTTGCGTACACTGTCTGTGATTATTGTGGGTATGAAATCGATAAAATATGTGCTCTTTTTCACATTCTTGTAACTTTCAGAATATGAAACGACTATGACTGCAGGGAGGGAAGAAAGCTGCGTCAGGATTATAGCGGGACACGGTCAACTATCTCTGCCTCACCCAATGAAACATAGGCGTGAGTAGTGATGTAAGTATGTATGTAGGTACTAACCTAGAGCATCCAAAGTCATCTGGTACAAGCAGCGGCTGAACAACGGCTGTGGCAGCTCTCTCAAATAGTCCTTAAGGAGACCAGTGATCACGTTGATGTCAGGAACGGAATCTGGCGCAAGCTCCACTCCTCGCGCGTTCCGCTCGAACGCTTCGCGCAGGATCCGCTTTTTACTCGCCGATCCACATAGGCGGTATAAACCTACGAATAAAAATAATAATATGCTAAGTATATGACAATAGGCGCTTGAAACGAAATAGAACTACGGTTTTTTACTCGATCATCGAATCAAAGCCGCATTTTAGTGATATTTCTTCCTGTACCTGGTTTTTACCTAGACAGGTACATATATACCTTGTATTATTTGGGAGGGACATTGTAAGCCGAGGCTTTTATCACTGCAACCATTGTATCGCCCCAAGCTCGTCCATATTTTTCCACATTCCTCCGAACTTATGGTATTTTCTTTTAATTCTGGGGTATGCAGATTTTCTTACAATATTCGGCCTTCAACACCGTCATAATGACACATACAACCATAGTACGTAATTACCTACCAATATATCACGCTACCAATATTACAATTTCTGGATAGTGGATAACAAGAAAACAATAGTAGTCATTAGGATAATTGTCGAGGATGACTGAGGGGGGTATGAATGTGGAGAAGCCGTGTCATAATACTGATACTAAAATGTTATATCTATCCAAATTTTAAAATCTTAAAAGCTAACAGCTCACCCACAAAGACACTGCAAAGAAACCTTAGTCACCACTAGAGGCAATAGGCTATTCTAACCCTGAAACAAACAGAAGAAACTAAATTATAACAGCTGTTCTTACCAATAATATCCAACCCTCGTCTCTCGATCTCCTCCACGCACCGGCGCACGATCAACGGAACCGGCGGCGCATGGGCTGGTCTCACTTCCCTTGCTACCACGGCGTCGAGTTCAGCGCCGAAGAGCGGGGGAGGGGACAACCGTGGCGGGGCGGGGCGGCGGCGGAATAGCTCCTGGGGTTCCGTGTGCCGGACCCGCACGTATAGGGTACCACGCGGTTCCATCTGGATGATTAAAGTATGAAATTCGGATAAATGTATTTCTTAGAGGAGGTAATATGGAAATAATTGGATAGTAATGAAAGGGCCCGTTTCAAAACGTTTTAAAATCACTCGGGGAGTATGTCGCTGGAAAAGCTTGAGGGAGACCCAACAATGGGACGAAATAGGTTAATAAAAAAAAAGTCTATCTATCTCACTCTAGCATACATATCATCGTATGCGTTTTCTCTTTCGTATTGACATCCCGAGTGATTTTCACACGTCATGAAAAGAACTGCTTCTTGATTTTTTATGTAAAGACAATGGTGATAGGGAATAAATGTTACATGTCGTCGTCCAAATCGCGCAAAACTGTTAAAAATTCAAACTTGTGGAATAACGTTCTCATTATTAAAATCGAAAAAACGACAAATATTTACGATAAACTAGTATAATGTACAAACTTAGGGCACCACTATAACTATCACCAGATGGCGCATAACAATAGCGTACCTGCTAGAAATACGGTTTTCAGGTCTACAGTTATTAAATTAGAAGTATATTATCTGAACCACAAAATACCGTGTGGTGTTAGAGCCTCACCTTAACAGCAAGCTGGTGTGTAGCCGCCCGCGACAGGAGGTCAGGCAAGGTGACGGCGCCTCGGTAGCAGAGTTTGTGCCTGTGCTGAGGGTCCCACGAGTAGACCAAGACGTCCAGCTGCCTGTTGTCCACCAGTTCCAGTTCGAACGACTCGTCCCAGTCGAACTGAAGCTCGCCGGTGCGGACCTGTATCAGATAGTTTATGTTTAAATGCTAAGTGACGTATTGAAGATACGTCCGGCATAAACAAGGAAGTCAGTATTTAATGCTGGTTGGCAAATATCTTTACCAAGATGGCAAGCCAAATTAAATGACATGCCAACAACTCTATAATAGTTAATAGACTAAAATAGAAAAGCCTATAAGTGTATTAAGACAGCAATTTGGACTCATGACATATTTTCGAAGTTTAGCCAGCATTATTTTTTTCTTCGGCTCGTGGGTTATGCCACTTTAGTCACATAGGTGCTTTTACCTAGAGTATGTTTCATATTTATTATATTCATATTCATTTATTGCCATGACAACAATCACTCGGGGAGTATATTTATCTCACTCTAGCATACCTTCTTTAATCTTCCTATACTTTTTCTCTTTCACATTGACACCCCCGAGTGATTTTCTCACGCTATGAAACAGACTCATAGATTACAGGCGTCTCGAATGACGAATCATGATGAGAGAAATGACGGTGGAAGTTGTTAAAGACTCCCTTTACTTACCACAGTCCTAGCTTTGTGCACTCGATCGCATTCCAACACGCAGTACAGGTCTCTTGGAGCCGTCGGTGGCTGAGCCGGAGCTAACGGCCCTGACGGTGGCGACCCTGGAGAAGATCCCGATGGGGCAGGTCTCAACCCTCGCCCCGCTAACAGGTGTACCCAGAGCATCCCTGATATACCCCCTGCGAGACGAGACAGTCCTGTCATGGAGGCTGACAAGCCTCCTGCACTTGGCTTCTCTACTTTGTATTTGAGGAACTCTGCAGAACAGAAGAAACAGTGTTATTTTAGCTGATTTTTTAGTAATAAAATCTGTATAGGGTGTGAACTTAAATCCGTTACCTACATTAGTAGGTGCTTCAGACCATCAAACTGAACAACTTTTACTATACTGCACTGAACGAGGGATTTTCCCGAAAATATGAATGACATATAATCGTTTTATGATGTATTTTCCCGAAAATATGAATGACATATATTCGTATAATTCTTGGGTCAAAAAACGATAATTTTTTTGTACCTGCCATAGAAAATCGATCGGCCGATCCGCACTTTTGTATGGAAAGTCCAAAAAAATTCTCGTTTTTCAACCCAAGAATCATTATAAAACGATTACACATCATTATATTTTGCGATATTTTTCGGGAAAGTCCCTCGTTCAGTGCCGCCTCAGTAGTATATGGGACCAATATTGAAATCGCGGAAAATTTTTTGATTGATCCATAGAAAATGTAAATAGCTACTCCACCCAAATGTATGGAACAAGTTTTTTCTTTTTTACAAGTTCTATGTTGATCCCATTGTTAAAGTTGTTCAGTTTCTTGGTCTGAAGCACCCCCTTAAGTATGTAACGCATTTAAGTTTACACCCTTTATACGAAAACTGACTTATGTTTCTTACCACTAGGATTAATATCGAGATGTCGCTGGTGCCGCGATCCTGGAGTTGGCACGGGACTCGGATTAGGGCAAGTGAACCTTGATCCTAATTCGAGAAGTTGCCTAACACGACGGGCAGAAGGAGACCCTCCCGCCGTCGGACCCAGCTGTTGGGATGAGAGGGACCGCGCTGGTAAATGACGAGGTCTTTCAACGCGACCCGCTCGACCTGCCAGACCAAGCGATGACCCGAAACGACTAGCACTTTCCATCTGCAAGTTAAAGTTTAAAATATAGACAGCACAAAAGAGAGCACAAAATAAATACGTACAGAAGAACAACTACATTCAACAAGTGAGCCAGGCGCTCGCACACATACACGCGTACCTACGGTGATCTCGGTTGAAGTCGGGTGAATGCCAGTACTATCAAGATATTTATTTTGTTGCCATACGCGCGGGTTTATGTATGCGTCCACCTTGCATGCTTGCTGTATTTATTTTATGGTGTGAGAGTATGTTTCGTTTCGAGGATCATGAATCACTTTTATAATTCATCCTCGAAACAATAAGCAAAGACTTACATTCTTGAGAGCATCATGTATGTTTTCTGCGGAGTAGTGAGTTGGAAGTCGAGGACGTAACGTCTCATAAAGCGCACTAGTAGAAGGAGCGCGTGAAAGCCATGCGCGGTACTCATCCGATGTGAACACTGATGGTGAGGATGGCAGACGACCTGGCAAGATAACTGCATCATTAAGTTTATGAAGACATGAACATTGATCGATATTGTTGGAAATAATTACACACCTCTGGAAGAACGTAGATCCAAACGTGAAGACAGTGGCTCTGGTTCATCATGGAGAACACTCCCGGCTCGTCTTCCAGAGAGTCCCAATCTAGAAACCGAATAAATACGTTAATATCCTATATCTTTTCTGATTAAATATAAAAGAATTTAAGGTTGTATACCTTTGACCGGTTCCTCTCACATCTCTTGGCAGCGAATTGAACTTTGATCCAATGTCTCTCCCCAAAGTGCTGCTTCTATATCCACTGAGTCCAGAATAATAAGGCGTCCTTGTAGGCGCGGTCGCTTCAGTATCAGACGAATAGTCCAAACTTCTGTTCCTTCTCGATGTTCCAAACTTGCTTGTGTACGAAGGAAGACCCAGTCCACTCGTTCCATATCCCGCTCCAAGAGCTGAACTTAGTCCAGTTCCTGATAGCCCGGTACCAAGTCCTGAGCTGGTTAACCCAGAACCCACTAAGCTGGAGCCAGTTAGGCCGCTGAGTCCTGTGCTGGATAGACCAGATGGTAGACCAGGGCCTCCTAGACCTGACCCAGTCAATCCTGTGCCTGTGAGCCCACTGCCTGGCATACCAGGCCCACCCATTCCGACACCACCATATCGTTGATTGTATCTTGAAAGACTTGTTACTGGAAAGAAAAATTCATTTAAGATTTTGTATGAACTCTGATCGAGTTTTATGTGACGACAAAATGGACTGTCGATTTTACCTCCAGTAGCACCAGAAGCTTTCAAACTGGACCTCAGAAGCGAATGCCGACCAAAGTCCGAGTGGGTTTCAGCTCGCGGCAGTTGCTGCTCTGAACCCGACCGAGGCACCCGTCCACCGAAGCGTGTGCTGAAATGTGGTAACCAATGGTAGCCATCGCTATAACTACAAAATAATCGTGATACCTTCGCCAATATTAGGTTGTTAACGTTTAAGAAACCAACTCACCCGCCAGTGTCCCCTGGGTAGAAAGAATGAACCTTCTCCGCAAGACTTTCCAATGTATTCGGATACGAACGTTCGTATGGTACAAAGTGTGTTCCTGTAGATTTTGGTTGCTCAGTGATCACTGGTGGGGGCGGCCGGTAGCTGTAGACCAATTAATAATCTCATCTCAGTTTGACAGAACAACAATGCAAGCGATTACAAAGTCATCCACATAAAGAATATGTTTACCACTTATTCAATTGATCAGCAATATTCAATTTACGTACCACCGTAGGGTATTTTTGGCTCTGTATGAAGATGTATAAATATAGGCAAGTCCGTTCATTTAGGTAAGACGCAATACAATCTTATTTTTGGCACTTTTTAGCCGTAATCGTAGTAAGTTCTTTGATATCTTTATTTGGCAGTACACATTAAGTATATATTCTCGATACTGACCTCCAAGTAGAATGATCAGAAGGTGGCCGCGAGTTATAGTATAGGTCAAGCGCGGTAGAGTCTGGTGATAAAGCACCAAGTTGAAGTCGGCTCCTTTCTTCCCTGCCGTCTCCGACCGGACGAGCGCTCCCTGGACCTCCAATGGAACGTAGAGTCCCATGCCTGTTGGTAGATTCATAAGCCTTGAAGCTTCAAAGCGTATGAGTTCATTCCACATTTAAAGTCCCGTAACAAAACACTTATGACGATGTTGTAATGATAATCACTTGACTCACGGGACTTCGCAAGTGAACTGAATTATAGCAAATGATTGCATTCGTAACACGAAAATCTAGACTCAGGCTTTCAGATTTTAAAAAAGACTTAACAATTTTGAAGGCGCCAATGTATGATATATGAGGTCTACGCTTTGCGACTGCCATGTCTAACTACTGTATAAAATTTAGTTCAAGAAAAATTTAACTCAATGGCAGAGCATCCAATCAAAAATAAAACAGCTTGAGATCAACGAAAACAATATGTAAAATCAATATGAGAATAATAATAAGATATTAAGCTTCAAGAAAATACTCACTGTGAATATAGCCCGTCAACTCTATCTCTGTCATCATCGTCACGACAGTCTCTTTTGAGTACAACAACTGGTGGCGGTTTGTGTTCCGTTCTTGGCAAGGAAGGTGACCCTGGACCTGATTTTCCTGTTAAAAATTAAACTATATTTTAAAAAATTTCTCTTTAATCAAGTCGATATCTGAGTTTTCTGTTCCACCAGATTACAGCAACATTAACGGTTCTGTATGGCGTCAATCAGGTCAAGTCATAAGGTATGTCTGGGGATAGGTGCTACGTTCGCAGCTGGTGTTCAGGCTGTTATAGGAAGAGAAAACGAGTTATGTTATTTGACATCCTCCATATACCTAAATTAAGTAGTTGCTTTTATTGCCTCATCTATTTAGATTACGTTAACATCGTGCCCTGACAGGGTTTATGAAATCTTAATTTTTTTAATTAAAATAATGTAAATTTTATGACAGAAATAAAGAATGACGATTTCTAAAATAAAAATCATTTTTAGAATTTAATATCAAGTAGGTCCTCCAATTTTATATATATAAATAATAATATATATTAATAAATTTAATATGAACTAGGTGTTCTAATAATATACTATAAAAAATATAGCCATCATAATCATCAGCTTATATACGAGTACGGCCCATTGCAGAGCAAAGGACTTTAAGAAGATGTATGGACGTTAGGCCACCACACGTGCTTAATGCGGAGTGGTGGACTTCACTTCATAGCAAAGAGGCATCAGAATTTCTTCTAAGACTAATTATAGTGCCAACATTGCAACATTTTGAGAGGCATGAAAGAAGTCAACATGTATATTATTAGAATAATCTTCAAAACTTGAACATACCTTTCCTCTGCCTCGTACACAACAGCAACCTCCTGGGTATAGACATGATAATCACCACGTCATCCAGGGACATGCGTCTAACATCAACCAGGTTGACAGCCAGGATCTCGTCTCCGACTTTCAGGCACCCACTGTTGTACACAGCTGACTCCAGGGCTATCCGAGATATGAACACTCCATCAGTTCTGGTACCACCGTCTCCTTCTCTGATGTATAAGCCCAGGGTTTGACCGGGGCGTTTGACGATTTCAACTAACTGGACTATGTGGCGGGAGTCCTGAAATGAAATGAATGTGTAGGTATTATTGCTTGCATTCTGCTTATTGATTTTGTTAAGAATAAAACAGTTTTCACACTATGGGGTGCAAGAAGAGAGTCTTCCCTTCCAGGGTGTCATCTAGAGTGTCCGATAAACCCTAGACAATCAGCAAAATGCTGGTTGGCAGATCTATTCACCACGATGGCAACTCAAAATCAATGACATGGTATAGACTTGACAGAAGAAGACTAGAGTTTAGTCATTGGCCATCTAAACTTATGTTTATAGATTTGGCCGTAGGTATAGTACAGCTTATAAATCAACGAGCCCATATCTTCCAGTGGGCGTCGTACGACGTCAATAAGGGATATGGAATGTGGTCTCTTATATAGTGTTATTATAAGCAAAAGGCTAGCCACCTGTCGTTCCATCCTGAAACTCTCAATTATTCGTATAGTATAAACAGGATATTAGGGTAACCAGTTGCATTACTTTAATGGGTGATTGTGTCCATACTGATCAACTTTTCCTAAGAAATCTATAGGAAATTCGCAAAAACAAAATTCGACTTTTCATAAAAACTTTCGATCAGCTGATTGAATTTAGTTTGGGAAGTGCAAATATTTTTTTGAGAATTTCCTATAGGTTTCTTGGGGTAAGTTGATCAGTATAATGGGTACAATCACCCCTTATAGTAGTGCAACTGTTTTCCCTAATACCCCGTATAGTTGGAAGTAGCAGCAAAGTTTCTGACCACCCCGAAAAGAGATTGTGTCCGTGAGTTTATGTATGTAGCTACCAATTTTATTTAGGTATAAGTACTTCATTAAAATGTAGATACGTAACTACTTAAGTACAACATAAATAGTTAAGTAAATAAATATGTAGTGGTTACCTTAGAGTTGCCTGAATGTTAAACTGGATTGCTTACTTTGATATAAATAATGTCAAACAGAACTATATGCACATAGTATAACAATATGTGTTATTCACATGAACTTGCCAGCCACGTGTAACTTGCGCACCGCTATATGTTCTGAATGCAGCTATTATTGGCAACGTATTATCGATCGACCGCAATAATTTCCCCGCCGCAATAATACCTAGTAAGGAGCATCCCGCAATTTCAGTCTATAGACCTGTCGCCAACTAGACTTTTAATAACCCTTTTAGGTACCAGTCGTAATTATGAAATTCGCCTAGCTTGTCCTCAAACATAAATCATAAATAACACAAAATATTATTTTATTCTTTATTAATTTTATAATCTTTGTGTTTCCACGAATTTTATAATCTTTGTATTTCCAATTTTTTTAATAGTTAATAATTTATTTAGAATATTTTATTTCCCTCTTTGTGTAATTAGAACGTTATTTTCTTAGAAACAAATTAAAGATATCTTGTTGAGTTACAAAAACCTACTACAATACTAAAAGGCAATAATAAAAGTATTAATTGGCTCACACAAAGAAAAACTTTTAGAGAAGACCAGTAATGGTCGCAGTGACACAGGAGATAAAAGCCTATCAAGTCAACCCCAAATAAAGAAGTAAAAATTCATTTTCCTGCCCATATCCTAATATTTTTGGTTCAACACAATTTAGGTAAACATATATCGCATAAGATTTTTGCGAAATAATTTAAGCATGTCGACTGCCTGATGTCAATCCTCTCGGAGAACAAACAAATTAAAAGGTTGATTAATAATTCAAAGCACTCATAACGAATGCTCTAATTGAAATGTCCTGCGGGCGACAGGTCTATAGGTATGAAGGAGCATCGCACAATACCAGTCTAGATTGCGTTCGCATTCCACGCGATCTAGGCCAGGCGGCAGGCAGGCCTACCGAACAATAGGGTACTGGAGTAGTCTTTTACAAACGCTGTGCTAGGTTACGAGTTTAGTATTCGGGTCAATGGAGCGAGAGAAAATATGTGGAAGATAGTTTATGGGTACTAACAGTGTGATCGTACCTACAAGACTATACAGTACGTTCTGAACTTTCTTTTTCATTCCAAATAGAAGAAGTAAAATGTTGAATTAATTGTTGCAGAATTTAAACTGCTTGTCAAGGCAGCGTTATGCAGCGCAGGTATTTTCAACGTACTTAAATTAACTAAAATATAAGGGTTACGACACATTGATCGACAGCGTTCGACAGTTTGTCCATACAAAAACCACGATTAATATTGGACGGACGCCGTACGCTTTCTTTCGCATCGATGACGTTGCGAACACCGTCCCATACTAATTGTGATTTTAGTATGGACAAACCTTCGATCGCTGTCGATGAATGTTGTGTAACCCTTATTCTCTTTTGGAGTAGGTAAGGTCCAACGCTCCTATTGCTACCAATTATACAGGGTCCTTCTTAATATGCTGACACTTTTTAAGGGGATGATTAGACCATCAAACTGAACAACTTTCTCTATGAGACCAACATCGAAATCACGAAAGAAAATCCGCTGTTCCATACATTTGGCTCGAGTAGGTTTGCAGTTTTGTATGGAAGAGCAGATTTTTTTTTCGCGATATCGATGTTGGTGCTATAGCGAAAGTTTTTCAGTTTGATGGTCTGATCATCCCCTTAAAAAAGTGTCAGCATATTAAGAAAGACCCGGTATTTGTTGGTGTGCAGGTTGAATGTCATCCTATTCAGAGATTTAGGATGGATCAGTGGTGAAAGGTGGCTAGTCTCAAGAATAAAACGACCATTAGTAAGAAATTTGATGATCTTTTCCAATGCTATGACTCTGTTAGTCTATTAGAGCTGCCCGTGGAAGTAGCTGGTAAGTTAGAAAAAAAACTCTTTTAGGATCGAATGATCGTACATTGCGTCGTCTCAAGCACTAAACTCGCAAGTTCGATTTTCGACATAACGTAATTCGTTTTTGTTGGAACTTCGTTGGAATAGAGTTTACATTATCGCTTGTACTCATTGTCATAAGCATAATTAATTGTAATTGAGTATATAAGTCATAATATCAATCAAACTATCACATTTATGGTCCTTCGAGCCGGATTAGTAGATTTTCTACTAACTCACAATCTTCGCTTCCTTTAAATCTCAAACTATCTTTATGGTCCTTCGAGCCGGATTAGTAGACTTTCTACTAACTCACAATCTTCGCTTCCTCTTTCAACTTGGATAATAACCGTAAGCCACGAAACCACTCTACACGGTTGCAACGTATAAGCCTTATTTTTGGCAGCAACAAGAAATTAAAAGGTCTTCGGTTCAGCTTTGCACTTTAAGCACAGAAAACTAGTTACTAATGTAAATTTAAGGTCCTTACCTGTAGTTGAAAGAATTTCTTGGCGGCTTCAATATTGTTACGTCCAACTTGTCTTATTTCTAGTATCCGTACGATCATCTCGCCGCGGCGCTCCACCGCCTGAAAACAAGCATTAAAATAACATAAATAATCAATTAAAAAACGACTTTGACTCGAAAAAACCACACATTATTCGGACATAGATTTGTGAATCACGTGAACTTAGTGGCGTTACGTAGATATCTACCTATAATTATTATTTGTGGTTGGGCTATTGCAAGCAAGGTTCGTTGTAACACTGAGACCAGCGTTGGTTCTTTGTGTTCGCCCCAAGCTCACACATATTTTACGCATACCTCCGAACTTATGGTATTTTCTTTTCATTCTCGGGAATGCAGGTTTCCTCACGATGTTTTCCTTCACCGCCGAGCTAGTAAATGATAAATACAACCGTACATAAATTCCAAAGAACTTAGTGGTACAGGCCAGGAATCGAACCGCGGCCTGATGATTGAGGCGCTAGCTCTCTTCCATATGGGCTATCGCTCTATAAACCTACCTAAGTACCTAGAGATTCAAGAACCACTTTATGGCCGACATAACCTCAATATTCGTAAAAAATAAAAACAAGGTAATATTTAAAAAAAAGAAAGATTATTTTCTACAACTTCATGATTTTCAAAAGAAGCTGACACCCTCTTATATTTTTTCCGGTCACGGAACAAAGCATGAGGCGTAAAGTAAAATTTGTAGAAGTGTGATGAGTAATAGGGAAAACCTTTAGCAAAAAAATAAAACTTTATATTGTAACTTGCAATGTTTTTTATCTGACTCATTAAAATGTATCAATGAGGTTGTTTGTTTTTGTTTCTTCGTCTTTGTTTTGAGGAAAAATTATTATCAAAAATAACATTAAGGTACTTTCATACCGTACTTATTATATTGAATATTATGACTTAATCATTATGTTTTTTTTTAATATTTTGTAAAAATATTTTTTTTTTAAATCGTCTACATCATACAGGATGTAAAATTAAATGCGTTAAGTATCAAATAGGTTGCTTCTGACCATCAAACTGAACAACTTTGAATATGGAGCCAAATCGCAAGCACGAAAAAAAACATCCAGCTGAAGTTTTTTCCATAGACAATATTGCAATTTCAAGGGTTTTCCTGTGTAGTAAAAGATGTTCAGTTTGATGGTCTGAAGCACCACATAAAGTATGTAACGCATTTAGGTTTACACCCTGTAAATCATTCACCTAGTATTATCGCCTTCTTCAATGAGTAGTACTAAATAATAAGGACAACCATAGGGTTTTTTACACCGTGTAAGAAAAAATATAAAAATGCATGTTTATGATAGATTTCGAAAAGTAAACGAGAAACGTCGATATTTATTCATAAAAATGTAGTGTAAATTTTTTAATTCGATTTTAATAATCGTCTTTTTAATTTTTTTTTCAATTATGCGTAAAACGCCATTCGCCATGTTGGATTTCGTCACTATCGGTAAAACGTAGTGATTATATTCTCTTTGACTATCGGAGTGACGTCATCACTCCGATAGTGACATTTTACAAATCTTGTTACTTTGATCTTTCGCAGTCGTATTGTTTACTGACGAAGTGACGTCACGAGCGAGACAGCAGCGTTTCCGCGCAAAAATTCAAACTCATAAACAAAAAACAGTTTTTAAGTCCTTTTTCGGCTTTATAAAATAAAAATAAAAATTCTGTTTTCAAAAAATGGTGTAATACCTTATTCGCGTTAAACAATTATCAACTTAAGAGTCTTATACATAAGTTTGAAATTGAAACTCACCTCGAGCGCCGCGGCCGTGGTCGCATCGTGATCATTCTCAACCATTTCAATCTGCCTGAAGATTTCATTGCTTACACCTGACACCTGTAAATTTAAATAGAATTAATTTTAAAGCACTTAGCCTCTAGAATCCTAGGACAAAACGTATTTTCTTGCTGAAGAGGGTGAGAGGAATTGTCAATTCCGCCACAACGCACACCCATTTCTGGTAGGTAGATCGTTCTAAGTCAGTAGTCTAGGATCGTAGGAGGCAAGTTAGTGGTAAATTTTCGTAAAACAGTATTTACAAGCAATAGATAACAAGGTGGTATCGCAACTTCCGCTTCTAAAAGCCTATATAGACAAAGTTATATCACGGTGTAACCTGACCACCAAATAATGTACGTAATAACGTATTTCGAAGCCTCAATATTCCTCTGACTAAGCTTTATGAAATAACGTGCCTTTCAAAGCACGGATGCAAGATGAAAAACTAATAAAGCCCATCTAAAACGTATATATCCCGCTCGATATAGCTTAAGGGCCTATGTCGAAAAATAATTGAAGCGAAATGGGCGTGCGATAGCTTATATATTACTGCCTGATGCGAGAGAAAGAGATGGGGCGGCGCGCGCGCCTAAAACGACGCAAGAGTAAAACAAAATTTTATTTAATTGTGATTGTACTATTTATGTAAGTTCAATTCTGCTGTTATCCAAATTTTTAAAATATCAATCTCTTTTTTTTTAAATCAAGTCTCATGTTTCTCTTATTCACCGTTTAGCAGTTCCAAGCGTTTATAAATAAAAACGGAGGCTACTTTGGCTTGTTTTTCTATCGAGAAAATGTGTCTTAATCGTGTTTTGGCTCGTGTCAAAACTTCAATTATATGTTCAATTTACACAAATATCCGCTAATCATACTCCTACTGTTAGTAGTTCATGATATATGACGCTTTGAAGAATCCTATTTTTTTCACATAGCCTCTTAACTTCGAAGAACGATACGATTAGTTAGGTACTGCACACCGCTATACGCCGAGCTCGTCAGTTAATTTAGTTTTCCATCAGTCTTGCTACAGAAGTTAAATATTATGTCATATTTTCATTTTCGTCACATTTTTGTGAACTGATGAAGCGCTTTGGAGATGGACACAGAACTCTATAAGGGATGACAACAAATCATCGCATCGGAGGTGATTAGTTAAACTAAAATATCAAACTAGTACTTTTATACCCAAGTTTTAACTAAGATGGAGCCTTGTTATTGCAACTATCTGGTAATTGCAACTATTGCCCAACTAACAATTTGGTCGTATAGGTGTCGTATAGTCGAACATTAGACGCATAAAGCACCAGTATATGACGAAATTACAGTAATATAACTTTTATAAGTCAAAATAATCATATAAATAAGGGCCTAATACGAAAAAATTGTTTGCTGGGAGAGCAATTGTACTTATAAGAATCACAATTCAGTTCTTCTCTCAATAGACTTATGTCTAGTCATCTAGAAGGCAGGTGTTGGTATAAAGAGAAGGACTAAATTGTGATTGTTATAAGTGCAATTGTTCCATAGTTGCAATTACAAGACTCCACCTTAACAAATGCAATGAAAAAAAATTCTGTGATGACCCTCAAATTTTATTGACTGTACTAGCACCCAATGATTGCCGGATTCGGATTACACCGTTGGTATGCATGAACACTTCAATATTGAATAACTGTCCGAATGAAATCTGAAGTTTCTCCACACTATGGCATTCACAATTCACCAAATATATTTGGAAATATTTCGAACTTACGTAGAGGCGTGCAGACCACAGACAAGTTTTGGTAACCACAAACAGCCTGCCAGTTATATAAATGAGAACATTGCCAGCTTTTTTCTGGCTACAGGAATGTTGTGGTAGAGACATAAATAAATGCATGTTTGTAGGTAATAACTATTCTGTGGCCATTGGTTTTTCCTATACTACGCTTAATATCTTTTTTGCTTTACAGTTTTTGAGAGTTCTGTTTTTATGAGATCCCTAGTTGGATCCTTTATTGGGTACGAGCGTTAACCCGCGACTTCGTCCGCACAAATTATATACCAGATTTTAAGTCAGATCATAAGCTATCAAACAAAAAAAGTTCAAAAAAAGATCAATCAAAATCGGTTCAGTAGTTTTTGCGTGATACTCGTTCAAACAAACAAACAAACAGACAGACAAAAAATCCAAAAATTGGTGAAATGGAATCAGGGACACCTAAAAACCATCTTCAATGTACAGACAAATTTTCTGGTACAGTTTTATAATAATAGTTATTGGGTATTATAGTACCTACGTCGGGCCTCCGTCAATCGTAGATAGGTACTGATATAAGTACCTACACTATGGCGCATCGTAATAACAACGCTGTGGCAAGCGTCACTAGGTTCATTTTTACGCGTATCGTCTGGCACTAGGTAATTAAAGCGTCAGAATTTATTGCTTTCTTAGGAAGTGATGTATCTGTTACGAGTAACTAGTAATCTGTGCCTACATGTTGGTGGGTGGTTGCATACCTTGCGGAAGTCTGGCTGCAGCACGCAGGGCGGCGCGTGGTTGCCGCGCGGCTGCTGCGGCAAGCCGGGCGGCGCGCGGCCCGGCGACGCCGTCAAGTCCGGCGCCGCGCGGCCGTTTTCCTGCATAGGAAAATGGATGCTTTAATATACAATATTTGAGTTCATATTGCTACAATTATGGTTGAGATAAAATAGCATGTAAGTTTTATCTTAGGTTTCGATCGTAGGTTTTGATCCAATTTGATAGGTTGTTTTCCATTTCCTGCAGAGTTATGACAAAAAGTTTCTGATATTTCTAGAAGATACCTTAACCTCAGTTGAACTTTTTTTTGACCCTGTTCGTGTCGTCAGAAAGAAATGTAAGTATTGCCCTTTTCCTCGGTGACTAATATACGTATTATAAAAAAACATAATATGGCTTTAACATTTTAATAATCAATAATACTAGAAAGGCTTTACAGAATAAAGTTGAAAATAACTGAAAGAGATAGAGAAGGCATCTTAGATTGTTTGAATATGTCTGATGTATACCTAGTTCATTTAGTGTACCTAGTTTATTTAGCCTACCTAGTTTATTAAGTCTACCTAGTTTATTTAGTCAACCTAGTTTATATAGTCTACCTAGTTTATTTAGTGAATCTAGTTTATTTAGTGTACCAAGTTTATTTAGTCTACCTAGTTTATTCCGCATCAACGAATTCAAGTAGGAGGCAAACAGTTCAGCATGAACAAAGAAAATAGCTTCAACCTTGTTCGAAATCGGCGCCAAGTTTTCCCAAAGTACTTTGAACTGATATAACTTCCGTAAAGCCTTGTGTCATTATATAAACTTTACGTAAATAAACTATGTTTTGAATGCAAGGAATTTCCCTTTGTCTCTGCGCTTCAGAATTACCTGCGCGAAGAATCCTAATATCCTCTGTCGGTGTTTCACATTACGTTCGAGAGACATTCGATTCTTTATTTGTAATGGATCGAAGAGAATGTGATTATCGAAATAAGACTGCGTACAAAATTATACCTAGAAAATTAAAGCACGGCGTAAATTTTATTCGGCAAGGGGGAGTCAGAGGAATTTCAATAAGTATAATAAAATAAAAAAAAAATAATAAAATATAGGTACCATATTAAGAATATCTACATTTTCACTCAAATAGGATACTTCAACCAAAAAGAAGTGGCTATATTGGAACAAATTGTGCTGGAGTGAATGAGATTGAGAAAGAAATACACCACTGTTTACAGTCAGTGGTACGGCAACCACCAAGAGTGGGTGATGTCAAAGGGAGCAGAGAGTAAGGCACAGTATAAGAAAGAGTATCTATTATACATAAAAGGTTTTAGGTAGTATATTCTTTCTTATACTGTGCTAAAAGTCTGTATGCAAAATAAAACAACTGAATAACGATTTAGGTCACAGGAGTAAAGCGGCATGTCGCGTTGCAATGCATCGGTTTTGTGATATTTATATGTCAACTAGGTCCAATGTGCCGTGGACAACACGTTTTTGTTGTTGCTATGATGCTGTCAATCTCCATAAAAACGTGATTACAGTTCTAAACCTTCACCTATTTCAATGGTTTCGTAGGATGTTATTGATATGATAAATTAGGTATGTAGCTTTTTATTTTATTTTATTTCTGTAAGGTTTTATTTTATTTTATTTTATTCGGAAAACTTACAGCTTACAATCACAATAATAGTTCTGTTAATGCTATATTACAATCTGAGTCAATTACAAGTTTTCACCAGTAGTCACCACCAGTTTATCGGGTTAACAATTTTTTTGTATTTTGTATGTAGATAGGCAGCTTCACAGCCTTCCTAATAAAACGGCTATTTTGAAGCCCAAATACTAGAAAACTCTTACTTTATCTAAAAAGAAAGGTAACCTATTCGCTACTTATCGAGGAATCAAAGATTAATAGCTGTCCCTTTGTTGCAATTGAAAATTAAACTGTAAGGAAATACGTTCCTAATAAGTGCTTAAAACATAAACTATACAGGTTGTAAGAAAAGGTATCATTAACTTTTAAACTTCATACTTTACCCATCAAACTGAACAACTTTAACTATGGGAGCAAACCGGTCAGATGAAAAAAATTATCAACTATTCCATACGTTTGAGTCGAGTAGGTATTGAAGTTTAGTATGGAACAGCAGATTTTTGTTTTGCTCTGATCGGTTTGCTCCCGTAGTAAAAGTTGTTCAGTTTGATGGGTAGAGTATGTGGTTTAAAGGTTAATGATACTTGTCCTTACATCCTGTATAAAATTAAAGATCATTTTAAATTCAATAAAATCTCTATTAACGTTAATAACAACACTCATGGGTGTTGTGTGATGGACAGTGGACTTTCACATAGATTATCAAGACCAAATCAAAATCATTACGATTACTAACAACGAAATAAAAATATAAACATCAGACAAAATATCGTACTACCTACACAAGTCTACAGGATGTTGGAAATAGACCGACCTAGTTCCATGCAAGACGCGCAGGCCTGGCTCATAACTAGCGAAGTACCGATAATGAACAACAACCTACTTAAAGTAGGTGCTTTAAAATATTGATCAAGTCAAGTTTGCTCAGAGCGGAGGAAAATTATAAAAGAAATCTTTATAAAAAGTTTAAGAAGATTTTCAAGATAATATTTTTATTTCCTCTCTACGATTTATAATAACGACTCAGTCGTCAAGAGAACCTATTTCGTATGTGTTTATTTTGTAGGTTCCTACTTACCTATCTAGTATTTTAGTTATCATTATCACACAAATTATTCAAATTAGATTCTTCACATCATTGTACTAATATAAATTTGGTTTAATCGTTCTAGTATAAATATTATAATTTATTACTTGATTTTCGAATTTTATACAGGGTGTCAGTGACAGCCTAGCAAATACTGAAACGGTGAACTCAGACCATCAAAATGAACAACTTTCACTATGGAGCTTACCTATACAAAACTGGTGTACCTAGCCGACTAAAATGTATGGGACAGCTGATTTTTCGCGTTTCCTGAGGTAGGCTCCATAGTGAAAGTTGTTCATTTTGATGGTCTGAGTTCACCGTGTCGTGCTAGGTTGTCACTTACGCCCTGTATTTTCGATGTAAGCTAGACTGACATTATCAAAAGTTACGTGTTCGAATCTTGGTAAGATTATGAACATTATATTAAATGTTGTGCCTAGATTATACAAGCTCACGCTATTGTCCCACGGGGGTAGACAGAGACTACGGTACACGCTACAATTCTGACATACTTTTGCCTCATTCACATTCATACAATTTTTCTTGCACTTTCGTCGATTGGATGCTGATGCTACGCACTTGTCCTTTTAAGATCATTAATTTGATCATGGTGTACTTATAATAATTATAACCCATTAATTATGTCATACTAGCTGTTTCCCGCGGCTTCGTCTGGGTGGAATTCTTATACCCTATGTTCGTCTTCAGAACGCTATCTTATAGCTAAATGTCATAAGGACGGGTTCAGCAGTTTAGCGTCAAAAAGGTTAGGTTACAAACAAATAAGCTGATATAGGTATTTGGGAATAAAATAAGACTTTTTTATCATGCAAGGAAACAAATCTATTTGTACTAAAAATAATGATAATAAAAAGAGAACAGCTATATTATAACCTCAATGACGCACAACTGAGCAAAACATAGGTACTACAAGAATATGTAGCCCTGTCTCCACCCCCGGACTAAATTAATAATGACGTAACCATCACCTTCTGCCCACACATCCTGCGTCCAATTTCACAGTAACCTAAGATTAATCTAAATACAAACACTTATAAGCAAACAAGATCCTTACGTTTAATACGTGTAGGGTTACAAAATGATTATACACAGCAAAATCTAGAATAAATAAGCAATTGTATGTACAGGATGTAAAAAAACCCTGTTGGAGCCTTTTAGGGTTGCTTCAGACCATCAAACTGAACAACTTTCACTATGGAGCCAACATTAAAATCGCGAAATTTCATAGAAAACTGCAAACATAACTCGACCGAAATGTATGGGACAGTTGATTATTTTCGCGATTTCGATATTGGTCCCATAGAGAAATTTGTTCAGGTTGATGGTCGGAAGCAACCTCTTAAGACTCCAATAGGTTTTTTTTTACATCATGTATATGTGTAAGACTATAAATACTTATACAATTTTGCTCGCGACTTCGTCCGCACCGGCTCCCATCATGGTTGTGATATAAAACATATGCCAGTTTTTTTTTTAAGTCGGTATCTATTGCGATGAAATACAGACTAAAAACTAATCTAAACTAAGCCCTATGCTTTTGTTAAAACCCAATCCAAATCTGTTCCGTAGTATTTGCTTAATGCGTTCACAAACAAACAAACTTACAGGCAAACAAATTAATCAATTCTATCACTTGTCTTTCATACCCTTTTAACTTCTTAAAATTTTCAATGTACAAATACAACAATTTTTTTTATAACATGAACAAATATTCAAGAAGTTAACACACAGAATACAAACAAAAACAACAAAAAATCAACCCTTTTCATTCACGAATTATTACTCGCAAACAAATTTAACCCGTCGCCGCATATATCCGTTTTCCGACAGTGGAGCAATATGCCAGCATCCTATTTTCTGTTCCAATTCCGAATGTGGTGCGATCAATGAGAATAGAGAACAAGCGAGATGCGAAGCTTATTTAAGCTAGAAAAGGGTTAAATAGCTGGTAACGATAAGGAGAAAGGGCAAACGACACAACTAAAGAATTGTTAAACTAGAGTAATAGGCGGGGCACATTGCTTGCAGATGGCTGATGTGGCAGAAGAGTTCTCATTCAGCGGAGGACCGGTCGTTGTGATGGTTCTTCCTTTAGCATGATGTCTGATGCTGGTGGAATGCTGCTGTAGTGGGTTTTTGTGTAAAGGGATGATCTTCCACCTTATTTCCTCAAAGTCTCTATCCGTCTAGCTATCTCAAAAACACATAAACAACAACAAACAAACAGCCGAACAAATTAAGACAACTATGTGGTTTTTTTTTTGCCGTCGAACTAAGAACCTGACGAAATGAAACAGAATCATACTGCGACATAAACTTAATATTATTACAATAGTATATTAAGTTTGTGTACTGCGATCCAACAGTGACAACATACAATCTCTATTGATTGATTGATTGATTTAGATCATTGGATTTAGACCTCATCTTTTGATTTAAAGAAACGTGTGTTATTTTGTGTTGTATTGTTTGCATTATATACTGGCTGTTACAATAATACAAATAAACATTTAAGGGGGTGGTTAAGACCATCAAACTGAACAACTTTCACTATGGGACCAATATCAAAATCGCGAAAAAAAAATCGTATGTTCCATCATCATCATCATTTCAGCCGATAAACGTCCACTGCTGGACATGGGCCTCCCCCAAAATGAGGAGATTTGCCATAATCGCCATGATGCGATGCTTTTGCGATGTTCCATACTAAACTACAGATCTACTCAAGCTAAATGTATGAGACAAAAGATTGTTTTTTCCCGATTTCAATGTTGGGTCAATAGTGAAAGTTGTTCAGTTTGTTGGTTTAAACCACCCACTTAAAAGTTTTAAATTTTTTATTCTTACTTCTGTAACACCCTGTATAACGTATATTTTTGGACAGCTATAAAGTAGCTCAAATACAAAGCAAATATTTATTAGATAAATTTCTTGAATGATTGACTCATCCATCAATCTGGAGGAGCCTTTGTTGGCGTAGACAGCTATTTTTTTACTTCATGTTTGCCCGTTGCTTTAATATCAGTTATCTATGAAGCACTTAATAAAAACCAAACGAATTCAGAAAGCACTAAATGATTCATCATCATCATCTCCACTGCTGGACATAGGCCTCCCCCGAAGATCGCCACAACGACAGGTCCTGCGCTGCCCTCATCCAACGGGTGCCGCCGTCTTCACCAGGTAATCGGTCCACCTTGTGGGGGGACTAAATAATTACCCAACTAACAATTTGGTCGTACAGGTGTCGTATAGTCGAACATCAGACGCATAAAGCACCAGTATATGACGAAATTACAGTAATATAACTTTTATAAGTCAAAATTTATATGATAAATGGAGGCCTAGTACGACCAAATTGTTTGCTGGGTAGCTAAATTCAAAGCCCTAGGATAGAAGGCCCCGCTGGGCGTACCTACACTGCTTAGTTTCCTAAGTAACTGTGTTTTTCTTCTTATTTTCGTGTCAGCATGAGTTTATATCGCATCACTCATGCTGTAGTGTAAAGATCGAGATTGAGGCTGGCTGACTCCTCTGCTTAAGTTAGAAAAACTCATTGGTACATGTCATGTCGTCCATACGGATTCGAACCCAGATCCCCATGATTCATCGGAATATCTTCTTCAGCGTATGCATGTTTCCCCAAGATGTTTTCCTTCACCGTTTGAGATCAGTGGGTTTGAATTTTAAAATTTTAAACATGTTACAGCCGTGTTGTGCTATTACGAATCAAATAAAAAATTGAAAAATAAAAAATAATAATAATAAATCTAAACTATTATAAAACTGTAACCGAAGTGTGTCTGTACATAAAAGATATTAACAAAAAAGTTACGATATGGTTTTTAGGTGTCCCTGATACCATATCACCAATTTTTGGATTTTTTGTCTGTCTGTTTGTTTGTTTGTTTAAACGAGCATCACGCAAAAACTACTGAACCGATTTTGATGAAACTTTTTTGTTTGATAGCTTATGATCTGACTTAAAATCTGGTATATAATTTGTGCGGACTAAGTCGCCGGTTAACGCTAGTATATATATATGCCCTATTGAAAATTTCGTTCTCTGGGTATTGGGCTCGGTGGCGAAATTGAATAACGCAATTCCCCGGTTTGGAAGAGTGCGGGTTCAAGTCCCGCCCGAGACTTAATTTTTCAATCTTTAATTTGATTCAATGGGTTTACGTACAAATAAGTTAGAAAAACTCATTGGTACATAGCTTGTCGTTCGTACGGATTCGAATCCGGAACCCCATGATTGAGTTTCGATACCTCTCCACAACACGCCACTAACGCTCTCAGTAGCACATAATGAATGACCCGAATTCAATTCCTAAAGGAGACAATAGGGGCTTGATCGCAAGCAGTCATGTCACTAGTTATTTACGTCGAGGGTTGTCTAGTCTAGACTGAGATTAAACGTGTAGGGTGACCACGACTATTCAGTGTTAGCAGGATGAATAGAAAACATGACGGTGATTTAAATAGGGCTATACAAGTGTAACAAAACACCATTTAGACGTGGGTTTAGACCACCAAACTGAACAACTTTATCTATGGTGACAATGCCGTTTTATTTTTAGAAAATCATCTGTCTCATACATTTGAGTCGAATTGTCACACACAATTAGAAGATATTTCACAAATGATTAATTAAACGCGAAAGTTTGTAAGTATGGATAGATGTTTGTTACTCTTTCACGTAAAAACTACTGAATGGATTTTAATGAAACTTTACAATAATATAGCTTATATATAACACACAGGCTACAATTTATAAAGATATTGTGTGAATTGTCCAGACGACGTCGCGGGCACCAGCTAGTATTGCTATATTTTATACGAGCGTTAACCCGCGACTTCGTAAGCACAAATTATATACCAGATTTTAAGTCAGATACAAACAAAAAAACAAACAAAAAAAGTTTCATCAAAATCGGTTCAGTAGTTTACGTGATACTCGTTCAAACAAACAAACACCCAAACAAACACACAAACAAACAGACAGACAAAAAATCCAAAAATTGGTGAAATGGAATCAGGGACACCTAAAAACCATATCGTAACTTTTTTTGTTGTTAATATCTTCAATGTACAGACAAACTTCCTGTTACAGTTTTATAATAGTATAGATCGATAAAGGCCTACGCCGTAGTACCCGTAGGTCACGGTGCTACGGCGTAGGCGTTGGGCTACGCCTATAAATTGGTCGTAGCAACCAAAATCGAGCAGGATCTGTTTCCAAGTACAGTAGTACCAGGTTTATAAGTCTTACCGATGTACCTGCGCAGTTAAAAAATTTTAATAGCGCGCGAAATTATATTGACCAATCAGGATGCGCCACCTTCAATCCGTTTACGCTATTGGCTAATTTGTTTTCGCGCCCTTTTTGCTGCTATCCAACTTTGCACCCTTTGATTACTAAATGACTTCGGGTTTTGTCGGGGACTCGGGCCTGCTCTGCGCAAACGAAGATTGACGAGCGGAATTATTTTCCTGGTCGTACTGTAGTAGTCTAGTATCTTGGGAATACGTTGGCAGGACAGGGTGCTTCAGGTTGAGAGGGTACTTCAGGTTGCACAGCTGCCTAGTATCACGGCTCTTCTTAAGGAGAGGCGGCTTAGATGGCTGGGGCACGTACACCGTATGGAGGCCTCTCGTTTGCCAAGGCGCATACTTCTTGGTGAGGTCGCACATAGGAAGAGGCCAGTTGGAAGACCCGTGCTGCGATTTAAGGATTGCGTCAAGAGGGACCTAACCTCTTTCGGAATCGGCCACGCATATTGGGAAGAGCTCGCGGAAAATAGAGGAGGGTGGAGAGGGAAGACAAGAGATGGTCGGACTACTCATGACGAGGCCTGGTTCGCACACCTGGAAGAGAAACGTGACAAAAGGCATAATGCTGTCACAATCCCACCTCTGTCCACCAGCGGCGTACGGTTCTATTGTGGAGGCTGTGGACGTGTATGCGGCTCTCGTATAGGACTTTACAGCCATGAGAAAAAGTGCCTCTCCAAAAACACTGCTTAAACCATCTGCAACAGATGTAAAGGCCGACGATGATGATGATGACTTCTATTTACAATGATGTTGTCTAGTTCTGTTTAGAAACAGACCTAATACAGATTCAGACTTGTTATATTCAAATTTTGTAATCCTCTTACTACTGAAAGAAAATTCTTTAAAATGTTATTCTAGTTTATGTAACTATGTCCAACTTATATTATGATATGGGTATTACGAATTAGAGCGCCGGTGGCGCGTTGTGTAGAGGTATGGACACCCAAATATGGGGGTCTGGGTTCAAATCCGCACGGATGACATGCCATGTACCAATTACGACTGCTCTCAAACGGTGAAGGAAAACATCGTGAGGAAACCTGCATACTTCATATTGAAGAAGAAATTCTGATGTGTATGAGAAGTCTACCAATCCGCATTGGGCACTCGTGGTGGACTAATGCCCATACACCCTCCCTGAGGGTAGGCTTGTGCCCTGCAGTGGGACGTGTATAGGCTGATGATGATGATGATGATGAATTACTTATTAATATTGATATGGCATTTTTTTCAATATCTTTATTTAAGGAGCTTGGTCTTAAAGACTATCAGTTGCAGAAACGCTCATTAGAGTTAATCCTCCATTAAATCTCCTGCTAGCTTTTACTACGTCAACAAGACAAAAAGTGACAGCAAGAGATTTAATGGAGGATTAACTTTAATGACCGTTTCTGCAACTGACTGTTTGTCGCTCCGTAAGGGAAATCAATATGTAACAGCATACATAATTCACTGCAATTAAGATCTTAAATTAAATAATTAGAGGACTCGGATACTAAACAATTACACAGGCCAACTAAAAATAAACTTAACTTACTGAAACTTAATTTTAGTATTAGATTGATGTAGCATTTACTGTCATTTTTTAAACAAATACGTAAAAAAATTCCCTGACCCACTTCCAAGAAAGCCTAAAAGCAAATCGCATTCATAAACCTACATTTCTGGCATGAGAGCATTTTGTTTCGGTGCAAATGCGTTAGAATTTTGGCGGTCGATCGAGTGAGGCGGGCGGGGGGCCGTGACCTACTTCCCTGTGCCCCTCCCCCTGCCGCTGCTACCCCCCTCTCGTACGCAAGAGGTCAGTGTACTGCAGTTGCAAGCCTCCAATTCCGCAGAGGTGAGCGGACTCATCTCGTACAATACAAATTGGACAATGAGCGTTTTTCTTTTTGCAATTTAGTTCCTAAAAAACTCGACAGATGGCATGTTTATCGCTTAATAGAGACGTTCGCGAGATTCTGTCAAATCATGTAAAGACATGCTTATTTTTTAAAGGCCAAGGGATCAAACCCATACACCATGTTAGACGTACAGTTTAAAATTTTCGATTAAGACGATTCGTAAATAATGAAATATTCCATCAAATGAAGCGCTGGCATCTTTTTGATCATTTTTTCCCTCTTTATTATTTTAAAGAATTTTTTTTTTAAATTTTGACATTTATTCGCACATACCGTAGCGATGCCCAAAAAACCAAAAGAAAAACGTTCAAACTTTGTTTGTATGGAGCGCAGTAGAGGGCCTTATAATCTTAAAGTTTTCAAGTACCTACATTATACAGGGTGTAACGAAACAACCTAGTAATACTTAAGGGGGTAAGTCTGAACTCCTTCAGACCCTTAAACTGAACAACTTTAACAATGGAGCCAACTTCGAAATCGCGAAAAAAATCAGCTGTTCTATACTAAACTGCAGTACCGACTCGTCTAAAATGTATGGCATAGCATAGCATATGCTTACGACTATATTCCCCGAGGGGGTAGTCAGAGATATTCTGAAACTTCAGAACATTCACGGGAAAATGTAAAATGTAAGGGACAGCAGATTTTTTGATTTTTTCTCGATGTCTGCTCCACAGTGAAAGTTGTTCAATTTGATGGTCTAAACCACCTTAAGTATTACTAGGGTGTTTTGTTACACCCTGTACATTTCAGTGCAGTGATCTACGCGTGCAAAGTCGCAGGTGCCACTAAGAATAAATAAATTACTAAGTGTAATAAGGTGGAGTCTTGTAATTGCAACTATGGAGCAATTGCACTTATTAGAATCACAATTCAGTTCTTCTCTCAATAGACTTATGTCTAGTCATCTTGAAGGCAGGTGTTGGTATAAAGAGAAGAACTGAATTGTGATTCTTATAAGTGCAGTTGCTCCATACTTGCAAATACCAGGTAGTTGCAATTACTAGACTCCACCTTAATACATATCTTGCCGACGGCAAACATTTTATTTTTCCATTGCACCAGAAGCATGATCAGTTATGACAGTTCCCCACATTGTAATTACCCAAAAAGTACACAGTCATCCATTTTAAATCAGCACAGGTATGTAAAAGCCACGTTGTGGACATTACTTGTTGAATAAATGAGTTGTTACATTGAAACCCATGTCGCATGATGGCTGGTAGGTAATAAAACACTTTTACTCATGAATATTACAATAGGCTATTTCTGGTTTAAATTCAAATTTTGAGTTTACATCTACCTATAATAGCAGGGCTCTTTTCCAGTATATGAGCAGATATTAAGTCAGGTCATTTGTTACGTAGGATCATTAAAGGCATCTCTCGCTTCTTTCGCGTTGTTTGTGATGGCTCCTTAGTGAAAGTTGTTCAGTTTGATGAGCTATTGCACCCTTTTATAATATTTATGGGCCCGGTCTCCTTATAATCTATGTTCTTGCAGGTTGATTTTCAGTTATTAAAACAACAATAAATGAAACAAATTTTGCATTGATTTAGAGTGTGGTATATGTAGTTTTTAAAACAATTATTTTAATTAACTTTGATACTAATTTTGACATAATAATTTGGCTTTGAAAAAAACTATATTTACTAGACACTTTCATGCACACACCACGCAATTAAGACAAAAACACAAAATTTATTTAGATTAATTCAGATAACATTTATCGTTTAATCTTCTACGCTAATATTATATGGTTACTTTTTTGAGAAATGTATTAGTTTTCTTATTTAAAGTGCTTTAAATTGTTAAAATTCTAAGAATTCTATCGCCGCTAAATGTGTTTTTTTTTTTTCAATTATAAATTATTGTTTACAGAAATCAAATTTAAACCACTTACAAAAGCACTATTAATTAGTCAAATAACAAAAAAAATATTTACTTCCAATCATTTTAACGACTTTATCGAATCGAAATTTATAGAGAATTTACAACAAAAAAACCCTCAGATTTCCCTCAGTTCCGCCGTAAATTCTCGATAAATTTCGATTCAATAAATTCTGCAAGAACATTGATTATAGGGAGACACCGCCTGTATAATCTCGAACATAAAGTTTAACAAAACGCGGGTTTTATTCCAATATAGTTTTATCTAAACATTATCTCTGCCATAAACCACAATCAAAACAAAACAACGTAACCATTATTTAATATCAAAATCGTACAAATCGATCCCGTTCGACCCCACCCTTAATAGCACTAAAAAAAGCCAGTAATAACTGAAAAAAAAAGAAATCCGATTAAATTCCACGTTTCATCGGACGTGACTTTTCCAACCTTTTTCTGTTTGCAAAGCAATTACATGACTAACATACTGCTGCCGGTGGCATGCCAAAATGCGGTAACTCAGATAAAATCAAATTTTACGAATAACTGATCACTACGCTGTGGAAATAACTTGATAGTTAAAAATGTTTGTTTGGAAATAGTGATTTATGTTGGAATTGTGTTTTTGATTAGGATTGTAGAAAAATACGATTAGGTTTAACGCAGTTTTATTTGGTAATTTGCAACCAGTACTGGCCGCTAAACCCTATCCATATACACGCACACAGACATAATTTGTATGACGCTTCACGCACACTAACCTAAGAAAGTTGGCCACTTTTGTTTTATACGTTAACAGCATGAGGTTCATTCTAGACATATACTTTTTCTAAGGTTGTTCTAATCTTTATTTTTATTTAAACATATTTCTGCAATCTGTTTTTCAAACAATACGAAAGTATAGAATTCGATACGGAATCATTCTTATAAAAATCATGAATTTAAAAAAATATTACTAACATATGGAAGGGAATAGTTAAGGGGAGACCTTTGCCCAGCAGTGGGACAAAACAGGTTAAATAATAATATTAATACATAACACACTGAAGTAGGTACTTAACTTAGATTGTCAATCAATCAAATATTCTTTACTTTACACCAAAATATAAACAGTAAAATACAGAGCAAAAATACAAGAGACACAAAATAAGGCCGTCTTATCACTAAGAAGCGATTTCTTCCAGGCAACCTAGGGTAGAGGAAACGGTGAACTAAGAAAGGATTGTCATGTATAATGTTACATATAATGTACGTTCTATAAAATGTATCCTTCCCGAGTTACGTCTTCATCACGTATCCCTATTTCAGACCTCATAACCCTTTCTGTAACGAACACAACATATACCCGTTCAAAACAGCTTATTTGCAACGAAGTCATCAAACAAAATTACATTCTGTCACAACGACATAAGGTTTACTTCCCTGCTCTAATAACGTAGGCAAGATTGTGCGTGGAAACTAGCTGGTACGGATATAACAGAGAACTGACATTTCAATACTAAACTCAAACAAAATAGGAGTCGCGATGCAAGTCTGTTTGTAGGCGGTCGTGTATCGGATACTTTCTCACTTGCCACGAGGTTTCATCATTTTGTAGTAGCTCAAATGTATTTGTGTACATACTCGTAAAACAATACTTGAGATTATGATACTATACAAACCCCACATACCACTTTAATACTACAAATACCCTCAAACTAGGTACTTGTTATTGGCAAAAGCTGCAGTGCAATGCAAAGCATCGAAGATAGCTAATTATTTAAAAAAAAATGAAACTCCATATATGTCTCATTTTAAAGATTCCTAAATGAAATAAAATTTATCAACGTGAAATGGAGACGTTAAAATCCTAATTATTATTTGAGGGTAAACCAATGGTACAATTAATTTTAAAAATGGATTTAGTTATTCCTGTTATTCATTCTGTACGAACTTCTTTCAGATTTCATGTTTATTTGTAACCAAATAAAAGGTCGGACAGATCCATTATCGCGCTATATCATCTTGTGCTAGGACTTCTAAAGAGAAATAAAGCTAAGGCGAGCAGCCATGCTAGACTATCTGGCCTCGTTCGTTCGTCATGCTTGTCTGCATTACTTATTCAATACCGTTATCAATATCGACTTAGTGCGCTTATTTGTAGCTACTTCCATGCTTCTCCTATATCGATTTATTACTCTCTACATTTTAAAAACATATTTAGATACCATTTTCATGCACGCTTTTTAACCAAATCAAAGCATAGGTAATAATAAAAACAATAACTTAAATGAGAAGTAAATTTTAATTGATATCTCAGTTACTCTAAAAATAATGTCCGTGAAACTGGGACAATCGAGATTCCAAATTATATGCTAAGAACAAAACACATCAGAATATATAATTCTAACATAAAACCTAACACAACTAAAATTAATGATACTATCATGAACAGTAATTAACTACACAATAACACGACATAAGAAATAAATAATTCCGTACTACAACAGCCTCAATATTAGTGCTTCAATTAAAATACCTTCTAAACAGATAATCTAAGACGGTAAAGTTAAAAAGACGTTTCAGGGCGGCATACAACGCCGGCCAGATCGATGGACAGTCGTACTGTTAATCGATAACGTCGTACTACCGCTTCAATGGGCTGCGCGCGCCGCCCCAATTACGTAACGCGCAACACTACCACCTGTTGCTTAATACTACCCAGATATAACCCTGACGAACTGAAAAGCTTTCACGAATAGCTAGCTGGCAAACGAGAGAGGTACTACTTGATCTGGTTGGTTAATGGGAGTCAATGCACCACGGCAACCTTCGGTTTTGCACTCAAGGGTGCATAGTAGTGTAGGAGGGATGATAATGATCTTCGTTAGCGTTTGGAAGGCCGGCTAATAAGTGGTTTTGTAGTAATAGTATTGGATTGGTTTAGACTTTAATTGGATGGACGCCTTTTTATTTTCAGTCGCCTGTTCGGTAAAATTCAGGGCATACTTAATTTATAATCATTTTTGGAATGTTTTTACAGGCGTAGACGTATTAGTGTAGTAGGGAAACAGTGTCTAAGCGAGAATACGGTATTTTAAGACAAAACTACGAGTGCGATAGAGATGGCTAAATAAAAATCATCGTAGTTTTTTTACAGATTAAAGTATGCATAGTGTGCATGAAATAGAAAACAAGGCTCATGTTTATTTTGAGTCTGTTTACTTATTAGGTTGCAGGATTAAAAAATAATTGATACAAAAACCATCCTGCCTTCACAAATCCGAACTGGGCTGGGGAGGAGTATATCCAGCTACTTCTCACCCTTTTTCATGAACTGGAGTGCCATTGACTAAACGTCACATCGCTGTCAAAAACATCGACGAGCACACAAATGTAACATCCTTCCTGCATCCTTCAGATCGTCGAAAATTTTATTATGAGTTTGACACATGACAAAACCATCACAATTTACAAACGAGAAACGGTTGTGACGATGTTTACGCTTAGTGAATTGCATTGCAAAGGCCTGGGCCATGCAGTGGGATGTTTAAATACTGATAACACAGATCACAAAAACTAAAGGGAGATGTGAAAAGGGGGCGGGGCCAGAGTGTCGCAGCAATATGCGCAAAAACGGAACACATTGCTCGCGACAGTAAGGATTCAATATATTATGACGCTGAAAGCCAGTCTAGATATTATGTGTAAATAGTTTACAATGCTTGCGTAGAACTAAAGATTATTCGAACGTTGAGTTCTGATACCGCAATGGATAATGAGCACATTCAAGCTAACAAAATACTTTATATCGCGTGGTACTGGTGGTGATGCGACACTAGGTTTCATACTCAGCGCGTTGGTTGGCATCTCTCTAGATCTCTATGACTGATAATGATAAGTTACAAAAATTTACCAACACTTTTCAAAAGCATTTTATTGAGCAAACAGAACCGATATCTTGACGCACACCTCACAAAGCTTTTCGAAGAATATATCTTCACACTTTGGATATATTTATTATTGTTGTTTCGGATTTTCATGAAAATATGACAAGGATTACTATAACAGACACCCTTGCCCACAAAATCCGAGGGGTTCTGTAGGAAACCGAATAAATCCCATTAGGATCATGTAGAGGTTAACGTTCCCTAACCTCACAGCCTCCAGAGGGTCTGACCAGACCATCTCGGAAGATAAATTATGAAACTACTGCCAAAAACAATACCCCGAGCGAGGGAGTTTTGATTCAAGAAAATGTATTATAGTTAGCTATTATGTTTGGACGTTATCAATATTAACCGGTTGACATTTTCAAGGAATATGCGTTATTATATCAAATTTCCTAACCAATAATAAATGAATGCGGGACAAAAGTAAAAAAAGGGGGTGCCCAACGTTTTTTATTTTTGCTCTATATCATTAAAACTGCAATATCTACAAGTTTCAAACTGATAGCAGGCAGGTCTTCTATTACAACCTAAAAAGGAAGTTGATAGTTGTATAGAGGTTCTGATCGGGTGATCAACTATCAACACTCTACTTTTCAGGGTTGAGAGACTGAAGTAAACATAATAAAAATAAAGCTCACAGGCACATACATTGTAATGATCCCAAGTAAGCTTATTATGGAAACCATACAACAACGCCACAAAAATATAACATTCATGACCAAACCAGGACTGTTAGACGAGGGGAGCGAGTAATTTCTCTATGTGTTAGACGCGCGTAATTTCTCTATGGTTAGACGCATAGGGAGCGCTTAATTTCTCTATGGTTAGACGTCATTTTTTTAGACTCTGTAAAGATGTTTTGTGTAATGCAAAGTTCACTGCGGACAACGAACACCACACACATCGGTCTTACGGGGGCACCGAGCCTATTGTGCTACCCTCAAAAGTATTTTTTCTATTTCTAAACAATTAAAAAACATTTTCAAAAAACAAGAATGTCACATTGTAGTCATTACTGATTTTCAATTTATCGGGTCACTGCGGATTCGTTTTTATAATGTTTGTAGTTATTATCTTTAACGATAATATCTACAAGCATAAAACATAACACTTATTCCATAATGTTTTGATAAATTGAAAGTCATTGCAGGACTACAATGTGACAGTCATGTTTTTTGGAAATGTTGTTTGTGAAAAATAAAAAAATACGATTGAAGGCAGCACAATAGACTCGGTATCCTCTTAAGCGACCAATAACAAGAAACTTTTTTCGAATATCCATTTCTATCTTATATTTTGTATTATTTTAAAGTTGTCCTAGACTGAACTAGTTTTTTAAAGACGGTTAAAATAGCTATGACAAACAGACAGAAGGACCTGATGGATTCCTTTCTGTCATTAAGAGACCCTATATTCCTGTCAGTTAATATGACCCATTTGAAAGCGGATACTTAAACCCTGTGATTTTATTAACACCTCCAGATTTTTACTTTGAAAGAAGAATAACATACTAAGAAAATAAGGGTCTTTTCCCACGCAATCTTGTGGGTGTTTATTTAATACAATTGTAATTGAATCACGGCCTAGGGACGTATTTTACTTATTATATCTCGCCTACTTAATTTTCGGTATAATAGTCGTGTTAAATATTGGGCAAACATTTTTAATTACCTTGATAATTTTTTTTTTTTTTACATCCCTTTTGTAGAACTTGTCGGCTAAATAACAATTTGTTTTATACATAGACGCGGTTGATAGCCAGATGCTGACAAGTTCCTTGCAAGATTTTATGCTGACAACATATCTTGGACACTGACCAATGACTTTTATAAAAACTCATTGACACTGACACATTCTAGTCGTAACTTGTATTTTGATGACTAGACAACGATATATGTCATGTAATACATATACAAGGTGTAATAAAACACGCTAGTACAATATTTAATATGGTGGTTTAGACCATCAAATTGAACAACTTTTGAAGACAATGGCGAAAATAAAATAAAAACTTATACATTTGAGACGAGAAACTTATACATTAGATATTTGTCCCATGCGGGATTCGAACCCGCAACCCTCGGGTTTACTACCGACCTAGCTATCAAGCCGTCACTGACCTATCGAGCCCTCATTTATAAAATACCTATTAAGTATACAGTTCGATTAAAATTAACGATCTTTCGACCTATGAATAACAGGCCGATGCCCCGACCTCTAATATCACTTTAAAGTCATCGTATAAGCTTCAAAAGGCAATAAATTAAAGTAATTTACGAAAGAAGATAAGAAATTTGAAACTATTAAACGTGAAGAGCGTTAGAGATTGAATGAAATATTAATATAAGAGATTGTATGCAGAATACACTCTAAACTAGTTGGCGAAGCTGCGACTGGATGCAATTGCGAACTTTCTGATACAATTTTCGAGAAAATACATTTTACATTCGAATCTTTTGTTCAATGTAACGATCGAACAAGTCTAGAGTAACCCAGTCTACAGGGTGGATTTTTGAGACGGAGCAGTAAGGGCACGTACCTTAACAGTTGTAGCTACAACTAAACGTTCTTTAGAGACTATCCTTAACTAAAGAAAACTGAAAACTTTTTGAGAAATTTTGAACAGTATTCACTGATTTTGAAATAAATATACATTCAACTTTCAAAAATCGTATTCCAGTCTTCATTTTAGCGGCCCGTCCATCCATAAAAATGTGTTTTTAAAATTAAAAATTTTAGTATAAAAGTAAGTCTCATTTCTTACGAAATGTATGGGAAAAGATTTTTACGATTTTTGACATTTCTAGTACTCTAACCTCGGTTGGTCCAGTAGAATTTATTGATCCTTATTAGAAACAGGATCGATAGCCATCAAAAAATGTTTTTGTGTAAATTGTAAATTTTCTGGACTGTAAATTTTTTTTAAATCTGTGAATGCAGTTCAAAATTTCTCAAAAAATTAAGGATAGTCTCTTAAGAGCGTTTCGCTGTAGCACAAAGGTTAAGGTACCTGCCCTTACTGCCCCGTCCCAAAAATCCACCCTGTATAGGAACATAAGGTACGCCAATAACTTTACCCCTTAATCTCTTTTATATCTCCTCGAAAATCTCGATAACTTGGACTTAGTGTTGATACCAACTTCGAGATTAGTATGTATAACTTTGTAACCTGTGACCGAACATCGTTGAACTGTACTATAATAATTGTCAACAATTATGTTTACCTACCTATTATTCAATAAAGAATATTTCTATTTCTACCTAAAATAAATAAATAATAAGTTAAAACATAGCTCAAAATAATACATCATTCAAATTAATGTATTTTAGCAATTCGTGTTCCCATGTCATACAGCATCGAAATGTAAGGGTAAAACTATGACGTAGTGCAAGAGAAAAGTCAACAAATCTTACTTTTGGTACAGTACGACCAGGAATATAAATCCGCTCGTCAATCTTCGTTTGCGCAGAGCAGGACCGAATCCCCGACAAAACCCGAAGTTATTTAGTAATCAAAGGGTGCAAAGTCGAATAGCAGCGAAAAGGGCGCGAAAACAAATAAGCCAATAGCGTAAACGAATTGAAGGTGGCACATCCTGGGCTGCAATCGCGGTAAATGTTCGGTGATTGAACTGTTATTGGACTACGTACGAACCATAACTTTTGACACATTTGGTATTGCGCTAATCGTTAGAGCCGTTTCCACAAATCGCTCAGACGTTATTGGCTGTCAGTTACATAGAGTTTAGCGCGATGTGGAATTCAGCACAGTTGAATAGTAATTGGATTGCAATGTGATTAGAATTGAAATTGGATAAGAATAGAATTTCGATGTTTAAACTTAGCGCAATCGGGCTGCCTAGATACAAAATCAATGCCTAAAAAAACAGAAAACAGCCGATTTTAAAATGCCCTCAAACTAACATAATAATATGATCATAGATATGACGACACATTTGTTTTATCTTTGGTCGATCTCACAGTAAACATATCAAATCAGACAAAAATGCATGAGACTTTGCATTTAGTTCTTATATATGATCCAATTACGCCTTTACTCAATCTTTTCCTCCGAGCATAATACAACAATTTAATAAATATAATATGTAGGTATAAGGTCGCGAAGCTCCAAGGCTGGCGAGCGTCTAGTCTAGACGGCGACAGTCGAGTGAGATCACTGTTATTACACTGTTCTTTGACAACGATGGTTGTCAAAGATACGCAGTGATATTGGATGTTTATGAATAAGCTCGACTACAAATAACACTATAAAGTTATATGAAAAACTTCGACGTTTTTCTTGAACTGTGGCGTAGCTGTGGAAATTACTTGTGTCGTCAACCGATGCACGGAAGAGGAACGAAGGCGCCGATCGTTCAGTATAATTGCTAACATGATGTTCTATCACAGATCGAAAAATTACCGACAAACACAAACACATTTTGATGAACTTCAAAATGGCTTCACTTTTAACTATAAGAACTGGATCATTTTAAGGGTTTCGTACCCAAAGGGTTGCTGTGTGGTGTTGGCTAAGAATAGAACCATCCCATTTCCTCCCGTGGGTGTTGTAAAACGCGACTAAGGGATCTACCGGAGGATGGGCAGCAGCATCCTCTGAGTACACACATTCAATCCAACTGCGATCGCTAACCCGCCTGCCAAGCGTGGCGATTATGGCAAATCCCCCAATTTTGGGGGAGGCTTATGTCCAGCAGTGGACGTCTGTCGGTTGATATGATGACCCAAAGGGTGAAAACTGGACTAAGCCTGTTGTCTGTTGTCCATCCGTCCGTCCATCCGTCCGTCTGTCTGTCTGTCTTAACTATTTAATTTTGAACTGTAATACATAAAATTGTGCGTTATTATGGTGCATTTACTAACAATTAAGAAAAATGTCAAAAAGATAAAAATTAAGGGGGGTCCACACCCAAGAAATTTATTTTCATCAACGTTTTTTCTTCTCGCTCCATCGTAAAAACGATAATACATACAAGCGTCAACCTTCGTTTGTATATACTAATTATAGAGCAAACTCTACAGTATAAAAACAAATAGTAGAAACCGGCCATGTTTGTCGCGGACAAAAAAAAATGTTTGTAATCTAATATGTTGTGTGGTGGTGTGGTACGGAATCCTCGGTCTGCGACTAGCCCGACTAGCACTTGACCAGTTTTTTTTATTTTTTTCTGGGTTGGTTCAGAATGAATGAATAAATGAAATATACTTTATTTACACCAAACATAAAATACATTCATAAACATGAAACTGAACAACTTTTACTATGGGACCAAACATGAAATCGTAAAAAAATATCAGATGTTTCATACATTACATACGATGTTTTAAATGACTGGCGTAATGGGTTGTGGGAGCTACTAAGAATTGAAATGAGTCGAACATTTTTTAGGGGTGGTTGAGACTATTATTATTATTATTATTGGGTGATTGGGGCCTTAACAGATTTGCGCCTGTGCCACTTCGACCATCGCTGATCTTTTGTGAACGCCCCTTCCTACAGTTCCCTGTTAATCCCTACAGCGGTTAGGTATCGCAGCAGGTTTTTAACAGGGAGGTCTTGTATCTCATCTGGATCCAATACTTGTCTGCCAAGATGAATACTTCGTTTGTACATTAATGGACCACAATCGCAGAGAATGTGCAGGGGAGTTCCCATGTCCTCTCCGCAGAACCTGCAGCAGGTGGAGTAGCTTAGTTTCAAGGTGTGCATGTGTTTGTTTAATTTGCAGTGACCTGTGAGTGATCTCACTGTTGTACATAGTTTGTCTTTTTTAAGAGCTAGTAAGCTGTTCGTATGTTTACGATTATACCTTTTGATAAGTGCTTTGGAGTGATTTAGGCCAGGAGCATTTCTCTATGTTTTGATTGCCTCTGTATAGCTATACTTATTCAAAGCCTCCCGGACTGGTTGAGACTATCAAACTAAACAACTTTTCATTATAGAAATCGAAACTGCTGTTCAGATTTGAGTCGATAAGGCATTACAGTTTAGTATAGAACAGGTGATTTTTTTGCGTATTCAGTCTGATGGTCTGAACCAACCCTGAAAATTTTGAAAGTGTTTACAAAATCACCTAGCTTTACATCTATACTATTATAAAACTGTAACAGGAAATTTGTCTGTACATTGAAGATATAAACAAAAAAAAAGTTACGATATGGTTTTTAGGTGTCCCTGATTCCATTTCACCAATTTTTGGATTTTTTGTCTATCTGTTTGTTTGTGTGTTTGTTTGTTTGAACGAGTATCACGCAAAAACTACTGAACCGATTTTGATGAAACTTTTTTTGTTTGATAGCTTATGATCTGACTTAAAATCTGGTATATAATTTGTGCGGACGAAGTCGCGGGTTAACGCTCGTAAATAAATAAAATATTACCTAGGAAGCTTAGTTCGCCATGGGTTGTAAATAAGAGTACCTATCAAAGGGCACTTATTATTTGTGTCCTGGCGATTTAACAGTTTAATATTCTTAGATAGACTACGTGATAATAGTACAAGCTATAGGCGAAAATGATCAATTTGTTGGTAATATCGTGATCTGTTTTTAAAAGAGTAGGAAAAACAAATAACTGTCCTAGTTCTTAGAAGCTTAATCGGAATTCAATAACGAAATATATAGGACATACTAAAGGCTGACGTCTAGACGGGTGCCGGCGGGCGTCAACTTAAAACCCATTACGACGATGGCATCCAACAACCATGACGCAAGTACCCCACTGTAATTGAAGAAACCATGACCCCTATTCCTTAGGTTTTACGGATCATTAGCACTCAAGTGGCTGCCTTTGTGTGAAATATGCGTAGAATTACATGACTGTGCGTAGTGGTGACTATAGTTGTTTACTTTCACGACCTTGTAGTGAAAAAGTAGTAATTATGTGGAAGTAGGACAAATAAACTAGCTATCCGGTTTGTATTTGGATTACGGAAATACGACCATGTGTCCGAATTCCGCGCTAAACTAAAGTGGCTCACAATCCGTCGTCGAAGTGACACCCATGTTCTGTCCCTCCTCTACTCTATCCTATTTAATTCATTGACTCCCCACTACCTTAAAGAACGCTTCATCTTTAGCTCCCTTACTACTGGCCGTCCCTTACGTTCCTCTAAGAATCTCTCTCTCAATATCCCATCCCACTCTTCCGACTTCTACACCCATTCCTTTACAGTCCAAGCTGCTCGACTTTGGAACTTGTTGCCAGAGTCGATCAGACATTCTCCTTCTGTGGATATTTTTAAATCGAAAGTCAAAGCACACTTCCTGGACCTCTGTTCCTGATTTTTCCTTTCCCCCCTTCTATTTTTCTATCTAAATTAATCCGGTACGTGTAGGTATGTTTATGTTTTGTTGTAGCATGTAGGATATATATTATATATTATTATTTATATGTTATTTATCTATGTACCTTTAATTATATGTAATGTAATATGTATGTATTTATGTATTTGTTGTATTCACTTCTTTTTCACCTATAATTTTGTTTTTTTATAACACCGGCCCGTTCTTTGTTATATTTCCTCTACCCTAAGGTTGGCTGGAAGAAATCGCTTTTTAGCGATAACCGCACTTATTTGTACCATATTCTGTTTATGTTTCCTATTGTGCATTGTATTTTTTTTGGTGTAAATAAAGTATATTTCCTTCATTCATTCATAAACAACGCTGCCATATTATTAGAATTACTAGTCGCTCCTACTTACCTATCTCAATTCTACAATTGAAATGAGTTGACAAATTTTCAGGGGTGGTTCAGACCATCAAACTGAACAACTGACGACCAGGTTGGTGTAATGATTACCACGCCGCACTGCCAAACCGGGGTCCTGGGTTCGAATCCCGGTTCGGTAATGGATGTTTATATGATTGTGCCGTTGTTGTATGGTTTACATAATAAACAGCCTATAGTGCTTGCTTGGGATCATAACAATGTATGTGCCTGTGAGCGTTATTTATTTATTTTATTATTTATTTATCTATGGAAGCAAAACTAAAACCATAAAAATAAAAACCTGCTGTTCCATACTAAACTCCAATGCCCACTCGACTCAAATGTATGTATAGCAGTTTTTTTTCAATTTCAATAATGAAAAGTTGTTTAGTTTGATGGTCTGTAACCACCCTTAAAAATACACTGGCCTGCAAAACTAAGAATCGCACTTTTAAAATTGCAGTAACTTTTTCAGTACACAAAATATACTTTCGAAATAAAAAGGTCTCAAAAAAGTCTTTAATTTATAAAGAATAGTTCAAAAGAAAGCTGATAACATTTGCTATATAACGTTTTTTATTTTAAATCTCTAATTTCTATAGTTCATAAAAAAATTAAATATTAAAAGTGTAGTAGGTACTTAGTTTTGTAGGTCAGTATAGTTCGACTCATTTCAATTATTAGTAGCGCCCACTTAACCATTACGCCGGTCATTTAAAGCATCGTACCAACTGATTTTTGGAGGTCTTGTTGGGATGGATACCAATAGTGTAACACCAAGTTCGCAGCTATGAAAAACCAGTGCTAACTGCGTGGTGTTCGCGAAAACCTCGAAATTTTCAGACTTTTTTTCTGGTTTTGACTTGAGAGTGGCGTGATAATTGAGATAGATAAATGGTAGCGACTGGGCGAGTAAGACGTATGACATAGAGTTTTAGACGGGACATAAACCCCCCCCCCCCCCCCCCCCTGCTGATTAGGAGCTGTGTTTTCGTCCAATTAAGCTACCGAGACTTAAAATGTCAATAGCCCTAAAATCTTCAATCTCTTTCGTCTTTGAGGGACGTGGCCCTTTATTGTTAAAAGTGCATGCCTCTTTACCATAAACTGTGTATTTTCTTTGATTTTACTGCTATATCATGGGCTTTTTTATCTTCATAAGATAATTTAAGTAGCATCTTAGCGATACTTATGCTCGCAACTGTAAGCCCGATATGAGAGCGCCATAGGCACTTGTATATAAACTGTATATAAATTGCTATTAATTGATCTATTTAGCATAAGCCTTAGGCATTTAAGAGTAGGAAACTAAAATAACTTTCTCAAGTAGGGTACGATTAGTATAAGCACTTCAGACAATTAGTCCCGCGTCATAATAACTTATAATGAACTAGCTAGTTTATTATATTTGACCGCGACTTTGCCTGCGTCGACTTTAAAAATGTATCATCATCATCATCATCCTATAAAGGTACATCCCACTGCAGGGCACAGGCCTACAATCATGGAGGCTCTGGGCATTAGTCCATGGAGGCTCTCGGCATTTGGAGATGTGAAGAAATTCACAGTAATATATTTAGACGAGCGTTAACCCGCGACTTCGTCCGCACAAATTATATACCAGATTTTAAGTCAGATCATAAGCTATCAAACAAAAAATTTTTCATCAAAATCGGTTCAGTACTTTTTGCGTGATGCTCGTTCAAACAAACAAACACCCAAACAAACAGACAGACAAAAAATCCAAAAATTGGTGATATGGAATCAGGGACACCTAAAAACCATATCGTAACTTTTTTTTTGTTAATATCTTCAATGTACAGACAGACTTCCTGTTACAGTTTTATAATAGTTTAGATATAACGAAACACCCACCCGTTGCCCATCACAATAATTCGGACTTTGAATGTTTGATACTATGAAAAACAACGAATTTTCCATCTTACTTCTCCAAGTATACATTTTATAAGTTGGTCGACTATTACTCGTAAACTTGTAAAGCCTACTTAGCGGTGATAGTTTTCCTTTTAATTTCGTTATATATACTACTGCCGTGAATTTTTTCACATGTCCAGAAACAACCGTTTAGCTGGCATGGGGGGTACCCCCGATATATATACCCCCGATGGCGATACCCCCCAACATGGGACAGATGAGAAAAAAAAAATATCATCCCCACTTCACGTGTAGGGGAGGTACCCTAAGAAAAATATTTTTCAAGATTTTATTTCACCACTTTGTCGGCGTGATGATGTACACATAATATGTAGATGACACGATTGTATCAAGACCTCCGCTTCCAAGTACCTAGTAGACAAAGTTGTATTACGTTATGCAACACAACCTGCCCACCAAATAATTTCTACTCTACACGTATTTCGCTCCACCAAGGAGCATCCTCAGGAGTTAACCGAGTTACTCGGTGTCGGACGCTCGGCGGAGTAACAACTCTGTTTCGAACGTTCGTCGGTCTAACTCCTGAGGATGCTCCTTGGTGGAGCGAAACACGTGTAGAGTAGAAATTATTTGGTGGGCAGGTTGTGTTGCATAACGTAATACAACTTTGTCTACTAGGTACTTGGAAGCGGAGGTCTTGATACAATCGTGTCATCTACATATTAGTCATGGATTTCCGCAAAGTAACGCCTGATTCAATTAATGATGTACACATAAGCCAAATTACAGCTTTCTAGTATTAAGCGTCTCTGAGCTAAGCCGCGGACAGACGGACGGACATGGCGAAACTATAAGGGTTCCTTTTGGACATCGGAACCCTAAAAACTAGTGGTGTATAAAGCTAAGCAATTAAAATACGATAGGTAGGGTTTAAACGCAAAATGCCAACATTGTCTTTAGAGGATACAACTCAACAATACATTTAAACAGCTACATTATTCCGAACGTTACCTATTTACATGACAAAGGACAGATGGATTATTGATACAAACTGCCTCCCTAAGTTGCCATTTGAGAGCTTCCTTGTTCATTCACGTTATCCCTTTTATGTCCTTTCATAACTTAGTACGTTTAATAATGTACAGATTAAGAGCTGAATATTTTAGTTGTTAGTAAAGATACATTATAAAATATCTTAAAACAAAAGCTCTTATAGAAGTGGTGACTGAACTTATCTAAATAGTAGTTTTGAACAATTCGTGTATCTTTTTAGCAAGTTTGAAATTAAATTAAGAATTAGAAAATGCGTGGTGGAATAACGTCCATACACCCTCCCAGATGGAAGGCCTTTGCCCTGCAGTGGGAGAGTGGGACGTATAATAGGCGGAAAGATGTTGATGAGTATTAACAATAATTGAATATCTAGAAGAGGGTACAAATGCACTTGAAAGATTTAACCCGAAAGTACAAATGATAATTGTTCAGCGAAAGTTGATCGAGCTTACATTCAGCCAATGATATACAGCTTCAGCTGTAGGCACTAAATGAAACCTCCTTCATGATTACAAAGCACTGTCCAACATGTCACGAAAATTTGCGAATGCCATAAAAGCGAAAAAATAAATGATGTGTCAATTTCTTTTTCTAAAAAGTAAAGGGCATTTTAAAATATTGTTTGAGCTTATTCAGTCAGTATTTACAGACAAACAAATGCAATCTCTTTTGGTATACAGTTTGAAAAAAAGTTTTTGAGGAAAAAAAAACGTTATTTTTTTTTATTTGTTACATAATCTTTGTATGAACCAGTAAAAAGACCATGTAAATGTGTTCAAGTCAGTTCAACTAAATAGTTAGAATTATTGAATATTGTAAAAGTATTAGCATAGATTAATAATGTATATTGGATATAAATAGGTAACTCGCCTTGAATTTTAGGACGTCCTAATTGTGTTGTCGCTTATTAGCACTAGGGGGCGCCACATTATGACTTAAATTGAAAAATACGATCGGCCGACACGAGGATCGAACCTTGGCTACCCGGATCGTAACCCGGTTGTCTAGACCGCTAGACCAGCAAGACAGTGATTGATACGGGCGAAATCTCTCACTACTACAGCGCAGCGCGTGAAGTGTAGAGCGCCGTTACTCCGATATGAACCCTAGTTCAACACATAGTGCTTCGAAACATAACCGATAGATGGCGGAAGCTGTCTATGGAAAATCGTTCCATTTACTTTGTACTAAGATAACATAGCATGGGTATTAGTGAGTCACTGGCGACGACGGTAATACTAGACAACAGCTTAAATTTTGCTGTTGACTTTACTTTATGAATCATTCTGAATGAATCATGAAAATAAAATGAATTACCTAATAGCGTAGCATAGATTTCACAAATTTAAAATTTCTACCACTCCGTAAAGGTGTACGGTAGTGAATAAATGTTAAGAAATGACCGTCAGGTGTCAGTATGGACTCAAACTAAATAATATACATAATGAATCTTACGGCGAATGTGTGCGCAGGTGACGTATGTACATATCCGTAGAGTTTCATACTGTCTATTTGTCATGGACCAAATGGACAATTTCCGGGGTCAAAACGTCTGTCGTTTGCGCAGCGCCTCAGATCGGTTTCGCACTACGTCTGAACCGAATCTAATCCGTAAAAAAAATTATGGATTTTGGCCACATTGCCATATTTTTTTATGCATTTATGTATGGACACAAAGGTATGAACATTGCATCCGAGAAAGAATTATGAATGTCAAAATCCATGTATCCAGTGTTTTTTGACGTAGTGTGAAACCGCTCTTTACTGCCTCCGTGGCCTAATGGTTACGAGCACTGGCTCTCGACACGGAGGTCGTGGGTTCGATTCCCATGGGGGACACGTAGTGAAATGTCACTTTGTGCATTTTTCCCCAGTTGGTTAGGACATTGCAGACTGAATCACCTAATTGTCTGAAAACAGAAATGATTCCGTGCTTCGGATGGGACGTTAAGCCGTTGGTCCCGGCTACTATCTCTGGTGGTAGTAGTCGTTACATAAAAACCATGTCAGAGGCCGTAAGGCGGTCTGAAAAAACTCTGACACCAGCGCTCTGCCCACACGATAAGAAGAAGAACCGCTCTTATAAAAACATATATACGGTCGAATTCAGAAACCTCCTTCTCTTTTGAAGCCGGTTAAAAAGGAGCAGCTATGACGGCGCTAGAGTCCGAATTCTCGACTTTCCAAATTGGTTTCATTATGTTTACGTTAAGTTGGCAAGTCTATACTTTCTTGCCTAACGTGTAAGGTGGAGTCTTGTAATTGCAACTATCTGGTAATTGCAACTATGGAGCAATTGCACTTATTAGAATCACGATTCAGTTCTTCTCTCAATAGACTTACGTCTTGTCATCTAGAAGGCAGGTGTTGGTACAAAGAGAAGGACTGAATTGTGATTCATATAAGTGCAATTGCTCTATAGTTGCAATTACCAGATAGTTGCAATTACAAGACTCCACTTTAGATAAACCAGAATAAATTTCTTTTCGTTTACAGCTATGAAGTATAAACCGCGTTCGCATCAAACTTTTATAACAACTATCAAAAATCACCATCGGCCTTTCGCTGTAAATGTTCCTCCTATACTAAAAGGAAAATTCGCTGGTCTCCTAAAATCCTGGCATCCATTAACGGTACTTCACTTACGGTACCACGTAGGCGCCATTACGAAGTTTTCACGTTACCATTACCTAGCTATAGTATATCTTTTGTAAGAATTTTCCAAATTGCACTTTCGTTCCGGGAACTCAACAGTTTTCCTCCAATCAGGCGAAATTACGTTAAATTTACTTCAAAGTTTATTGGAATTTGCCTCATTTGGATATTATAATCATTTAGTAGAAGGTATGAAATCTACCGGGTGTTAGGTTAAACAGTTGCAATACTTTTAGGAATGATTGTACTCATGATACTGAAGAAATTTCCCTAAGAAACCAATAGGAAATTCGCAAAAAAATTTGGGAATTTCCATACTAAATGCAATCAGCTGATCGAACGTTTGTATGAAAAGTCGAAAAAAATTGCGAATTTGATATAGGTTTCTTTGGGAAAGTTGTTTAGTATCATGGGTACAATCACCGCTTAAAGTAATGCAACTGTTTACCCTAACACCCTATACAACGTGTTAATGAATTAACGCAAAACCTCATACACTGATTTATAACAAAATGATTAGATTGAAACAATAATGTCATTATTTAGATAGTTAAAATTTTATGTTACTTGCATTTTAAGTTTTGAGACAAAAATGATTTGTTAAGTATCATTTCAGCAATGAATGAAAGCGCTAACGTACTCATAGATACATTTTAATAATCTTGTTTTGGTAGTAAGTAAGGTGAGTGTGCCCGTGCGGTTGACATAGGGTTCAGTAAATTATAAACTTTGCAAAAAAATTATTTCGATTATTCGATTCTGCTCTCGATTCTAAACAAACTACTTTCTAGTTTTGCGTTAATTCTTTAACACGTTGTATAAGGTCTCCCGGAGTAATTGCAACTATGGGGCAAATGCAACTATAGAGCAATTACATTAAGACTTATAAGATTCACGATTCAGTTTTTCTCTTTATACCGACACACCAGCCTTCTAGACTCTAGAGGACCAGACATACGTCTATTAAGATCGGCAATAACCCCAGGAAGTTTATATTAGTATTTCGTAATACCAAATATTGCCCGCAAATTCGGCCGGACCGGCTCCCGTCATCGTAGCGAGATAAAATATAAGCCAGTTTTTTAAAGTCTAATCATATACTTTTAAACCATTGACTTACCAACTACTGAACTTCAGGTCCGCGCTCAAAAGTGTCCGAACCAAAAGAGCACCAAAACGTATAAAGAGAACCAATAACGCGACAGTCTTCGTTTGATCGGCCGACTACGCGATGGGGAGTGTGATGAAAAATAATTTCAGCATTTTCAATATTTTTAGTTGGTTTATATTACTATACACGCACATAGAATAGAATAGAAAACTTTATTTGCGACCAACTGAGATCACGATATTGTTAGTAACACACTTAGCCTATTGCTAGTTTATACACAGCGACATAATTCACATAGGTTTGTGTAAGTTAGTCTCGGACACTTTTTTCGAGAATTTTATGCTAGACCCGGTGTCCATTACTTTGTATGTCAATGTTTTAAAAACAAAAAATTTCATCAAAATCTGTCCAATAGTTTAGTTCGGTGTATACTTTTATTTTGCCGTACAAATTCAACGAATAAAAATCCCTCTGTAAAGAGCTACAATTTCAAGAAAGTTTTTAAGGGGCTCTGAAAGTTTTTCCATCAATAAAACACTGCAAGTGGGTTCATTACAGGCGCATGTCGGCCACAGACGGCCACGCCCAGTCTACACGAGACTGGGGTCTAGTCTGGAGATGCTCGCTGAGATCATCTCGAGTAAGCGATTTTAAATGAGAAAGCTTTCGTCACGCGATTTCAACTTGCAATGCAGTATTTAAAGAGGATTATCTGATGTTCACTTTGTATTATTGTGCGAATGCGTCATTTTTTGCATAAGGCGGTCTTATCGCTACAAAGCAATATTTTCTAGACAATCTAATGAAAGCAAAATTAAGGTAAAGATAAAACTGGATCAGAGGTAAAGTTAGGAGATACAATATTTCATGTAGCGAGAATCTTTTGGAGCGATGATGCCCATAGGGAAGAGAGCTAGCGCCTCAATCCTGAGGACGCGGTTCGATTCCTGGCCTGTACCACTAAGTTCTTCGGAATTTATGTACGGTTGTATTTATCATTTACTAGCTCGTCGGTGAAGGAAAACATCGTAAGGAAACCTGCATTCCCGAGGATGAAAAGAAAATATCATAAGTTCGAAGGTATGCGTAAAATATGGGTGAGCTTGGGGCGAACACAAAGGACCAGCGCTGGTCTCAGTGTTACAACGACCCTTGCTTGCTAATAGCCCAACCACAAATAATCAATAATCCTTTCAATCCTTATCTATATCTTATCTATACTATTATAAAACTGTAACATGAAGTTTGTCTGTACATTGAAGATATTAACAAAAAAAAAGTTACGATATGGTTTTTAGCCGTCCCTGATTACATTTCACCAATTTTTGGATTTTTTGTCTGTCTGTTTGTTTGTGTGTTTGTTTGGGTGTTTGTTTGTTTGTTTGAACGAGAATCACGCAAAAACTACTGAACCGATTTTGATAAAACTGTTTTTGTTTGATAGCTTATGATCTGACTTAAAATCTGGTATATAATTTGTACGGACGAAGTCGCGGGTTAACGCTCGTACTATTATAAAACTGTAACAGAAGTGTGTCTGTACATTGAAGATATTAACAAAAAAAAGTTACGATATGGTTTTTAGGTGTCCCTGATTCCCTCTGATTTCTTATGAGAAATTTTTGGCTTTTTTGTCCGTCTGTTTGTTTGTGTGTTTGTTTGTTTGAACGAGCATCACGCAAAAACTACTGAACCGATTTCGATGAAACTTTTTTTGTTTGATAGCTAATAAACTGACTTAAAATCTGGTATATAATTTGTGCGGACAAAGTTGCGGGTTAACGCTAGTCATATTATAAATTTGAAAGATTGGATGTTTGTGGCTCAATCACGTATGAACGGCTGAACGGATTTAGATGAAATTTGGCACTCAGCATATGTTCTGAACACAAAAGTAATACATACATAAGATACTTTTTTAAAGTCAACAAGTCGCGGGCAATAGCTAATAAGTAGGTAGTACAACGATTCTTTTGGGCAAATAAAACACAATTAGAGATGAATTGAAAATACATCCTAATGCTCTAGCCCACACATTACCTACACCTACACTACGCCTCCGCCTACAAAGAATGGACTATTCAAAAGAAATAGCTCACAAAAACATTGAAAAGACATTCAGAAAGAGTCTTACGACACCAGAAAATTCTAAACCCGTTACGATCTTTAAAAAATAAACCAATATCAATCACAATAAAATTCACAATCCCTGTACCTATGTGGGATCAAACACCTGAGCGGATTGCGAAGCAACGTGTTATCCGCCTATGTCGACAGGGTGAAATTGATATCATTAGCATCCTTTTCAACTAAGATTCTAGAACAACTTTAACTATGGGAGCAAAAACAAAATCAGTGGTACCACACTAAACTGCAATGCCTACTCGACTCAAATGCATGCAACAGCAGATATTAAAAGGTGTTCAGTTTGATGGATAGACTCTTAGTTTAAAAGGATGCTAATGATATCAATTTCACCCTGTATAACGATGACAGAATACAATAGATGTCAAGGCTCAAGGCTCCATTATAAAATTACTGTACTAATTGCGAGATAAGTGAAACATCGGCTTTTAGACCTAACGGCCCTATAAGGGAACAGAGGGACAAGTTAATTATTTCACGACAAAAAAACCTCCGCTTCGTCGTTAACGTCATCTCGGGAACATGAAATGGCCGTGCCGGAGATTTTTAGGGCACCGTAAAATTGGTTACGTCATGCAATGACAAAGTGGCGGTTTTACAAAGTAATGAGTTTTCATTGAGCGTACGAACAAGACTTACGAAAGCGTTGATCACTTTTATACTTTATCACATTAAACTCCTGTCTTGTTCTTATCATAGCACTAACATAACCTTCATGCATTATAGTATAAAAAGGTTCTAAGTATGGTTAAGGTTTTGAAAAGAAAATGAAATGAAAATTAGGTATCTTACTGGGTGTAAGGGACAGTCCTCCGGTGAACTAAGACTATCAAACTGAACAACTTTCACTATGGAGCCTACCTCAGCAAACGCGAAAAAAAACAGCTGTTTTATACAAAACTCCCGACTCAAATGTATGGGACTACTGTTTTTTTCGCGTTTCCTGAGGTAGGCTCCACAGTTAAAGTTGTTCAGTTTGATGGTCTGAATTCACCGTTTTAGTTTACGGAGTACTGTCGCTTATACCCTGTATTTAGTAGAAAAAGTATGCAAAAAAGCATGTACCTAGTTTTTGTTGACCGATTATACCTTCGTCTTTTATTGTGACTTGTTTCCTCTTCACGTAGGCAAGCAGTCTGATATAGAACTCAAGACCAATGCTCGGTCTCTTTGTGGATATCCCACACGCGTTAGAGAGTGGGAGCAGTGGTCGGTAGTCTTTATTTTACTCTTTTTATTTTTATTCAAATCAATTTTAGATTGTTATTTTTTTAACAAATTTTGTATTTTTTGGAGGGTGGAATTCGAACACGGTGTATAAAAAAGCAATCTTTAGAATTCGCGGATCCCTTTAGAAACTGAAATCTACTCAGAATATATCTTTGACTTTATTTACTGTTCATCTGCACGGCTAGTATGCCACCCACGACAAAGCGTTTAAACGAGAAAAACGTCGTGCGCGCTCTTTTTGGCGTACGTAAAATAATAAAGATGGAGGCACATCTCGATTTTTGTCGTTTTCTCGGGGGTGGCATGCGAGGCCTACAGATAACAGTTCAAATTCCTACTTATTTAATGTTCTAAATATTACATGCTGAGTTAGAGAGCCATTAATCCTTTTAAAACAAAAATCCTTTGCAGGAATCCCTAGCTCCATCCTAATATCAGTAAGTGACGCCCATGCATCACTCACCCAGTACATCCAGCATAAAGAACTGAGAAACAAAACGTTTCGTCTTAGAGCACAATGGCCCCCTTCTGCCCCCCAACCTCCCCGTCAGACCCCCCAACCCCTCCCCCTTTTCTGTGTGAGCGGCGCCTAATGAGAAGCGTTGAGACTTAAAATTTGGTGCCAACTCGAACTCTGAAGAGCTCTAGAGCGTCAAGAGCAGAAACGCCTGTCCAAACCGTTTTATCTCCACCTAGAATCAAACGAAAATAGCCCCTACGGCCGCGCTGATAGAGGACAAAGTGCAAGCAATAAATAAGATTGTCAGCCCCAGTGCCAAATGGCGGTATTGATAGAATTTTTGCTTTTATGTCGCTAGTAACCCGATTTTTCAATTGCGGGAGAAAATGGGAAATGAAACATTTTACGGACACTTTCTGGTGTATTCTTTCTTTTAATTCTAGGTATACTTTACTCTTTCGTGTAAGCGAAGTGTGATTGGATCTATTTTATGGGATCATGCTAATAAAATTGTCGAATACGTCGCGTCGTAAGAACGAACGTGTATCGAAGAAGGTAACGTCGAACATAATATTCTAATTTTATACTGATCTGAAAATAAACTTGTGATACCAACGCATAAGAGTACTAGGTTTAGAGGATGCTTTCGATTCGCCTCTGCGAAGATGTGGAACGATATTCCACCACCACTTCACTTAAAGATGTCGGAAGGCACATTAAAAAAAAAATTAAAATTATTTTAATCGAAGAGCAAAAATCTACCCAAAACTAGTAGCTCGTGAACTTGAGCCCCCAACTAAATATCTAATACTATCTGGAATTTTGATGTTGTACCTACTAAATAAACGTATAGAGCAGTTTAACAAGTAGTCAGACTCTGTCATTACTGTCACTTTTGTTATTTTTTTTAATTTTATTTTTATGTGTGTTTTATGTTTTTATTTCATTTTTTATTATAAATTCTCCGCTTCTCTCGCCTTTTTAACTTCAATGTTTTTACCAAAATTATAAAAATGTTTCTGGGAGTCGCGTGGCTAGAGGTCTCTCGAGTAGACGTCTTTCGTTCGGCTCGCGATTTAGGTAGCCACGCGGCTCTGCCATTTTATGGCGGTTTCGGGTGTGTGTTTTTGTATAAAAACAGGGCTTTGAGATCGCCATATCAATTACCGTACAATGAACGTTAACTTGAATTATAATAATACGAGCGTTAACCCGCGACTTCGTCCGCACAAATTATATACCAGATTTTAAGTCAGATCATAAGCTATCAAACAAAAAAAGTTTCATCAAAATCGGTTCAGTAGTTTTTGCGTGATACTCGTTCAAACAAACAAACAAACAAACAAACACACAAACAAACAGACAGACAAAAAATCCAAAAATTGGTGAAATGGAATCAGGGACACCTAAAAACCATATCGTAACTTTTTTTTTGTTAATATCTTCAATGTACAGACAAATTTCCTGTTACAGTTTTATAATAGTATAGATCTTCAACACTTGATACTGGCGAAATCTTTGAGGAAACGCCATTTAATAAAAATAGAATAGAAAATGTTTCTGGCATAGAAAGCAGTGTTTTCAACAATGATAGAAATATTGCAATTGCAAGTGAGAACAGGGTACAGCTGAAAATCAGGGCTGCGCTCGCTGTGATCTCTGATCAGATCACTCGGCCGGCACAACACTGAGCTGATCCTTTTTGTCGCAAGCAGACTCTATAAATATAATTGTTGTAATTATATATAACAATTGTTACTGTACCTACATTCTGTTTGTACAATAAAACTTTTTTCAATTTCAATTTACTTTATTTATCTGGTTGTACAATAAATGAAATAGAAGTAAAGGAAAAAAATATTGATTAAAGATTAACTTATTTTTCGTGTGTACTAATTTACCTTCAACTTTTTTTAAAGAAATTTGTCATACATTCTTTTCAATTCATCAAAAATTATTTGTTTCGACTTTTAACATTTTTTTCGAATAATCTTTTTATTGTATGAGAATATGCGATATTGTCCTTACTAAACGTTTATTTTTCATGCACATCTAGCAAGCCTTAACCACAGTATAAGGCTATAACGTACTCGAAACCAAATGTCCACGAAAAATGTCGTAGCAACTGCTACGAAACTCGTAGACACGGCTACGATTCATTAAACAATTCGTGTTCAAACACTGTTATTGAATGTAAACATTGTTTCAAGTGTTTACTACTGCAATTAAGTAGCATTATAACATTTATATGGGATGTTAAGTTAAATTTAAGTATACTTAGGCCGGATTCGACCAAACTTTGATTTATAGAAGAGTAACTATTCAAGGAACAATTTAACTCCTACTGTTTACTCCGAAATAACTTCACTTGTCTTCTACCACTCAAAACCCATACTAAAAGAACGAATGTATAATCCACCTTAAGAAAAAAGTCATTGTATCCGTACTTATTGCAATGTGAGGCTATACAGTTTTAATTTGTTAGGTTTCATTTTATTTGATTTTTTTTTTTTAATTATTAGACATTGACATTTCATTAGTCTCGTTATAAGGGTTCACCGTCAAAATTGGCCGTGTAAAATTTACTCTCAACTTATTCATAGATTAGGGTTAGTAAAACGCAAAATCAGTTTACTCTAGACTAGAGTAACCGGCGACATAATTTGAGAATAAAATTTACTCACGTTTGGTCGAATCGGGCCTTGATCTAAGAATAAAATTTACTCGCGTTTGGTCGAATCTTTATTTTCGTTGGCCTACGTTAGAGCTACGGTATTTGAAACGATCATCAAAGTTAAGCAGCGTCAAGTCCAGTCCGTCTTTGGGTAACCGTTTAGTGTATTTCATCTCGAGCGTCTCAGTGCTTCAAAAGGCACGTTAAGCATTTGGTCCCGGATAGTTCAGATGGACATGTAACTATTCGTTAATACTTTCGCTGCTAACCTCTAAAATCAGTGTTAAAGTTGACCCCCCCCCCCCCCCCCCACGTAGGTCGTGCGCACAGTCGTAACGGTGAAACGATCAAAATGGCTCATATTCTGGGTCACCCGCATAGGCGTAAGGTTAGTGACTTATGCTGTAGTTAATGAGCACTGGTGAATGCAATAGAACTTAACCCCCCTCGTAGGTCGTGCGCACAGTCGTAACGTTGAAACGATAAAAGTAGCTCGCGTCGTGGGTCACCCGCGCAGGCGTATGGTTTTCGGTGACTCGCGCAGTAGATCATGAGCACAGACGAAATGCAATTTAACTGACTCGTTACGTGGGTTCTTCAGCACTTCGACCCATTTGTCGCCGACCTTCGACGCCTACGTCGTCGCTTTCGCTGCTGACGACCTATCGTCAGCAGCGAAAGTGTTAAGCCAGGTCAGTGAAAATTCTCTGAGAACACGTAGATTACTAATTTGCCTCCACCAATCCACACAGGGCCCACGTGGTAGAGTATGGCCCACTCCTTCTTATCCTTATTCGTGAGAGGAGGCTTTTGCCCTGCAGTACGTGGGATCCTGCAGACTATAACTTACCTCAAACGTACTTTATTTTAAACAGAAAACAAAATAAGTATAGAGGACAAATGTTTCATTTCGATATCGCGATATGAAATCTGTTGCTTTTTCGTCTGTGGAGTACTTAGAATATGGAAATTGAGTTCAATTATAACTCCATTAGCTGTGGTATAAACATTAACGTTGTTAACATATAGACTGGTATATCAGTATGCACAGAATTATAGCAAGCTTTTTATATTAAAATAGATACAACCTCACTGTATTTAGGTTTTTGTTGTGGAAAAAAAGTGAAATCTAGTAGTACTGTAGCCACGGGACTTTTTAATTACAAAGAAGATTACCGATTGCCGTTTTGATATTGTTGTAGGGTATGAAATTACTAATATAAAAACCCAAGTCTTACAGTTTAGCCGCCGTAACAAAAAAATAAATCAAAAAAATTGTCTTACTTTTTTTAATTTCGATGTTAACGTTTTTTTTTTCTATACTGTCATGTTCTTCACCTTAGTTCAATAATATAATCATTTATTGTATCAAAAAAGTTTGTTACATAGTGGGTGTACACTAGACTTCACACGAGGATTCCCTGGTGTGTGAAGGCTAGGCTCTTTCGTGAGTTCACGTGATACATAATCTGCTTATATAATATATTAAACAAGAAGAAATTGATATTTAGTTATAAAGAAACATAAGCAAAGTAACTATTAATTTTACAGGGTATGTCTGTTTTCGTACGTGTGTGTGTGTGTGTGTGTGTGTGTGTGTGTGTGTGTGTGTGTGTGTGTGTGTGTGTGTGTGTGTGTGTGTGTGTGTGTGTGACTTCGTGTTTTCATTGTCATCGTGTTACAATTCTGCAATTTCTACTACTATAGATAACAATACATGTCAACAACATTTCCTTTATGAGTTTTCTAGTTTTTAGGCATCTATGGCGAGAAACTTTTCTGTAGTGTCATAGGTCTGTTGAAAGAGCCATTCGCGGATGCGTTTTTTGCAATGGTGGTTTGTTAACGTGATGTTTTTAAGCTGTGTAGCCGACCATATAAATGAGGACCCATGAAGAGGAAGGATCTTTGATCATGGCGTTCTGAACGGTTAGTTTCGGTAATACTGTTTGCTGCTATTTTATGATACCTTAAAACGACTTTTGCAATATATAGTTGTCTTATGCTGCAAACCTTGGTTTCCTGGTACAGTAAGTTTGTTGGATGACGAAATGGCTTTCCGTATGCAACTTTGAGTATAGCACGTTGTGCTTTATTAGAATCGTTTTACATGCTGAGGAACCACACGGATAACATGCCATGTACAAATGAGTTTTTATACGTAACTGGCGTTAACCCGCTACTTTGTCCGCACAAATTATATACCAGATTTTAAGTCAGATCATTAGATATCAAAGTTTCATCAAAATCGGTTCAGTTCGAGTAGCAATTATTAAATATAGGTTTTAGTGATTGGTAAATTTTAAATATTGTGACGAAGGGGTTCACTGAACGGTAAAAAGACACTTACCTGGTCAGTTTCCCAACTCGTTAGTTTTTCGAATTTCGTAAAGACAGTTTCATTAATTCGTCAGATGAGAAAATTGATCAGTTTAGATCAGTTTAGTACATGGTGTAAGGGTTGCATTATTTTAGGGGTGAGTGACACATGATACTGAACAACTTTCCCTAATATAATTGTTCAGTGTCATTAGATCAATCACTTATTAAAGTAATGCTACCTGTCTACTCTTACACCCTGTATATCATAAATTACTGGCTACAAATCCTCTGAAGATTTTACACTTAAATATTTTCTAGCTGTTTATTTCCATGACAACATAATTGAAAAGGAAAAGAAAAACGTTAAATACATTTTTCTTCCCAATAATTTTTAAATAGCTCTAACATCATTAGCTATAAATCCTTCTTTGTTAAATCCTGTGCTACTAACGATTCCTTTTGTTTGATTCCAGGAATGAAAATCCATTTCATTTTGCCACAAATGAGACTATCTATCAACTAATTGAGGAAACATAATATTTTCAATGAAAGTTATGTTAGACAAATAAAAATGATTAGGGATTGGACAACAATAGAAAAAAAAAACATTATTTTTATGAGAGTAACTCTCCGATTTTTACCATTTATAATTTTAATGATTATTTATAGTTAGACCAATTGGACTCCGCGTGCGGGTAACTACACCATGTATGCTACTCATCAAACTGATCAACTTTCACAATAAAACCAAATTGCAAATCGCGAAACAAACAGCAGTCCTATACGTTTGAGTCTAATAAAGTAATGCAGTTTTTTAGGAAACAGCTGATTTTTTTATCAGATAGTCTGACTAGCAAAACCACGCAAAACTGTAATAGAAGTGTAAGTTTGTACTTTGTACACGCATAATAATCATAATCATAATCATTTATTTCATAAAGATATATTTACATGTCAAATGCACTCCTTAACTACTTATAATTATATTATTTTTATTACAGTCCGGTTACATTCTAATAAAAAAAGATATTCAGTTGTGGTAGCAAATCAAAGATAATAAATTAAATTGATCAACGCATTATATTATTATTACTTATCAAACTAACTCACAGTATATTTTACGACGGTTTTCAACACAATATCTAATGACGTCACACGTGGGCGGACACCGCTTAAAAGCTTTTAATATTCATTCTAGATAACAAGTCTCATGATATAACCTTTATACGTCCCACGTAAGTGAGCAAACGGCTTGACTCAAGGGACTTGTGGAATCAACTAAGGCTTCGAACACATCAGCTTTACTAAAATATTAACAATTTCGGGGTACGAATTCATTATTCATCAATTCATCATAATATTACATAATACCTATTACAGTTTACATGAGAAAGAACATTATTTATGGAATCAAATCACTTAGGATTTTAGAACTTAAGCCCAAAAGGCAAGTCTTCGAACTTTGAGATAAGTTGAAACAGCGTGCCTAAACTAACATTATTATTAAGGTTACGTACTACCGAAGTAAAGCCGGCGAAGAGCGTGTCGGATTCGCCCGTTATAGAGTTCCGTAGTCATTGTATAAGTAGTGATTGATGCTGATGCCAGCCAACAAGATACTCAGTACCTCAGTAGCTTTAAGGGCATATGTCGAAAAATAATTGAAGCGCAATGGGCGTGTGATAGCTTATATTACTGCCTGACGCGAGAGAAAGAGATGGGGCGGCGTGCGCGCCTGAAACGACGCAAGCGTAAAACAAACTTTATTTAATTGTGATTGTACTATTTATATAAAAGTTGTACAAAATTTGTAAAATATCAATCTCTTTTTTTTAAATCAATTATTCACCGTTTAGCATTTCCAAGCGTTTGTCGATAAAGACGGAGGCTACTTTGGCTTGTTTTTGCATATCGAGAAAATGTGTCTTAATCGTGTTTTGGTTCTAATCAAAACATCAATTATGTGTTCAATTTACACATATCCGCTAATCATACTTCTTCTGTTAGTACTTCATGAAATATGACGCTTTGAAGAGTCAAATTTTTTTCACATAGCCTCTAAAAATGGAAATAATTATTTCGGGGGTAAATCCTTTACATACAATTCTTGTAGAAATTCATGAATCAATGTGATATATGACGCTTTGAATAATCCTATTTTTTTCACATAGCCTCTTAATTACTTAAAGATAGCTTGAAACTATCGCTGGTACCAGCAACGGGCCAAGTACGTAATTTTAGCCACATTAGTTCAAATAGTGTCCAATCGCATAGGACTGTGGCATACAGACGAATGGATGGACATAAAAAAATTTCCAACGACGTTTCTTTATAAAAGATGACACTATGAATAAATTACACCCTTTAAAGTGAATCAAGGTTTTAATCTTGATTGTTCAACATTTAGGTCAACATTCGAATGTCATCAACTAACTGAATTCACTCCCCACACAAGCATGTTTATCACTTAACCCAAATCTTAACTAATCATCCATCAACTATCAAGTGCGCAAGTTTCCAAGTAGTTGTCAACCAACAGAAACTTTATTACTTATTCAACAAGCTAAGTCTGAAGGCTTTGATTATATTGTTTGTAAGCCACGCCCTATTACCAATACTTTAAACAAGCGATAGCGGCGATAAAAGAATCTACGATTCAACGGAACGGAAATCAATCTTCATACAACGGTTTTCAGGTGTACAGACTCACGGGTTCCTCCCTGTTTATATTCGTTCGTAAGTGCACTGACAGCAGCGTTCGCTTGTATAAAGCTTGTTTTCCAAGGGGTATCTATTCATGTATAAATCTGTGGAGCAAACTGGTGTTACTACTGGTATAGTACCACGGGTAATAAAGGCACGGATGATACCTACCGTAAGCGAATGAATCACGAAATAGAGGTGCTGATAGTACAAGATACCAGTCAGGTTATGTTAAGTCTCAACGACGAGATGGTCTAGCATTGTTGTGGCGTCTTAGCTCTCTTTCTGTTTGCGCATATCTGTGCGTGATAAGAGAGGCGAAGAGCATTTTTCGCGCGCTTTACACTAGAGGCTCGGGATGAAGGAGGAAGGACGGAAAGAAGCTGTCCCAAAATTAAGACACCACAACAAAAGCTACTGAGAGGCAGGGCGAAGAAGCGTTGGATGAACTATGTAGAAGACCTTAAAAAAAGAAGAGCATACTTACTGGAGAAAAGATGCAAAGCAGCATGATATGGCGGTGTGGAACCGATAGAAATAAGAAGTAAAGACGATATACCACCAGTTCGATTTTGGCATACGCGCAGAGATGTGCTGTGCTTATACGGCGATTTCAGACTGTTTCGATTTTTCCAAACCCTCTGTATTGGTCCGTGTGAGCGCTGGCATTGAATGTAAATAATAATTTCTGTTACGTGCGTTTAGAATCAGTACTGATCGATTTCTGTATTATTTGGGCGGTCGGGGTTAGTGTCCAGTAAATTGTGATATTTTGTTATAAAGGGTGACTGATTATGGAGGCTAAACCACGTGAGCTTCAAACCAGCTACCTGGCGGGAGGTTGTCCAAGATCAGGAAAAGTTACGTTCTCTAGTTTAAGAGACCAAGATAAGACTCACTTTGGATCGCTGAGCTAGTGGAGTTTGTTGGATTGAAGATCTTAATTAAGGTCTTAATTGAGATTTAGGGTACAATTAAAGCTTAGGTTATGATATATAATTCTGTCCTACCTCCTGTTATGATGGATAATAGCGTGAGCATAATTGTGTATGTATGTGAACTTAACTGTATTTAATAAGTAAATACTAAACTACCGTTTGGAAGTTAAACTAATATTAGGCACGTTCACAGGACTTGTAGTTAGGTAAATGTGGGTAGGTTTCAGGTCTCCCTCAGGTTATTTGAACGGCGGTTGGAGCGGTGTTAGTAACTTTTGTAATATCCTAGTCAGTCAACATGGTCACTGTAATTTAAGCTTTATTAACTACATTTTGGTTAGTTTTAGATTATTGCCAAAATGTTTGTGCAAGTCAAATATGCCTATGATGCCAGAAAAAGGGACACAGACAGAGCAAAACCAATTTATGTAAACTGTAAAGAATGAACAATATTTTGGGAAAGAAACAGACCTACTTACCCAATTACTTAGGTACCTACCAATGCACGTAGAATTCATGTTCAGGATTATATGTTGTTTTAATTCTGCACATTCTAACTCGTATTCGATATACCTATAGGTACTTACAAAAAGCTATTAGGTAAAAAGGTAGTATGTATTTTTTGTATGAATGAAATTAAAAAAAATGGCTCTCCTTCTCCTTACTACAGGAAGAAGTGAACAATCTGAGGATAACATGACGATTCCATACGAAAAGAAGAAGGAAGAAGTGGGCCAACCTCCACTATACTTGGCTCAGTGCTTTATTAAGGCAAATCAGTTATAATATTGCTGTATATAATTAAGTATATTTAAGCTGCCCTAAGAGGTCAATTTGGCTTAACGAACAGAAAAACATAATATTACATTTTTATTTCTGTCAACAGACAATATCCCTGATCAACTTATGACTGCGGTTGCGAAGATGGAATACCATTAAAAGTACATTAAAAGCGATCACCTATCCAAAGACGTGCATTGACAGGCGTTGCTTAATTTCAACGACAGTATTGATCGACAACGCTCAACTAAGCAGTAATATTATCTCAGTAACTCTTAATTATCCTCTACTACTCCGCAATGGAGTCTACAACTCGACTATCCTTGACATTACTATGCATATGCACTAAGTACTATACGCATAGACTATTTCACTGCGACTGCTCAATAACAAAAGCAGTCCTGTTCGCAGGATTTGAGTGCATGCTTTCAACACAGATGCACTTCTCTTGTCCTAACCCTCCTCAATCTGATGGAAAGGGAAACCGCTACCAGAGAGGAGGGTGGATCTTGGTGGATCTCTGTGGGCATCAGAGATCTGATGTTGAGGATGTCTCAAAGTATTGATAGCTTCTAATAACACCAGTGCAGTCTAGTAAGCCGGCACTACACAACACGTGAAACTCGGCTTTGGAAATGGCATGCATGATTCTCACGACTATTATTACCCAAGGGGGTGTTCAGATATGACCTGGGGTGCTGTCAAACAGGTCTTCCTTTCTGGATGTACCTAACACAGCCACCAGTCTTTCACAAATTAATTAAGTACACCAATTATCGTTGTCGTCAATGTCTTTGTAATGTATATTTGTGAAGAGAAAATAAAGTATTTATTATTATTTTAGATATATTCTGAAGCCTCAGAACATCCACGTTTCACTAGTATTACCGAAACTCTGTCCTGTGTGACAGGGAGTGAGCCTTTCGCCTCTTGTAATGAACAGTATGTACAACACATCATGCCTCGAAATTGAAGCATGCAGGTTTCCTCACGATGTTTTCCTTCACCGAAAAGCCAGTGGTGTTACAAATCGTCGCGTGAAATTGACTATTGAAAAAAATAAGCAACACGTTCGGTTAAATTTAAAATAAGTACCAAAGCGGTTCGCAGACGTTATCTGATTCCATATCACCAATTTTTGGATTTTTTGTCTGTCCGTTTGTGTGTTTGTTTGTGTGGTTGTTTGTTTGAACGAGCATCACGCAAAAACTGCTGAACCGATTTTGATGAAACTTTTTTTGTCTGATAGCTTATGATCTGACTTAAAATCTGGTATATAATTTGTGCGGACGAAGTCGCGGGTTAACGCTCGTAATTTTTAAAATCATTGTCCCATCATTTGATTCAGTTCTCATACTCTACCTTTTATAAAACTTTAAAGACATTATTGTTAATTTGATAATGAGGGGTAAAAGTTTAACCCTCTTTAAACATGCATGTAGAAGGGTTGAAAAGGTTACAGTTATTAATAATACATAAACGCTCTTCGATCTAATGTGCCTATAATGTGTTACTACTGACCTATATTTCTACAGAAGAAAAATACGCGTGGTGGACGAAACAATAAAAATACATTAGGTTATTTCTTTTATAATGGCATGCATAAATAAAACTGTTCTTTTCTCCCTTACCAACACATTTAGGAAGAAGCATGATAGAAAGAGATAAGGAGTATCCTAGCCAGTTTCTAATATAACGAGGTTTTTAATAACGCATACTTGCTTCTCACTTTCTTATAGTAAGCATATAAATATACAGGTGTTACAAAAGTAAAAATAAACATTTAAAATTTTAAGGGGGTTGTTTAGACCATCAAACTGAATAACTTCACTATCTATGGGACAAAATCTGCTATCCCATACATTTAGCTCGAGTAGATTCGTAGTTTAGTAAAGAACATCCGATTTTTTTTTGCGATTTCTATATTGGTCCCATAGTGAAAGTTGTTCAGTTTGATGGTCTAACTAAACTAAACCTTAAATTTTTATTTTTGTAACACCTTGTATAATGGGTAGCGATAGCATAGTTATTGCATCTACATGCTTTCAAGATGGCGAAAGAATCAAGATTGCAGTAAAATAACCTCCAACCACACCTATATATAAAACCGTTTTGGCTGAAAAAATTGTACAGAAACATGCAAAATGGTGACATAAACTGACGTTATTTCAACAAAGACAACACTGTTAGCTATCTGTTATAGATTTTAACCCTTAAGTTTGTGAGATAAGGTTTAAATTTGATCAAACTCTACGTTGTCTATTTTCTACGGCCCGGCCGTTCGACAAAAGTGAATAGATTTGAATAGAGATCGATTCGATAGCACTAATGTATTTTTGGATAATTAATTGATGGGAATAACAAATCACCAGGCACCTAAAGGATAAAAAATACACTTTAACTTATTGCAATTAGATACTTCGGTCACGATTCGTATTCTAGTCATTAGGTACTTTCGGTACTTTACAAATAGGTAGGTAGGTCTTGAAATAAATGTGTATGTAATGACAATTCTGAGAGGATCTGCCCACCACTCACTACTACCTCAACTCCAGTGATGTCAGGCTCACTATCGCGGACCACATTTCGGCACTGACCGTCTAAGCAACCGTTGAACATTCTTAAGTTTCCAGCATGTAAAGAAAACTAAAGGAAGTGTAATAAGTGGACGAGTTAGAGGCATTAGTGAGCGGGGTCGTCGAACGGCGTCGGCGTCCGGGCCGGGAGGGGCGACGGTTTCGGCGCGCGCTATCGATCCGATCGCATACCTTCCTGCGGCCGCAGCAGAGCATCCTCCGAGCGCGCGACTGTCCGCCCGGCGAAGACTTCAACCTGGTAAGTTTTCGCCACTGCATCGGTACAGGTTAGCGCGGCGCTTGCGACAGCGGCCGCGGGGCCCGCTGCTCGCGCATGGCGACGCGGGCTCGAAGACGCGGCCGGAGCGCGCGAGCCTTCCTCGCGAAGTGCCCGCCGCGCGCTCGCGCCTGCGCCCTGCGCCGCCCCACCGGGTGCCCAGTGCCCACCCCCCTAGCCTCGCACTCCTCACGATTAATAATTCCGGCTACGCTGCCAGTGCGTATGTGGGTTAGTTTTTTGGCGATCGATGCGATTATTCGGTGCGAGCCACTTCCGCTCAGCAGACCAACGCGGTGCACCCTAGACGAGGGCAGACGACCTATTAATCGCCTTTTGACATCGTCGGATCAGTCAGGTTACGGCGCCGGCCTAGATATCGATACAAGGGTAGGGATATACATACGGATATGGATAGATAAGCTTTACAATGTCGAGTGGGGTTCTGTAAAACTATGTTAAGCATGACAAACGATCGTCTCGCCGCTTTATTACCTCTGTGGCCTTCTTTGACCTAATTTTCGTCTTATTTCACGGGAATCGTTTATATTACATTATGTAATTATTATATTCTTTCCATCTTTAACGAATACAATTCTTTATAAGGGTAATTACTTAATTTCACCATGACCTGAAAAAAAAACTGCCCATTGTAAACCCCCGGGCAAGCGATGTTATCCCGCCCTAACAATTCCAACGTAACTACAGATGAAATAAAACAAGCTCTTATTGCTTTCCTATTCCAATTAAAAGCACAGAAGCCGTTATAACATTCTCAAATTACAAGCATATCGTAATAATTAGGAAGGTCAGAAGTCAAACACGGTAAGGGCGATAATAAGGTTGGGGGATGGGTTCCCGGAACCGCACAAAGAGAGGGTCAAAACCGCACGAGCCGAGATCGCTATGGATACTCTTTGAGAGTCTATTATAACTTCTGTAGAGAGAATTATGAATAAAAATATGGAAATTCAAGCAGTTAACTTAATCTAGTTTATGTTATCATTATCAATATTCTCTAAATGATATTATGCCCTTACTATTTATCCACAATTTACTAGAAGTGTCCAAACTCTGTCCACCTGTGGTCCACTGTGATACTATGGAAACAGTGGGTACAATACAAGCCTCGAATTTGATACATGCAGGATTCCTCACGATATTTTTCGTCCTCGAAAAGCCAGTAAAGTCACAAATCGTACACAGTCAAGTTTCTATAAACTCATACGCACGAGTCTGGTAGGTTTTACATATAGTAATTGAAATTCGTAGCAGGTAGGTACACTAAAGTCGATGCTTTAACAAAATCACCACCAAACATTCTTATGAAAAAGGCGGTTTTAATTTTTTATTAAAATTTTGTTTATTTCACAATTTTCATTGCTGAAATATATTAGTTCGACTCAGATATCAGTTATACACGCAAAAGGTACATCGATACGAAGCAAATGTTTCAATTGCCGATGATTTTCTGCCAAATTTTGAGGAGTTCTATCTAGAATCGTTCTAGAGTTCTATTGTGTAGCTCCGAAGCGTGCCATCAGATCTTCACCAACTTAAGGGCCTATGTCGAAAAATAATTGAAGTGAAATGGGCGTGTGATAGCTTACATTACTGCCCGATGCGAGAGAAAGAGATGGGGCGGCGCGCGCCTGAAACGACGCAAGCGTAAAATAAACTTTATTTAATTGTGATTGTACTATTTATGTAAGTTCAATTCTGCTCTTATCAAAATTTGTAAAATATCAATTTCTTTTTTATAAATAAAGTCTCGTGTTTCTATTATTCACCGTTTAGCAGTTCCAAGCGTTTATAAATAAAAACGGAGGCTACTTTGGCTTGTTTTTATATAGAGAAAAACTCAAAACTCAAAACTCTCTTGTCAAAACTTCAATTATATGTTCAATTTACACATATCCGCTAATCATACTCCTGCTGTTAGTACTTCATAATATATGACGCTTTGAAGAGTCCAATTTTTTTCACATAGCTCTTAAAATGGAAATAATTATTTCGAGGTTAAATCCTTTCCATACAATTCTTGTAAAAATTCATGAATCAATTTCGATCTAATTTATGTGGGACCACCTCTGAAGTGAAGATAGTGATCTATCAAACAGAAAAAGAACCATCACAAAATCAATTCATAATTGACGGGTAATCAGGTCACAAACATACAAAAACGTAACCTCCTCCTTTTTCTTTTGTTGAAGTCGGTTAAAAAATAGTCAAATCTGCATAACACGAAGTAGTTAGTCCTTAATTTCGAAATAGCGTGGTGTCCCCTACCAGAATTGATTAGGGCAATTTGGGAATGTTATTTTTATATTTTTTCTTCGCCGTCTCATCGGAGAACGAAGTGAAGTGCTGAAAGTATTGTGTTGGTAGAAAACATGTTATTTTATTTAATATTCCATTTGTTAAGTGGTGACAGCTGGAGGAAATGAACCAGGTTTTCTTTTACCATTTCAGTTAAAGTAGTTTTGTCAATATTAATCGTGTATTTTTTAAAATACGACCGTAAATTGTAATTTAACTCTTTAGGTTACTTAAACGTTTTGTATAAGTAGCGATTAGAATTTGACTGGCGCTATTATAGTTAAGTTTAATGACTAGATAGGCTAATCTAAATTTAAGCTTCACAAAATATTCCAATATTTTGTGAAGTCACGTACAGTGCTATTAATTTGAATTGTATTCATTACACTTACAGGCATCTCGGTACAATAAACTTCATACATAACAAGCCCATATTATAAATATTACGAGCGTTAACCCGCGACTTCGTCCGCACAAATTATATACCAGATTTTAAGTCAGATCATAAGCTATCAAACAAAAAAAGTTTCATCAAAATCGGTTTAGTAGTTTTTGCGTGATACTCGTTCAAACAAACAAACAAACACCCAAACAAACACACAAACAAACAGACAGACAAAAAATCCAAAAATTGGTGATATGGAATCAGGGATACCTAAAAACCATATCGTAACTTTGTTTTTGTTAATATCTTCAATGTACAGACAAACTTCCTGTTACAGTTTTATAATAGTATAGACAAACACCTTATCCTACAATACATATTTTTATATTTGTACCAATACTCCCTAAGGATTTTATTATGTTCCTTCTGGTTTCCCTAATGCTTCAAAGTACGATTCCAGTGGGCCATACGTCGGTGGTCAAGTACAGGTACACCTCTGACACTTCGCTGTCACTTCATATCACACACATGGGAAAAACTGACAAGACACTGAGTGAGTGCGAGAGAGAGAGGAATATACTGTCAAAGGAAATATGATGTAACGCTGGATGTAACGCCTACTGTCGTCTTCCCCAGTCTTCTGAGAGGGGGTGGGTAAAAAATGTATGAGGGGCAGAGAGTTTCCGCCGTACTGTACGTAGTAAAATACTCTATCTTACTCTGTGGTACAGGGCCTGTACCCGCACATTCGAACTTCGCAATTGCGTGAACGTTTTCGTTCCAATGTCAACTCTATTACAATGAAGTGCGAACCGAAACAGTGGCGACATTTCGAACATCGAAAGTGCGGGTACAGGGCCTGGTGCTAGGGTGACGATCCTCTATCCAGGCGAGAGATATACCTACACTGGAGCCCTCACCTCGGCTCGGCCCAAACCGACCGGCTAACCGATTACCGGCTTTTCTATTATGATTGACGAACCATGTGCTGACTGCTTGTTTTGTGTAGACATTAACGAATTATTATTATTATTAGGTACCCAAATATTATCATTTTGCTCCTAGGTTTAGACCTAGCACCCTGTAGTTAGCTATAGGGTCCTTCTTAATATGCTGACACTTTTTTAATGGGTTGATCAGACCGTCAAACTGAACAACTTTCTCAATGCGAAAAAAAAATCAGCTCTTCCATATAAATCTGTAAAGCAATTCGAGCCAAATGTATGGGCCAGCTGATTTATTTTTGCGCGATTTCGATGTTGGTCTCATAGAGAAAGTTGTTCAGTTTGATGGTCCGGTCATACCCTTAAAAAAGTGCTAGCATTAATATGCTACTGAATCGTTAAGAGAAGTGAAGCCAGCGTTAGGATACCCAGAAAAGGCTCGGGCTTCGGCGTAGGGCGTAACTACTGGCTGGCAGAACTGGCAAAGTGCCAGGGCCCCGAAAGCCATACTTTTTGTTTTATGCAGGCGCCACATTCTCGCCTAGAACAGACGAGAAAGGCCGAGAACGACATTGTGTAGAACAGACGAGAAAGGCCGAGAACGACATTGTGGTCACGCTTCCTTGTTCTTGCGACGGCGCTGTGAGCCATAGTAATTCACAAATAAGGCCCATTTTTACACACACTAAGCCGATTTTCACTTCGACTGAGGGAGGCCGAGGTCCCCACTGTAAGATTTTGCCAGGGGCCTCAAGTTCACATGGTGTTGTAACACCGCTGACACAAAAGCTGATGTACAATCGCAGTACTCATCTAGGTAGATAGGTATTGACACCGGAACCATCCCGACCACCTACTATGATTTCTGGCCGCAGAAGGGATTAGTAGGGAACTGTAAAAAAGGCGTTCACAAAGGACCAGCGATGGTCCAAGTGGGACAGGAACACGCTTGTCAAGGTCCCAAACCCGCAAAAAAACTGCTGGGTCTACTCGGCGGATTGGGTAGCGGGGATCGTTGATAGAAACGTAGAGAATATAATACGTTGGGAGAAAGCCCTGTCCGTTGCTTGCGTGACGGGCATAAAATGTAAATAAGAGAAAATTGTGATAATTGGATACTTACAGGTTCTAAGATAGGAAGATCAAATTGAAACAAGGGGAATCCGCATAGCTGAATACTTCGATCGAAGTTCAGGTTCCTTCTTCTGTCAAGTTTCTTGAACTATTGATGTTCGAATTTGAGCTGGAATGCAATTCACTGGCTTATTATTATTATATCAGCCTTAATTGTCCCACTGTTAGGCAAAGGTCTTCCTCCGTTCTGTGTATGCGAATGCGTCCCGGTTTTGCGCTTCGGTAGGCCAGTTCTTTAAGTAGCCACCTACGTTGTCAATCTAAAGTGGGATTGGGGTGGACCATAAGCTTAATATTAATATTACGCTAGTAATATTAGGCTAATAGGATGGACATGTCTACCGCGTGCCAGACCTAACCTATGTGCCAAAACCACCACCAAATGGTCCCCAGCAAAATGGAATCGGTGTCGAGGCAAATCTAGAAGAAGGTAGTAGGGCGAAATCGATTCACTAGCTACTTTCGATCGTAGTTTTATTTAGTTTTAGAAAATCTTTATGAAGTTTGTTGTGACTTTTATCTATATTGATACAAATTAGAGTAAAAATGTACTAAAGAGGTTAAGTGATATCTAAAGTCATTTCAGATTTAGTGTACCTAATACCTTTTTTATGTATGTGTAATCTTCTTAGCTAACTCATCAGTATTCATAATACCTAGGAGTACTATAAAACTACAGTAAATAATACCTGGACTTGTTAATTAAGTTGAAGGAAAAGATAAATCAGTTCTTAAATTTCTTAGTGATTTATGATTTGTCTCTTACTGCATTTTGTCAGGATTTCAGAAATTAAGACTCAATTATATAAAATTGAAACATTTTATTTGATGTATAAAAAGTTCAAATAAACGTAATTCTATGTTAGGTAAAGTAAAATTGAGTTTCTTTGTAAGAAGTTGTAAAACAATGAACTTTTTATTTAGGTCAACATGCACCATGATATCATGATACTACAGTAATGTTGTCATTGTAAATTATAAATAAATATTCAATAAAATACAAAGAAGTAGGTAGGCAAATACTGATTCATAATTTCCAGTGTTTAAATAAATTTTAATGTTAATACATATAAAATAATGTTTAGATTTAATACACTTAAAGAAGTTGTCAACATTGAAAATGAATGGAAATCACACTTTGCTGGCAGAATTCATAAGGCATTCATAACCACCTTGCTTTTACTATTTGTGTTTCTTGTATCAAGGTAACCTAAACCTATACTTACAATTTCAGGGTTGATATGATTAAAATCACTTGATTAAAATCAGTGATTTAAATCGTGATTTAAATCAAGTGATTTTTTTATAAAAATCAATGATTTAAATCAATACTTTTTTACTGCTTGAATTGGATATAATCAAGCAACTGCTGTGTACAGTTGCTTCTTCCGCTGGGGTCGAAAGAATATTTTCGGCATTCAATTTGGTGCACAGCAAAGTAAGAAATAGATTAGGCACCGAGAAGGCAGCCAAATTAGTCTTCCTTTTGAAAAAACTTAACTAATTATTTTGCTTATTCAAATGACAGTGTGATTTTTAGTAAAAAGTGATTTGATTTTAAAAGAACTTTTATATTTTTGATAATTTTATAATATTGTTTGTTACATATTCCAAATACACACGGCGAAACATAAGCTGGCCGTGCCACGTTATACATTATTCTACCTATGCGCGGCCAGGCCGGCCAGCTTATTTTAGTTTTGCGTAGCTTCATGGTGTCGCCGTGTGAACATGTGGATAAAAAAATATATTGTGTTTTCTTTAATTAATAACTGAATTCCAAATTCAGAATGTCAAAAAATCTGATTTAAATCAAATAAATCCGATTTAAATCAAATAAATCCGCTCGTTTTGATTTTTTTTTAAAATCATTATTTTTATCAACCATGCACTTTCTCCTATCTACCACAAAGATAATTTTACAGGAGACTATAAAAATTACTTTGTACTTTACGACATCTTCAGAGCTAATTCCATAAGTTAATAACTTTGCCAGAATTCAAAATACACAATAACTCAATTCTGGAAATGCTTTTTAAGTATAGGTAGTATAAAAATACAAAGCAATGAATCTTTCTTCGTCTCCTGTACAATTTTCTTTATTTCAGATAGGTGAATAATATTCTCGAGAAGGACCCTATGTCATATTATGAAATCACTTCTTAGCGAAAAGACCGCCTTATTTTGTGCCTCTTGTATTTTTATTTCTGTATTTTACTGTTTATGTTTTGGTGTAAAATAAAGTGTATATGATTGATTGATTGATTGATTATTATGATATAGGGTCCTCCTTAACATGCTGACGGTTTTGTAAAGGGATGACCAACATCGAAATCAGTCTCTGCAATCTTGCATGTTTGGTTTGCATTTATGTATGGAATATCTGATTTAATTATCTCTATTTCGATGTTGTTCCCGTAGAGTAAGTTGTTTCTTTCTTTTTCACGAAATAGGTATTTTATAAAAAGTACAAACATTTTTCTCCGATACATAGCCCAGTCATTTTACGGTTGGAGCCGGGACTAATTAATAATTGATATTTTTTTCGGTATAGGATTTAAGAGCCAATTTGAGCTTAAAAATGTACCAAAATTAAAATAAAAGCCCAAAAGCAACAGATCCCTATTTAAAATTTAGCTATTATCTCGTTATAAAAAACCTGATAGTAATTTTTTTTGCACATATTTAATGCATTACCATTATACATAGGTACTTCAAACATGGTGTAAATATTTTTGTCTACTAGGTGTTGAAAAATACATTCGTATTTTCTAATAAAATCATTTTTAAATATCAATGCGTATTTTAATGTTCAAAAATAATTTACATTGTTAAATCTAATTCAAATAAGTGCATTGGTATTAATATTATTCATTTAAAAACCTTCTGGGACTAACAATTTTGATTTCTTTGTTGCGAAGCCATTTTTTTTTTTTAAATATTCTTTCAGATAGTCTTTGTGTCACTATATGGTGCCGATTACAGTTTAAAAGTCCAATTAATAATTACTTCCCACCTCTCCTAACAAAACTCTGTAAAATGACTGGGCTACAGTTCGAAGTCTCATGGAGAAAGTTATTTCGGTTGATGGTCAGACCATCCCTTTAAAAAGCCATTAGCATATAAAGAAGAACCCTTCATGTCGTTCTCATCAACATGCAGATGTCCTCATAAAGATAAGTTAGAGTAAAAATAAATTACTAGTCATTATTTTGTTTTCTCCTCAGCTGAGCCCAGGGGTCTTGAAGCATTGACGGATGCAAGTAGGCATCAATGTTGTTCTTGTCTTGTCCAAAGCTATTGTTGCTGTCACTCTGTAAATAAAGGATTATGTGTTATATTAGTGACTGAAATAACTGTCTAGGGGTCAACACAATAGATCCCATTGGGTCGAAGTGTTGCTAGCTCGCCAGCCCCCATAATAAGATAAAAGATAAGGCCTTTGTTTGCAGTGGTGAACTATCATCATCATCATCATGTCAGCCGATGGACGTCCACAGCTGGACATAGGCTTTCCCCGAGGATCGCCATAACAACCAGTCCTGCACTGCCCTCATCCAATGGGTTCTCGCCGCCTTCACCGGGTCGTCGGTCCACCCTGTGGGGGGCCTACCCACACTACGCTTGCCGATATGTGGTCGCCACTCGAGAACTTTTAGGCCCCATTGGCAATCGGTTCTGCGAGCAATGTGCCCAGCTCACTGCCACTTTAGTTTAGCGATTCTTTGGGCTATGTCAGCTACTCTGTTTCTTCTGCAGATCTCTTCATTTCTAATTCGATTTCGCAGGGAAACTCCGAGCATAGCCCTCTCCATTGCCCTTTGGATATCTTTCAGCCTTTTTAAGAGGGCTTGAGTGAGCGACCACGTCTCTGTTTCATATGTCATCACTGGCAACACACACTGATCGAATTTTCGTTTTAAGAAACTGCGGTATTTCGGACGTGAAGATATCACCCGAGTTGGAGTGGTGGACTACGGGTAATTATAATTTTATGTAAAAGCGCCCAAGATGAATATTTATTAATTATGTTAGACTAACCCCATAACTGCTATTCCTGTAGGAATTATTTCCGTATCTGTTGTTGTACCGTCTCTGCCCCTGACCGTTCTGGCTATGGTTTCGATGATGGTAACCTCCCTGCTGCTGTTGCCTTCCCTGCCATCTCTCGCCTACTGGTGTGCTTTGGTTCAGAGGAATGAAGTTGTCGGACATGTCTGCTGTATCGCTTCTGTATTATATATCTTATATCTATATATATATCTTATATCTTATATATATATAGTATATCTAATATTATTATTTATTTATTTATGCAATATTTTTATTGAAATAAAAACAAACCAAACAAACAATAAAAACGAAAACTACTTTTGACAACTTTTGTTTTGACATTGACATTGACGTTGAACGTTGATGTCCACAGATCATTAAGAAAGCTCGAGCAAGGCTCGTTTCTAGCATATTGAAGGTTGGATGTATCGAGTTGTTATAGAAGGTTAGATTTTCGGCCACAAAATACTACAGACACCACAAAATAATACTAATCTGGTGCGTGGCATTAAAACTTATGTTTTATCAATCAATCAATCAAATATACTTTATTTTACACCAAAACATAAACAGTAAAATACAGAAATAAAATACAAGAGGCATAAAATAAGGCGGTCTTATCGCTAAGAAGCGATTTCTTCCAGACAACCTTAGGGTTTTATTGACATATTCACCTTATTATGTTGTGTATTGGACTAAGAATATGTCCAAGGACAGATGGGAATCAAACTATGGTTTGACATGTCGTTAGTGAAATGTCAAACAGTGACATCAAATGCTACAAACAGCTTTGAGAGTCGCGCCAAAGGGAATATAATCACTACGTTTAGTCGCACTGCAAGTCTGGGGGAGGTCAGACGCGTGCGTATTGGCATCTGTTAGGCTTGCACGTGGCTCCGCCATTTTGTAAACTCTTTTGTGTTTTAACTATAAAATGTTAACTTGAGATTATAATAAACTACTTGACCTTGGCAGATATGCTACTAATCATTTTCCTACGTGTACTCTCCACGAGGGATTTTCCAAAAGCAAAAAAAAAAAAAAGTTAGTTCCTAATTTCTCGATAGATGGCGTTGATCAGAGAGGGGTCCAATAAGTATGAATTATATTTATTAATATTAATAGTAAAAATACACAGTACAAACCCTTTCTCATTGTTGTTGGTTTATTATTTAGCAATCTGGGTGTTATTGTCCGTCAACCACGAATCTAGTATCGGACGTGGCTGTATGGGCTACGTATCCGTTTTGAATATATGAACAATAAACGAGAAACAATAACAAATTACAAAAATCTAACAGAAACTGAGAATTTCAATAAAAATAAACCGGAAATATTTAAATCGTACGTCAGATTCCGTGAATGAAAAGCAAAGCCATAGACGAAAAATTTCGCTCTTTATTAGCAAAGCATTTTCAATATTCTTTTTATTGAAAAGTGAAGTGACCAATTTAAGTATTGTTCGTATATTCAAAATGGATACGAAGTCCATTCAGTCAAGTCTCATACTTTATTTGTTTTTGACAGACAATAAATAAATAATAAATAACGCTCACAGGCACATACTTTGTAATGATCCCAAGTAAGCCTTAGGCTTTTTGTTATGGGAACCATTCAACAACGGCACAAACATATAACATCCATGACCGAACCATTACACCAACCGGGTCGTCAATAACACCCAGAATGGTAATAACTTGTACTGTGTATTTTTATTATTAATATTAACTAAACTATTTGCTCATACCTATTGGACCCCTCTCTGGTCATCGCCATCTATTGAGAAATTAGGAACTAACTTTTTTTTCTTCTGGAAAATCCTTCATTGTGATAACGCATCGGACGCCAATAACTAAAAAATAAAATAGAATAGACAAACAGCTTTAGTTCCAATAGGTCCGTTGTGGCGCTTCAGTCCCATGTTCCCTTATAAAAAGTCATCATCAGACGCCAATCGCTATAATGAACTTACAGTAGCACGGCTGCTCCAAAATAAAACACGTAATACACCAGGCGGAGGACAGTCGCCTTTTGGTAGTTTTTTCCTATTCTGTTTGCATAGAATGTATGAAAAAAAACGATTTTATTGTCTATGTCAATGACAATATTGTCTATGTCAATGTCTAATTGACAAATTCACAAAATGGCTACCTATCTTGCGTAATGTGCGGGTTGTTTGTAGTTTTCGTTCAATTTCGTGCCGATTTAGTGATGTTCTGGAGTTTCTGTTGTTCTCGTACCAATGCAATGTTTAGATTACAGGAATAGTAAGGATATTAGAATTTCAATCGATCGGTGCGGGATTGAACGAAAACTAGCATTCAAAACAATAATATCCATCGGTATGAGTAGATATAAGTAGGTATGTATAGTATAGGTTGAATTATTGTCGGTGAAACATAGATGGCGCTAGCTAGCCTTCAATTTGAGATAAGGTGGATGCATAACGTTTCCACGACAGGGTTCTCTTCTTTAATATACTTATATTATTCTTTGGGTAGGTACTTCCTGTCCATACATTCAGTCATAACATAAGTGTAATAATAAAAACGAATATTGGTTCAACTCAGCGGTTGCAGGTCAATCGTGCGTGGTGAGTGGGGGACACCCAAGACGTAGTACTTTTGTACCCAAGTTTCACCCAAGGGACACCTTGGACCATAGACGAAAATTTTTCGCTTTGGACCCTCTAACTTTGGACACTTAGTTGTCATTTCATACAAATGGAAAAATTTTAAAGAGGAGGTATGCATGATCAATACTGAGTGACTGCAAACGAGATAGGAATACGCATTTGCTTACACATTGGTAACTGCCGATAGAGGGGATGAAGTAAAAAGTTGGTGGGAGGCAGGGAGTGTCCGTACTGTATGTATTAATACATACTCTTTCTTATATTGTGGCGGGGGGCCGAGGAGAGTGCGTCCTGGTACCGACTTTGCCTAGATTGCGATACATCAAGCTATACAAAATCACCATAAGCTGGCCGCGCTATGTATGCTGGCCACCAGCGCGTAGGTAGAGTAACTCGACCTACGCGCTGGCGGCCTTATTATTTTGGTATCATTAGGTTTGGCCTTATGGGCTCACTCCTTCTGCCTCACCATCACCAGAAAAAATAAAGTTGTCTATGGTTCAGCTTGAGATTGTCATGTCAACTTGTCAATTTCCCTCATAAAAAAATTAGGAATCCTTTATTTTTGTGTCTCAAAAAATGTTAAAACAATACAACTACACCATGATTCAGTGATACAAAGGATTTGAAACTTCAGAAAGCACGGCAGCAACACGCCTCGAAGATGTGGATACCTTCAAAGTCTCCTAAAGTAGCAGTCGGTGAGTTTGACGTTTTTATTCAATCAGCTCCGCGATACATCCTGTCCAAGAACAGCGGAAATGTAATTACATGATTTGAATTCTAAGTCAATCTTTACTTTTACAATGAATACGAAAGTAAATCTAGTAAGCGTTTTCACTCGCGCCGTGATATTGGCGCTCGCCGATCGTTTCGTCCCAATTTTAGATTTATGGCTTATTGTTTTTATTTTATTGGGTTTGTAAATATCCCACTGCTGGTTACTGGCCTTACTGGACTCGGATGTAGACCGTAACAAAGCAGCATATTATGCTTATAATTTACATTAGACTTGTACCAAACATTTATTCTAATCTCTGATTTTAGAATTATAAAGGATGCTACTCCTTACAAGCATGGAAACCAGAAAATTGGCCATGGAGGTCGGTAACGTTCGACCTTCTTTCGTACGTCTCCCTAGTCGATATTTCCAACGTTTTTGTGTCCCTTTCTATCGGAACAAAAATTTAATAACAACTTCTTTTTTTAATTTTTGCCATTGGAATAGAAAAGGGCAAAGTACCGTCGAAAACATAGACTGGAATTTACAAAAGAAGAACAATCATTACCGACCACCAAGGAGTATTATCATGTTTCACCGCTTGTTAGGCAGTGTGCCCTCTAAGGTATAGACAATACCTATGCCAGCTTCCTGATGGTAATACAGAATAAATACTGTCAAACAGAAGTTAGAGAATGATACGATTTTTGGTACATTTCCAAACATTTAGCTATGTTCTGATGTCCTATTTGATACTGCATTTCCAAATCTTAAACATTTGATTATAGTCCTATCAAGAAAGCCTAATTATTTGACTCGTTATTTGAGAATTTGAGAAAAGTTTTTTAAATAATTATGGACTTGTGTTGCAGGTCTGTTACTGGGTGGTCGCATGTTTATGGTGCCTGCTCTCTGGCCTGCCATGAGGCTCCACTATTTTGTTGTGTCTCAAAAGACTCTTTTTTTTACTAAAACAGTAGAACACACCCCCGAGTCAAGAATGTTTTTGTACAAAAAACAATCCTTGAGATCACCCCAAAACCTTAGTCCATATAACTAGGGACCAGCCTCGCGTAGCATTCCCCTCTGCCAAGATACAAGATCAATTGATCATGTGCATTTACATCCTACAATTTTATATGTATGCAACAGCAGATTTTTTTTTGCTCTGATTGGTTTGCTTCCTTAGTAAAAGTTGTTTGGTTTGATGGGTAGACTCTTAGTTTAAAAGGATGCTAATGATGTCAAGTTCACCCTGTATATTGGAGATTGACAAAATCATCAACACTGCCTCCGTGGTCTAATGGTTAAGAGCATTGGCTCTCGACTCGGAGGTTGTGGGTTCGATTCCCACGGGGGGCACCTAGTGATATGTCACTTTGTGCGTTTTTCCCCAGTTGGTTAGGACATTGCAGGCCTCACCACAATCACCTGATTGTCTGAAAAGGAAAATGATTCCGTGCTTCGGATGGCACGTTAAGCCGTTGGTCCCGGCTACTACCTCTGGTGGTAGTAGTCGTTACATAAAAAAACCACGTCAGAGGCCGTAAGGCGGTCTGAAAAAACTCTGATACCAGGGCTCTGCTCAAGCTCTGCCCACACGATAAGAAAGAAGAAAGATCAATTAACTACAATTGAGCCACATTTTTTTAAGGTGGTTTCATTCCGTACAAAAGTTTGACGCACAAACGCGTAGACGGAATTCTATATATACAAAGCTACTTATGTTAATGCCGTCTACAATACGTCTAAAATTGACCCTTCTGCAACCACCTTAAGTTATTGCACACCAAAACCAAAATTAAACTTACACTAAAAAACTAATATTAAAATGTAGGTACAATTTATATACAGTAGGCAACTATAAATTTAATTAACCTATCTGAATTAATGAGGCCATTGTTGAATTGCTGATTGCATTTTGCTGAAGTGAGCAATATAATTTGTTGAAGGCTTTTTAATTACACTAAGAATGCGGTCGTTGACAATTTTATTTTATTCATAACCAGCTTGCTAGCATTGTCCACTGCTGAACGTAGGCCTCTCCTGTGTCTGGCCTCTATAGTCATTTTACGGAGTTTTGTTAGGCAGGGTAGGGAGTAATTATTATTTGGACTTTCAAACTGTAACCGGCACCATTTAGTGACAGAAAGACTATATTAAAACATTTAAAAAAAAAATTCTCTACGCAACATAGAAATCAAAATTGTGTGTCTCAGAAGGCTTTTAATTTAATAATATTAATACCTTTTGACCTAGATTTAACAATATAAATTATTTTTGAGAAATAAAGTAGGCATTGAAATTTAAAAAATGAGGTATTTATGAGAAAATTCGAATGTATTTTTCAATATCTTCTAAGTAGGCAACAATATTTACACCATGTTTCAAGTATGTATAATGTGCAAAAAAAAATTACCATCAGGTTTTTTAAAATTGGAACTGTTGCTGACGTAATTTTTTTTTTATTTTGGTACATTTCTAGGCTCAAATTGACTCTTCAATATATATGCTTATACCGAAAAAAAATTTCAATTATTAATTAGTCCCGGCACAAACCGTAAAATGACTGGGCTACTAAATTTTATGTATGGTCTTTCTCATCAGAGTGAACAACAACTTTTCGAACAGACCTAAAAACAGTTTCTTTTTACTACTTAGTCAACAATCTCTGCAGTGCTGAAACATTTCCCAACGTAGGTTTTGACTTGAATAAGTCGGAATGATAATTATGATGGTCTTGTGGAGCCAAAGGATGCTAGCTGCACAAAATCAATCATTGGAGGAGGTAGATGTACACAAGGGTATGGGTAGGTTGATCTGTTGCGCTGTGTACATACTGTAGTGGATTTATATGAATATTTACGTGTTCGCCACAATTTTGTCTGTGTGGAATTTTTATTGTATAGGACACAGTATTAGGGTTCAAGTTATCTCTATACTATAAAAGGTCTAAAAAAATTAGCTGAAACTATTTTAAGGGGATGATCAGACCATCAAACTGAACAACTTTCTCTATGGGACCAGTATCGAAAACGTGAAAAAAAATCAGCTGTTCCATACAAACATACTCAACCTAAATGTATGGGACAGCAGAATTTTTTTTCGCGATTTCGATATTGGTCCCATAGAGAAAGTTGTTCAGTTGGATGGTCTGATCATCCCCTTAAAATAGTTTCACCTAATTTTGTTAGACCTTATATATCTAATTTCATTAAAATTTGTTCTGTTCTATTCTAATCGATTCATATAATTGTCTCTATCCTCCATACTGTTGATTTAATCAATCTCCAGATAAATAGCAAATTTTTCTTGACGTCGTTCGGTAATTATTATTACCATCTTTATGACTTCAAAGTTTCTACCCCTACAGTATGGGGCGCTTGTTATCTGTACTATTATAAAACTGTAAATGTTTGTTTGTAACAGCATCACGAAAAAACTACTGAAGCGAATTTCATAAAACTTTTTTATTTGATAGCTTATGATTTGACTTTTCTTTTTTTTAGTTTAATTATCTAAAACAAAAAACATGACATTTTATCATACAAAACCACCCTACGAAAACCACGTATGGTTAAATATAATTTGTGTGGGGACAAAGTCGCGGGTATAATCTAGTCTCACATTTGTGTTCAGGAGGTGATACTGATTAATACTGAATGCATTGACACCAGATGACACCATATCCGAGATGACTTGAACGGAAAGTTCTGATAACATTATTTTCTTGACTGACGACAAATATTGCCTGATTTAAATTATGTCATTTCCATTCATGCAACTATCATTCAGTTTAAGAAATTAGTACCTTTTCTACAATAAAAAGTTGTCCATGGTGTTCTCCCCAATAATAGATGCATATGCTCACAGCAATATTCCCCTAGGGAGTATAGTCAGAGATATTCTGAAAACTCTGAACATCCACAATATTGTAGATATAGATATTCTGTTAAAATGCAATGGTGGTGGATGGTGCTTGAATGAAGAGAGCCTGTGTGAAACGAGCATTTATTAAAGAAAAAATCATAATAACACACAAAATAAACAAATTACAAATAAAAAATATCATTCAAAGCGCCCACTCGAGGCAGAGGCTAGCCGCATTGCCTCTTTGAAAGGCCAAAACTACCCTTTGAACCTAATAACTGCCAGCCCTCTTGTCTCCAGTGGCCTCAAACGCCCTGGGGCATGGCGCCCTGAGGCAGTCTAAGTGAACCCCAAATTCCACTTCCAGCGTGTCCTGGACAATCTGCAAGGCTCTATAGCTGGTTGGAAAATATCTTTACCATGATGCCAAGTCTAACTCATGCCGTCAACTCCACAGAAAATGTTAAAAATGTATTCTTTTTGGTTACAGCTGTTTTCAACTGGAAGGGAGATGTTCGATCGGGACTGCCTTTGGAAATTGGAGAGGCTGTCCAAATATTGGAGGAGAATGGAGGTAGGATCTCTTAAGTATAGCAATAAAATCTATATCATAGCATAACTTATGGTCACTACTGTATTCCTCGAGGGATAACTCAGAGTTATTCTAAATATTATGTCACATTTAGAACATCCACATTTCTCTAGCATAGCCCTAACTCTGCAGTGTGATAGGTAATGAGGTTGTTGCTACTTTGTATAAAATAGCGACATTATTGCGGACCTACTAGGTAGGTCGTCAGTAGATGTGTGGTAATGGACAGTAAGTATAGGTTTCTTCATGTTTTCCTCCATTAAAAGCCAGTGGAGTTACTTATCGAAGTTTCTTAAAAAGTCATTCGAGTCAAGTTGGGCGGAGGCCGAACCTTCGCCTCCTGCTTTAAAACAAATATCATACGGTCAGAAAAGAAATAACCTTTTTACAAAGTAGTGGCTGTAGAGAAGATGCGGCCAAAAACAATAAAAAATATGAAAAATGCAGTTGTAGCAAGACTCACCACTCATGTATATTGAAGATTCACCTTCCGACGCGGTGGTAGACTCAAAAAATGACGTCAAAAAGCTATCTATGTGATATTATTTTGAATAAAAAATTTCTGAATTTGAATTTGATTTCGCGATGGAATTTTGTGACAAAGACTATGTAATTCAATAGTATCAAATTGGTTACAAATAAAAGAGTGATATCAGAGTGCAGATAAAGTTATGTGCCTAACAAATGTTATTTTAGTACAATTATGTTTTCATTTGTATCATTTGATTTGTAATACAATAAAATAATTTATTTAGTCAGAAGGCATGTTGCCAAAATTTATTGTTTATTTATGTTTGCGAGAGTCGAATCTTTTGCCCTGCAGTAAAATTCTACAACAGGCAAAATTGCTATACTACATACTTCTTTTAAGTTTCCATAATACTTTATTGGCCTCTATAGTTCCCATTACTGGGTCACAAATCTACCCTTATGGTGATGGTGTATAGGCGTTCACCACGTGTGCCCAATGCGGATTGGCGGACTTCACATGCCTACTTTAATATTTCCAGGCTGGTACCGAGGATTCAGCACTAAAAACAGATCTTCATGGGGTATATTTCCTGCCAGCGTGGTGTCCATCCGACCCTGTACTGTCAAGGGGTCAGGGGCGACTGCAATAGCCGAACTGAAGGATGACCCTTTAGTACGCGAGATTGCTTGCGTGCTGAGGGAATGGGCCAGATTATGGAAGAAGTTATATGTGGTATGTAATAGATTATTTGTTTATTTATAGGAGACTACCTATCTATCTATTCCATTCCTAGTATTTTAGGGCATTGTCACACCTGACTATTCAGTCCGAATCAAAGTAACAGTAATTAAGTTCCAGAAATTTCAGAATGTAGTTCAACTTGTTAAGGATGATGATTATATAAGGTCTAACAAAATTAGGTGAAACTATTTTAAGGGGATGATCAGACCATGAAACTGAACAACTTTCTCTATGGGACCAATATCGAAATCGCGAAAAAAAAAATTTGCTGTCCCATACATTTAGGTCGAGTACGTTTGTATGGAACAGCTGTTTTTTTTCGCGATTTCGATTTTGGTCCCATAGAGAAAGTTGTTCAGTTTGATGGTCTGATCATCCCCTTAAAATAGTTTCAGCTAGTTTTGTTAGACCTTATACAACGTTATTAAATACGTACATGGTACATAATATAAATACTAATTTCTCTGCGAGATCGAATCAGAAATTAAGAGATTCGCAGAAGAACCAAAGTAGCCCAAAGAATTGCATAAGTGGCAATGGGCAGGGAACAAATTGTTCGTAGAAACTCGTAGGGCCGAGAAGTTCTAGAATAACGACCGCGTACCGGAAGGCGCTGTATGTGTAGCCACGAACTAGGTGGACCGACGACCTGGTGAAGGTGGCGGGAACCCGTTAGAGGAGGGCAGCGCAGGGCCTCTACCCGGACATTCGAACTTCGCAATTGCGTGAACTCTTATTACAATGAACTTCGGACCGAAACGGTCGCGATATAACGAAAATCGAAAGTCCGGGTGCAAGGCCAGGACCGATCGTTGCAGCGATCCTTGGGCCTTTATGTCCAGCAGTGGAGCGGACGTCTATCGGCTGAGATGTTGATACGTTTATAAGAAAAGCGGAATGTCGCACCGAACAGAGAAATGTGAAAGTGTTTGGAGAGACCTTTCCACAGCACTAGTGGGACAAAACAGGTTAGAAAAAATATTTGCCCCTTACGGGATGCGTACCCGCGTGGCGTGTGCGACGTTCGACTCAATTTATACGAAAAACATTTTGGACCAACATTAGTTTTCAAAGTAGTCAGCCAATTTGCATTTTTAATCATCTCGCTAACCTTAACTACCTAGTTTCTTTGTTAACTCTTAGACGAAATTGCGTTCTTTATGATTCATTCTGTTTGTCATGGTCTATTGTGATTTCACAAACAACGGATAACTGGCTGTTTTAACCAGGCGTGTGTTCTCTAGATGATACGTATCTGTTTGTCTCGTGTGCACACATACGAAATATTTATCTCTATCTTTAAACATGTATTTCCTGTATAAGGTTTAGTTCCAGTCATTAGTTAGGTATCCATTATTTCCGTAACACCTGCTTCAAGATATTGACGCTATTAAAAACAACCTAGCTCAGGTGGTAGTAATCTGTCTGCTGATACGAGAGTCGCGGGTTCATTTGCATAAGCATAAGCGTATGCTTACGACTATATTCCCCGAGGGGGTAGTCAGAAATATTCTAAAAACTCAGAACATACGTTTCACTAGTAGTACCGAAACTCTGCCCAGTGTGAGTGTATATCGTTGTCTAGTCATCATAATATTAGGTTGGGGAAAAAGTTTCTTCGCATTCCCTATTACGGATAAAATGGATGCCATTTTTGAAAAAGTGGAGCAAGATCGGCATATCAGTAGTTACGACGTAGCTGAAGAACTGGGAATTGACCTCAAAACAGTTTTGGCGCATTTGAAAAAAAACTGGGTACACAAAAAAGCTCGATATTTGGGTACCTCACAAGCTCACCGAGAGAAACCTAATGAACCGTGTACTCATTTGTGATTCTTTATTACGACTTAATGAAACCGAACCATTTTTGAAGAACCTGATAACTGGTGATGAAAAGTGGATCACGTACGACAAGAACGTGCGAAATAGGTCGTGGTCAAAGGCCGGTCAGGCTTCACAGACTGTGGCGAAACCCGAGTTAACTCGCAACAAGGTGATGATGTGTGTGTGGTGGGATTGGAAGGGCATTATTCATAATGAGCTGTTACCACCAGGCAGGACCATCGATTCTGAACTCTACTGCGAACAACTGATGAGATTAAAGCAAGAAGTTGAGAGAAAGCGGCCGGAATTAATCAACAGAAGGGGTGTGGTTTTTCTTGATGATAACGCTAGACATCTTTAGCCACTCAGCAAAAATTAAGAGAGTTTGGCTGGGAGGTGATAATGTATCCGCCGTATAGTCCTGACCTTGCACCTTCAGATTTCCACCTGTTTCGGTCTCTTCAGAATTCTTTAGGCAGTGTCAGGTTAACATCACGAGAGGACTGCCCAAACTACTTGTCACGGTATTTTGATCAGAAGCCCCAAAATTTCTATAGCGATGGGATCATGTCCCTACCTACAAGATGGCAAAAAGTTATCGAACAAAATGGTACCTACATACTTTAGTTAAATGTAAATAAACTATATTAAAAAATTGTTTTGAATTTTCTTAAAAAATGCGAAGAAACTTTTTCCGCAAACTAATATAATAGGCTAGATCCTGTTACTTTAAATAGGACTAGATAATCTGTGTGTCAATGTACAAGATATTACATTATTATACAGGGTGTACATTTTAATACGTTACATATCGAACGGGGTGCTTCAGACCCTCAAAATGAACAACTTTCCCCAAGGAGCCAACATCGAAATCGCGAAAAGAAAAGCCTGCTGTATAAAAAAAGTAAACGGCTACATTACCCATATGGAATAGCTCACTTTTTTTGCGATTTCGATGTTGGCTTCATAGTGAAAGTTGTCCAGTTGCAGTAGTAGCAGGTTTATAAGTCTTACCGATGTACTTGCGCACTGAGCGTTTGACATATTTTAATAGCGCGCGATACTATATTGATCAATCAGGATGTGCCACCTTCAATCCTTTGCCACTATTGGCTTCTTGTTTTGGCTGCTATCCTAACCTACCCTAAATGACGGGTTTTGTCGGGGATTCGGGTCTGCTCTGCGCAAGCGAAGATTGACGAGCAGAATTATTATTGGTCGTACTGTACATACGTATTTCTCCATTTGCGTTTTATAAACAGAGCCAGTCTCTTCATCATCCTCTTGCTCTTATCCCCTCATCATCTCTAAGTAGTAAATATTTCAGTCTTAATAGCATGGTGTTTCTCCAGGAGCGGGAAACGTATAGGTTCAGCGCAGTTGCGAAGGTGATGAGGGAACTCCTGAGCGGCCGCCGAGCGCTACTGGCCGGGACACTGACGCAGGATCAAACGCGCGCGCTGAGGTTGAAGCTCGTCGCGAAACTCGACTGGGGGAATCGGTAAGTCCTGGACAATTATAGATACCTAAATAGATATAACGCTTTTCCGACTAGTACTGGAATGCTATTTTTGGAAGAGACATACAAATTAAGATGCGTGAGCTGCAAAAATAGCACTTTTGTACCCCTTAGACGCACTCCTTCCCTTTCATCCGTAGGCGCTACGCAGACGATGTACATTTTGTCCGCGGGCACCCAGATTTGACCAATGTGTGTGTTATCTACGCACACATCTGTGGAGTTCCATTATGCAGACAACGTGTCCGCGGGCAACTTTGTCCATCGCCTGCATGCGCATTATTCGTGATTTGAGGCCTTTGCCCTGGATTGGGATTCTATACATATTGTATGTGATGGCACTGATATTTCTCGCCCCTTACTAGAATGAGACGTACATATACAATACAGTACAAGTACAGTCAAATCCCGGGCACTCCATAGAACGATCTCACGTTACTTGAATAGTCATCATCATCATCATCATACCAGCCACTAAACGTCCACTGCTGGACATAAGCCTCCCCCAAAATGGGGGGATTTGCCATAATCGCCACGCTTGGCAGGCTGGTTGGCGATCGCAGTTGGATCGAATCAATGTATGTACTCAGAGGATGCTGCTGCCCATCCTTCAGTAAATCCCTTAGTCGCCTTTTACGACACCCACGGGAGGAAATGGGATGGTGCTATTCTTAGCCGACACCACACGGACACACTTGAATAGTACTACTAGAATAACAAGATGGCGTAAAATCTCGCGCCGTCCTGCTCCCACGCGCGCGCTTGTAGGCATGCCCTTTTTTAAAAATCATCTTTGAAATGCGGGTGTGAGGTGCGGCATCTGAAGTTAGGGAGGGGCAGGGAGTTCTGTTTGTAGTACACGATGATCTGTCGTATAATGATTAAAATTGCGTAATTTGACATTGTTCCTTACTACGCTAGCTTTGTTGCTGCTATTCATTCACCTATAAATCGTTTGCGATCGACTCGAACTTTTTCATGTTTTGCTTATAATACCCTGTGCTGTGTACGGTAACTTTTGAATATTTTATAAAGATTCCATACAGAACCAAACAATGCTGCATTCAGATGTTCGAAGGATATAATTTCTTCTTTTCATTCAATTTTATTTCAATTTTAAAATTATTTTAAAATCAAATGATCATCGCGGATTCTATGAAGGATGACGTCCTTATTGACTATTAAAACAAAATTTTACTCCCTTTTGGCTTCACCGTATAGTTCATTCATGAAAGTATCAGAACTTGTTCGATTTTGTATGAAGCTGATAAGAAACAGTGTGTTTCAACAGAAACCTCAATTAGGAATAAAGCTAAGTGCTCTGTGTGTGTAATATTATTTATCTTGTCTACAAATTGTCTGATTCATAGTAGAAGTAAAAATAAAATTTTTAAACTTTGAAGGGGGTTGTTTGGACCATCAAACTGAACAACTTTCACTATGGGACCAACATCGAAATCGCCAAAAAAATCAGCTGTCCCATACATTTAGCTCTAGTACATTTGTAGTTTAGTATGGAACATCAAATTTTTTTTTCGCGATTTCTATTTTGGTCCCATAGTGAAAGTTGTTCAGTTTGATGGTCTAAACCACCCCCTTAAATGTTTATTTGTATTTTTGTAACACCTTGTAAAGATACTCTTATTTTTATACGCGTTAACTGCATGCGTGATTTTGGATTACCTAATTAATTTGCAGCGAATCAATCGTGCCATTTATTTCATAGTTAATGGAAGTAAGTGCGTCGTTTTTCGAAATTCCTCAGTGTTGTGCGTTACGATTCTAATAAAAGTGGTGTAGAGATCTCCTACGCTAACATAGCCAGCTGTCGTACTGAAAATTATGAGCCAATAATACCGCTAGACGAGCAACCAATCCGTGTATTTGTTTTTGTACAATGTCCAATGACATTTTCTTGTAGTAGTAGTTTTAAATTCATCCATATTGGATAGGCTAAGGAGCAAAGCCATACAGCCTGATCTTTTATAAACAACTCTTTCATCAACGTTGTTTTTTGTATATAATGTATAATTCTTATATAAGGTCTAACAAATTTAGGTGAAACTATTTTAAGGGGATGATCAGACCATCAAACTGAAAAACTTTCTCTATAGGACCAATATTGAAATCACGAAAAAAAAATCTGCTGTCCCACACATTTAGGTTGAGTAGGTTTGTATGGAACAGCTGATTTTTTTTCGCGATTTCGATATTGGTCCTATAGAGAAAGTTGTTCAGTTTGATGCTCTGATCATCCCCTTAAAATAGTTTCACCTAATTTTGTTAGACCTTATTTATAATGAACAAAATTCTTTATTAAACAAGGCTTAAGAGCCTAATCTTATATGTTTCATTTTAGGAATTTGTTTTAATTCACAAGGGTAAAAAGCCAAATCTTCTATGATTCATTTTAGGGTTTTGTTTTATATCATAGGGCTAAAGTTTACTAATGTCATTGACAATGTCCGTCTCAGTAAAACTCTTGCATTTTGAGACTTGTAAACTCTTTGGAAATGCTTATAAACGCTTTGGAGGCGCGGGTCATTTTTATCGTTGTAGACAATGACATTCTATATGGGACTCACTATGTCATTTATTTTATTTATTTATTTTATTTTCTTGGGAAGACCAACAGCTGTTGACACAATACAAAACAGAACAATAACAGAACCTTAAAATGGCACATGTCTCTAATGTCACCTTAGCATGCATCAGTTATGCTTAGCTGTCATACATTGCCGCTGACATTCCAGTCCTTTCAAATCTTTCAAATGTATTCGGTCAAAAAACAGTAATGTACAACAATTAAGCATAACTTAGCGGTCCCGTTAATAACGCACTGAGGCGAAGTCCTTGTATAGAATGTCTTTGGTTGTAGATTAGATACCTAATAAATATTAAATAAAACACTTCAACTTATTTAAAGTTTGTTTAATTCCAAGACAATATAATCAAATTACAAGGAAATTATAAATGAAATATTGTCACAATAGCAGTCTTCCTAATTGTACGTAATTAATAATTGGATACTATCAACTATTGTAGGAATGATAATAATATGTCTTAAACTAGTGATTATTTATAATATTCAATTGTCACAGGCATACTGCGCAGTCGGGAGTAGTGTACTGTGCTTAATTATACTAATAAGTGCTATGGAAAATAACCTTCGAGATTCAAGGAAGTGCTGATTAGACATAAGATCTATTTCTTATCATTATGTATATGGCTAAAATGACTGAAAAATATCTTATTCTACAACTATAATAGTAACATAACAAGAAGTATTGATTGGTCGATTAGTAAAATGATAGGTAGTTCGAAATGAAGAGGAAATGCAAATCTGGTTTCGAAATTTAGTATTCCAAAGGTTGAAAAGGTTCGCTACGATGATGGCACAATATTTCGAGTAAATTATTGAGTATAAAAATATTTCCTAAAAACACCTCATAATTTGCACCGAAATCCTTAAACTAAAATATGTTAAAAATCAATATAAAGGATGACAATTATAATTGTATTTTGCATTATTTAGTAAAAAATACATATTTAAAGTAAATTCAAATAGTAACTATTTTGCACATAGATATTGAATCAGAAAGCATTTTAAAATCTTCGCATTTTATGTATAGATAAAAAGTAAAATAATAATAATTGCAGTTATTATTGTGTGGACAACACAAATAAAAAAAAAGAAACAGCCATTTACGTATTACATTTATGTAATGCTCTCAATATTAAGAACATCGGTGATATGTAGTTTATCGTTTAGTAAACAATTTGTCAATAATAAATCACGTCTAAAAATATAAAAAAATGTACTTCATTACATAATGTAATAACCAGTTTATGTTTGTTAATATTCCTTATTGTTTTATAAAACCCTATGCATTTAATAGTCACTTTATTATAAAACACTGTCATTTGATTCCTTAACCCTAATATTTAAAATTCATAGTTACTTGGTCAGGGTTAGTAATTTCAACAGACAATAACGAATGTTCCAAAAAGATACACTCAACAGTCTTCATACCAAAAATATCGTAATAACAATAAAATCAATACATTTAAAACATTCCTATTTTATTCTATGTCACTTCATCAATTCCGATTTATTACCTATTTATTCACAAAACCTCAACTAACATGCATCAAAAACATTTTATACACTAATTTTTTATTGAGACCTAAATTTAAAGCTCACGCGAAGAAGGCAAAATTGTGGCTGACACCTTGACATGCAAAGTTAACATTTCACCTACGTGTTACTTAAAGAAGGAATGTCATGAAACGTTGTAAAATCGAACTGGATTTTTTATTATCATTGTAAAATTGTTACCGAATAGCAACTGTCCTAATGATCTGAAGAAATATACTTCTTACACTAAAACCAAGATCATTGTCTTTTTAACGATGTAGTAGTTATTATTTGAAAGAAGTTCTAGAGCAATACACTGGTCGTCCAAAACCATCATCAGGAACAAAAAAAAAACAATGTCTCGGTTACATAATCCGAGAAATCCGTTCAACGGTATCTGTTTTATGAATGAAAGCTATAGATTTGTCAAAAAATGTAAGCGAGTCATTTGGTATTGAATTATAAACTTTTCTAGGACAACTTTAGGTCGTGTATTGCTCGTTCATCGTCGTGTCGCTTACGTCTCAGTCTCTTTGGAGAACTTGTCGATGTCGGGGTAAATTGGTGCCATCTCGAGGGTTGATGGGGCGGAAGGTGGGTTGGAGCCGAGGTGGAGCCGCCGCGATAGCTCGTCAAGTACTTCTCCGAAAACACGAAGGGACATGTTCTGGCCCAGCAGATGCAGGAGTAGGAAATCACCCACCTATAATAACAGGGAGGGGAACACATTAATAATTAATCTTTATTACCATGATTAATAAATTACTAGCTGTTGCCCGAGACGCCGTCTGCATGGACTTGTATTAATCTATAACATATTCTATCAATATGCCAAATTTCATCTAAATCCGTTCAGCCGATTATACATGATTGAGCCACAAACATCCAAATATCGTCACAAACTTTCACATTTATAATATAAGTAGGATATTGAATTTTAAGCATGCACTAAATTGATCTTAACTATGTTATGTAGCATAGGAATGAAAGTCGGTATTCGCTGGTAGGTTTTATATCAAGACTAATAATAATAAGTGCTGTTTTTCACCCATATCCATCTCTCATATTAGTAGCTTATTGCAGTTTTGAGATACACAGAAATACCTATTTATTCTCTATTATACTCCATCTATCTAGAACAATTTCCAGCCTCTATATTTTAATGAAAGTGTATTCCACCCACCTGGGTCTTCCTAACAAGAGCCTCGACTCCGTTGGGAGTCCCGAAGCGGAACCGTCTCTTGAGAATAGTCTCTCGGGTGCTCGGCAAGAGAATCACAGCTGCGGAGTACACCAGGGCCAGGCCAGACACCACTGATAGGATGATAAACCTGCAATCGTCAAAGAAACTTGTTAGATTCATGCTGTTTAAAAGTTAGAGCGAAAGGAAAACGTTTGAAGTGTTTGCTTTTGTTTTGATCTAAACTTAGAAGTTACAAAAGCGTGAAAACATCAAAATTGTGTTCTTCGACTTCGATTAAGACGTACATACATACAAACTCAGGACCATAATCCCTTTCGGGGTGGTCAGAAACATTGCTAAAACTACCGAATGTTGTAGTAAAGCTTATTGTTAGCATATTTAAGGTTTCAAGATGGAATGACGTGTAAACTGGTGATTGGTGGCTAGCCTTTCGCCCTCAAATACACTGCATAAGAAAGCCTTATCCTTTAGTCGCCTGGTGGCCCATTCAAAGCCGGATCTACACGGCGCCATTTGTATTTTTAAGACAAATAATGTCTTCAAACGATGACATTGATAATGAAAAAGCAAAGCGCCTAGGCAGAGTATCTAATTGGAGGCTTGGTTGCGTTGTCTCTTTGGGTAGACTTAAAAATCTCTTGTAATATTGATCTAAGGTTATGCTATTTCATTTTTCATGATAAAAAAAGTTGACTTACCAAAACCATAAGAAGATGAATATTTTCTCGTTTAAGATGTTCAAAGCGAGAACGCATAGTGCATCGTGGGTCTGGAGTGATCCTGAAGCACCGAATTTGTGGAATGTACACTTGGTGACTCTTGGGAAGACCTCGATCTGTAAACATGAATGATATATCCGTTATGTATGATATTGACTGAAAATAGGGACCATTTTTCTGTGATTTCGGTAAACTCCTCCGTATAAGAACAATCGGAAATAAAATGAAGTAAATTTACCATAGGATCAGTCCTTTGCTCCTGATTCATGTTAGAGAACTTGACCACATCTGTGCCGTATGTCAAGAAGGCACCACCCAGGAAAGTATCAAGGAAGAAAATGTTGCCAACCTGGAAACAAAATATCATTCATGCAATTTTTATCGTATACTTTTTTCGCGCTTTCGATGTTGGTATTTAGTTTGATGGTCTGATCATAAAAAACCGTCAGCATATAAAGTAGGAGGTCGTGGGTTCGATTCCCACGGGGGACACCTAGTGATATGACACTTTGAGCGTTTTTCCCCAGTTGGTTAGGACATTGCAGGCTGAATCACCTGATTGTCTGAAAAGAAAAATGATTCCGTGCTTCGGATGGCTCGTTAAGCCGTTGGTCCCGGCTACTATCTCTGGTGGTTAGTAGTCGTAACATAAAAACCACGTCAGAGGCCGTAAGGCGGTCTGAAAAAACTCTGACACCAGGGTTCTGCCCACACGATAAGAAGAAGAAGATAAGGTAGGACCCTGTAGATAGGAGGGTCCTTCTTGATAATATGCTGACGGTTTTTTAAAGGGATGATCAGACCATCAAACTTACCATGTTTCTCTATGGGACTAACATGGAAATAGCGAAAAAAAAAAATCTGCCGCCCATACATTTAGGTACAGTTTGCAGTTTTGTATCGAATAGTTATTTTTTTCGTGATTTCTATGTTCTAGTAAAGAAAGTTGTATAGTTTGAACCTCACATTATCCAACTAAAATATTGTCAAAATAAGCTAAGATTTAAGATTAATTGTACTTACCACGTTAACGAAGTTCAGAACTTCACAGAAGAAGTAACCAAACGAATATGTGTTATGCATATGTAAAGTATCCAGCAGATACTGGACGAGACGGCTCTGGAAATAAAAAATTATCATACTGTAGTTGTATAAAAATTGTTATGGAATTTCGACATACTAATTGCTAGGCAGAGAATCGCGTAACGAAGTCCAATCATTTAATTTGTCTTGTTGCTCTCATTATATGTCTATCAAGTTTCATTAGTGCCAAACATCATCTCAATTGGATCAGTTATGCTGTACTCGAAATTAGACCCAACTCGTGCGAGAATGTAATTTGTGAAGATTTCCTGATACAATAATTTATCTGTGCAAAAACCTTTTGGTAAGCTTTGAACACAACGTCAATCTTCGACAATGACCCTAACCTATTCTAGGAGACCAATGAGTTGAGGCTAAGAAATCATTTATCAATCACAGCTTCCGCTATGTTCTTAGGTTCACAAATTGGGCAATTTTTTAACTATGTCCATACCGGGGGGTCATACGAACGCGAACGTGAGCAAATATTTTTTTACGGAAACAATGCGATATAACGAGAAAGCTATTAAATAAATCGTGTTATTATCATTGTAAGGAGCGTCGGTAGCACATTGCATAGAGGTATGGACACTTCATGAGGGTCCGGGTTAGAATCCACAGAGATCACATGACATGTACCAATGAGTTTTCGAATTTACGTACGTAATATAAACTGCTCTCAAACGATCAAGGAAAACACCGTGAGGAAAGCTGCATAATCTGAAGAAGAAATTCAGATGCGTATGTGTAGTCCACCAATCCGCATTGGGCACCCGATGTGGACTGATAGCCATACACCTTCCTTGAGGGTAAGCCTCTGCCCTGCAGTGGATCGTATACAGGCTGATGATGATTGTCATGTAAGGGATCTTCCGATTTTTTCGCTAGATCGATAATGTCTTCTAGTACAAGATTTTCAGTTTGATAGTTGATTATTTGACTATTTGACCTCTGACTATTTATTATAAGAACTGGCCTCGTGGTAGCATTTCCCCTCTGCAACGGTATAAGATTTAATTTTATACCTTATCACTAAACGAGACAGCCTATATTCGCGAAACAATAATTTCGAACATAGAACGTTTGGGGTTCACACGAGACTTCTTTTCATGATTTTTAACGTTCAAAATTGTTACCTCGCCCCCCGCAAAAAGTGGCAGAAATGTTTGTTAGTAGAATTACACGCGTAACTAGTCCCTATATAAGTAGTCAAAGGTAGCATCTCTTCAAAATTGCGCTTTGATAGAAACAAAGAATTACAAAAGTCTGCATGAATCAGAAGTGAAATTGATTAGTGCCTCACCTGACGATTGGTCTTATCATCAGCAATACTAGCCACGGTACCACGGATACCATCTGAGATCATGCGGACCTTGCCTTCCTCCCAGTTCTTCCACACCCAGTGGGGCGAGTAAAACAGCAGACCCTGGAAACAACAGCACAGTTTTAACCTTCAATTGACGCTATTCCGGTTCGGGAATCCTTATTTGCATTATGAGTGGGCTCCAAGACAGAGGTAAATTACCGGACTGAATCATTTGTATCCTACTTGTTTGTTCTTTACACATTCACTGTCTAGGATACACAAAACAGGGAAAAAAACAAATACTCTGTAATGCATTACAGAGCATAACAAATTCATTCGGGATATTTTCAGTCTGACATTATTCATCACCGCAGCCTTATTATTTTCCTCTCATATATTATTTTACTTGAATCACCAATGCTAGTAAATTAATGAACAAACAAAGTTTTGAGATTACATATACTTTTCATACAGTTTGACATGTATTTTAAAATTTACCGGCTACTAAATGTTTTCGGAATGAATACTTATACTTAAATGCGTTACATATCAAAGGGGGTATCTCAGACGATCAAACTTAACAACTTTCGCTACGAAGCCAACATCGAAATCGCGAAAGAATAAAATCTGCTGTTCCGATTGCTGATTTTTTCCCGGGACTTCGATGTTGGCTTCATAGTTAAAGTTGTTCAGTTTGATGGTCCGAAGGGGGTGTCCCTTATATATTGTAACGTACTTAATTTTACATCCTGTACATTCAGATAAATTTGACATGTAGATTTTGTGACTAGTTTTAGAGCTTAGTCCTAATGTTTTTTACATTGATTTAGGGTTGCGACACATTCGACCGACGACGGCGAATGACGGCGGGCACATACAAAAAACCACGATTAGTAGGGGATCGCGTTTAGCCCGCCGTTCGCCTTGAGAGCGGAGGATGCGGACGGTGTTCCATACTAAACCTGCTTTATGTAGTGACTCGCCGCCTCTTTCGCCGTCGGTCAATGTGTCTCAACCGTAAGGTGTAACGCCCGAACTAACAATTTGGTCGTATAGATGTCGTATAGTCGAACATTAGACGCATAAAGCACCAGTATATGGCGAAATTATAGTAATATAACTTTTATAACTCAAAATAGTCACATAAATGGGGGCCTGCTACGACCAAATTGTTTGCTGGGGCTTAATCAGTCATAGTAAGTTTCATCGACCATATAATTAACAAACATAATATTTTAACAACACAGTCCTTGTTAAATGTAGTGTGGTACCAACTTCCTGATATTTAACATAACCACATCTCACCTGGAAGAACAGCATAAACGGCACCCACTGGTAATAGGCATGTATACGCTTTTCCTCGCCGTAGTCGTTGCCGAGACCTGGATGTGCTATGCCCTTGGCGGGGGTGTACGGCAGGGTGAAGGTGTAGGTTATCCAGCAGTAGGTGTTCAGCACGTGAGGCGGCACTGCACCGTCGTTGATGCATGAGATCGGTTCACCTGCGGACGATGGAGCTTGGTTTAAATAATGTTTTTTTTTTGTGGTAGACAGATGAATCAAAGAATTGTATTTTCTTGCTCTTTTGAAAAAGAAATACAACGATGAGAAAACGCTGTCGGCGTTCTGGGCATCCTGACACGTTGCAGTGATCTTGATAGGTGATTATGGGAATTAGATGTTATATTGTGTTATAGCTATCTGCCTCATTTAACATAATCTCAGTTATATCTTTAAAGTTGGTTTTTTTTTTTTTTTTTTTTTTTTATTCATAATGGGTTTGCGCTTGGCTTCATCTCACCTGATGGGAAGTGTAGACGAAGCCGAGGATGTAGCGCGCTCACCCAGAAAAAGCCTATTAACTCTTCTTTTGAAAATATCCTGATTGTATTTGCTTGGAAACACAGACGCAGGGAGTGAGTTCCAAACCTTACCGGTTCTCATTATAAAAGAGGATGCGAACCTTTTTGTGCGGATTGTTGGAATATCGACAACGTATGGATGCAGACTCGCACTACGTCTTGTCGTACGTTGGTGGAAGGGGGATGGTGGAATCAGGTCATGTAGCTCCTGGGCACACTCGCCGAAGTGTATCCGATAAAAAACCGACAGACAAGCGACCAATCGCCGGTGTTCCAGACTATGCAACTTAGCCTCGACGAGTGCGTCATCGTTGAAATGAAATGAAATGAAATGAAATGAAATTCTATTTATTCGTAAACATAGGTGGACACAATGTAGATCTTATGGTCAAGTATAAATATAGAGCTCTATGTTTTGCTGCAAGGAGCGTACGAAAATTTTGGATTTAATTAATACATGCGTTATATTTAGACAGGTACATCATTTACATTATCATCATCATTTACATCATTTACATTTTACATTACAGGCACAAAACATTAACAAGTATAAAAGTAACAAATATAAAAAAGAGCTAAGTACGCCATTCACAATTAACAAAAAGTAAAAATATGCATGTCAATAATAATAATTGATCATAAAAAAAATAATAATAATAATGGAATTAGATTAAATAATGGATGTCATATTAATTACAAGATAGAAATAAAGTACAATATTCATGTCACATTATTAATACAAATAAGAAATAAAATGTCTGATCAAGTATTTAAATATGTCAGGATCATGTGTTTAAAATTATAAATACTGATCATTGAAAAATTCTGAGAGAGTGTAGTAACATTTTCCAACTAAAATTATAAATAATTTATTTTTGAAAACCCTAATATTTTCCATTTTTAATACGTCTGGCAGTTTATCATAGATTTTAGCTGCCATGCACGTTACATTTCCACTGAGCAGCGCAGTTCTAACAGCCGTAGATTCAATTCTATCACGCCTAGGTCGTAAGTTTTGAATATGAGATTGTGTTTTGCTTCTATAGATATCTCTATTTGCGTGAACAAAAGTTGCCACCTCATAGATATATAGACATGAAGACGTAAGTATCTTAAGCGTTTGAAAATGAGGTTTACAACTATCTGTTGATTTTATTTTGACTATTGCTCTTATGCATCTTTTTTGTGCTCTTAATACCATTTCTCTATTCGTAGAGTTGCCCCAGAATATTATTGCATACCTTAGCGTGGAAGCCACAAAGCCGTGATAGGCCAACAAGACTGTTTCCCGATCTACTATTTTGGCAAGTTTATGTAACGCATAAGCTGATGATGAGATAAGCTTGGCTCGGCGCTCAACTGAGTCCAGTGCATCCAGTTGGTATTTTGCAGAACCGTCCCAGAGGTGGCTGCAGTACTCCATGCAGGATCGCACTTGGGCTTTGTAGAGAGTAAGAAGCTGTGCAGGCGTGAAGTACCGCTTAACCTTATTCAGGATACCTAATTTCTTAGCCGCGGTTTTTGCTTTGGACTCAATCGAGCGGCCAAAGTTCAGGTCTGACGTAAGTTCGAGACCCAACAACTCCAGACTTTCAGAGATCGGAATGGTGACACCCCGGAAAGTAGGAGACACACTAGAATGTGACCTTTTTGCGGTAAACAGACAGGCCTGAGTCTTAGTGGCATTGAATTCAACCAGGTTGGCAGCACCCCATTCGGACACTGCCGACAAGGTGGAACTCGTACGCTCGACCATCGCCTCCCTCTGAGACCGGATTTCATGGTATACTTTAGTGGAGTCACGATATGAAGGCACTGAAGCAACATGCTCCAAATAAATTTGTTTCGAGTCATCACATCACAATTAAACTCTTAGTGTGCACTCAAGGCATCAGGCTTCGCTTAGTGATAAAGCTGTCGGTGGAATGGACCGGGTCTTTCAATGTAGGGCAGGTCACCGATAAAACTTATTTCATAAAACATTACAAAAGAAATAAAACAGAAGCGTTTAAATTCAGTGTCAACACATTTTCATTGTTATTTCAATTGTTTTGGTTTGTAATTTGCAAAACAATGTATTCATTTTTGAGTTACAACTTTAGTCATCTTGACTTCCAATAATGAGTGTTAAAGTTAAGCGACTATTGCCTACTTCTAACAATATTCTTGACATTTTGAGTAGTTTTTTATAATAAATATTATAGACTTGTACGCACGGCGACACATCAAGCTGTACAAAACCAACATAAGCTGGGCGCGCGTAGGTCGAGTAATGTATACCGTCTCGCGGCCAGCTTATGTTGGTTTTGTATAGCTTGATGTGTCGCCATGTGTACAATACAAGTTAAAAAAATGCAACAAAACATCCTAGTAATATTTAAAGGGATTGTTAGGATTTTAGTACATGAAACTGAACAACTTTAACCATGGAGCCAACGTCAAGAAAAAATGTAATAAAAACAGCATACATTTAAGTCTAGTATCTTTGTATGAAACATACAATTTTTTGTTGCGAACTCGAAGTTGGATTCATAGTGAAACTTGTTCAGTTTTATGGTCTAAACCACAGAACATTATAAGAGTTGTTAGAAATGCAAAGTAGCGCTTTTGCTTCGGAGACGGCTGTCGCCACTTGTCTTCCCGCTCACGCTGCTACAATTACTCATGCCCTCTCGCTCGCACCTATGCAAATCATTGCATAACCTGTGGTGACACGTTCCACGCTTACTTTGCACTTATAATCCCTCTTAAAAAGTTCTGTGGTCCAAACCACCCTTCTAAATATTACTATGGTGTTTTATTACATCATAAATAAACTAACGACCGTAATCCCTTTCGGGGTGGTCAGAAATATTCCTACATCTACCAACTTTCTGTTGTTCGTTGTGTTTTGTTACACTCTGTATAATTTTGACTGGATGCAACACCTGTGGTTAGCAACTATTCATCGAATTGTTTATTATGAACTAGTTTCCGTCCTCGACATTGCATCTCCGTTGTGGCGGATGACGCCAATATAGCCTTTAATGGTGCAGCTGTCCCTACCTGCCGCAATTGTGTCGACCGTGACTCGAATCACCTTGTTCAGGATCATTTATATCATATGCTACTCACAAACATCTATAGAATGCTTATCAAAGGTATGAATATAGTCTTTATTTCAAAGACAGGTGATATTATGTTCTTCTAACAACTCAAGTCCAGCGTAACGCTTTATTATATTATGATAATGACAATAAATAAGATAACACATCGAGAATTAAAAATTTTAACAGGTTCTCACCGCGTTTTGGTATATTTCAGTTCCCGATATTACACATCGTTTTTGAATCGCAAAATGTAAGTTAAAGAAACAGAGTTGACCAAAACATTCTGTCCATCATCACTATATAATATAAAACAAAGTTGCTTCCCGCTGTCTGTCTGTCTGTTTGTCCCTATGTATGCTTAGATCTTTAAAACTACGCAACGGATTTTGATGCGTTTTTTAAATAGATAGAGTGATTCAAGAGGAAGGTTTATATATCAGCATTGCACCCGTGCGAAGCCGGGGCGGGTCGCTTTCAATCGTAGGCCACTTCAAAACCCTATCACAAACACTTGTTTTAACGTTATTAGGCTTCTGTGCAACATTACTGTAAATATACTGCTGTGAAAAGATTCTAAGGGCCTATATTGAATTGGTGCTAACGTCATACGAACTATCGTCATATGCAATTGTGCATTATGCATCATGCCTGGAGTGTGATTTTTGAATCTCATTCGCTGAGCTCAGCAGTTGAAAATGCCAATTAATCGATTATAGATAAATATGAAGCTTGTTCAGGAGTGTGATTTCTCATTCTTTGAACTCAGCAGTTAAAAATGTCAATATTACTATGGAAATATGCATCTTTCCACTGCTGATTTGACTTTCAAAAACCGCACTCCTGGAGTATGATTTTTGAATGTCAAATCAGCAGTAGAAAGATGCATATTTCCATAGTAATATTGACATTTTTAACTGCTGAGTTCAAAGAATGAGTTTCAAAAATCGCACTCCTGAACAAGCTTCATATTTATCTATAATCGATTAATTGGTATTTACCCTAAAATGAATTTCACGTACCAATGAGTTTTTCGGAATTTATGTACGATTTGTAACACCACTGGCTTTTCGGTGAAGGAAAACATCGTGAGGAAACCTGCATGCTTCAATTTCGAGGCATGTATTGTACCCACTGTCCTTTAAAAGTGGCGACGGGCTCACTCCCCGTCACACTGGACAGAGTTTCGGTACTACTAGTGAAACGTGGATGTTCTGAAGTTTCAGAATATCTCTGACTACCCCCTCGGGGAATATAGTCGTGAGCATATGTATGAATTACATAAGTATAAATCTCAATAAATTGCAGATGACATAAAATATACTAAGAAAATACGCTAGCTATACGTTATAAACATCTTACAATGCTATTCAAATCACACATGACACGCTAATGGGTATAGGTATAGTCATATTTACCGTTATCATTCATACACAGTTAACTATGTTACCGGACTATATTTGGAGACCTTACCACCGTAAATGAAAATAAATATCTTGGACATGTGTATTTGTGAAAGTATTCCGAAATCTATTCCAGACTTGTATTACAATGACTAGATAACGATATAGAATACAATACCTATATAAATGCAATCCATTACTCAGGTACAAATATTCGCCCGTTGAGGGATTCGAACCCACGACCCTCTAGGTTCATTGCAAACTGAGCTATTGGGGCGTCAAACCATACAACATAAAATATATCCTTCATGATATTCTCCTCCTCATCGACATGTGTATCCTGCCCATCCTAACTTACATAGCTCAAACGTGGTCACTTACTGACGCCCAAAAGTCCAAGCTTTAGGTTTGCCAGAGAGCGATGGAGCGCAGCATTCTAGGTGTTAAACGAACCGACAGGGTCAGAACACCACGTTGCGCTCCAAAACTCAAATAGCCGACGTCGGAGAGAAAAGTGCCAAACTTAAATGGGAGTGGACCGGTCATGTCTGTCGGATGCATCCTGAGAGATGGGCAAAAATCATCATGCCCTGGATCCCCGAAAACGGCCGGCGGCGTCCAGGTCGACCGAGGAAGAGGTGGCGTGATAATCTGGAAAAATTTGACGACCAATGGCCAGAGGTTGCCCACAACAGGAACGAGTGGAAGAGCAGGGGAGAGGCCTTTGCCCAGCAGTGGGATGAAATAGGCTAACAAAAAAATGATATTCTCCTATAAATGCTAACTGTACTAAATCTTGTTTATATTGTTTAGTAACACCATTTTTTTGTAACTAATGTCCACGATTGAACCAAATAAAATTTGTCAGTCATGTCATAGAACCGAAGTACAGTGCGTGACGTATTACAGCCAAAAACCGTCCATGATAAATGGGTGTGGAATGGTATTGACAAGTGCCCGTATTGACAGTGCGATAACAACTATTGAGTAATGTGTTTGATTCCCGAAACTTGATGTAGATGAAGTTAAACGAAAATAGAATTTAAGATGAAACATCTATTACAAAAAATAGAAATAATCCTTTGGCATCCCGGCTTTAAGATAACAATTGATAAACAATGGATGGTTGAACGATATTGCGCGCGACCGCGGGAGTTGAAGGGTTAAGGCAACGAATGCCATATCTTAACTGTTTTAAGAACAAAACTTTATGGCAATTTCCAAATATTGTTGGTTGTTGGTTGGCTTGTTGGTTGGTTGATTTTGGAGTCCCAGTACATTTTAATGCCGCTGGCAGTGGAGACGTCTGGAACGTGGGGGTGGAGGCAAAGGTGTTTGCGAGAGATCTGGGCAGGAGGATGGTGGAAAAGGGCAACGATGTCCGCTCTGGGTCGTATCTGGTGCAGAGGATTTCATTGGCCATCCAGCGCGGGAACGCAACTGGTGTGATGGGATCCTTTGTGCCGGTTACGATTAATGACGAAAGGCCCGTTTACTGTATGTTTTCTATTATTCGCTGACGAAACGTATTGTGAATTTTTATGTATACTTTCTTGTGACGAAGCTTGACGTAGATTTTTTGACTGTACATCCTTTGGACGTGGCATGTTGCCGAATTTAAAATTGATTATTTAGTAATGGTTTAATATTAATTTTGTAATTATGTTGTTGGTTATTAGCAGGTTATAGTCATCCACCGGTGGTGTACAGTTCTGTCATAGAGTCTGCGGATGTGCGTCGTTCTGGTATATGAATGTACAGTCTTGAGAATAAGTACTTCTCTTATAACATTTGTTGTGATGAAACTGGAGTACAGGCTTAAAAAATGTAAACCTGGTCCTACAGATATCCTGGTCCTCACCTCAGACATAAAAATTACTCTTTAGTAAAATTATTTGGGATTTTAATGAAGTATGAGACATTGCATTTATATGTATACGAAGAAAAGAAGCTCGCCGGCTGTGAGCGCTTATAACCAAAACAAAAAAATATAGTAAAATTGGTTGCAAATGAAGTTCATTTTGTAACTCGTGACAAAATCACTAGACTACTCTAAACAGAGTATATCAAAATTGCACATAGTTGCAACACAAGTGCCGTTAAATTATTTAGACACTGAAATTGACACCTAATCACAAGCGCTTAGGTGTTAGTTTGACTAAAGTCACATTTGCTAATTGCTCCATAACGAGCACTTAGGATCGTTAACGTATTTATCATCGCTTCTACTGTGCTGCAGACAGCAGAACACAGTTTTATACGAGATTAAGTCTTATTGTAATCGCTTATGGTATACTATTAGCAAATAACTTTAAAAGACGACTACGGCGTTACGCGGAACATAAGGCAGTAATCATGATCTTCACAAAAAACAAGCAAATCAGTTGTATGAACGATGAAGATGCTCCGAAGATTTTTTGTTCACATCAATGTTTAGTGTGGGTCACGATGAGTGGTTTTTAAAAGTACACAACATAAGCAACTTGGTTATAGATTAATATTATGTTAGAAACTAAATTATCTTCCTACACCTTTTGGCTATCTCAAAGCGAAAGGAATTTCGATTAAAGGATTTAATTACGAGCATGTTAAATAGATATTTAGTGTAATAAATGTTCATGTTAAAATATATAGAGGATGTAAAGTTAAATGCGTTACATACTTCGAGGGGTACTTCAGACCATCAAACTTATAACTATGTCTATGGGAAGAAGACGGAAATTGACATTGAAAATCTCAGTGGTCCTATAAAAAGGCTTTCAGTTTGATAGTCTAAAGTACCTAAAGTACGTAACGAATTTATGTTTATACCATGTCAGTATATACTCACGATTGTAAACCCTTACGGGGTGGTCAGAGATTTTGCAACAACTGTTTTATAAGCGCGCTGTTGTAGAAATGTTCTCCATAAACATTTTTAGGGTTTCGGGAATGAATTACGTATCAAATAATGGATTGCTTTTCGCCCATAGAAACACTACTAAAGAAACCCTTTCTCTTAGTTGTCTCGTAGTACCACAGGTAGAAATGGGCTTATTTTAAGCCGATACCCACTGTAAACTCTTAATGCAATTAGTCTATTTCATTAAAATCCATGATTTGATTACCAACAAACTAGAATGCACAAAAGGTAATAGCAAAATCATGTTATTCTTGTTATGGTAATCTAGGTAGTTACAATAGTAAGGTAAGCAAAGGATACACGTGTGATAAGGGTATTGGCGATACGATATCGATGGATGTGTGCATGCAGGCAGTACTCGTTTATGCGAACGGTACAATAGTGGGTCATGGCAAACTAGGCGGCTGTTATGAACTTTACTGTCACATCTCAGTTTTATAGTCGAAGCTTGCAAGCGAATGCACTGATTTATTATCGTTATCGTTAAAAGGAATTGTGTCAGGTTAGTTAGCATGCTTTTTAGGTTGACAATGGAGTTTTTACCTTTTCGGCTGCAATGGCAATTGAGTTTTCGCAACCACTTGCGAAAGACTACTTTTAATTCTTTCTTGGTAAGTTTATGAGTGGTTTTCTTTATTTCGCAACCGTGTTGCCAATAAAGAATTTCTCAAAATTTTCTAGTTGTGTGTGCAGTGTATATTTCCGTAACTAATACGTACTTTAAGTAACCAGTTGAGCAGTTTAAGTAATTTAAACAATTCCATCCAAATAGTTCCTTCGAAATAATAAAATCCACTTTCGCATCTGGTTGCAAAAGTCAGTTGCCAAAGGGTTTTAACTATAAAAATACTTTGCTAACGTTAATTGCAAATACATGACGCAGCTTCTGCAACTGAAGTTTCCAACTGCATTATCGAAAAAGGGATTTTGTTATCAAAACGTCCATGAGTCACAATTTAGTAATTGGATGCGGATTTTATCTTGTGTGCTGCCATTGATGAAGCTTGTAGCGGATATAGATATATGTGATAAATATTTGACGAAGCCTGCGTTGCGGATTTGATTATTTTAAAAATTTAGTAATTTAATTATTAGTTTTGTATGAATAATAAATTCAGGTCGCGAGGTAAAACAATATCACTAGATTGTTGGATGTTCACCATTGTGGTGGAGTTGCGACAGAATGCACTGTCAGTTTCTGCTTTGAATTTGTTTAATTTCGTAATCAGTCCGCGACATTTCGTGGTAATGTTTTATTTTACAATGTTACCGATTTAATGAGTAATGTTGTGTGGTCTGTGTACCTAAATAAAATTAGCGTTTACGGCAAATGCGCTGCTATTTTCTCGATTGAATTTTAATTCGTGAAATTATTTACGCACAAATTATGGTTTGCTACGATAAAGGTGCCTACTCCAGTTTCCAGGAGTGGTTGCTTTGACATGGTTCTGAGGGAATTATTTTACTGCATCGCTGGGCAAGGGGAAAGGTTTGAAAACAATTATCTTAGGTTGATCGTCTACTCTAAAACTTAGCACCCTGAAGTCGGTCTTGGCCTCTGATAATAAAGCTCGTCATTCATCTATTTGTCTGGAAGGGAGGGAAATATGTTTCCTCTATACAGGGTGTTAACTTGAATGCGTAACAAACTTAAGGGGGTGCTTTAGATCATCAAACTGAACAACTTTTACAATGAGACTAACATCGAAATAGCGAAAAAATTATCATTTGTTCCATCCATGCGTTTGGGTCGAGTCATCATTGGCCATTTATGATTTCTATGGAACTGCTGCGAGCTTTGACTATTTGTTATAAGGACTAGCCTTGCGGTAGCATTTCCCATCTGCCACGGTATACGACCAATTAATCATGTGCATTTACATTCAATTTTATACCTTATCACTAAACAAGACAGCCTATAATTGCAAAACAATAATTTCGGACTTAGAACGTTTGGGGTTCACGCGAGACTACTTTTCATGATTTATAACGTTCAAAATTAGAATCTAAAGTTATGGGAATAAAATCCAAAATTGCGGATTTCATGTTACCTCGCCCCCCGTAAAAAGTGGCAGAAATGTTTGTTAGTAGAATTACACGCGTAACTAGTCCCTATATAAGTAGTCAAAGGCTGCGAGTAAATATTAGTCATATAGTAGGTGGGTGGGCGTAGGTATAATAGAGAAGGCTGGAAAAGCTTTAGGGAGACCTTCGCCAAGCAATGAGACGAAATAGGTAAAAAAAAAGTTGATAGGTAAAAGTTGTTCAGTTTGATGATCTGAACTGAAAAAGTATTTACTCATTTAATTTCACAACCCGTATAACCAATTCTGATTCCAACTAAAAATGAACCTTCTAATGGAGAAATCACATAACCATCTCCACGATTTCTCACTGTACTCCCATAGTAACAGCAGATGATGTAACCGAATCGGTTGCATTTGCAGCGTTGTTTTGATTAAACCACCTGAGGCGCAAACGCGATTGTTTAGGATGCATTACTGCAAGACATCACGAACTGCAAACGTTGCTATCGTGTGCTAGGTTAGATAAATATATTGCTAAGCTAGTACTGGATGTCAAAACGTGACCTAACGCAAGCGTCACTTAGTGCGTTTATGTTACTAAGCTCTGTTTGTAGGTAAGGTTATTTGCTAATTTTAATCTTAAAATTGTGACTCGATCGTGGTATCGATGATTTTTCCAATGTTTAGTTTAAATAGCAAATGTGCTTATCATTATTCGGTAATAGGCAGTTGGGTGATCTCAAGGATTGTTTTTGAACAAAAACACACAGTTGAGTCACCATAAATAAAATGGCGGAGCCACGTGGCCACCTAACCCGCGCGCGAAGTACGTCCGTACGTGAATCCTCTAGCCACGCGAGTCCGTGCTAAAGGTTAAAGGACGAGTATTCGATGTTGTAGTTAGGTAAATAGGTACAAAGTTTGTAAATTATACAACTACAGGGTGAAATTGATATCATTAGCATCCTTTTAAACTAAGAGTCTACCCATCAAACTAAACAACTTTCACAATGGGAGCAAACAGATCGGAGCAAAAAAAAATTATTTATTTAATGTATTTAGACAATGCACCTAAATAACCTTCCTGAGGAACATGAGTCGACAAAATATATTTTTTTAACCTCCCATAGAAAATGGATCAGAAAAGGATCAGCTGATCCGCACTTTTGTATGAAAGGTTCAAATTTTTTTCTTATTTTTTCGACTCATATTTCTTAAAGAAAGTTTTTTTATTTTCGTTATCAGACCCACCCTTAAAATTTTGCTGGTATATAAAAATACTGGTGCATTTAGAATACATTATACCTAGCTACACCTGACTGCTCCTTGAGGGAGTATAATATTCGTGAGGTATGAGGAAATTGTGAGAACTTCGTAAATATTTTTTAAATTAATACCTATATTAATTACTGTTATTCAAGTAATTTGATATAGCTTAAGATTTGCTTATACGAACATTTTTACTTGATTATAAATAGCATTGGTAATAAGAGCATACACTGCTTACAACTGGAAAGTAGTGGAAAGTAACAGAAGACATGCGGCCTAATGACCTATTAGGTGTCATTTACACTACAATAACGGTACAGTACAAAAATGAGCCGTCGTACATTGGCATAAAAACTAAAACGTTCACTTGTTAACGAAACCTTACCGTGCCATGTAAACAATTAACATTTCGTTCTTGATTACTGCCCTTGTTCTAAAAATATCACTATCGAAAAATTTGATCGATAACTGTTATGTAACAAATATATATATTAACATAATTGCATTTCAAATATCACTGCCCTGATGAATGACCGGACGAAAATTAATAAAAAAAAATTCTAAATAGAGGGGCAGTGGAAGACCTAGATACAGTTATCTAGCCCTGCACATACAGTTATGCACGACAAAGCGTTTAATCGAGAAAAACGTCATGCGCGCGCTTTCTGGCATACGTAAAATAATAAAGATGGAGGCACATCTCGAATTTTTATCGTTTTCTCGGGGGTGGCATGCGAGGCCTACAGTTGAAGGTTGATGTCGTTTCCTATCAAGAACTCAAGACACTTGCGGAAAAGAGACATTATTGGCGAATACTCCACCACCGCTTATTAGCTCTTAAATAAGATGATGATGATGATGAATGACCGTGAACTAATCCACTTAACGATTTTTAAATTACCCAATAATTAATCTTGTAGAAGCTCATGTTGTGAAGTGGTTGTTGTGTAGTTGTTTATATCGGCAGATTAAATGAAGCACGCGACGAAAACATAAACAAAGTTATATTTATATTATGGACGTTGTATGATTGTAAATGCTTATTGCTGCTATTAGATCATGTATCTTGAGTCTATAATTTCTTATTATGTGTCATTTTCAATTCGCAAAGTGATGCTAATCGGTAAAATAATTGCAGTCATTACTTCATTATTGTAACTAGTAAAATCTCATTAGATTATACCTTTGACTATTTATTATAAGGACTAGCCTTGCGGTAGCATTTCCCCTCTGCCACGGTATAAGATTAATTGGTCATGTGCATTTACATTCAATTTCATACCTTATCACTAAACGAGACAGCCTGTAATTGTGAAACAATAATTTCGAACTTAGAACGTTTGGGGTTCACACGAGTCTGCTTTCATGATTTTTAGCATTCAAAATTAGAATCAAAACTTATGGGGAATAAAATCTAAAGTTGCAGATTTCATGTTACCTCGCCCCCCGCAAAAAGTGGCAGAAATGTTTGTTAGTAGAATTACACGCGTGGCTAGTCCCTATACAACGTGTTAATGAATTAACGCAAAACCTCTTACACCCCAACTGATTTATAACAAAACAATAAATTTAAAGTTATTCGCATTTTAAGTTTTGAGGCAAAAATGATTTTTTATCATTTCAGCAATGAATTAATAAAGTGCTAACATACTCATGGATACATTTTAATAACCTTGTTTTGATAGTAAGTATGGTGAGTATGCCCGTGGGGTGGGTTGAGATCGGGTTCAGTAAATTTTAAAATTTTACAAACTAATTATTAAATATTTTGAAAAAAAATACCTATGTTGAAACCATGATAATTCGATTCTGCTCTCGATTCTAAGCAAACTACTTTCTAGTTTTGCGTTAATTCATTAACACGTTGTATAAGTAGTCAAAGGCTTATGCACGTGAATCGTACTTGGCAGACGCAAAGGACATTTAATCAACTGTTTAACTTTATTACAAAGATACTTTTATCACAGCAGAATATATGCAGAACTTACTGCATTTCTGATGTTATAAAGACTTCTAAAGTAATGGTAATGCTAAAACAGGTAATCGTCAAATATTGCACCTGTAAAAGACACGTCAATCTTTACGAGTGTCCTAGTTTACCGACCGACCGTTTCAATGAATTCAATCATATCACGTATTTCGCAGTTCAGTGTTTTTGTTTGTACAACCAATTTGTTTATGACGTCTCAATTTGGGTAACTGTTACATACGGCGGTGTTCCCCAGCTACAATGAACCTGAAAATGACTCACTTTTAAGGTACAACTGTTATCAATGATAAGTCTGTTATGTTTCGGTTTGCAGGTTAAATTGTCTAGTAAATCAGGTCAAGTTATTACTGAAATGTAAGTTGTTTAATTAGTAACTTTTAATCAACTTTCACTATTTTTTCGGTTTGCGATTTTATGGACGCTTAAAGTACTTTCACGATGACGGAGCTTATAAAGTGTATACAGGTTGCAAGGAAAAGTATCATTAACCTTTAAACCCCATACATACTCTACCCATCAAACTGAACAACTTTTACTAAGGGAGCAAATCTGTCAGAACTAAAAAAAATATCAGCTGTCCCAATCTAAACTGCAATACCTACTCATTTCAAACGTATGGGAAAGCAGATTTTTTTTAAAGTTGTTCAGTTTGATGGGTAGAGTATGTGGTTTAAACTTTAAAGGTGATGATACTTTTCCTTACACCCTGTATAGAACATAAATATCCATTGTTCGCTAGCCATGACAAAAAGTTTTGACACGACGCATAAATTATGCAAAGTAACTTAGAACAAAGTGCGTACATTTTTATAAGGATCTTATGCATACACTTCTGATTACAATTTCCTACAGACAGTCTTTCCTCTATAAACCGAGAATTTGTGAATTCCCTTTAATTTTCCTACCAAATAACTAAAAACGACTTACCAATAAGGTTATTGGCAGTGACAAGAATGCAGCACAGGAACAATATGGCTGAAGTGATGCGATAATGCATTCGGAAGACCATGTTGTCGATGACAGCCTTGTCGATTAGGTAGCGGACTTTGACGAAGCCCGCAACCGCGGAGACCATTCCAAATACCGCCATCTTGGATGAGTTGTTTTCTGTTCTGAAAAAAAAAACAACAACTTATAGAAATTACTCTAGGAGTAACGGAAATAATAGGTAGGTTAATATTACATGGGGATATAATTAGTGCAATCACAAAATTGCCGCTCTATGTTTTAGATCCTATTTTGGACAATGAAAACAATGTTTACAATAGGGGATAAACACACGACGACTATAAATAAATCTTCACCGCCTAACATAGCAGTGACAAGTGCCATGCTACCAATACCAAATTAGAACGTAAACGGTAAACTTTATTACATTCAGTTTTGATTCCAATGTGTGGAACATCTGTGTTAGCTTCATGTCTTTATTTTCTTCTACATCTCGTGATCAGTAACAATAATATACGTACTTAATTGTAATTTGGTAGTCGCAACTTCTTGTGTTAGAACGAAACGTGTATCTACCGTTACGAGAAGCTAGATTTTAGGGGGCCATGTCTTCTCAATCAATGACCTCAACACATAATTTAACGACTTGCTACCTCTCGCCCACGCCCCGCATTAGGAACATGGGTCCATAGCTTTTTATAAACCAACATTTTTTTCTTCGTTGACTGACCAAGAACATATTTAACACGTGTGCTTACCATGTCGCATTGAAAAATAAATGTCTTTGCTATGAATTTATAGCCCTGTTCCTTTTGTAAAGTATGCGTATAAATAAAGGAGTACAATACAGTAGGAGACAATTCATCACAAATGGATCCAGCCTTGAGGACTTCTTGACCCATTCCTACGCGGTATCGCATGTCGTTCATTATTTAGGTCACATGTAAGGATCAAGAAATTAATATATCAATGAAATTCGAGTACTTGACGCGGCTTAATTTTTATTAATGAAAGGATTTCTGTCTTGAAATTAGATAGAAACAAGTCCCGAGGTGGTCGTCACTGTATCAATCAGGTTCAATTTGTTGCCAAGTGTTGATCACAGATACGAGGTCAAGCGGCTATAGCTATCTAACTGGTAAGGTCTTTGTATAATGTACCTACTATTCAAAGTCAAATTAAAAAAAATTGCTAACATAATCTCGTCGTAATCGTGTTAGCTTCGGCCGCGGAGGAGGCGAATGGTGCGCCGGCGCAGGGCATGTGGCGGGTCGTCGACCGGCCGCTGCTCGTGCGCCTCCTGCGTTTCCAACCTCCCCCGCCCCCCTCACTTCCATACCTCCCTCGACCCTCTGCTGATGCATCGCCAGCAACGCGAATTTTACGCGGAAACCAGTTTTCGCGGCGACAATCGGTGCCGCTTTGCACGTCGCGATCTCGACAACCGATTACTTTTGGAAAGCATATATTCTTTGGCATCGTCTTAATTGCGAGCTTTGTTAAAAAGACATAAATGTGGTTACGTTAGATGAAGTGATTCGACAAATTGTTAAATTGCCGTACTCACGAGTCTTGATGGTCGTGGTGTCACTCAATAGATTTCGATTAACTTCCTATTTGGCTCAATGAGCAACCTATTTCTTAAATGAGTGGAATATGCGGACACATGAGGTGAACATTGTTTGCTAACGTGACTGACAGATAGTAGGGCACCGCAGGGGCTAGGGACGCGGGGAACATTCCACCGTTTATGGCAGGCGCAGACTCTGCTGGGCTCCGTCCCTGAACCTTTTGTGTCGCTCTTTAACTGTATATCCTTGTTTCACTCGCTCATTGTAACAACCATTTATCAGCGGTCCTACATGCGGTGGCTTGCTCTTATTGGCATGCTACTCCAGGTCAGCCAGCATTTGCATTCCGAACGGTCCTTGGTTTGACTGCCGATGTATTGTTGGAAATAATTTTACATTGTTCAAAGTACGTGTGCGTCTCAAAAACTGTTCAAAAAAGCTGCTAACATAAGCATTGTAAACCGTCATAAATATTCAATTCACGCTTAACAATTTCGCGAATAATTATCAATCATCCACAAAGAAATGTGTGCTTTTTAGTTATAAGAACATAAGTCATATAGTTAAACTCCATGTTTACCAAAAAGAAATGATAACACGAGTTGAAGTGTGCGCATTAGCAGCTGCCGTACTTATTTATGTCGGCGGGCACGCGTCGACTGGTCTCTGAATGGACACTAATTGCGGTGGACGAGAGAATCATCATCTATACCCTCAGACGCCGACAACCCGTTCGTGGGAAAGGAATCTTGTATTCGGAACTGATACTCCAGGACAATAACTCGCAAGTTAATAACCACCAGTAAAAGCGTGCCTAATGGAATGAAACGAGCGGTCCAGTTAGGTAACATTTTGTGGCGCGCAAGCAAGTGAATGGCAAGTTGTCGCCTCTGTTGTAATTTACGTGTAACTCGGATCACGCCCGCGGCAACGAAGGCTCGGCTCGGACGATGACGTCCCATCGCGTCTAACATAATTGACTCCCATTGACTGCGGTGACTGCCTATATCGTTCCTCCCACATTGTTTACATCAGAAACTATGGGAACACGTGGCTGTAGCTGATAATTCTCACGATCAGAGAATATTGTATAGGCGTCGGAAAGATAAGGTCGGATATTGGTCATACGCAGTGACTCGACAGTATTATTACGTCTGCTTTTCATCATATACAGGATATCAAATGAGGCGGAAATGAGTTAGGAGTACGTTGCGGTTATTCTTGCGGTCAGGGTTTCATATTGGTCAAATAACTAACTCTTGATAACATTGTGTTGATTACAGAACTATAAAAAGAAATCGGTATTGGATGTTCAGCTGATTCTGTTATCTAGCTAAGGTCAAAGATACCTACATAGAATGCACTTGCTTAATAGATTTGTGAACAAACAAACGCTTTGTAAAACTTATGAGAGCTAATTGATAACGCTTGTGCTGCGTATTAACATTAAAACAGACTGACTTGGGTAAAATTTGAAATTATTAATTTTTGCATTCTTTTAATACGATTTTCTGTCTAAAGACAATAATGTAACTATTGAAACAGGATTTAACTTTATTTTTAACAGACTTAAAAAAAAGAGGAGGTTCTCAATTCGTCTGTTCGTTTCTTTCCTTTTTTTAATGTAGGTATGTTATGTTTTTCATAATTATACAGGGTATAACAAATAACTCTAGTAATAATTAAAGCGGTGGTTTAGTTTAGACCATCAAACTAAACAACCTCCAATCTTCTTCCTGCCCTTATCCCATATATGTCGTCTTCCTCCATTCATCTCTTTTAGCCGTCATTTCAGCGCACACTCCCTTTTCACACATGTCATCCTTCACACAATCCATCTATCTTTTCTTTGGTCGTCCTCTCTTCATGCAGCCATCCACATTCATATTAAACATTCGTTTTGTAATATGACACTCGTCTCTTCTCATCACATGTCCATAGTCCATACCACGATAATAAACTAAACAGATAGCAGAAATTTTCACATATTTTTGTATTTGTCTCCATACTGAACTGAAAGTTGTTCAGTTTGATGATCTAACTGAACTCTAAACCACCCCTTTAAATATTACTAAGAGGTTTTATTCCATCTTGTATAATATAAGTTTAAGGGCCTGTTTCACCACTTCTGAGTAAGTTCTTGTTAGCTTATCCGACAGATATTTTGACATATCTTTCATACAAAAATTATGTCAAAGTATCTATCGGATAAGATAACAAGAACTTACCCAGAAGTGGTGAAACAGGCCCTACATGAAGTAAATGAAAAGAATCTCGTATTAAACGAACTATACTGTCTAATTGCTATGAATACATGAAACGAGATCAACGATGCATACAAGTAGTAGAGGTTATCGGCAGGCGCCCGGCACCATCAGCGATGCAGGTGGCGTGGCGCACGCTCCGTGACAGGAATCCAACGGCATGACCTGTTAAACATGCCCCCTTTGTCTCACCGCATAGTTCAACCTGGGAAACTCATCATTTCCCAGTCTAGTCTCACACTATTTGAAATTTAAATCAGCTGCTCTCATGTTAGCTCGTTTTTAAACTACTTTATTTTACTTCGTTCTTTTTGGTTGATGTTGTTACGGTTTCTTTTCGTTTTATATTTTGTAATATGTATCTTTCGTTCTTGTCGTTTTTAACGATTATATTTGTCGTCTTTTATGATGCGAACAGTTTTATCATAATGTGTCTAAAACCTGCCACACACATAGAATTCGGATTTGTTATAGGATTTGATACCTCCGTTATTCCGAACGTAATTCTGGAGGGGGCAAATCCATACCAAATCGCAATTCTGATTCGGAATTCCAGATCGGCAGATTCAGGGCATGCGTAAGACAAAACAAAAAAGACGAATGTAATTTTCCACAAAACAGTAGGTAATTAGTTTCGAGATATCTAATAATCGACAAAACATAAATGATAATAGCTAATAGAACTTGTTGTCAAAAGTAATAGAAAGAGGAAATAATTTTAATTAAGTATACAGAACGTAAAATTACATTGAAAGATATCCGGGTGGTAGGCAGTAAATGAAACAGGTAACAACTAGTTAATGCTTTTTGTTCATTATTCGAGGTGTCCTTGGTCGGATCATCTTCAATGAAGGCCTCTGGACCGTGAAAATATCACGTGTACCGCAAATCCATGTTTTGTTAGCACGTTTCGATCATCGGTAAGTGAAGAATTCGTGCCAACTGTTAATAATATCAACAAATCGCTTCGTACTACTTTTCTAATTATTATCATTGCCTTCGCGTTAATGTTCATTAACTATTAACTAATAGACGTTATGAGAGTTTGTCTTTTAAACGTGGTGTTTTTAGTCTGGCGTAATGATTTAAATACGTTTAACCCTGCGTTGTCCATTCTATTCAAATAGTGTTCCCGGTAAACGACTCCCCGTCGTCCCGTCCCTTCCCCCTAGCTGGCCGGCGCACAGGTAAATGGGGACAGGACAGGGCTCGCTACCTGTGAGATACTTCCATCCTTACTACTCTTATCTTGTCTAATTCATAAGTTCATAACATTCGCGCTATCGGTCGTTTCGATTCACCTTTTTTTATCTCCACACTACTCGCTTACATTTCTTCGCCCGCAAGAAAGCAGGCAGAATAAAAAGAGCTGGGATGACTATGCACAAGGCTTTTGTTCCCGCACATGCCCATATGTATGCTGTCAAACAGCATTCCTCGCGTCGATAGGAGTTAGGCTAAGAGCGTCTTTGATTCATTCCACTAAGCTTTTGTGACACAACTTACCTTTTTAAACCTAACTGTTATTTATCCAGCGCCTCCGATTTCTCAAAACTTTACGATCACTCGGCTCGTCTTTACACAACACTACAAACACAGCCTCACTATTTCTAAAATAAGTTCCTAGCATTAGATTTACGTCATGATATTATTGTGAATCTGTCATAAAAATGTATGTAATGAAAGGGGTAGAATGATTGGCGACGGGGGCCCGCAGCGCGCGACACACCAGCTGCTCATGGGTCGGAAACACAAACTAAAAAGCGCAGCGATCGCCCTCCTGCACGCCGAGTGTTTCACTACCGATCTTTGGCGGCGTATGCGCAGCAATATCTTTCTCCCTTCCACCCACCGTTTTACCACATCCCTATCATCTGCCGTCTCACTAAAGCCAACCGAATGCACAGTAGCCAGTAGCTGAGAAATCCATCGGTGAACGAGTTCTGTCGAGGGTCTTGACTTGGCTTCGTCTTGCGTTTTCTCCGTGGGCAATACTTTGAAGTTTCGTATGCCAATTTTTTAGGAGAGATTATGATTAAAGGTTTTTGACGAGTGGAAAACGCTTGCGGCCGATAATTAACACGTTGGCGGTTGCTTAGTGTGGTTACTTTGAAATTAATTTTAATATTTAGCGACTTGTGATTGCTAACTTTGAAAGTCTAATAGCGACGATATTTTACATACTGCGTAATTAGTGGTAGTCTATACATTAAAATGTATACTTAACTGGGTCATAAATGAGTAATTACCACTAATAGATAAGTCCTAAGTCTTCTTTATATATAATTACAAATAGTATAACAAATGTAATATTCTTTAAAGATGGTATCATACCTCAATACCTACCCATATTGACTTTAAAGAGGCTAAATTAAATGTCTCGAATGAGCTCAATTCAGCTGGCCGGAGCCGGAGGCGCTGTCATAGGATAGGCACGCGGACCATCTACCTGTTTCCAGCCAGTCTCGCAGCATTTAAAAAAAAGACTGGACGTTCTATACATATGGTTCTGCATAAATGTATTTTATAGACAAAGACGTAAATCAAATGGATCTTTGTTTTATGACAGTGTGAGAAAAATACTTTTCCCTATTTGCAAAAAAGATTATTAGTTTAAATAAGTTGGTGGTTGGTCGTTGAATGGTTTCCATAATAAAAAGCCTAGAGCTTCTTTCCGTGTAAATTTTTCTACAATGATGTTTCTACAGGGTGAAATTGATATCATTTGCATCCTTTTAAACTAAGAGTCTACCCATCAAACTGAATAACTTTTACTTTGGGAGCAAACCGATCGGAGCAAAAAAAAAGAAACTGTTGCATACATCTAGTAGGCATTGCAGTTCTACTAAACTGCAACTAGCAACTGCAAGCTAGAACAGCAGATTTTTTTGTTGCTCCAATCCGTTTGCTCCCGTAGTCAAAGTTGTTCAGGTCATGGTAGACTCTTCGTTTAATAGGATGCTAATGATATAAATTTCAACCTGTATATTTTATTGTCCAGATATTCGGCTAGTCTGACAGCGTCCAGTGTCTTTATGAAGTCCTCCCTCGTGCTGGAGTTCGGGATCAAGGGACATTCCAGCAGGTATCCCATCGACTGGATAGGTTCGCCGCAATCACACTGCGTTAGGCCAGGATCCCAGTTCCCCCAATTGCATTAGTTTGGGATCATTACAATATTAGTATTAGGTATATGTGCCTGCGAGCGTTATTTTTTAAATAACCGGTAAATAAAAGGTTTTTTATTCAGAAAAGCCTGCTTAACTCTAAAGTCTAGAGGTGTCAAACAAGTCAAAGTTTGATATTCGATAATTTTCTTTTTTTTCTGTCATTAAAGCCGCCTCCACGCCATATTTTTAGCCATGTTACGACCCAAAACATAATTAATGTTTTACAGATACAGATATATTTGTACTTAATTAGGGCTTTGGTTCTTTGTTACAGGTTTTGCAAATGATTCATGCAACGTGCGTGATAAATTGATGGAATGGTTGTTTCTCACATTAGCCTTTGTCTTCAATCCAATATTAAAACAAGTTTTGCGAAACCAATGCGAGAATTTTTATTGGACTTGTAGAAATGCATGGAGAGAAAAACTTTATCGAGAAAATATTTATTTTACTAGAATTTCGTAGTATGTGTGACAATTATTCGTTTTTGTAGACCGTTTGATGCTAAAACTCATTATTATAATAATATGCTAAAATGATTCGGGTAGATATGACTCTAAAATATCTTTTGTGAAACTAGAAACTAAACTAGAACTATAAATTACTTAAATGTTTTTTTCTCCTCGTGTCTACACCAATTTCATGTTCTTGGGACTAGGAATGCAAAGTAAATAACATCGCGGATGGAGTCGCGTGCGAAAGCTTGTATAAAATATGTAAATCGCTAATGTCATTATGTTGTAGTATTACCTAAACTGCCTTTTCTAGCTACGAGTTCGATGCGCTAAAATTTGTTTTCAAACTGGAATGACCAGTTTTGTCGCGGCCGATGTCTAGAATGTCTGTATTTTTGGGAAATTTTTAGTTAATTATCAAACACCTTATTTGGAGATCAGTAAAATCGTTACTAACTTTGATGCCTTCCGGAGGAGTTTGTTGATATTTGCACATGACAGTAAGAAGAAAGGGTCTTTGGGTTTTTAGTTGTAGGTAAGTATTCCCGCGATTTCGATGTTGGTACCATAGAGAATGTTGTTCAGTTTGACGGTCTGATCATCCTCATAAAAAAGTGTCAGCATATTAAAGGACCTATACAGGGTGTAAAATTAAATGCGACACTCACTTAAAGAAGTGCTTGAAATCGCGAAAAAAAAATCTGCTGTCCCATACATTTGAGTCGAGTTATGTTTGCAATTTTGTATGGGACAGCAGATTTTTTTTCACGATTTCGATATTGGTCCCATAGTAAAAGTTGTTCAGTTTGATGGTCTGAAGCACCCCTTTAAGTAAGTGTCGCATTTAATTTTATGCGCTGTATAACCAACTCACCCACTCCCAAGTTTATGTCAATACCCACACCCATCCTCTAAAGAAATATTTCAACTATTTAGTTAATTATTTGTTGTGAGCTGAGGAAAAGAATCGGTGCAAGAAATTCCAGCGTAAGCAATTAACACATCTCTAAAAGCAATTATTTTACACTCTGTGAATTAATTATTATAAAGTAGATATGCTTCCGAGTCGGAGTAACACTTAAGACGCTCCCACTATGTAAAACGACAAATTTTGCTGGTTTTTTTATTAAAAGCTGTCTTGTCGTTTTTTGAAAGACATATAAATTAATGAAAAATATAGGAATGATCATCGACATCTCAGCTTTATTTGCAATGAAGTATATTTTTTATTTTTCTATAAATACATATGAAACCTGTGTTCAAAGGAATGCCTTAATATTTTAATTTGTATTTTGCATCTACTTTATTATAAGTTGAAGTCACTTATACTTGCAACACACACCACTATGTAAACAATATTAAGATCTAAAAATGCTTTGAAGTAAATTTTTTTAAGACCAATATTTAATGAGTTAATTAGATAATTTTAAAAAATTGTGCGAATTCTTATGATTTTCGAGTTTGATTTCCTTGGATTAGAAGGCACCACAATAGTGACGTGACATAATGAAGGACAAACCAAGTCAAAAATAGGTACACCTACTAAAATGATGTAGTTTAGTAGAGTAGAGGCGGCTCTGTAAGGGTCAAGGTCGTTCGGTCGGGGATACGTCTTAATACCAATCATTGATACTGTAATTTATATTCAATTGGTTGAATACCTAATATGAAAATAAATATTCGATTGTACTATTTTGGTAGTACTTGGTAGCTTAAAATCACACTCTTTATAATATCTACAGTGTCTTCATTTACAAGAAATTTAATAAGTCGATGTTTTAGCCTTCATGATCATATTGGTCAAGTCTCCTTTAAGTCCAAAAAGGGAAATAAAAGATGACAAATATATTTGTCTGTCTGCAAACCGGATACCAAAACTGAAATCTCCAGCAACTCCTTGGCATCGGCGTCGCTTGCGCATGGGTGGCAACGAGCAAGCAGTGCCAGACGTCAGACAGTGTCGCTTGAATAACTGGTTTGGCGACCTTTTGGTTGCACGCTGATCGATCTGAGCAGTACCATACGTGCTTCTGTTCTTATTCCTTGTTACAATGCAAGGTAATTTCGACGGGTCAATATTAAAATCCATAATTGAAAATGCATATATTGAAAATGCTTACCACTTAAAACACATAATAATTAAAATCCATAATGTTGAAATGTATAGATTTAAAAAGTATATCTTTAATATGAATAGCATAAATATGCATATCGTTAAAAAACGTAAAGTGAATACGCATCGTTTTAATAATAATAAATTAGTATTTATTTGAATGTATGAACATTTCTTTGACAGACTCTGCAGCCTATAAATAGATTTTAGTGTATGATGTTTCGTAAAAATAGTGACAGTGACTTAGGGTATACTATTTGAATATGGTGTCTGCGAATCATGGTGGTAGGGGGGCGAAGTGGACCCCCCGAGGTGAGAAAAAAATATTTTCGGGTGGACTAGGTAAACAGTAGCGATTCGGTTCTGGCACTCGCCGGCCGCTGTCGCGGCATGCTCGCTTCGCTCGCTCGGCTCGTGCGCTGTGGTCGTAAGAAACCTAACATGCTGAGTTAGATCTAGGGTCTAAACATGAGTTTTTCTAAGTTATGGATTTTCATTATTATGTCAAATAGTGCTATTATAATTTCATATTAAACTTTTTAATTATTATATGAATTAGCGTTATGTCATGTCTGTTATGGATTTTCAAAATATGATTATTAAAGTTATGGAACTTAAGGGACACCCAATTTCGGCATCTCATGTAAACCCTATTATGCGGAAATCATTTCGCAACCAATTGGCAATCAATTGATGTTCAAGTTGCAAATCCAGCCAAAGTTATAGTTTGTATACAGGATATTTAATCGAATGTTACTTTCAATTGATTTCACATTCCTTGCGCTTAGTCTGTAAAGTAAACTTAGCTTTAGCTTAGTAACTGATGGTAATATTTAATGATACAAGGGTCTAGATATTCTAGCTAGACCGGCCTATCAAATTTTATGAGGTAATCTTGGGTTAAGTTGAGCTCGGCCATGACTAACTTAAAGACCACTACATTCTTAAGATGAATTACGTAATTACGTTTTTGTTCACCAACTCACGATTTGTTCATCGATAATCAATAGTAAAGGCTTAGAGTGTTTGCATAATCAACTAGCCGAATTACTAGAGTGGTACCCCAACCTGCCTGAGGTTATTTTGCCGGCTATTAATTTGCAAATAGACAAACATTTACCAATCCAAAAGCCTGTTTAAATGATTCATATGTTCCCGTTATGGTTAACATTTTCCTCTTAAATTGAGCTTCTCATAAAAAGGAATTTTACAGGCTGACTAACTTTGCGGTTGCATGTTGTTTTTCTCGTGAACTTGTATTGAATGAGGTTTTGTGTACCGATATTTCAATACGATCGAGGTCAATAACTCAACATTTATTGCATCAGTTACAATGTAGGTCTGTCCTCATAATCTTTGATAAAATTCCTTTTACTACTGCTGTCTGGCTGCGTTCAAAGCAAAAACTTTAAAAGAAATTTACATTTTATATAAACGTTTCTTATGCAATCTGTGCTTTAATCCGCGTCTACGGATTGATGAATTTTAGCTTTTTTTGCTATTACTTTAAGGTTCATCGTCGGTTTTATCGAAAGGTATTTGTTGGAATGGATTAAAAGCTCCGTCTACAATGGTTACGTGACCGATTATCCGCTCATCTGATTTGGCTTTTAAAGTAGTTTTTGTTAAACGTGATCATTATTTATTTGCAATCTTCGGCGTTCGTTTTCGGCACGAGGATCGACAGGAAGATTAGAAACGTTTTGAATATAAATTAATTCGGGGTGTACTATCGGGTTATACAAAAACCACGACTGGTGGTTAAGGGGTGCTCAGAAACCAACCTTGATTGTAGACAATTCGGGACACCATGCTTTTCCCGAACCCGATTTTTTTTAAATCTCTAAGCATTTGTTTTTTCAAAGTTGGCCAGCCTAATTGTAAAGCCGAGCCTAGCCACAAGGTAAAGTTACGTTTACGTTTCCTAGGTACTCTTTGAAAACTTAACGTCTTTAAGTTATAGAATAATATTCAGTTAGTTTCTTCGAATCCGTTTATGATTCACAACATTCACACGCTGTTTTGATTCAGGTGGCCTTTTTTTTGCTAGTCTTTTGGGTACTTTTGTTTCGGCATTCTCTTGCATATTTTATTTTGGATAGCTATTTGACATTCAAATTGTGATTTTAGCTTTTGCGGTTTTAAGTTACCACTTACAGGACATGGGGTTTTTTATCATCGCTGTTTTATATTTGTATTCATTATGAATACCTACGTGATGGTTTTCATGTCGTTACAATTCAGTGTAAATGAATTTATTTACAGCATTACGATTTATTACTAATAAAAATCTATATCATTATTTCATATTAATTGAAATGTTTTCAGAGTGTCGAGGTCTATTATAATCAGTTAAATGTTTGTAGCGAGTTAATGGCTTTGTACGAGTAATTATTTGACTTTTCAATGTCTGGGTGTGAACAATTTCTTTATCCTGAACACACGGTAGTTGGTTGCAAATTTGCAATTATGTTTAATTTTAGCTTATCCTACTTATATCATAAATGCGAAACTTTGGATCGACTGGTAGGATTATACCTAGTGTATGTGTCCAAGATCATATCGTTTACAAGATCGGTAACGTCGTACTAGAAATTTATAAGACATATATGGTTTCTTTGATCAAATCCATTGTCTGAAACTAATTAACTAAATATTAAGGAGCAGAATCTCTTAGAACTGCCAAAAAATGCCATTGAATCGGGTAGTTACACAATTAGGCCCCGGGTTAACGTTAAAACGGCTGTAGGTGCCAACATCGATGAAAGCTCTTGGACCACTTCTGCCCACTATAGGCAGAAGTGGTCCAAGAGCCCGCCCATAAGTGGCATACTACGTTTGAAAGGGGGTTTAATATATAATATTTTTTTATATGCGGCACCAATATCTTTTCTAGAGAAAAAATGATACATGGTGTTTTGGTGACTTTTCATACTTAATGTTAGCATTTATCTGCTTGTTTCATACGGATAGTATTATTTTTTATTATTATTAATGCAAAAGAATCTATAGCCGTTAGCATCTCGTAAACTCAAAACAAGAAAATCGTTATTCCATCCTGAAATTGGATGAGGGCAGTGCAGGAACGGTCGTTATGGCGATCCTTGGGGGAGGCCTATGTCCGGCAGTGGACGTCCATCGGCTGAGATGATGATGATCCTGAAATTCCCTTTTTAGTACACGTGAGCCTTCTTACTGTTGCACGCTTAATAATAACTTTTAGAAGTTGTAGCTAAGTGTCTGAACACCCCGACACAGATTACACCTTTCGGGCCATAATGTTAAAATGGTTTCTTCCTAAAATGACCTTGTAAAAATAAAACGTCCTGTATCTTTATTTTTCTCGAAAATATTTTGAAAGCCCTTTGCACATCGTGTACGTTAGGGTATCCTCAAACTGTCCCTACATGTGCCATAGCGGGGGCTCTTGGACCAGTAGCCATACATTTTTGCCCAGTGTCCATTAGTACAAAGATAGAGAACTTACATCCTGGATTGCCACACAAGGCTAGTCGAACTGTTGATCTCCCGCTAAACTCCTTATGGAGTTTTGGAGGGAAATTGTGTATACTAGATTATAAACATTCACTAAAACTCAAATAAAAAAAAATCTTAATCATGTGCAATCACAATATAGATATAAGAAAAAACACAATTTTAAATCTGGTTTTTATTGCACGTATTAGTAGACAACCTGTTATTATATTTTATTGATTATAATTTATAATCCAACCGTATGTCTTGCAATTTTATTTTATTTCAAAACGAAATTTTTTAAACGCGATATTGACATTTGTTAGATTTTTATGAAATAAAGCACATCTCTTTACAGAAAGTTAGGATTGGAGCTGGTGCCGCGTCGAGGGGCGGAAGCCGTCGATCCCGAAGATATAAGCCTCGTGGAACTATACAGGGTGCATGTAGAAAGCGCTGAAAGAGCTGCAGCGGTAAGTTTCAGTCAGCCAATATTAACTTTATCACAAAGGAAGAAGCGTGTTTACCTTTAATTCGATATTCATACGGAAGTCTTCTGAATCAAGCCTCTTTCGGACCGACTGTTACTTAGTGCCAATATGTCCTTTATTACTAAACTGTAAGTGTAAGGTGGTTTTCTTTTAACAAGATATACAGACGAAGTCCCCTGAATCAAGCCAGTTTCGCCGTTATGGTGTAGGCTTAACGTTTTGACAGGGGCCTTTGATGTTGATTGAATTAATCGACGACTGCACCTAGTAACCACAGAGAAACAGGTTGCAATTATAATTAAGCTCGTAAGGGATTTGCGGTAATATTGTTATTACAAGACTTGATGTGATTAATGTCTTTGTTTTATAATGGGAATAATTTACTTGGTGAACTTCGGGAACGAAAGTAATAATGTTCAAATTCAAATATTTTTAAATAATGATGCAATAGTAATGTGAGATATCTTAAATATTTGTTGAAAGACGATAAATGACTAATGGAGTTTTTTTAACACTCATTTGTACTTGCACGCAGACAGAATGACAGTGTAGATTTTGTAGTAAATGAAAATAAAATGCTAAAAACATTTTTAACTTCCAGCGCAAATATCTCGATATTCCTAGCGTAGGTGTTTTGTTCCATTTTATAACACCTTATCCAACGTGCAGCCGTGGTGGTCCAGTGGCGAGTAACCTTGTCCGCCGTGCAGGAGGTGATGGTTCGATCCCCGTCCAGGCCGACTCGTACCAATGAGTTTTTCGGAACTTATGTACGGTTTGTAACACCACTGGCTTTTTCGGTGAAGGAAAACATCGTGAGGAAACCTGCATGCTTCAATTTCGAGGCATGTATTTTACCTACTGTCCATTATAAATAGCGACAGGCTCACTCCCCGTCACACTGGAAAGAGTTTCGGTACTACTAGTGAATCGTGGATGTTCTGAGGTTTCAGAATATCTCTGACTACCGACTTGCGGAATATAGTCGTGAGCATATGCTTATGCTTATGCTTATCCAATGATACCTCGCTCTTCGATCTTCTCCCATATCAAAAGAATATTAGAACATTTCTGTTTTGACTTATTATTATTTATCCTCATGCCAATTTGTTTCAATCGGTGCAAAAATGTGAGATTAATTGTAGTGCAAGACACACGGATTCGGCCGAAACTATAAGGGCTCCTTGTCTCTAAAAAGTAGTTGTAGCTTAGTTTTATGAATGCTCCCCTGCTTCGCACCTATTTTGAACTCACTCCCTCTCAGTGGTACGGAAGTTAGACGACTGCCTCCGTGGTCTAATGGTTAAGAGCATTGGCTCTCGACACGGAGGTCGTGGGTTCGATTCCCACGGGGGACACCTAGTGATATGTCACTTTGTGCGTTTTTCCCCAGTTAGTTAGGACATTGCAGGCTGAATCAACTGATTTTCTGAAAAGAAAAATGATTCCGTGCTTCGGATGGCACGTTAAGCCGTTGGTTGGCTACTACTATCTCTGGTGGTAGTAAGTCGTTACATAAAAACCACGTCAGAGGCCGTAAGGCGTTCTGAAAAAACCCCGACACCAGGTCAGGTCTCTGCCCACACGATAAGAAAGAAGAAGTAGTAAGCCCCTCTCGCTTGCACTCACTCAGTCACCATGCCCTAACCTCTTGTCAGTGCGAGCTTGTTTATATTAAGTGTCCAGGGTATGTATGCACAAATACAGGTCTTTATGTGTTTTGTATCAAGAAAACGTGACAACATTGTAGCGATAAACTGACTCGTCTTAGTAATGAATAATCTTTATCTAAGGTACAAAGTTTATTAAAACATAATTAACTCGGTACTCAAGTTGATCCCTTTTGAGTCTATTCAGCAAATCTCAACATAACTAACTGCCAGCATGCTATGGCCTTATAAGGGCATGTGCTTACATATGTATGTTCAAATATGGCGATGTGAGAGAGCCGGCCTGAGGGAACGCGTTTCGTAACTGCACCACTAATGGCTTATTGCAATTTTCGATATAACTATAGAGAGTTTGAAGCATACATGTCGTGTAAGCTTGCTTTCTATATCATGAATATTGAATAGCGAATTGATTATTAAGTATAAGAACTGGATGACCCGTAAGTTTAAACATATACAAAGTGTAAGGAAAAGTATCATACTAATAAACTCCAATACCTACTTGACTCAACTACGAAAAGGCAAGTCCAAACCATTCAAGTCGCTGAGATGAAGATGTTACGCTGGATGTGCGGGGTTCCGAGATACGACAGAATACGCAACGAGTTCGTGCGAGGTAGTCTCGGAGTCCGCGACGTAGCTGACAAAATCCAAGAAAATCGACTTAGATGGTTTGGTCATGTAAAAAGAAGACCACCTGACTATATAGGCAACAAAGCAATGGACCTCACCCTACCAGGTCAACGTGGCGTAGGCAGGCCAAAACTCAGATGGTCTGATGTTGTAAAGAAGGAAATGGACAGCTGCGAGCTCTCCATCGACGATGTTCAAGATAGAGCGAAGTGGAAGAAACAGATTAAGGAAGCAGACCCCGCTACCCAGCGGGACAGCAGCTAGGAAGATGATGATGACCTACTTGACTCAAGTGTATGCAACGGCTGATTTTGATTTGGATTGAAATAAAGTAAAATCAATCAAATCAGCCACATTAACCCACTGCTAGGCATAGGCCTCCTTTTTATTGTTTCGCACGATCTAGTGCTAATCTCATCCATTTTTGAAGTGAATTATTAAAGTTCTATTGTATTTCCAGTGGCGAGGTACCCTGCGCCGCGCAGGTGGATCAGGCAGCAGCTTCAACTCCGGCACCCTAACAAATGGCGTCATCAATACGACGACCACCGTACAGTCCCATCACCTCATGTGCAGCATGCGTGACTTCGGCCACACGGCCGGTGGTGACGAAGCTGAGCTGCTGCTATGGCTGCATGACGCGAGAAGAGGCCAGCCGCTGTCAGAGAGATTTAGAGTCAGGATAGCAAGGGATGGCTTCTCGAATTATGTGGATAGATTGCACGCTAATAGTACTCTGTTTGCGGTGAGTATTTTATTCAAAATATTTTAATTACCTATCACAAAAGTCGTGGTTGGTGGTCTAGTGGCGATTATTGATTGATTGTTTTTTGGGCTATTGCAAGCAGGGGTCGTTATGTAACACTGCGACCGCATCGCTGGTCTATTGTTTTCGCCCCATGCTCACCAATATTTTACGCGTACCTCCGAACTTATGGTATTTTCTTTTCATTCTCGGGTATGCAGGTTTCATCACGATGTTTTCCTTCACCGCCAAGCTAGTGATAATGATATATACAACTGTACATAAATTCCGTAGAACTTAGTGGAACAGGCCAAGAATCGAACCGCCGCCTCTTGATTGAGTCGCTAGCTCTCTTCCGTATGAACTATCATCGCTCTTAAATGGCGATTAACCATGTCATCTGTGCAGGAGGCGATGGTTCGATTCCCGTCCATGTCGAATTTATGTACGATTTGTTACGCCACTGACTTTTCGATGCAGGAAATTGTCCATTGTTAAGTCATAATATTTGTTTGTTTTCGTTTTTTCTTGCACTATATGTAATGGAACGTAAAATATACATTTTCTATAGAGTCCTTAGACAGCAGTAATTAACGTAGAACAGTTTTTAAAAACCGGTCAAATACCCTATTAATTACCACAAACATGTCTGATCACCAGCAAAGTCCCAACTGTTAGGACCTCTATCATCGTTCTCTCTAGATGTCTAAATGCCTTAGGCCGATCGACCTGCCTTTCGAGTCAGTTTCAGTCTAGTCACAGTATAATTAATACGTAAAGTACCGATACTCCCTACCCCCCCAATTTTGACCTAACCTCTCGGTGGTGGAGGTAGCCGAAAGTAAGTAGTGGTATAGTCCTCTCCCATTCACACATACTCAGCATACAAGTGCTAACCTCTAATAAGTGCGAGTGTCTTTTATATTGCAGTGAAAAAGAGGACACTGAAATGACCCAAAAATAAATTAGTTGCTATTGTAGGAAGATCATTTGACCTATGAAATGCAGATATAATTGACCCCAATAGCGTCTTGTTCATTTAAATTTGGCACCTTTAATAATAGATAAGACACTGAACAATATAGCAATTTATTCGGACAAAATCTTTGGCCAATTTTGCCAACTACCACCGCCATCTAGCGGTAGCAGTCGAAACAGCTTTACACTCTTTCCAATGCAAAATGAAACAATGGTTTACAACTAAGCAAGTCGTCTCCTTTTCGTGTCAGTTGTTTTAAGGTTGTTTTTTATTAGAATTATTAGTCAGATCAGACCTCCGTAACTCAGCCATTGGTACCGATATAAGTACCTACACTTTGGTGAATGGTAAGCGATGCGCTCGCATGATTTCTGCCTCTCGTTCCAGACGCAACGTCGCATATGTCGTGCGTTGTAAGAACATCGCTGATTCAAGCGTATTTGCACGGACCGTCTGAATCAAAGCGTGTCGTTTTAAAGAATAATATTTATTTGCTTGAAATACTGTACATTTACGATCATACCTACCTACCTAGGTACTAAAGTATTGTCTAACATATTTCACCATAAAAATAGCATGCAAACATTAAACATCTTACAGAGTTACTAGTAATCTGTGGTCAGGTATTCGGCGAGCCGGACAGCGTCCAGTGTAACTTTATTTTTGCCAACTTACTAAGTGTTTATCATATTTCCTTCCAGGACCTATCGACAACAGACTTAACACGTGAGCTATGGTTGGTAGCGTGGGTGATACGGGTAGGTCGATGGTCAGGCGCCGGCAGCAGCGGGAGTGGCACGGGGGAAAGACGAGGTCCTGTCGCCAGGCGACCGTTGGGAGCTGGAGTTTTGTCGCTGACTGAGTTCCTGAGGCAGCCGGGACAGAGTCCCGCTGAAAAGGAGTATACTTTTAAGGTAAATTTTATACCACTACTGCGACTAATGTAAACCAGGTTCAACAGCAGCGACCACTCACAGTGGTAAATAACGAGGCCGGAAGATGATTCTAATGTCTTGAAACCGCGCAACGAATTATCAAAGAAGATGGAGGAGGAGGAAAACGAAATGTCTGACTGTCTTCCATTGCGAACGTGAGACAGCTATAGGAAAACCAAGGTTATTAGTAAGCCAACCACAGGAATTATTTATACTTTATCTAGCTAACGCCAGATCGAAAGCTTTGCCGAAAGGCCTGAATCGTCACGATTAAGCTCTAGCTTTGAAATTGATAATTAAAATTAAAATCAGGATCGGAAGTTGGTTATGGCATCCAATAACAATGCACGACAGCAATACAGCATTTTGAAGTTTAGATTGTATAATTTCTTATCGTAATATTTTCCAGGTTTATCAATGCGAAGAGAAAGACTTTCACCAGTTACACGACATGCTAATACGGAAGCAGACCAACAAATGCAATATTTTACCCGGCCAACCTAACTATGGTATGTTATTCTAAAATTTTTATCATCAAACGGAACTTACTACGATATGCCAATGGCATCGCGATCTTCTTCTTTTCGTGTCAGCATGAGCTATATCCCATGACAATCACTCGTACTCTAGTGTAAAGATTAGGCAATCAGCAATGGTCGTATTGAGGCTGAGTGTCCAGGGTGCGCCAGACGAACTCTGGTTTCTTCGCTCGGGGAGGCTCTTCCCTTGCACTCCTCTGATTTGAAGTTTCCTCCCGATTTCTTTCTTTACCGTTCAAAGGAATTTATGTATACTTAGAAAAATCCTGGCATGTCGTTTGTGTCGAATTCGAACCCTCTTGATTGTAAATCCACACATCTCCGCAGCTCGCCACTGACGCTTACTTAAAATAATAATAATAATGAATGAGTGACTTTTGAATCCTTAAATTATTTACCATTACTACATATTTGCTTTCAGGTATAGTAGTTGCTCTTCGGCTACTAACCAACTCTGGCAGTATCTCCGAAGCCGTGGGTTCTGGAGCTACGGTCACAGCGAAACGAGGCTTCCCTGACGTCATCATGCCCGGTGACGTCAGAAATGATCTCTATCTAACACTAGAAAAGGCTGAGTTTGAGAGAGGAGGAAAGAGTACGGCTAAGAATGTACTGGCTACTGTTAATGTGCATGATAGCACCGGGCAAGTTATTGAGGTGAGTGTGAACATACCTATAGAATTTATATCATTAAACGCCAATCAGATGGTAACGACTATATTCGAAGACTTATAATAAGCAGTGGACATACAGGCCTCAATATGTGCCTCGCCTTTTCAAACACAAAAAGATTAAATAGGCTTATTAAAGTCTGGATGTTATTTAGGAACAACCACGTCAGAGGCCGTAAGGGTCTGAAAATGACACCAGGGCTCTGCCCAAACGATAAGAAAGAAGAACACCTCTGATTTTTCAAAGTAAAACTGAATATAGTTTCTCGTTGTGTTACGGTGGTGTCAAGTTCTCAATAAACTGTCAAGTAGTACACCATTTCGAAGCAATTCATTTTCCAGGAGCTACGCGGTTTCTGGGATTTGTACGCCTTACGTCATAATTAAATACGTAAAACGTCAGGTACTACAATGCCAAATCGTTGCAATTGTTGCAAACTGTTCAATAAGCATTGAAACAGAAACTCATGACTTCTTTCCAGAGGAAGCATAATGGGTTCGACAAATAAGCAAATGCCTGAAACGTGAAAATTCTAATACGTAGCCGAGTTTGTAGATTTCAATCTTGTTAGTTTGTGAAATCATTATCATCAGCCCGTATTGCGAGCATTTTCAATATGCAATTACATGTTTTTTAACGATATTGATTGTAGGACTGCGTGTGGGGCGCGAGCGGGAACGGTTCGACGTCATACGAGTCGACGGTGCTGTACCATAACAATAGCCCCGCGTGGGGCGAACAGCTGCGGCTAACCGTGCCGCTGGAGACCTTCACCAACGCGCACGTCAGGATCGAGTTCAGACATTGTTCCAGTAAGTTAACAAAGTAGCTTGTACTGCGTGTGGGGAACGAGCGGGAACTGTTCGACGTCATAACGAGTGGCTGGAGACCTTCACCAACGCGCACGTCAGGATCGAGTTCAGACACTGTTCCAGTAAGTTAACAGTGTCGCTTTTAGGAACGCTTGTGGAACGCTAGGCCAGTAGCAAGCCAGTGCTGGACTGGGCTACTTCCATTGTGTAAATCCAGCTTTAGGATCGAATTCAATCATCGTTCCAGTAAGTTAACATAGTATGAGGTTCTTGAGTGCCGTTCATTTTACTTGCTAACCAATTTAAAGCAACCATGAGCATCGCAGTGGTAACAATTTAGTCATCATCATCCTCTTACGTCCCTACTATTGGTGCACAGACCTACCCTCTTGGTAAGTGTGCATGGGCGTTAATTCACCACGCGTGCACCATGCGCGCTTGTAGACTTCATATCAAGTATATGAAGTGTTTCTTTTTTGTTTCCCTTCACCGATTGGGAGCAGTCGGTATTACGTACATAAATATTGTAGGCCTACAGCAATGACATTCCATATGGGACTCACCACGTCACACAATAACAGAACAAAAAAATGGCACATGTTTCTAATGTCACCTTTGTATGCATCAGTTATGCTTAGCTGTCATACATTGCCGCTGACATTCCAGTCCTTTCAAATGTATTCGGTGACAAAACAGTAATGTACAACAATTAAGCAAAACTTAGCGGTCCCGTTAATAGCGCAATGAGGCGAAGTCCTCCTTGTATAGAATGTCTTTGGCCTACAGTAATACTGTAAATACAGTTTTTGTATTTAATTTTGTGCAGCGCTCCTAGTGATTACGTTGAGAACTAATTCTGTCATACAAAATTGGCGACGCAACTACAGTAGTAACGTACAGTGAAAACTCATGGTAGGTCTACTGTTTAGGAGTGAAACGTTTCAGAACATGCCATGCGTAATCAGTTTTTCTATGTTATGTATGTAATACCGACTGCTCTCAAACGGTGAAGGAAAACATCGTGAGGAAACCTGCATACGCTGAAAAACGAATTCTGATAGCGTATGTGAAGTCTACCAATCCGCATTGGGCACGCGTGGTGGACTAATGCCATACATCCTCCCTGGGGCCTGTGCCCTGGTTCTGGGACGTATATAGGCTGTGATGATGAAGAGAAACGTATTATTTGCAGCGCGAGACAAGAATGAGAGGAAACTATTTGGATTTGCATTCGCGCGGCTCATGGAGGCAAGTGGCGCCACCCTCAGAGACGGCGGTCACGAACTTCACGTTTACAAGTGCGATGACCCCTCCAAGTGAGTAACATTCTTTCATAGAGTACAACAAGATGTTTATAATAGTTTCTAATGTTCCTATATTATTATTGGCCACTCTTTATTTACCATTCAAATAATCCAAAGAAGCATGCTTCGTATTTTATTTAGAGGTTTATTTTGTTGCAGCAATTTATGCGTGTTACCTTTTTCTATCTAAACTATTATAAAACTATAAAAGAAGTGTGCCTTTCGTAGGTTTGTACATTGAAGATATTAACAAGAAAAGAATACAACATGGTTTTTAAGTGTCCCTGACTCCAAATCATAAATTTTAAGAATTTTTTTGTCTGTCTGTTTGTTTGTTCGAGCATCAGGCATCATTTTGTTTAACAGCTTTTAATTTCTCTTAAAATCTGGTATATAATTTGTGCGGACGAAGTCGCGGGTAAAAGCTTGTTATTTATATTTTTATTTATTTATAATCGTTTTGCTTATCTGATACTGCTTTGTTATATCTTATCGGTCGTCTAGTGTAAATTTTCAAGCAATTCGAATTTAATTTTTCAATTTCCTTCTTCAGATTAGCGACAGCGAGTTACCTATCTCTACCGTCGTGTGCAAACGACAACGGCCGCACCGCTCCTACCAACGGAGTCGTGCCCTCCTTCCAGAGGAGTTCCAAGGAAAACTGCACCATAAACACTTTACTGTGCTCCACTAAACTTACACAGAATGGTAACATATTCGTGTAACTATGTAAAACCCATAAAGTTATTATACCTTACAGTAATAGAGGAACTGACATGAGCTGTCAAATGAAACCGTTTTTGGAGGTTTTCAAATATTATTGGCTTTATGGTAAAACCACAGATAATTGTAACAGATACATCACTGCCTTAGAAAACAATAAGTTTTCTATCTATCTATCTATAACGTCACGCCTCTTTCCCAGTGGGGTAGGCAGAGACCAGGGCGCGCCACTTACTACGATCCTTACATACTTCTTTTGCCTCATGCACATCCATACATCTCCTCATACATGCCCGTCGGTTTCGAGTACTCCGCACCTCCCCTTTTTGTAGGACGCAACTGATTTGATCAGCATACGTCCTACGAGGACGCCCTCTTCCGACGCTTTCACTGACATTAGCAACATATATCTCTTTTGTACATCTGCTATCACTCATCCTCTCCACATGACCAAACCAACGAAGCATACCTTTCTCTATTCTTGTCACTACATCTTCTTTTAATTTACATCTAACTCTTATTACACAATTTCTCACTCTATCTTTCAGCGTCACACCACACATACTTCGCAAGGAACGCATTTCAACAGCATTAATTTTACTTGCATGCTTCTTCTGCCATACCCAGCACTCACTGCCATACATAAGTGTAGGCACTAACACACCATTGTGTATAGCAAGTCGCGCCTTTTTGGACACTAATTGGCTAGCCACAATGGCATGTAGAGCACCGTTTACTTTGTTTCCCGCTGTTACTCGCCTATGCACATCACCCTCACATTTCCCATCTCTAGTAAACATGCATCCTAAATATACAAATTCATTCACTTGTTGCACTTTTTCATTCTCAATCATTATACAGCAATTAGTCACACATTCATCCCTCTCCTAATAAGTTTTCACACTTTATAATCATTAACCGGCAGACCGTAACGCGCCAAAATGTATCTAATGGCGCTTTAGTCTGCGTTGTTATTACTTCGTACAGCGCGCGACGTATGCGACGTTGCAGAATTCATACAAGCGCATCGCTTACGATGCGCCAAAGGGTAGAGTACTCATCTCGGTTCCTACAGCCGAGTGACGGAGACCTGGTAAAACTTTATAAATAAGTCATGCGACTAAAATTTGAGAACCTTAATTTCCGCAAAAGGTATAAACGGTCCAAATTATTATGCTGACGGCTACAAATAAGAATGTATAGAAATGTAAATCAAGCTCAAAAAATTGCACTAAAAATCTACCGTGATCTAAATTTGTTCTTTACAAACTGTACCTTGCCGCCAAAACTTATACAACATGTAATTTTTCAATAGTTTAATTTTATCGGGCACAGGCCCACCACACATTCCCACCGCTGTAACTCCTGTAAGCCAGGATCAACAGCGGCGACTATTCACAACACTGGACAATGAAGTCCAGCGAGCCCGGGGGATGACTCTAATCTGTCTTGGAACCCGCAATGAATTAATCAAAGAAGATAGGAGGAGTAGGAAAACGAAATATCCGACTTCCCTCCATTGCAAACGGGAGACAGCAATAAGAAGGAAAAAAAAAACATGGCTATTAGAGAGCCAATTCAAGAGATCATTTATGGCAGTGTTGAAGACACGACCGCAAAAGCACCAAAAATACAAAATAAAACAATAGGAACCTAACATTGTACTGAAACTATGACCTATTTTGCTTCCAGTAATAAGTATGGCAAAAACATCTGAACGCACGGACATTTTCGTGGACACTTCCGTGCATTTTTCAATAGTTGCCAAAAATTATGTTGATTTTGTTTAGAGTTATTCTTCTATAGTTATTCGTATTTCGTAGGCTGACGGCAGTTAAGGGGATGATCAGACCATCAAACTGAACAACTTCCTCTATGGAACCCAACATCGGAATCGTGAAAATAAAATCTGCAGTCCCATACATTTGGGCCGAGTAAGGTTTGCAGTTTTGTATGGAATAACACATATTTTTTTCATTCGCGATTTCGACGTTGGTTCCATAGAGAAAGTTGTTCAGTTTGATAGTCTGATCGCCCCTTTCAACAAAACCTCGGCATAATAAAAAGGACACTAATAAAGTTTTCTAAGACATCTTCAAAACGATAAATTTAGATTTACTAGGGCTTACTTGAGATATGAGATAAAGTAATTTTAACTTTCCAAAATGTGTTTCATAATTTATTTTATTCTACATACGTACACAAATGCTCACGCCGTTCTCCCAGGGGGGCAGGTAGATACAATGGATCGCCACATGCTACGATGAGCGTTTTTCTTTTCTTTTTTAATTTCAGTTCCTATAAAACTCAACAGATGGCATGTTTATTGCTCCGTAGAGACGCTCGTGAAATTCTGTCAAAATCATGTCAAGACTGTGTCTGCCATTTTTTTAAGGCCAAGGGATCGAGCTCATACAACCATGTCAGAAGTAAAAAGTTTCAAATTTTCGATCCAAATGATTCGAAAATAATGAAATATTCCATCGAGATATGCATTGGCATCTTTTTGATTATCTTTTCCCTCTTTATTATTTTAAAGAAACGCTTTTTTGAAATTTTGACCTTTATTCGCACAGACCGTAGCGCCATCTATAACCAAAAGAAAAACGCTCATTCTAAAATACATTTCTCGCCTTTTCATACATAATAAGGCTGTTCATATTCCCATTGGTTCTATTTCCATTTTACTTTCAGAAAGTAGATAAAAGCCACGTAAACTTTTTAGGACTATACCGTATTTATAGATAGTAATTAGTACACTATAGTGTAGTGTAGAGTGACTAACGTATAAGGGAATATCTATACTATTATAAAACTGTAACAGGAAGTTTGTCTGTACATTGATGATATTAACAAAAAAAAGTACTACTTTTAGTATAAGAGATAAGTGTACTTTTTGCAACCATCTGTAATGGGGATGGACTAGGTCTGCCTGCATAACTTCAGTCGGTTTAGGAGTTACTGATGTTAAAGGACAGAAAAAATTAACGATCAGCTGCAAGGCTAAGTACACTTATCTATACTATTATAAAACTGTAACAGGAAGTTTATATCTTCAATTATATCTTCTTTTATATCTTCAATGTACAGAACATTGAAGATATTAACAAAAAAAAAGTTACGATATGGTTTTTAGGTGTCTCTGATTCCATTTCACCAATTTTTGGATTTTTTGTCTGTCTGTTTGTTTGGGTGTTTGTTTGTTTGAACGAGTATCACGCAAAAACTACTGAACCGATTTTGATGAAACTTTTTTTGTTTGATAGCTTATGATCTGACTTAAAATCTGGTATATAATTTGTGCGGACGAAGTCGCGGGTTAACGCTCGTACATAATAAGGCTTTTCATATTCCCATTGGTTCCCATTTTATTTTTCAGTGAGTAGATAAAAGCCATGTAAACTTTTTAGGACTATACCATATATATAGTATACTATTAGTATAATTAGTATACTATAGCGTAGTGTAGATTAACTAACGTATAAGGAAATCCTATTCATAACATTGTTATGAAAGCGGAACTCCCGCGTTAAATTTCAAGATACGCCTACCAATATGCCTACCGTCTCGTGTTGGTTTAACCATAGTTTCGCTTCTATAGTGTCCTATTTTCATATGACTATACATGTATATTCTTCCACAGAGGATCTCCTTGCCCTCCTACAGTGGCGCGCCCGTCCTGAAAAAGTTCAGGAAACGTTACTACGAGTGTTACGACTTGGTGACGGTTTGAGCTGCGAAGAACTTATCAAGTTTCTTAGAGATGTCCTCGATGCTTTATTCGCTTTGTTCTCTACCGAGGACGGTAATAGGTACGTACGTTTTCAGGTTATTCTTATTCCTTTTAGACTATAATGTCCAGAGTCCGGAATTTTGGTAGCACTTTTAATATGTCGAAGGGATTGCACGTTTATCGACTTCCGATTGTGTCGATAAGGTGTCGATATATTAAATCTGAAATAGATGATTAGGTCCTTATCATATTGATACTGGCAGTTATTCTATTGAACTTTGATTACTGTTAAAGACGTATGTCAACATAATGTCAATAATTTGGTATCTAATATCGAAAATGTCTCTTAATAAGAAAAGTACGATTGAGAACGGGTTTGAAAAATACCCAGAGCTTATTTATAAAGAAGAAGATTCCTCGATATGCTGTTCTGTTTGTGGTGTTAATTTAAAACAGTTAAAAAAACATAATGTCGAGAAACACGTGTCGAGTGAATCACATCGTTCAAAAACTCATGCGTCGGGTACTAAACATGATCTTTTTATTGATTTAATGATATTTCTAATTTCTTGTAATATTCCCTGGACACAGTTGCACGAAACAGTCGATATAAAAAAGTCGATAAACGTGCAATCCCTTTGACGTATTAAAAGTGCTACCAAAATTCCGGACTCTGATAATGCCTTTCATAGTAACATTAAACCGATTTTTTTGGGAAATCTTTTGAATAAATATCTTTCTGTATCTATTGAAAGGGTTCTTGAAAGGATCCTGCCGCGTTATAAATCCTGAATTCGTCTAGCGCCCCTGACAGTCAACCTCGTTATGACCATTGTTGAGTGCTTAATCTTTCCACTACAGTATATCAGTGATTGCCAATGTATAGCTCATGGTAGCACGAAAGAAGAAGTATCAATTTATAAAAAAAAGGTCAGTATAAATCGTCTACTGACGCATTAGAATTCAGAACTTATTGTGCAGTATATGCAGGTTTCCTCACGGTCAATACAGTCAACATTGAAAGGGCCCTATGTCCGGTCGTATTGGTCAAATTATTATGATTATTATTATATGTCAATAATTATCGTTCCATCAGTCACTAGCTAATGTGAATGTTTCCAGTACACCGCACTCCGGCACAGTGTTCCTGGTGCTCGTATCAATATGCAGTCTTCTGGACGAGACCCGCTTCCAGCACTTTCGACCCGTGCTCGACGTTTACATCGAAGAACATTTCTCCGCCGCTCTCGTTTATAAGTGCGTAACTTTTTTTTAATTCTACTTGTTTTTGTTGGCATAATTCTGTAGTCATTAAACCTCTTGCATATGCAACCTTATACGTGCAAACAAATGAAAATTATTTTATTTAATTATGTTTGTGCACCGAAACATTAAATTAAAATATAGACCTAAAAACTAAAAGAACCGTTTAGTCGATGAAATCATGATGATTCTATGAATGATTTCTCGTAGCCGATTTTTTCTCGTAGCTTTATGAGTAAAGCAGTCAGTTTTACACAGTATATTTTTATGTGATGTTTGAAATAAATGTTTTATACAAGGTGTTACAAAAATACAAATAAGCATTGAAGGGGGTTGTTTAGACCATGAAACTGAACAATTTTCACTATGGGACCAATATCGAAATCGCGAAAAAAAATCTGATGTTCCATACTAAACTACAAATCTACTCGAGCTAAATGCATGGGAAGGCAGATTTTTTCTTTTCGCGATTTCTCTGTTGGTCCTATAGTGAAAGTTGTTCAGTTTGATGGTCTAATCAAGCCCCTTAAAAGTTATAAAAATTTATTTTTACTTTTGTAACATCCTGTAGATAACAAATGAGACAAACAATGGTAATCGATAATATTTCGACAAGAAAACATTTGTAAAATAAAAAAATTCTTCACCAATTCTTAATAACTATGAAGCAAAAGTAATCCTGTATTTCCTTTTGATGACAGTAAAAACTACAAAGTTACAACAAACAATCAACAACAAACCATTTATTTCAGAGGCCTGCTATCATCAGTACAACACTGCGCGGAATGGGCAGCTGGGGCCGAAGGTCAGGAGCCGATACGCAAGTGTCTGCGATCCCTCGGCGCGGTTTTCCGGCTGGCGGTGCGCTCGCGCCGGCTGTTCTCGCGCGCGACGGGCGGACAGTACGAGGACAGCTTCAGGAGAGACGTGCGAGCAGCTCTCAACGCTCTGAAGACCCTCGCGCAGCATCCTCACAGGGAACACTTGGCGCCGGCACAGGTAGGCTCAGTGCCTGCGGGCTGTAGGCGCGGTGTTCCGGCTGTTCTCGCGCGCGACGGGCGGACAGTACGAGGACAACTTGAGGAGAGACGTGCGAGCAGCTCTCAACGCTCTGAAGACCCTCGCGCAGCATCCTCACAGGGAACACTTGGCGCCGGCAGAGGAAGATTTTAATGCCGGCAAATACGTACTATTCATTCCCATCACCGTCTAGCTTGGTCACAGCACATGAGGTCACAGTATAAGAAAGTACTAATACATTATACCAATACAATGTATGTTGACCGATGTACATCGGCACAGCAGCATCGGTATCGGTGCGCAGTTGCCTATTATTGAAACCGCGCGAACCAATCACGGTACTCTAATGCATGACCGACGCGATCTACATTCGGTCAATTGACTAAACGGCAATCAATCTCCCTCTTTAACAGCGTAAGGTTAATTGGCTATTTGACAATTGTAACGATAATATGATGACAATGACGATTGACGATGTAATGATTCCGTGCTTCGGATGGCACGTTAAGCCGTTGGTCCCGGCTACTATTTATGGTGGTAGTAGTCGTTACATAAAAACCACGTCAGAGGCCGTAAGGCGGTCTGAAAAAACTCTGACACACGATAAGAAAGAGAAGACGATAAAATATAAAATAGGTTAGATATAGTAGCTTATAGGTTCCCAATAATCATACAATATGTTTTTTGCATTTGCGTTCAGACGTATATTTTCTATGAGAAACGCGATTGCGCAGCCCTCAGAAAAGAGCGTGCGTGTGCCGTATTTTCGATTAAAAAGAATTAACAAAATATTATAAGAGACGAGCTTTAAGCCGCGACTTCGTCCGCACAAATTATATACCAGATTTTAAGTCAGATCATAAGCTATCAAACAAAAAAAGTTTCATCAAAATCGGTTCAGTAGTTTTTGCGTGATACTCGTTCAAACAAACAAACAAACACAAACAAACAGATAGACAAAAAAATCCAAAAATTGGTGAAATGGAATCAGGGACACCTAAAAACCATATCGTAACTTTTTTTTTGTTAATATCTTCAATGTTCTGTACATTGAAGATATAAAAGAAGATATAATTGAAGATATAAACTTCCTGTTACAGTTTTATAATAGTATAGATAAGTGTACTTAGCCTTGCAGCTGATCGTTAATTTTTTCTGTCCTTTAACATCAGTAACTCCTAAACCGACTGAAGTTATGCAGGCAGACCTGGTCCATCCCCATTACAGATGGTTGCAAAAAGTACACTTATCTCTTATACTAAAAGTACTTTTTATAGATTTTTTTATGATTTTACTCGATAAACTAATACCAAAAATCGGAAACTATTTTAAGTTCTTCTAAAACGAGAAAAATGTTTAAAAAAAAAACAAGAAAATACGTCATCTTTGTGACGATTTTCTATATAGAGTGAAGTAATTCCAATCGTGTTTTCAATTGATGATTTCACTAGATAAACTATCCAAGAATACCAATCAACTTATGTACACATGATACGCAATAAAGAATATGAATATGAAAATACTGAGGTATGAATTTGGTTTCGATAAATTGTATAAATCTAGTCGAAAAATAAAAAATAAAAGATGCCTCCAAGGTGTTTCGTCCTACCATAGGGGCTTAAGACATTGTTACTAACACGCTATGAGTCCCATGTTGCTCGAAATAAATAATTTTTATTTTATTTATTGAGGTAAATTGTAAATATTGTATTTTGAAAAATAAAATAGAGTTTTTTTTATCTGTGGATTACAAAAACTAAAACGCGGGCGGCCATGATTGAGCATTTCAAACAATAGACCGTCATGTGTTGAAGCTTCGTAGTTGGCTGTACTTACTGTCAGTTGCAGAAACGCTCATTATACTTAATCTTCCATTAAATCTCTTGCTGTCACTTTTTGTCTTGTTGACGTAGTAAAAGCTAGCAAGATATTTAATGGAGCATTAACTCTAATGAGCGTTTCTGCAACTGAGTGTCAGTTTATTGAAATATGACGTTACAGCCAGAAATGTCACGTGATTGGCTGTTTTCGCGCGAATCTCATCACCATCATATATATATATATATTTTTTTTTTTTCGAATAAATAAAGCTTTTTAAGAAAAAGATAATTGTAAGAGGTATAAAATAAACCTACGTATATTTTAAAATATCGTTCCGAAAACTGTCAAATAGCCAATTATATTATCAAATGGTTTCGAATACCGTCTGGAAATGTTAGTTCTTGTCAGCGCGAACGAAGATTGACGAGCGGAATTATTCTCCTGGTCGTACCGTAACTACGCACAGTATTGATACTCTCTGCCTCCCATTAATTTTGATCTCACCTTTGGGTGGTACGGGTGGATGAGTCAGTGCAAGCCAAGGTGCCTTTCCACTGATGCGGAGCGGAGAAATGGAGAAATATTAACCAATAGGATTGCATAAAATCTCCGCTCCAGTGAACAGGGATTTGCGAGCTAGTTTAAAAATTCATACATTTACGGCGCGTGGCAGCGGAGCGAGGCGGAGGAGCAGGGTAGCGGAGTGGGGCAGCGGAGCGGGGCAGCGGAGCGAGGCGGCGGAGCGAGGCCTATTGGTTAATATTTCTCTGTTTCTCCGCTCCGCAGCCTAGCTCTGCGTTAATGGACAAGCAGCCTTAAATGGTGGCAGTAGGAACTAAATATTTTAGTATTATATTTGGTCGGTCTTGCCAGGTTATGCGTGAACTAAGAAAGCTGAGAAAGTACCGCCCTTAATTTTATCTAAGTTTTTGTTGCCAAGCTGTAACTAGAGTAAATCGGGATCTACAGCAGTGACCACTCACAAAACCAGACTATGAAGTTCAGCGAGCTTAGATGATAACTCCTATCTTTCTTCCTATTCTGGATACATAAAGTATGATTTGAGAAGAGTTTGCCATTCGTTTTTTGTACGAGCGTAAAGTGCTTCTTACCCGACTACGGCAAAGCCAAAAAGAGGCATATGTAACACAACACTACCATTATTAGATCTTTGTCGTCATTAATAACGTTTTTTTTTAATGTTTTTATGTACCACCTACAGCTACCGCGACCTGCGAACTGGCGACCGTGTATCGGAAAGCGCAGCGTGATGTGGGTAGGCCTCCCATAAGGTAGACTGTCGACCTGGTGAAGGCGGCGGGAACCCGTTCGATGAGGGCAGCGCATGGCCGGTCGTTGTGGCGATCCTCGGGGGAGACCCATGTCCAGCAGTGGATGTCCATCGGCTGAGATAATGATGATGATTTGTATGACATCATCTTAAATCCATTGTAGCGGATTTTATTTTTATTTATCTAATTTTCTATTCATGTTTATTATTTAGGTACCCATTCACAAAAAGCACATACTTCAATGTAAATAAATAAAGTCATTCCAGGTGGCTCTTATGGCATCGTGGGCGAGCGTTGCCAAGGAAGTAGCATCTGCGTTAGGGCCAGTAGAAGCGGCGCGAGTGACCGCCGCCATGCTTGATGCGCCGGCCGCGAACGCGCCTCCGGCCTTAGCGAAAGCGAGGCTGGCAGCCGCACAGGAAATACTGAAGGGACCTTTGGGACAGGATCCTGGTAAGCTGTTAATAATAATGTCCTCGTTTACTTCGTTACGTATAGTTTAGCGTTAGAACCAATCAAAGCGGCGCGAGTGACCGCCGCGATGTTAGACGCGCCGCCCGTGAACGCGCCTCCGGCCTTAGTGAAGGCGAGATTGGCAGGATCCTTGTAAGATTCTATTAATAGTTTCCTCTTCTACCTTATTCTGTTGTCTGATGCATGTCACTGAAAGAGGGCTATACAAGTATGTATAGATTAACGTAAAGACCCAGTTGAAACAGTCCTAGTGACCATTTCTATCTCAGATTAGCTGATTTTTCTCTGGCATAGGTTCGGGCCAGTCGAGATGTCCCGAGTGTGCGCTTCTATGTTAGATACCCGCCTAAGGTTTTGGTGAGGGCAAAGTTAGCAGCCGACCAAAAAATATAAAAGTTATCTTTGTGACAGGATCCTGGTAAGATATTTCGTCAGGCAATCTTTTGAGTATGTGCGTCAACAGCACGATTGTGAAACACAATAAAGTTTTGATTATTGGGTACAATAATAGGAAATGCCCTAAGGTTGGAGTTCGCACTGCGACGGGGAAGGCATCCCTCAAAAATCGTGATTGTCACTGTTTTGCTCTTTTTAATAACAGGATAAACTATATAAAATAAGTAATGAAACGTAGATAACGTCACTAGAATCTATTTAATAAAATTTTTCATCCATAGCACGCGTTTTGACGTCCGATAAAGAGTTGCTGTTTGGCCTAGTTATCAAATATTTTGCTAAAATATTATTTTCAAATTAAAAAAAATATATTTTGTGAGAATGTGGCGGCATTGGTTTTAAGTTTTTAACTTTAGCGGTACATTAGTTTTATCGCAGCAGTTACCAAAACAAAACAAATAAAACATCCAATCAATCACCCCAACTATACCATTACAGAAGCGCGCAATATAGTCCTAACAACGGCCTGTCACCACCTCCGTATACATCTCGCACGAAGAGACGAATTAGCACAATGCGCCGAAATGTTAGGCGAACTAGTCACACTGCTGTGGAGGAAGGAAGATCCGGAAGAGCCGGACGATCCGGATGAGATAGACCCGGACGTCGATGTTCTGTGTTTGAACACGCTGGATGTGCTCGTTGAAACCGTGCTGCATCTCATTGGAGGGAATTCACCTGTTTTGGTGAGTGTTTAACACGGTGATAGTGAAGTGGGGTTATTTCTAATGACTTTAAGTTAAGATGAGAGATCTTTGTAAAAGATGTAGCAATTTGTTTTATGGTATCATGCCACGTACCTACCAATATGTTTTCCAACTTAGTACTGACTACTCTCAAAGGGTGAAGGAAAACATCGCTATGAAACCTTATACGCTGATGAAGAAATTCTGTCAATAGCTATACTTTAGTCTTAAAGTAACATTGTTTAAAATTATCTTGTAAAATGACTAGCTGCATTCGTTTGAGAATAAAATTATTTAAACCTAATGCAAACGAAGAAGTTCGAGCTTCGAGAGTTTCGGTACTAGTGAAACGTGGATGTTCTGGAGTTTCAGAATATCTCTGACTACCCCCTCGGGGAATATAGTCGTGAGCGTATGCCTTGCTGCAAACGAAGAAATTCCCGTATATCCATCATCAACCTGTCATCGTCTATTGCTGAATACATCCCGCTACCAACTATCAACAGTCATCGATCATTTTAAATTAATTTAACAGGGTTCAATGGTGGCTGGTCTGCTCGGCGCCATGGAACTACTCAAGCCGGAACACTACCAGCGACTGTGGAGCCACCTGGCGCCGCACCCGCACGACCGCAAGCCGCTGAAGGACTTCCTCATGCGCGCCTTCCTTGTCTTCCGACACCTTATCGAGCAGGATGTATGTACAACTTCTACAATTTTCATATGATCACATTGACTTACCGAACGTACTATTGGACCTACTGGATGTAGGGTCCGCGCTCAAGTGTCCGAACCAAAAGAGAAACACATAAAGAGAAACAATAACGCGCCAGTCTTCGTTTGATTGACGGAGAATACGGTTCTGTAAGAATTTAAAAAAAATTCTCGAGCAAAATAAAATTTAGTTATTTCAGTATTTTTAGTTGGATTATATTACTAACACGTACTTTTACGCTTAGTTCTAACCACCTGACTATGTAGAAAATATTGCACTGCAACTGTTAATTCCAGTCTTGGAGTGCGATTTTTGAAAAAACCAAGAGACCAAGAGGACATCCAAAGACTAGTTGGATGAACATAGTTCGCCGGGTGTTAGGGTAAACAGTTGCAGTTCTGTAAGGGTTGATTGTACCCATGATACTGAACAACTTCTCCTAAGAATCCTTTAGGAAATTCACAAAAAACAATTCCGGACTTTCCACACTAAAGGCAACCGAACAGCTGATCGAACGTTCGTATGAAAAGTCCAAATTTTTTTATTCGAGTTTCTTATAGGTTTCTTAGGGAAAGTTAGTTAGTTTTCTTAGGGGAGCTCATGACCGCTAGCGACGGCAAGAGAAAGTTGCAAGGGAAAGTTGTTCAGTATCATGGGTGCACTCACTGCTTAAAGTAATGCAACTGTTTGCCCTAACACCCTGTAAATGACAGAGTGCAATGTCTCCGAAGACGACGTCAATAACAGGTCAAAACAGTGAATATAAGTGTTATTCATGAATGAAATGTTACAGGTGTTCCCGTCAGACTGGATGGTGCTGAGAGTGCAGAGCTGCAAAGTTCTACTATCAGCGTTACAGGACCTCGCCAAGCCCCTGCTTGAGAGATTCATGGGAGACGAACCTCCACAGTTTGATTCTCAGGTAGGAATTCATAATACTACACTCCTTACAATAGTCCTACCAAAGTATATATAACGTAATAGTAGTGCGCATCTAAGAAAACGCGCGACACGCCGGCGATGCGGCAAGATGGCGGCTATGCTAAGGGTTTTTACGATCATTATTACAATCAATATGAAATAAGTCTAATCATTTAATATTTCATACGTAATATTTCACGTTTTATAAGAAAAACACATTATTTTTCAATTAATAACATGTATGTGCACAACCAAACTTGTTTGTGTATAGGTGCCCTGGGGAGGTATCATTATCATACTAACAACAGAAAACAACACTTTTATTTTTAATGTCCTTTTGTCTCGTATTACCAATACCTACTTCTGTTTGTGTACAAATGTAAAAGACAAATAAACGATATTTAATTTAATTTAATTTATGTATAAAACCGATTATGTAGAAGCGTAGCTTACCTATTTCTAGTATGGGGTCTGCCCACACGATAAGAAGAAGATTTATAGTATTACCTGCAGTTTTAAAAGATATCTCCAGTAAATCAACAAAGTTTCAAATCGCGATAAAAATGTTTGAAACCACTTTATTACCAACAAATCTTTATTTTGATTCAATATGGAATCACACCCGTACACAATACAACCAGTTCCATTGAGGTACGTGCGCGCTCGCAATTATACATTTTGACAGTGCTGCCGGCGAGTACCCCTAGTCTCAGTTGAGTTAGGGTACCGCGCGCAGGCAGAGGGGGCCGAGACGTGCTCCTCCCGCGCCCCGCGCAAGATAGACCTGTCGCGATCGCTATATATATATATATAACGTAATTGTAAGCGCGCTTAGAGATCGCGACAGGTCTATATATACTTTGGTCCTAGACTTTGGGCTGTTTTGGATGAACTTCTATAGTGTATTCAGGGAAATAAAAGGTATTGCTGGTTGGTGTCACATTGTCATTTAGAACAAATTGTCTAACGGGCCTCTACGTGTTGGCTTCGGCCCCACGCCCGCTTCCAAAGGTCTGGGACACTTAATTATAAGGAAATGACAAACAATAATAAAAATAAATAAACATTTATTTTCTCTCAAGACACAATTCTTCTTCTTATCGTGTAGGCAGCAAATAGCAAGCCCTGGTGTCAGAGTTGTTTCAGGCACGATTACAATAGTGTTACGAGCGGGGTTTCGGGATTGGAGTGAAACGCTAAGTCCAATTTATTTACAGAGTTTATTGGGTTACACACTTACACACGGACCACCTCGCAGAGGTTCCCCTTTTAACAGTCCTCCTCGCAGCGGTTTCCCCTCTCACCACTTTCAGTATTCACTACGTCACGACGCGCGACACGCTATGACGTCACGAAGCACGGCACTATGACGTCACGACACGCGACACACACTACACTGCACTAGACTGACACTTGTCTACTCACTGTTCCACTTTACTTTGCACTTTAATTTTTACTAGTACTTTTCCACTTTTACTTTTCTTCGCACTTTTCCACTGTTAAATCAATGCTGACTTGCGTCCGCAAACTCGCGGCCTTATATACCCCTTAGAATTTTCTAGATGCCCGAATTTCGTTAGTCTTTTCTTTATTCCTTTGTTCCGGATATTTCTTAATCCCGCCTTCCTTCTCGAATTTTCCTAAACACGCCCCCTTTTATTGTTTCTTTATTTCTTCTCTCTCTTCTTTCTAGAACATTCCTATTGTTTTTGGTTCTTTTCAAATATTCCTTCTCTCTCTGTTTTCTAGAACAATCCTAAACACGCCCATTTTCTGTCTCTTTCCAAATATTCTTACTCCCTCTTACTTTTCTAGAACATTTCCAACAACAATAAAATCTAGAATTATTTTCGACGAGTCTCGAACCATCGACCCCCGGCACGGGAGTCCATGCGTTGACCGCCGAGCTACGAAGCTTGTTGACAAACCGGCCGAATTTTTGAATGCCTTTCTATAGCTGCGTCATTTCACAGCATCCGTGACAATAGTATTTACTTACAACAGATGCTTAGAAGCGTTCTTATACAGGGTGTAAAATTTAATGCGTACATATTAGACAGAGCGCTTAAGACCATCAAATTGAACAACTTTCACTCCCTGAATTGATTTTTTTTTTGCGATTTCAGTGTAAGTCCCTGACTTACACTGAAATCGCAAAAAAAAAATCAATCGTCTCATATATTTGGGTGGAGTAGCGAATGACGTTTTCTATGAAACAGCTGATATTTTTTTCGCAATTTTAGTGTTGTTGGTTTCATAGTGCAAGTTGTTCAGTTTGATGGTCTGAAGCACCCCCATAATGTACTGCGCTTGTACTGAGTAGACGTGCGTGGAGTTAATATAACAACTTGTCAAAAATATTAAAATCACGATTATCAAAACTAGCTTCTAATATAAAGAACATAGAACAGTTACTTCTACAACCAGTGAATATTATACTAAGGATCATTTGGGACTAGTGCTGCAGAGTGTGGACGCTGCTCTTCACCCCCCGCGAAACAACCACATCTGATCTAAAGGTAACACAGTGATCTACGCGATAAGGTCGAGAACTGTTTAACATTATTATGAATACGAGAAATAGAAACTTGACCGGCAGCGGTTCTCAACCTGACCTATACAGTCTGCGGGACAAACATGAAGATTTAAAAGTCAATTTCCGAAACAAACGTAAACTCGAATGCGATATGAAACAAGAATTTGATGATTTTAAGAACGAAATTATGTCCTTCCTGAAAAACTTTAGCGCAACACAGTCTGAAAATATATTACAAATGCAACGAGAAATCATGTCTGAAATCAAAGATGTTAAAAACACAACTGAAAAAATAATAGAAGATCAAAACAAACTTAAAACAGAGATACAAGATGTCAAAAGCCTCACTCTTGCAACTGAGACTAAAGTCAACGTTCTACAGACTGATCTCAACAATATAACGCGTGCCCCGCTTAATATCCAATCTGAAACATCTCTCACATCTGATGAAATATTTGCCGAATTCCAAGAACGCCACCAAAGAAAAAACAATATCATCATTACGGGTATTCCAGAAGCCGAAACTTCTAATCAATTTGATAATATCAAAAAGGCTGTTATGGAAATAATTCAGACCGTCTGTAAAGACTGCCCAGATCCGATCAAGATTTTTAGATTGGGTAAATATGATCCCACGAAGACTCGTCCCGTCAAAGTGCGTTTTGAATCTGATCAGATAGCTTTTAACATATTACGAAACAAATCAAAAATAGTTACAGCTGTCAAAATCTACTCTGACAAAACACCATATGAACAAAAATATCTTAAAGAGTTAAAAGAAGAACTACAGACACGACAGGAAAAAGGCGAAGAAAACCTGATTATAAAATATATAAAGGGTATACCAAAAATAGTTAAGTCGCAACCAAAAAACTCCAACTAAAACCATCGTCGCACTCACCATCACAAGACACAGGCCTAATTACCTATCAAGTTTTGGATAACTACCAACAAATATCTTCAAATTACCGATCCTTGAAATGTTTTTATGCAAATGTTCGTAGCATCCGAAAAAAAGGAAAATTTGATGAGCTGCTATTTGTTATTAGGTCCTTCACCAATACCTTGGATATAGTTGTTCTTACCGAAACCTGGTTAAAATCTGAAAATGATGCCCAATTATATCACATACCAAATTACACCCATTATTATGATTATAGAACGGATCGTCGTGGAGGTGGAGTCTCTGTATATGTGCATAATGATATTAAACATTCTCTAAAAGAAAAGCACTACATCGGAGGAAATAATTACTTATGGCTTCATATAGATAAACTCTCTATAGACATCGGAGTAGTATACAAACCAGAAAGAGACAAACTCAAAGAATTTCTGGCAACATTCGAGCAACAACTAGAACGAACAAAACGGACCATAGTATTAGGAGATTTTAATGTAGATCTTCTGAGTCAGGAATCTTCTACTAATAAATATAAAACTATGCTGGAAGAATCTGGTTTCAAAATCATAAATAAAATTAATGAAGAACATTGTACAAGAGAGACAGCCAGTACAAAAACCATCATAGACCATATTTGCACGAAGATAACTTTCATCTAGCAGTCATCGAATTCGCAATGTCTGATCATAAGCAGTTATACTTGGAGCTGAAAAGAAGAATACCGACCCAGAAGCAGAAGATTCAGTATAAGGCTATATGTTACGATAAATTATATGAATGTATACAGAAAAACCCAATAGAAATGAATAACCAGAACTACAATGACTTTGAAAAATATATTAAATTAAATATAGAAAACTGTACAATAAATAAAACTAAAATACTTAACTTACCAAAAGATGATTGGATTAACAAAGAAATCATACTAAAAATAAAAGAAAGAAACGTTTTATGGCAAAAACATAAACGGGAACCAACAAATATGAAATTGAGACAAGAATTTATTAAAGCTAGAAATCATGTAACTACAACTATCGCCAAAACTAAAACCAAATACTACACTAAAGGATTCCATGACTGTTTAAATAAACCAAAAAAAATGTGGAGTTTGATTAACTCACTTGCTATAAACAAACATAAAACCAGCAGCATCCCATCAAAATTAAACACCACCAGTGGAACGATAACAGCTCTTAAAGATATTTGCAATTGTTTTAACGACTATTTCTCATCTATAGGTGCTACCCTGGCCAATAACATTCCATCAAAATTTCATAATAATACCGTAAATACATTACTTCCATGCAATTCAGATCGAAAGGGGCTCTCTGAATTTACACCGTGTACTACTGAGGAATTAACAAAAATAATCTCAAAACTAGATTCAAACTCGAGTTCAGGTATAGATAATATCAACACAAAAACTATAAAATGTATTCAAAATCTTATTACAAGGGAAATGACTGACAGTATCAACGAATGTCTTCAAAATGGAACATTTCCCGAAACACTAAAAGTTGCAAAAGTAACGCCTATATAAAAATCGAGCACAAAAAGTGACCCAGGAAACTATCGGCCTATATCTGTCTTGCCAGTAATATCAAAGATTTTTGAGAAAATTATTTATAAACGACTTTCAGACTATCTAAACTCAATAAATTTCTTATCGCATAGGCAATACGGCTTCCGCTCAAAACATAATACTCTGGCTGCCACTATAGATCTAGTGACAAAAATAAAAAACAATATTGACAAGCAAAATATAGTACTTGGTATTTTTAAGATTTAAAAAAAGCGTTCGATACTGTCAGCCATTCCATTTTATTACAGAAATTTAAAAGTATAGGTATCACAGGTACAGCCCTTAAAATGTTTAAATCATACTTATCAAATAGATATCAAATTGTTCAAATAGAGAATTGCGAGAGCGAACCCAGATTGATAACATACGGCGTCCCGCAGGGCTCAATTCTGGGTCCTCTGTTGTTTCTGACATATATAAATAGCATTTATCAAATTGGGTTAAAAGGCCACCTGACCTTATATGCCGATGATACCTGTTTGTTTTATTTTGGTCACCAAATAGATGACTTGATAAAAGAGGCTCAAAATGACCTGAATAGATTGTATTCGTGGTACAATTACAACTTACTTACTATAAATGCTTCAAAAACATGCTATACTATATTTTCAGCAAAAAACAAAAAAATACCAAACCATGCAGACATTACTATAAATAATGAAATAATTCACAAAAAAAATGAAGAAAGGTACCTGGGATTGATACTTGACCACGGACTTTCATGGAATGCACACATAGAACACGTTCGATTAAAACTTACATGTCTCACAGGAGCATTACGCAACATTGCAAGCTGTCTCCCACGTCAAATTCGCTACAATGTATATAACTCTCTCGTAAAACCACACCTTGACTATTTAATTGAAATATGGGGTACTGCTGCTCCATCAAACTTAAAAGACCTCCAAATATCCCAAAACAAATTGATTAAAGTTCTATTTTCCTATCACTATTTGACACCTACAAAACAACTATACAAGGACACCAAAATTATGAATATTAAACAGTCATACATATATAATACATGCATATTAATAAAAAAAATTATAAATAAAGAAATCAATACGGAAATAAACTTTACAAAAAACTATGAAATTACCAAAAGACGGCTACGAAACGCAAATGATTTATACCCACAAGCCCCAAGAACTAACTATGGCAAACACAATATCATGCATGAGGGAGCAAAACTATATAATAACGTGCCACCTATAATAAAACAAACTAAATCAACAACCACTTTTAAAATCCTACTTAAAAAATTTGTATCAGAAAATTATTCTTAGACAGTTTAGTAAAATATATATAGTATATGTAACATAATATACTATATTATACATATAATAGGATGGAAATATAAGAATAAAACTAACAAAATTGACAAGGACTTACAAAACAATATTCAAAAAAAATATTATCAGAAAATTATTTCAAGACAAAACAGTATAAATAAAAATAAATATAAAAACCAAAAAGAATTACTTACCTACCTAACAACCACAAAAAAATATATATAAATTTTCATAAAAACAATAAATAAAACCAAAATATTCTAAAATAAATACAATATAGGTATTTAATTTATAAATTTTATTATTTGAATCCACATTCTCAACAATTGGTAATTACAATTTTTAAAACAACATTGGGGATCTGTTAACAAAAAGTTTTAGAACCACTTGCAATGTCCAGCAGATTTCTAAAGACCAGTCCTTTTGTTGTTATTGTAGAGTCGAATGCATAAAAATGTTTTTCGCTTCTACCCTACTATTGTTAAGCTAGTTACCACCTTAAAGCTTTGCATTAAGGTTCATTAGTTCATTAGGTAGACATGCTCTTATTTGTTTAGAAATATTATAAGTTCACAACACAATACTATACCTACCTTAATTATGTTTCCTTGCTAGCACATAAGAAATTTAAAATAACTTTGTTTCTCATATAAGTGAAATGTACATTTCTTATGAGAAATAAATATTCTTTAAACCTTTATAATTATAAAATTAATTGGAAAAACATAAAGATTTCGATAACAATGTCACGCGATGCGTGTGCAAATTCTTATTGTATCCGATAAAGATGCGCAGAAAAGAAGCTAAACACATACGAAATAATTTGTCCCATTGTTTCCTATGAATTATCAATTATTTGTTATTCATTGTTTTACGAAACAAGAATGCCGAAGACTAAGTGTTGTTTTATCTAGCAAAAACATTCGTTCGAAATTTCACTAAAACTAAGAATCAGCTTGGATAATTATCAAATTGATAAATTCGAACCCCGCACCCTGTATAATTTCGGTTTTGAGAGACTGTTGTCTGAAGCAGCATTTACACTTGCAGTTGGTCGGACCCGATTTCGGCATAAATTGCCGGATTTGTTCTGTCTAATTTAAAGTATAGCGATCAAAGCAATCAATGTATGCCGAAATCGGCCTTAATTGTTGGGTAATGCAATCACTGCTCAAGTCAGGCACAGATCTTTGAGTCTCAGAGCTCCTGGTTCTCTCTTCACGGATCGGTTACAACAGAACGTAGTTGGTTACAACATCAGAACTCTTTATACAGGGTGTCCCAAAACTCAACGTTAAGCCGAAAACAGGCAATAGGCAAGTTTATAACAGTTCAGAGAAAATCCAAAAAAAAATCGTTGTTTCATAGTTTTTGACATTTTTTTAACATTGGAAAAATCGCCACCTTGCGCTGACCTTACTAACGAACTAGAAATTGTAATTTTTTTATGAAAATGCTGGTGTTACGCAATCGTGAATAATCTTTTCAGTGGACCCAATTAAAAAATTTAGGATTTGTGCCCTACTTTTTTAACGAAAACACTGTCTTCTGTAAAAACATATCCCATGCCACTATACTTATGTAAAAAAGCTTAACTGTATGGCTCAAAACTCAAACGTACGATGATGTGGAAACTCTATTAAAAAGATTATTATGACATACTTGCCAACACTAACACTAGCATTTACACACCCCCACACACATCCACGCACACACCCCCACACATATACATGCAATGCTCGAAGGGTATCAACTCAAATTATGTAAAAATAATAAACATTTTTATTTTTATTTTATTTTTATTCTGTCAGACTTCTGCGGTAAAATTATTTTCTTTTTGAACTTTGAGACTTCTTCTTTTCGTGTCAATATATATATAACGAGCGTTAACCCGCGATTTGTCCGCAAACATTATATACTCAAAAAGATAGATTTTAAGTCCGATCATAAGCTATTAACACGTTCCGGGGCAGTGAACGAGACCTAATAGAACTTTTATTGTTATCACTGCTATAGGAGTTTCATCGAAATCGGAAATAGTTTTTGCGTGATGCTCGTTCAAACAAACAAACAAACAGACAAACAAAAAATAAAAAAATTGGTGATATTGAATCAGGGACACCTAAAAACCATATCGTAACTTTTTTTTTTGTGAATATCTTCAATGTACAGACAAACTTTCTGCTACAGTTTTATAATAGTTTAGATATAAATGTTTATGGGGACTTTGAGACTATATCCTCTTTAAAAATGTATGGCGTTAACCTGGCAAGTTATTTCAAAAGTTGGTCCGTTTAATCAAGTGGTATCACACTTGGCACTTCTACATTTTACCCGACTGCGCGACGCAAAAGAAGGGCAATGTGTTTATCAGCCTATGCATGCACCTATGTAAGTTTGTTCCTTTGTGGCACACTAGAGACCAAACGCGTAGGCCGATTTTGATGATTCTTACGTCTTATCGAAAAATAAAAACATAAAAGTTGACGCATTATTTTGTGTGGGGTATCATAGAATAAGTATTAGAAAATCATCTTTAGGTTTCTCTTATCATTTTTCATTTAGATTGACCATTTAGGATCTATAACGATTTAAAGTGAACGGCAAAATGACGACCCGGTTGGTGTAATGGTTACCACACTGGACTGCCAAGCTAGGGTCCTGGGTTCGAATCCCGGTTGTTGTATGGTTTCCATAATAAAAAGTCTATAGTGCTTACTTGGGATCATTACTATGTATGTGCCTGTGAGCATTATTAATTACGAGCTTTAACCCGCGACTTTGTCCGCACAAATTATATACCAGATTTTAAGTCAGATCATTAGCTATCAAACAAAAAAAGTTTCATCAAAATCGGTTCAGTAGTTTTTGCGTGATGCTCGTTCAAACAAATAAACAAACGGTAATTTGTCAAAAACGATCCACAATAATTTCAGCTCATCATCGGAAAGTATATTATATTTATATAGTCACAACCACGAAGAAAAGAAGGGAGCGGAGGTGAGGCAAGGATATTTTTCTATTCAAGTAAGTGTCGCCAAAATGCGGGGCACGAGGTACGAGATGGGCGTAGGCTCCGCCCTGAAAACCCAAATCCATCTAGCGGCGAAAGGAGTAACTACAACAAATGCAGAGTAACATGACAACCAACTAGTGCATCTACTCGCCGCTATTATCAAACTAACCGTCTAATTCGAGAATTATTTTCAAAACCAACTCTTATTAAATTAAATTGGACCTCCTATGAAAAGTTATGCCATCTGCAAGCTTTGTCTGTGAGCTTAAACAATTTTTTACATCCAGGAACAGCGCAATTCATCGTTCTAGATGTATTTTATTGACAAAACACCTCTCAACAAACAAAATAATTATGTACGAAAACAATGGCGGTCCGATTCGAACTGAGCAGCATAGGCCACGCTCACTGTGACGTCACGACCTCATCAAATGGCGACTGACCTCACTGCCTTGCCGCACCTCCGCTCCTTTTCTTTTCTCCATGGTCACAACGCAAAAGAAAAACGTTCTATGAATCAAACTTGTAAATGGCGTATTGTAGTTTCTCTGTGCTATTTAATTGTTTAATAAATAAATAAATTACATAAAATGACGCAACTATAGTCATAAGTTAAGATAGGCTAGCTAAGTAACCTCTTCAAACATTAAGCTGGGTGCAGAGGGGTCAATTTTATACAAAACTTTGACGCACAATACGCGTTGACGGAATTAATTACGAAGATATAAAGCTTTTAAAATGTTGTATAAAAAATTGCAAAGCTTTATATCTTCGTAATTATATTATAAATTGCAATCGTCAAACGTTTGTATGGAATGAAAGCACCTAAAAGCAATAAAATCTAAATAATTTGGTCGGATGCCGCGCTGGGATCAGCAGAAATCCCTCGAAAAAAGAGGGCCTACGCGGAGCACACGAACGCTGTATAATGTCAAAGCACATACTTGGCTGCCACACGTGGTGGCGGCGCGCTGGCGTTGCGGCTGGAGCTGGCGGGAGCCATGACGAACCGAATTCACTAGGTGGGCTTCAAATATTAACAAAAGTACACTATACGAGTGTCTTAAAATTTTTATCACTAAAGAAACTAATTCTCAACGGAATTTTCGAACTTTTCTAATAATTTTCACTCGCTATATTTTGAGTTCGAACTGCACTCGATAAAATTCAAAAATGCAATAAACAAAATAGCGACAAAGTCAAACGAACAAACTGGCGAAAGGCAGGTGACGAACGGATGTAATCCTTTAGTTATGTTTAAAATCGAGCAAACGCTCTCTCACAACCCACAACCCTGTCTCCCGGTCTCCCGAATATGACTGATGGAGACAATAAATCTATTCAAATCACAATAAAGAAACAGTACTCATACACTGACAAAGCCCCGAAACGACCCACACACTTAGAAGGTAGCCACGGCCCAATTAGATGACATCAGGGTAGTCTATATATCTATACTATTATAAAACTGTAACAGGAAGTTTGTCTGTACATTGAAGATATTAACAAAAAAAAAGTTACGATATGGTTTTTAGGTGTCCCTGATTCCATTTCACCAATTTTTGGATTTTTTGTCTGTCTGTCTGTTTGTTTGTGTGTTTGTTTGGGTGTTTGTTTGTTTGTTTGAACGAGTATCACGCAAAAACTACTGAACCGATTTTGATGAAACTTTTTTTGTTTGGTAGCTTATGATCTGACTTAAAATCTGGTATATAATTTGTGCTGACGAAGTCGCAGGTTGTAAAAGAAGTGTGTCTGTACATTGAAGATATAAACAAAAGAAAGTTACGATATAGTTTTTAGGTGTCCCCTGACTCCATATCACCAATTTTTGGATTTTTTGTCCGTCTGTTTTTTTGTTTGTTTGCTTGATCGAGCATCACGCAAAAACTACTTAACCGATTTTGATGAAACTTTTTTGTTTCATAGGTTAGGATCTGACTTAAAATCTGGTATATAATTTGTGTCGACGAAGTCGCGGGTTAACTCTAGTAACTCAATATTTGTGTCACCACGGCCCGTTTACGTGACACTCTTCTGTGTGCGTGCATTGATTTGGGGGCACTTGTATGTACCTACCTAGTCTTAGTACTTGCTGACTATCGTGACTAAAGACTCTTTCTGCTCAATGTTAGTTAAATTTGTATATTACAATCACCTGAAGCACAGAATAAATAATATTTACCTGTCAGGTACGAGTGGTCTCTATGTGAGAACAGCAAGTTTTTCGACTTTTAAATCGTCGTATTGCGTTTGATATGTGTAAATGTATACTTGCTTAACGATAAGTGTGTGTTTCTTGCTAAATTGGTCAATGCGGAGGGGGCTGCGGATATATTTTTAACCAGGCCTGGGCTCAATCCCCACAGTGGGTATACAATTGCTTTCTACGCCCTTCCAGTGCTCAGAACTCCCATAGTGCTGGGGTCTGGGAGGGTTTACAATGGTCGCCGCGCGACCCCGTCAAGGCGGGGAGACTCCCTGACCCGTTTGTCCCTCTTATGGATAGCCTCCCTCTAGGACAAGAACTACCCAGGCCGGTACGGAGTTGCTTATATAGACTTCGAAACTAGGTTAGCTGGAGTGAAGACAACCTGTTCAAGTGGGGTCACATAGACGGGTCTGACCTCCAGTGTGAATGCGGTGTTGCCCTACAAACTATGGCCAACTCATATCCTGCCCTTCCTGCCCTGACACCTGCACGCGAAGGGAGCTTATGGACGCTGCCGGCAGTGCTATCCGTGTGGCGAAATACTGGGTTGGAAAAATTTAAAATGACTTGCCATCAACTCGATGTTATTATTTCAAAGTTAAAGTAAACATATTTTATTAAATATATGAGCTTGAAGCACATAATTATATTAAACGTCAAATCTTTTTTTTAAGCTACCACCGCGTCGGAATGTGTTGTCGCTGTAGAGAAGATGCGGCAAGAAACTCTACGACATAACACGACTTAATAACTATTAACAATTCTTAAGCTAAGGTTATGTATACTATAATACATAGTCTATTTAATAAAATAGTTGATACTCTACAGTACTATAAGTTAGTGCCACTCAGACCCAAGTATTTTCATATTTAAATTATGATAGAAGAAGAATAGTTTAGATGTATCTTAACCATTATAAAATTGTAACAGAAGTGTGTCTGTACATTGAAGATATTTTCATCAAAAAGATAACGATATGGTTTTTAGGTATCCCTGACTCCAAAACAACCTTTTTTGAAATTTTTGTCAGTCTGTTTGTTTGTTTGTAACAGCATCACGCAAAAACTGCTGAATCGATTTTGATAAAAGTTTTCTGTTTGATAGCTTATGATCTGACTTAAAATCTGGTATATAATTTGTGCGGACGAAGTCGCTGGTAAACTCTGTATAGTCTAAGAAGTGGATATCATATATGTCTCGCAGCTGTGGTCAGGCTACATGGAGCTGGGCGTGGCGCTGGTGACGTCAGGCGCGCTACAGCCGGAGCGGTGGGCGGGGCGTGGCCCGGACAGACCGCGCATGCGCGCCGCCGCTGGGCTGCAAGTGCTTGCCGTCTGGAGTCGACTCGGTATACATTCACATTTCATTTCCTATGTGTGCTCTCTTGTGTAGTGAGACTGCTCAATTACCAATAATTGAACAGTCGCTTCAGTGGAAATTGAGTCATATATTGATGAGGAAAACTGAGCAATTCGGTATTGACATTTTTTTTGTCTTTCGTTTTTTTACGGACAGGAAAACGGAGCAATTCGACTGGTCGATTTCCGCTCCGCTTCAATAGAAAAGAAACGGTAACTTTCACTTGTATTTGGCCACAGTTTCATCGGGTGATTAGCGATAACGGAGGTTCTTACGTGGTGTTTCCTTAAAGACACCCAGTTTACATACATGAGCAACATTACCAATATTTTAACTTGACGATTGACAACTGTTCCTTATTGCAATAACGAACAACCGCTAACCGTAGTGTTCGGAATGTTTGGAACTCTTTATAAACGTTTACTTTTATATTTTTGTTGTTGGCAACGGCATCTTTTTAAAATAATGTCTCTTTGCTTATGTTTTGCACTGCAATTCTGCTAATATAAATAAGCTTGTCAGCCCAGTCATTTTACGGAGTTTTGTTGGGCGGGGTAGGAAGTAATCATTAATTGGACTTTTAAACTGTAACCATTTACCGACAAAAATAGATAGATAGATAGATAAACAATTTATTTGCATAAGTAACACACACATAATATTACAGTACAAATACTATCCTAAAACATTAAAAAAAAAATCGCTACGCACCATACAAATCAAAATTGTGTGTCCCAGAAAGCTTTTAAATTAATAATATTAAAGCTTTTACATCAATAAAATAGCATTGAAATTAAAAAAAATGAGGTATATAAATTATATTAGAGGTATATATATATAAATTTTCAAAACCTTCTAAGTAGACAAAAATATTTACACCAAGTTTGAAGCATGTATATGTGCAATAAAAATTTACCATCAGGTTTTTTTAATAGCTAAATTTTTAAATTGGAACTGTTGCTGACGTGATTTTTTTTTATTTTGTTACATTTTTAGGCTCAAATTGGCTCTTTAATATTATACCGAAAAAAAACATCAATTATTAATTAGTCCCGGCTCAAACCGTGAAATGACTGGGCTATATGTAGGAGAATCGAGAATCGTGATGAAATTCCAATGATTGATTTATGAATAAAAACAAGATGGCGGAGCCTCGTGGTAAGCTTGAACGCGAACATCACACAACCGCTCATGACCAAAATTGCAACAGATGTTTGTGTGTTGATGTGTATGCGCAGCTTGAATGGTTGAACATAGCATATGCTCACGACTATATTCCCCGAGAAGGGTAGTCAAAGATATTCTGAAACCTCAGAACATCCCCATTTCACTAGTAGCACCGATATTCTGACAATAGGTACAAGACATGTCTCGAAATTGAAGCATGCGGGTTTCCTCACGATGTTTTCCTTTACTGAAAAGCCAGTGGTGTTACACATCGTACATAAATTCTGAAAAACTCATTGGTACGAGTTGGCCTGGACGGGGATCGAACCATCGCCTCCTACACGGCAGGCAAGGCTACTTTGACATAATTCCGTTTTAACAATACATTTTTACACCCTCCCTGAGGATAGGCCTGTGCCCTGCAGTGGGACGTTTATAGGCTGATGATGATGATGATAATGAATACAATTTTTGAATCTCGTAGGGCCAGCCCAACTACACCTCGTTCCCGGCGCCGTCGGAGCCCTGTTAGAAATAACTCTAGTGGGAGAACTTCGTCGGGCAGCCCTAGGTGCTCTGGTATCACTGATGGCTTGCGAGAGAGCCGCCACTGGGTCGGCGCGGCGAACCGAGGCGGCGCTCGTTGACAAGCTGGACTCTCTCGTTGCGGACAATAAGGCCGACGACCACTACCGGCGACTGTTTGATACTGTGTAAGTTTTATCCTACTAATCCTGCTTATATTATAAACGCGAAAGTTTGTAAGTATGGAGGGATGTTTGTTACTCTTTCACGTAAAAACTACTGAATGGATTTTAATGAAACTTTACAATAATATACCTTATACATCAGAATAACTCATAGGCTACAATTTATAAAGATATTGTGTGAATTGTCCAGACGAAGCGCAGACGAAGTCGCGGGCACCAGCTAGTACTGTTATATGACTACTAGTCTACTGATGACATGCGAGATGCTACCGGGTCAGCGCAGCGAATCGTCAACGGGCTCATTTAGCCACTTGGACTATAATTTATAAGTCAAGGAGTTATAGCCATTGTAAGGCCCGGAAATATTTTATTTATTTTTCAATTTTAGACACGAACAGTCTTAATAAAAACAATATATCTAAAACTATCAGACTTGGAGGTCCCAAAAATTATGTTTTACAATTTTTATAAAGAATACATCGGTGTTTGGCTTTTAACATAAATTTTATTTGAGTTTAAGAATTTATAGTTAGGTTATACTTAGTTAAACAAATTTTGGAAAGTAAAAAGTAAAATTTTGGAAATCAACCAAAGTGGAGCGGAGTGGAGATGCGTTAAGTCAATCAATAAAATAGCTAATGTTCTTATGACGCGATCGAACGAGCGACATATTGGTGGACAGCAGTCCGCTTTGGAGTCGAAATGGCCGATGCCAGGCAGACAGACATCGCTTATTTTCTTCTGTAATGTTTATAAAAAGATATTTTAATGTTACTAATTTCATACTTGATTGTACACGCTACCTTCTACCAGGGAGCATCTAAGTTCTGTGTAAGTATCACATTGAGTTCTGATCTACCGTTATTAAATTCTTGAAACAATAGAAACCACTTGTTTTCATTCCAATGTCCTGATTTCTGGTGGTGGACGCTTCTGTATTGGAAACTATCACAGAAGTTAAGCAAGGTTGCTGCTGGTGCATACAGGAAATACCTTGGAAACAAAGATTTAATTTAAACATGATGTGGTCAACAGTCTAATGGAGCGGGTATCCACCGAGGGTTGGCGAGAAGCCGGAGCGGCGTTCGTAGGCTGCGTCACACGACTTCTGGAGCGACTGTTGGACTACCGCGCCGTCATGCAGGGCGCAGAACACAGGGACAAGAGGATGGCCGCCACTGTCAACTTACTAGTGAGTCTAATATCACCTGTCATAAAATGACTGATGAACATATCGATAGATTTTCTACAGATGCATCTAACTGTAAATATTGTATAAGGTTAAGTTAATAATGAATAAGTTATACCTACATTTAGTTTGCAGTGCCCTTACAGGGTTCATGTGCGCCTTATCTTATGTGTTCCACCTTATGTAACCACATGAAGCAATAAACTACTATGACTATGACTATGACTGTGGTTTTCGTTTAGTCCAGTGCGTTTAGAACCAAAATAATGAGAATACTCGTGGGGCATTGATAATACAATTTCAAATATTATTGATTTTTAAACATGTTACAGCCATGTTGTGCCATTTCGTTCTCTGGGTAGTGGGCTCGGTGACGAAATTGGATAAAGCACTTCCCCGGTTTGGAAGAGTGCGGGTTCAAGTCCCGCCCGAGACAAATTTTTCAATCTTTAATTTGATTGATAATACAATTAACCTCTCGTATGCCGGGAATTACAGACATAATAGAAATCAATTGTTTTCGTCGCGCGGAGGTTTCAAAGGTTAAATCGACTTATTCCACCATCTTCTTTCCAATATATAAAATTCTCGTTTATAGTGTTCAACTCCTAAACGGCTTGACCGATTCTGATGAAATTTTGTGTTATTGCGACTGTAACTGTTTCACCGGGATAGCTTGGGAAATCAGAGCTATCTGATATCGGCTGCTTACTTATTCATCATCATCATTTCAGCCTTTTTTATACGTTCACTGCTGGACATAGGCCTCCCTCAAAAGTGAGGTTTTCCATAATCGCGACGCTTGGCAGGCTTACTAATTACTTATTCCTTCACCTTATTGGAATACCGTAGTTTACTTGCTGTCTTAATTTATTCAATTTGTACATTTACAGAACTTCTACAAGAACGAAATAGATCGCAAAGAGATGTATCTTCGATACGTGTACAAACTGCACGATCTTCATATTGCATCTGATAACTTCGTCGAGGCGGGATGCGCGCTCTTGGTATGTCATGTGAAACATACATTAAATTTATTATTTCATCTCAAATCAGTGAAAACATTTGTAATCTATCTATCTAAACTATTATAAAACTGTAACAGAAATGTGTCTGTACATTGAAGATATTAACAAAAAAAAAGTTACGATATGGTTTTTAGGTGTCCCTGATTCCATTTCACCAATTTTTGGATTTTTTGTCTGTCTGTTTGTTTGGGTGTTTGTTTGTTTGTTTGAACGAGTATCACGCAAAAACTACTGAACCGATTTTGATGAAACTTTTTTTGTTTGATAGCTTATGATCTGACTTAAAATCTGGTATATAATTTGTGGGGATGAAGTCGCGGGTTACCTCTAGTTGAGTATAATATCGTTAAAGCATGCTTCTTATAGCCATTGATGGTTGTGTAACTACGGCTGATAATACCTTAGTAATCGCAGGACAGGAGAAATTACCAACAACTCGAAGCAGAATCACAGACTATTCATTTGAATTTTGTGACTGATGCAATCTGATATAAATGCAGTGAATACTCCGACGAGAGTTTTATCATCCTCGATCCTACGCTTTTCATCTCTTTTAATTCCCATAATTAGAATATCATATCAATTACAGTTGTACGCAGAAACATTGAGCTGGGAAAGTGATCAAATAGGCGTAGACCCGGAATACCCTGAGACGCCCGAGTGGAAACGAAAGGAGGCTATTTACAATCAAGTGTTACAGTATTTCGATAGAGGGAAGGTTAGTATTTAGATAAAAGTTTTGTACCAACTTTAGTATGCGAGTGCACTATTAAGTAGATAAATAAATAATCTAAACTGTTATAAAACTGTAACAGGAAGTTTATCTGTACATCTTGAGGTCAAGAGCAAACCCACACGTAATAAAATGAGTATTATATATACAACAGATATATATTAACAAAAAAAAAGTTACGATATGGTTTTTGGTATCCCTGATTCGATATAACCAATTTTTGGATTTTTTGTCTGTCTGTTTGTTTGTGTGTGTGTTTGTTTGGATTTTTTGTCTGTCTGTTTGTTCATTTGTTTGTGTGTTTGTTTGCTTGGACGAGCATCACGCAATAACTACTGAACCGATTTTGATGAAACTTTTTTGTTTGATAGCTAATGATCTGATTCAAAATCTGGTATTACGGAATTTGTGCGGACAAAGTCGCGTGTTAACGCTCGTAATAAATAAATATCGTGGACATTGTCACACAAATTATCTAGTCACATTTAAAGTACCTGGAATTGTATTGTGATGACTAGACAACGATATAGAATACATATATAGATACAAACATCCATGACTCGGGTACAAATATTCACACTCCCAATATAAATATTTGTCCCTTAAGGGATTCGAACCCGAGTAGATCTTTGTTAAAGACACCCGAGTCTGTCGGGATAAACATTTGTTTACTGTTTCCTAAAAACTACCTAGATTCATTGTTTAGCGATGCAGACCATGTTCTTTGTTCTGACAATAAATAAATAAAAAAATGAAAAGAAGAGGCAAGTATGTGCGATAATTATTAAGTGCGAGCGAGACAGGAATACAAATTTGCTTTGCCACGATGGTGCCAGAGGGAGTGTCCGTACTGTATGTAGTACTCGATACTCTTTCTTATTCTGTGGCTCTGGTTTAGTTATGTTAATAATAGTTGTAACGTTATTGCATTTATAATCCTTGACTTTACTACACTAGTTCACCTAACTCCCTGAAGCGTATGGGTTCAAGCCACGGAGCAAGGAATCACCGCGCTGCTGATAACGGCCGGTGGGGCAAGTCCATGTTCTGTGGTTCAAGTCCATTGCGGATTAGCACTGCATGTAAGATGGGTCCCTCGACCTTTATCCATACCAAAGAGTAATATAAGTATATTAGAAAAGAGAACCCACTCGTGGCAACATTATGCATCCACCTTATGTCAAATTGAAGGCTAGCTAGCGCCATCTATGTTTCACTGACAATAATTCAACCTAAACCTACTTATATCTACTCATACCGATGGATATTATTGTTTTGAATGCTAGATTTCGTTCAATCCCGCACCGATCAAGTGAAATTCCAGTATCCTTACTATTCCTGCAATCTAAACATTGGTAAGAGAACAACAGAAACTCCAGAACATCACTAAACCGGCACGAAATTGAACGAAAACTACAAACAATTCGCGCATTGAGCAATATAGGTAGCCATTTTGTGAATCTGTCAATTAGACATTGACATAGACAATAAAATCTTTTTTTTTCATAGTTCTGCGAAGTATTTAATAGATGGCAGCACATTATATGCACACTGAATCGGAAAAAGCCACCAAAAGGCGACTGTCCTCCGCCTGATCTATACCTTAAAGAATGACATGATAGTGAAAGCAAATAATTTAATTGTTTTCCATTTCAGTGCTGGGAAAAAGGCCTGCCCCTGCTGCGTGAATTGGCTACATTATATGAAGGCAAACTATGTGACTACGCTCGCTTAGCGCATTGTCTACGGACTCACGCTACATTCCTTGATTCAGTGTTGGAACAATTGAGACCAGAGCCCGAATATTTCAGAGTCGGATTCTATGGGAAGGGATGCCCTTTGTTTGTTAGGGTAAGTGTTTTTTTAAATTAATAAACTAATGGCCCTTTGCTGGTCTTTAACAATACATCTCTGCCAATATCGAGTGGCGATAATACAAAAATGGCGGGGGGCCATGTGATCAGTGCGAAAGCGCACAATCGGTACGACCATCCACTAGCCTTGATATTTTTAATACAATATATAGCGGTATAAAGTCTGCCTATGCAAATTTTCTTTTCTTTCACTCAGTTGCAGAAACGCGCATTAAAGATAATCCTCCATTAAATCTCATGCTGTCACTTTTTGTTTTGTTCACTTATTAAAAGCTAGAGATTTAATGGACGTACATGCAACTGGCGGTTTGTGTTCTAACATTTTTATAAGTACTTTTAATGTATACTACGATCTGTACTGTATGGACTATGTTGTCTGAAATAAACGATTTTTCTTTTTATCTACAACTGGGTTGGTGTAGTTACAACGCTGGACTGCTAAACCAGAGTCCTGGGTTCGAATCCCGGTTCAGTCATAGATTTATATGTTTGTGCCGCTTTGTAAGTGTTCTACATTTGGGATCATTACGATTTTATTTTATGCGTTTTACTGACTTATGCCTACTGTTCTGTTACCCAGAACAAGTTGTTCGTGTACCGCGGGCACGACTACGAGCGTATCGGCGCATTCACGCAGCGCCTGCAGTCTGAGTACTGCGCCGCGCACATACTGATGCGCAACACTCCGCCCGACGACTCCATCGTGGCCGCTGATGCCCAGTGTGAGTGTTTGCTAAGGATATTACTAAAGGGTTAAAGGAGGTTGTATTTCATTCCTGTTTTAGCAATAAACTACATACAAATTTTTTGTTTAGTCAAACAACTGAGAGACCTATTTTAACCGGAGTTAATTGCTAATCCAGGTTGACGCAAGTTTGACTTATTACCTTTTGCCTGTTACTTCATCAGTATGTATTGCAGTATGTACGCTATGTCTGTACCAAACTTCATTGATATCGGTACTCCCGTTTTAACGTGGATCAAGAAAAAAAGCTTTGTTCCAAACGTCAAAACTTTCGATTATACCCACCACTATTACTCATGTAAACCAGGCAGGATCTTAAATCAGCAGTGGCAATCACTTAAAACATTAGACAATAAAGTCCAGCGAGCGCGGGGGATGACCTTATCAGTCTTGGAACCCGCAATTAATTTTAACAAAAAAGGTAGGAGGAGTGGAAAAAGTACACATTCGACTTCCCGTCCTTCCGTTGCAATTGGGCAAGATCAATAAGCCAGACCTCAATCTGAGCTTTCTCTAGTAACGGAGCACCCTGGCACCAAAACATTATAATTCTACTATCCAATCAAATTGTGATGTAACCAACCTTACCAGAGTGTTATTTTCTTTTAATAAATAAAAGTGTATGTTTCTAGATATCCAAATCTGCAACGTAAAACCGGTGCCGTCTCGCCGCAACTGGCCTTCTGGTACTCCGGAGCAAGTGAAACGTTTCTACGCGTGCAACGAAGTCAACACTTTCCTCTGCGATCGACCTCTTCATAAACCTCCCATCGATAAGGATAATGAGTTCAAGGTATGTTACATTAATGTTGATGCTATTGGTTTGTGGAAAAACGTCCAAATATCCACCTAGGAAAGAGTATAGCTAAAATCTTCGTTATTGGGACGAGGATTCGAATTTCACAAAGGGTCCTTTTTATCATGGATGCGAATCATTATCATCATCATCTCAGCCGATGGACGTCCACTTCTGGACATAGGCCTCCCCCAAGGATCGTCATAACCACGGGTCCTGCGATGCCCTCATCCAACGGGTTCCCGCTGCCTTCACCAGGTCGTCGGATGGATACGAATATTTGTACTCAATTCCCGTTTACTATGGGGCTAAAATGTATTCTATGGGGTAATTTTTGGATCCATGGACATATTATCAGGAGTGGTTTAGATTTGATAATCAAAATGAGTACATTTATAATGGGAGCAATATGGAAAAGGCAAAAACTATGGCGACTAGATAATCTGAAGACAATGTGAAAATATTTCATTGGTTACGAATACTACGAATTTTATGTTTTTGAGCTTTTATTTCTCTATTGCAGAGTCTTTGGATTGAACGTACCACTTTAGTGACGGAGAATACATTGCCCGGAATACTGCGGTGGTCCGAAGTCGTCACGAGATCTGTGGAAGAAATACCACCTGTGGAAGTAAGTCACTAACTTAGTTGGTTTAATCTGATCCAAAACAAACTCTTCACCTTTACAATGTCGTCGGACAAACGTGCTGATGGTCTGCATACTGGCCCTGGCCCCGCTCTCCCTTGGCCACTTCTCTGATACTGTCTTAGTCCATCGTCCTTCTTTCCTTCTAGCCAAGTGTCCCGCCCATCGCTATTATAACTTTCTTATCCGCTTACCCAAAATTTCGACCTTGGTTCGTCATCGAATTTTTGAGGTTAACAAAACATACTACAGTTCTTGCAAAGGGGTGCAATTATGAGCACCCGAATTCGATTTCTGCGCATTTAATGGCATCGCTCATAAACGCTTGTGCGACCTGTATTTAGCATATTGAAAACTCAAACTATTGCAGTGTAAACAGTATATTCTGTACCATTAGTGAAAAACAGTGCAAGTACAGTTGGATACTACTTGTACCTATAGTTTCAACTCGACTTGTACCCCTTTTCACTAGATGCACCGATTTTTGTAATTAAAACATTGTGTACTCCAACCAGTTCGCCTGCGAAACAATGGAAGCAACCGAGCGGGAGCTCCGAAGCTTAATCTCCCAGTACACCGCTGACCCCACCCGCAACATAAACCCGTTCTCCATGCGTCTACAAGGAACCATCGACGCTAACGTCCAAGGCGGCATCACTAAGTACGAGCAGGCCTTCCTGACGTCAGAGTTCGCGAGGAATGCCTCTCCTAGAGAGGCGGCGGCCGCGGCCAAGTTGAGGAGGCAGGTGGCTTCGCAGCTGGCCGTGGTGGATGCTGGCTTGACGCTGCATGGGAGATTGGCACCGGAGGAAGTTAAACCTTTGCATAGGTACGTTTATGTTTTATACTGGGTGATACAAGAGTAAACACTTTCCAAATTTTCAGACTTGGTTCAGTCCATCAAACTGAGCAACATTTACTGTGGGAGCAAACCTGAAAAAAACGGCTGTTTCATACTAAGCTGCAATGCACTTATTTGCTCGGGCCATATTATCATAGTATATCTTTACATCTTGTAAAGTTTCAGGCTATTTCACTTACAAAAACACTGCAGAGGTATTCATATCCTTTAGTCGTATTTTATACGATACGCACGGGACAAAATGGCATGGCCTATTCTTAGCCAGGAACTACATCTTCTTTTTTTTTCGTGTCTTGTTCTACAATGATGACCAGATATTTAGCTAGCCTGACAACGTAGGAAAGGAGGTGAATAAATGCACGTTCCTTATTCATACTGTACTAATATCAGCAATTTGTTTTCAGACGATTGGTGGAGAGGTTCAGTCAACTGAGACAGAACCTTGGACCAGGCTTGGCTCGAGCGAGGCGACAACTTTCTGAAAGTATTGTCAAGTAAGCTATATTCATTTCCGACCTACATTAATTTCAGCGTGTTTTACTGTCTCTAACAATGACTTCTAAGTTCTTCGAGAAACTAAACTAGAAGTTATAAAAATAATGTTTTGTTTGCAGCACGCCTTTGCCACCGGTGCCGATGATGGACAAACGATCTCAAAGCATACAGCAGACCGACAACTTCTACGAGGACAGTCACCTTTACAATAAGCCTATCGTAAGCTATTTTACCGTCATTTCCAGCAAGTAGCTTACTCGCAATCCACCCCGGGTTGCTAGTTGATTTACAATCCTTGCCGGCTTCGATCTTCACTCAGATTCATATCGTAAAAGCCGACTAATCCCTTGCCCACGTGTGGCTAATGTATGTATCTATTTAAAAGGAAAGAATCGCGAATAACAAAAAATATCGGAACATACGTGAAACAATCAACACCTTTGAAATGCCAGCGACTTCAAAGGCAAACCATATACTACCCGCTTCTTCTTAATGCATAAACTTTGCTTTAATATTAATAGTTTGTTCATTTAAAACCTTTGCTCTTTTATAATCAAATTTTGCCCCTTCCAGTACTCACTGGAAGACCCATCAGAGCAACAAAGCAGTATAATGTCGAGCAGTCTACCCATCAACGACTCAAGGGACAGTATCGATGACAACTCCATGATCAAGTCAGCGCCGCCATTACCAACCAGGCCCAAGTCTGGAGACCCGCGGAGCCCCACTAGACACACGTTTGACAAATATCGGTAAGTGGTACAAGCCTTTTAATGTAGCAAGGCTCTCAAAATACCGCTTTAAAAGACATTTAGGCAGATTATGCTCGTCAGTTTATGTCAGTACGTATGTACTACGAGCTTTGGACCCGCGACTCGTACGCGTGGATTACCCCTTTAGGGGTCGATTTTCGAAAAATCCTTTCTTAGTGCACCCCTACATCCTCCGTAGAATCTATATTCCAAATTGCATGTTTTTATCTACAGCGGTTCTATCTATGCTGTGCTTTGTCGGTCAGTCAGTCAGTCACGGAACCCTTTTCATACAGTGTGAAATTGATATCATTAGCATCCTTCTAAACTGAGAGTCTGAACAACTTTTACTATAAGAGCAAACCGATCGGAACAAAAAAAATCTGCTGTTGCATACGTTTGAGTCGAGTAGGCAGCGGTGGCGGGTGCAGTTTAGTCCGGAACAGCTGATTTTTTTTTTGCTCCGATCGGGTTGCTCCCTTAGTAAAAGTTGTTCAGTTTGATGGGTAGACTCTTAGTTTAAAATGATGCTAATGATATCAATTCACCCTGTAGATTGAACTGATCAAAATGCTTTTTATTGCTCATCGACTTCAACCATAAGTTTATCTGCATGTCGTATTTGCGACAACTACGCAGTATTCACTATTAGTCATGTATTCATGACATTTCGTTTATTTACAGAGACTCAATAGACGGTGAAATAGTGGAGACACGCAGACACAGTCGCGCATCGTGGAGCGAACCTGGTGACGCGCCTCCTTTACCACCGAGAGTATCTGGTAATTACAATCAATTGTCAAACTTAGTCGAGTGCTACAGCTTATAGGCTGATGGTATTGAAATAATATTTGTTTTATGTCACTAGGGAGCGACAAGCGATCATGGGCTGACGCCCCTCCAGCAGTGCCGCGACGAGCTACAAGAAATCTAGACACCGACGAGCAGCGCTGTAACGATGCGCGCGACTCCGGCGTCAGCGTCGAGCACGCGTACACTAACGCGGACGAGCACCGACACGACGGTGAGTACGGTCTTATCCCGGCCACTTTATACAACGATCTCACGATAGTCTAATAGTACTGCTACAGTATGCACTAACAAGATGGCATCGGCATTCAGCACACTTACCGTCCCCTCTCAGACGCCGCCTATGGTGGCAGCAGGCGCGAGCCTGCAGTCAAGAGCACATAAGTTTTACATGTCACAATTTGTTGTAATTTTGGGAGAACAAAAATAATTTTCTTATACAGCAGCCTCATCGTCATCAACCTATCATTTTCCGCTGTTGAACATTAAGCCTTTTCCAAAGGGTGCCATAAAACTATATTCCTCATCCAGTAAGCTTGGCTTCACTGAAGTCAGTGAAGACCAAGCAATTATGACAAATTGCCACCATAGGCGACGCAAACAAGAAATCGTAGTACCTAATCCCAGTGGTGAAAATGTGTGGTGGGCATATACCTGATAAAAAAACTCCATCAATCTGTACTGTGCCAGCGTGGTGGATTAGGGCGATGTTTCTGTCACTTTTGTACGGACTGTTACAGTAGTACAAGGTTTATAAGTCTTACCGATGCGTTGTACCTGCGCAGTTGACAAGTTTTCATTCAGAATGTGCCACCTTCAATCCGTTTACGCTATTGGCTAATTTGTTTTCGCGCCCTTTTCGCTGCTATCCGACTTTGCACCTTTGTCGGGGACTCGGTCCTGCTCTGTGCAAACGAAGATTGACGAGCGGAATTATTTTCCTGGTCGTACTGTACTTTTTTATCTGAAAAATGTTTCATTCATTCTCAATTTCATACACTCAATTACTCAGTGTTATCAATGAGACCATCTAAGAGTATCCATTATACATTATACAATACTCATCTCACTACATTAGTTTCAGATCTTGACCTGACAGTGGATTCCCTCCGCTACGAGGAAATAATCTCAATGATGTCAGTGCCGCTCCGCGTCGATGAAGACGAGACTCCGCCCCCCATACCACCCAAAGGTCTCGGCCACCTCAGCAGCTTCGACTCCGGCCACCATGAGAACGGGGAATCGCATTGCTAATCAGTTTGAAACATTAAGGTAATTTATATTGCTATAACTCCGGGTCATAGTCGTTTAAAAATTCATATACTAGTAGCGAATGTTTTCATAGTGACAATTATTGATGACTTATTTTGATGAATAACTGGGCGTAGTCGGTTATTTTTACAGGGAAAGACAGAACAGATTCAAATAATGAAAAAGCCTTGTTTTGTTGCTGAGGACAAAACAAACCTATAAGGCTCCTGGCTTATCAAAACCCTCCCCTTTCTATTCCCCATTGCGGAGATGCTGCAAACACCCCATCGTGGTTACGCCCAGCATAACTTTCGAAAATTCTGTAAAATGACTTAACATGTTGAGAACTATTTATAGATTTTTGTATAAGATATTATAAAATACATAATGATCTTAGCGCCTGCGCCTATGGAATTGTTAATAGCAATCAGTTTATTTTAAAACATTGCTTGTTTAAAACTGTAATCTTAACCAATGCAATTTAATGCATTAATTAATTAATTATAAGAGGATATAATTTTACAATATTATTAGTCATGCATATCATTCTTTATTAGGCGTAGTTGTGTGATTGCTGATTATCTTTTGTTTTATGCATTTAGTTTTATACATCGGGGCCATATAACAGGTGATAAATCGTATGAAATATGTATAAGATTTATTTTATAGATCAAATTATGAATACTTACGCATTTTACCCACTTGGAATTAAATAATATGACCGATAAATATCTATTTCCATAATAATTTTATATTGGCTGCTCTTAGGTCGCTAAATTGAGAATTTTTACTTTTATATTACAGTCACCATGTAAATGTTTTAATTATATTTTTTGATGTATCATTTACCAAATACTATATTACATAATAATGAATTGATTAGGAAATTTATTAATTTTTTTTATTATTATACCAAAATTATATTGATTTAATATTTCTATTGGATGTACACACGGCGACACATCAAGCTATACAAAACCAACATAAGCTGGCCGCGCGTAGGTAGAGTAACGAATAAGGACGCACGACTCGCGCGGCCAGCTTATGATGGTTCTGTATAGCTTGATGTGTCGCCGTGTGTACATTGTTTTTAATTGTGATAATTGATTTTATACTGAAATTTGAATGATTCCTAGTAAAAAGTATTAATATTAATTAAAACTTAATCGTAGTTGTATTTGGTATCTAAATTCGAACTGATCATTTCTCTGGTTAATTTTGGGTTAACTTACTTCCCTTCTTCATTCTTCTAACATTTTGGTAGCAAAATGTCGACTATATTTGGTCATATTTTTAAATGTACGATCACTTTCAAGGTATACGTTTCGATAAAACTTGGCCGCTTGTTACTAATCGGTCAACACATAATTTTAAATAAAATAGCACTTGTTTTTACTATGCTCAAAGTACATTATTGAATAGCCATTTGAATTAGTGCGTGTCATAAACATAACTGCTGTATCGCTGTTCATGTACAATAAACTTAAGTCTGACTTTTTACTACTAATATTACTATAGCTTTTGACTAATCTAAATTGTCTCGAAACCATTTTTGTAAAGAAATTTTATAATTTGGTCCGAAAGTGAACAAATCTAAACTGAGTGAATAATTCCCGCCGCCGCGTCCCGGCGGAATCGATGCGATATCGTTCAGTAAAAATCGCAGCAATGCAATTGCGACGTCGTTACGGCGCAGATGCGAAGTCGCCTCGCTCAAAAAAATTTTAACAACATTATAGTATAAGAGATAGACGTACTTTTTATTATCATCAACTGCAAGGCTGATTCAGTATTCATGGGATGAGAAGAGCATCTCTGTGATGGGAATGGACCAGGTCTGCCTGTATAACTTCAGTCGGCTTAGGAGTTACAGCCGTTCAAAGGTGTGTTATGTCTACAAAAAATTAATATGCAGATATTATTGTAATATGCACTAATGCGACCAGTACAAAAACTGACATGATCTATCGGTCGGTTTATAAGATAAAGCCGTTTAAAGGTCGAACTTTTGAACGGCTGTAACTCCGAAACCGACTGGAATTATGCAGGCAGACCAGGTCTATCCCCATCACAGAGATACTCTAATCCCTATGAATACTGAATCAGCATCGCAGCTGATGATAACAAAAAGTACGTCTATCTCTTATACTATAACCATTGGAATCAACGACAATCTAGAGTGATGTTATATTGATTTAAGGTGAGGTAAGGTAACTGCAACTATGGGGCAATTGCAACTATCGAGCCATTAAACTTATAAGAATCACGATTCAGTTCTTCTCTCAATAGACACATGTCTAGTGACCTTTATTGCTGGTATAAAGAGAAGAACTGAATGGGAATTATAAGTGCAATCGCTCCATAGTTGCCGTTACCTTATCTCACCTTACAAAACTTCTGACAGGACTCTTAACACGTAAACACGTGTTGAAGTGCAGAAATTGCATGTTTCATGCACTATCCCAAATTAAATGGATTATCGTGTCACTGATCAAAGTTAGCATCTGAACCGTTCTACCGCTGACCTTAGAGCTAAAGATTTGCTCAATTTTGTGATTTAGAACTTTCGAAGTGATGCGCGTCAATTTAGGTTAGTCTAAAGCTAATCTTTAATATTAAAACCTCTATAAATGGTGCAATTTTATTTATCTAGTGTTTTGTAATCTCTTGTAATGTTTTTACGGTTTTTACATAAATAATAAGAAATAGTTTGTTTTATCATTATTACTTATTAGCTTTACAATGTGTAGTGGAAATATACCATGTTTTAAGTATTATAATGTAATATGGTAAATGTATTTCAATTGTTTGACGACGTGGTTTTGCCACTGAAACTTACACAAATATTGGATTTATAATTTCGATCTCATAAATATTCATAATTTCAGAGTAAGGAAGTGCAGCGAATTCCAAGGGCATTTTTCTAAAAATTTCCTTGCATATAAAAAGTCTTTGGAATTAATGATTTTTCTGTTTTGTCTCACACAATCGTTTTCTCCTTTTTCTTACTTATTGAAGAATAATCTGTATTTTTTGGAAAACTGTACTATAACACCTCAAACCCAGCATGTTACACCCTTCATCACTGAATCGGTTGTCCCGCTCGCACGCAGCCGCCGTGCGTTTTTATATCACTACCATATTGGTTTTAAACTACTGTTTCACTACAGTCAGCGGAAATCGAACGTATTTAGTATACAACCGAACATTCCGGAAAAGGGTCAGTTGGTAAAAAAGCTCTAAGGTATTCTGGGAAAGGATGTTTTGGTAAAGGAACATTATTAACCCTATCGTGCGGTACAAAAATATCTAAAAGTCAGTAACGAGACGTCAGTCAGCAAAAAGAGCGATGATTACAATATCTGCATTACTGTGAAGAATTGGACATTTGTAAGCTTAAAACATACCTACTAATCATTATATAACTAACTAAGTACATTACAATGCAATACAACTTCACCGATTTTGCAACAAATCGGCAAGTGTAGTTTTTTTAATTAAAGAATGCAAGTCTTTAAGTCTTTCCAATAACCAAGTGATATTTTCATACTTTACATTACTGTAGTTTTTTTAACTATAGCTTTTAAGATCTAAGTGATAAGTTCCATTTCCAACGAACAATTTTATTATACTACTGATACATTTTGTCTGTTTAATCGTATGGTATTACTGGTGTAACTTGTTTACATTTTGTATTCAACTATTATTTAGTGTTGACATAGTTGTAAGCTTAGACACTATTTTATATGGAATTTTAATAGCATTAGTACAGTTACACTTGAATTTTTAACTGAAAGTTATACAAGACCGACATTTGGCTGTACAGTGGTGTAAACTCCTTAAAACGAAATTTGCAATAACGAAAAATTCCTAAAAGGTAACGAGAGAAACTCGAGTACAGTGTGACCTTTTGTGGCAGATTTCTGCCATTTTGGCAGATTTGGCTATCAAATTATCTCTTTGGCAGATGTTGTTGACGAATTACAAATGTGGCAGGATTTGGCAGATTTGGGAATATTTACCTTACTCTTCGCGAAAAAAAAATCTGCTGTCATTATATAAGAATTAGGTGAAACTATTTTAAGGGGATGATCAGACCATCAAACTGAACAACTTTCTTTGTGGAACCGATATTGAAATCGCGAAAAAAAAATCAGCTGCTCCATACAATTCTACTCGACCTAAATGTATGGGAAAGCAGATTTTTTTTTCGCGATTTCAATATTGGTCCCATAGAGAAAGTTGTTCAGTTTGATGGACTGATCATCCCCTTAAAATATTTTTACCTGATTTTGTTAGACCGTATATAGTTTACACCTACGTTTACACTGTGTATGTACAATGTATACATTTATTCAATCTAATTATCCTTTAAAGGGGTAGGTGCGCCTCGGGTGAAAAACGTACACCGAAGCTATTTTTGACGAAACATAAATAGTACAACTGGATCATATATAGTACAAACTATGACTATCCAATCATTCGTTTCTATTAAAAATAATCAATTTGGTTTGGCGTTTGATTGAGTTTGTCGTTTTCGATTATATTTAAGATATTGTTAGATCGTCTCTTAAAAACTCAAGTGTAACTGCTATCTAATTTGTACTCTATTTCTATGTGCTTTCTATAAAATTTGGGAACGAAAACGGAGAGCAATGGAAGATCATATACCTATTATTACTTGATTAAGTATTTTGTGTTAATTTTCTAGGAATTATGTAGGTAGTGTCTCGCTGAACAACAATTATTAAGTTACCTAGGTTTGAATGGTTCCGACTGATATTTCTATAGTTAATAATTAATAATTATGAAATTATTTCGCGTGATTGATATTATATTCCTGTATGTTAATGTTACGTATTTCTTAGTAGAATAGTCATATTTGAATATTTAAAATAATTTACTAAACATACCAAAAAATTTCGTCTGCTATTTTTATAATAAAATTATTATCTCAAATGTGTTTGTATCTTTATTCGTCATTTTAAAGTAACGTTTGTATGGCTCAACTTTTACTTCATGTGGTTTGTAAGGAATTTGAAGATTTTCCAGTAATATCTAGATATAGTCGGATAGATGGTCGCCAAATGAAATTGTCCAGTACAAAGTGTAGGAATTAGAAATAAAAGAAAACGTAGGAAATAGAGATGATGTGACGCCATTTATAATCGAAATGTGTATGTAAAGTGGGCGAAATAAATATTTAGATGGAAGCATGCATATTGTCTTTCTTTTTATTTGTAGATCCCTACATTCTTGCCTTTTTCTTTATTTAGAAAAAAAATTAATAAAAGTGATTACGCGCCATATTCATAAGGTCAAAAACATACACGTTTATGCGGAGTGCGATTTTTTAATCTCATACGTTGAACTCATCAGTTGAAAATGTATGGAGATATGCATCGTCCTACTGCTGATTTGACTTTCAAAAATCGCACTCCTGGAGTATGATTATTGAAAGTCAAATCTACAGGATGAAATTGATATCATTAGCATCCTTTTTTTTTTAATTGCTCCAATCGGTTTGCTCCCGTAGTAAAAGTTGTTCAGTTTGATGGGTAGACTCTTAGTTTAAAAGGATGCTAATGATATCAATTTCACCCTGTATAGTTGAAAGATGCTCAGCGAATGAGTTTCAAAAATCGAACTCTAGAACGATGGCATATCAAAAATGGTCCTCTGCTAGTATTAAAACTGACATGGTTCATCAGTCGGTTTAGGAGATACAGCCGTTCAAAGGTCGGACCTTTGAACGTCTTTCAAGTCAGTTTTTATACTTTTTACAAAGCTACAGTGCACACTACAATAATATCATACGATCAGCCTTGCAGCTGATCGTTAATTTTTTACTGACCTTTAAGGTCTGTAACTCCTAAACCGACTGGAGTTATGCAGACAGATCTGGTTCATCCCCATCACAGAGATGCTCTACACCCCATAAACACTGAATCAGCCTTGCTGCTGATAGTTGCAAAAAGTACACTTATCTCTTAGTCTAATGGTTGATTTAAAATCACAATTTAATCAAGTATTTGTAGTATTTATAAATAGTTATTGAGTTACTGTCGTTTCACATAATTATTTTTAATTAACCCCCAACACAATAAGAGGGGTGTTATAAGTTTGACACCTATGTCGTCGGTCTGTCTGTCGGTCTGTCTGCGTCATCGTAGGTCCCAAACTACAAATACTTGATTAAATTGTGATTTTAAATGAACCATACACATTAAATGAAAATGTTATGATTAACGTTTGGTTTAAACATTTATTATTGACCTATAATTTCATATTCTTCTATTCGCAACACTTAACAATGACTTAGTAATATAATAAAATGAATATATATAGTAATAGTCAGCGTATAAGGCCTACAAAGCGGTTGAAACAAAACCCGTCGGCAAGCAGCGGGCGCGTTGTCATGCGAATCGATTATTGTATTTACCGAGTGGATTTCTATATAATGATCGCTCTTTGGTCGGTAATTGAAGGTAGTCAACGCGACAACCAGGCACGCCTGCGATGAGTAGACGAGGTGAGGTAACTGAGACAGGTGCGAAGATATCTGTTCTTGAGAATTTGTTTTTACCCTGGCTTTTTCATTGTAGGAATAGTTATAGTTTATGAGTCAGTAAAATGTGACTTTATTGATGAAGTGGAAAGTAGATGATCATGCATGTGCAACTACACTTTCATTAGTGATAGGTAGGTATGCTGATTTGATCACCAACATGTAGAAGCGATCCTTTCGATTACCTACTCAATTAATTATTTATTGCTCACCGAAACATAAGATAACTTACACTCATCCTATCGCTAAAACGATAATTCGAACGAATAAACAAGTACCTATGGTGAACATCCCATCTTAATAATCTACAATGTGGTTACATATTTTTTTAACATAATACAGGATGTAAGGAAAAGTGTCATTAACCTTTTTAACCACACTCTACATGTACTCTACCCATCAAACTGAACTACTTTTATTGTAGGAGCAAACATTCGAGTCGAGTAGGCGCTACAGTTTAGTAACTATGGAACAGCAGATTATTTTTATTCCGACAGGTTTGCTTACATAGTAAAAGTTGTTTAGTTTGATGGGTAGACTAACTAACTAGACAGAGGCAGTTTAAAGGTTAATGATACTTTTCCTTACATTTATACCTACAGGAGGTATAGGTAGGTACAGTAGTACCAGGTTTATAAGTCTTACCGATGTACCTGCGCAGTAGACAAATTTTAATAGGACGCGAAATTATATTGACCAATCAGAATGTGCAGCCAACAACCCGTTGCCTCAACTGGCTAATTCTTTTCGCTGCTATCCGACTTTGCACCCTTTGATTATTAAATGACTTCGGGTTTTGACGGGGACTCGGGTCTGCTCTGCGCAAACGAAGATTGTCGAGCGTAATTATTCCTGGTCGTACTGTACTTACACCTCCAACATCAATTCATTATCAAGTTCTATCAACAATTTGTTTCAAAACTATCTCAAGACCTCAATACCGTGTACATCACAAGTAACATCTCAATAACGCCTCCCACTGCCCTTAATCCTTAATGGACACAGAGAAATGTTTGACAAAATTTGACACCTTAATGAGAGGGCATCACATCGAGACAATGTTGCCACACGTTCATTGAGTGGCGTCGAACAACTTAATTTATAGCAGACCTATATGTAGTAGCTGTAATTATTCTAAATTGCATAAGTTAAGTGGGGCCACGTTCATTTTCGAGTGAAGAGTAATTTTAAGTGACGTTTATTCACCTGCACTTTTATGGTAGCCACTTTTATTCTAATTAACTTAGTACAAAGAAGAATTCATGTTCTACGGAATTGTGTATATAACTTATTACGTAACTAAGTAGTTAATATTCAAATCTTTATCCACATTATTTATAGTCATCATAATCTCAGCTGCTGGAAAAGATCGCTATAACGACCGGTCCTGTGCTGCCCTCATCCAACGGGTTGCTGCGCTTTCCGGTACGCGAAGCGGTCGCCACTCGAGAACTTTTCGGCCTCATCGGCCATCGGTTCTGCGAACAATGTGCCCCGCCCACTGCCACTTTAGCTTACCAATTCTTTGGGCTATGTCAGCTACTCTAGTTCTTCTGCGGATCTCATCATTTCTGATTCGATCTTGCAGGGAAACTACATTATTATGTACTCGATAATGTCAACAAAGTTTCTAACAACTCTGAAAAGATTATGGTCGTGAGTTTAAGTACACAGGGCGTTAATTTAAATGTTTTACTTATTAACTTCACTATACAGGGTGAAATTGATATCATTAGCATCCTTTTAAACTAATAGTCTACCCATCAAACTAAACAACTTTTACTATGGAAGCAAACCGATCGGAGCAAATAAATAAAAAATCAGCTTTTCCATACTAAACTGCAATCTCGACGCGCGAGTTCGCGACTCAAATGTATGCAACAGAAGATTTTTTTTTGCTACAATTTTTTTTCACCCATAGTCAAATTTGTTCAGTTCTAAGGGTGGACCCATTTATTTGCTCCGATCGGTTCTCTTCCATAGTAAAAGTTGTTTAGTTTGATGGGTAGACTATTAGTTTAAAAGATAAAGAAAGATATCAATTTCACCCTATAGATCCAACATCGAAACAGTGAAAGAATTTTTTGTTCCATAGAAAACGTCAATGCCTAATTGCCTATTCGTCAGAAATGTGCGGAAAAGCTGTTTTTTCTTTCGCGATTTCGATGTCCTCTCTATCGTTTAAAGATGATCTTATTCCCCTGTATTATGGTAAAAGTTAGTTAGTTAGTTTACTTACAACTCAGCCAGTAAGTATAATATGTTTTGTCTCCATTATTTTACCCCAAATACATTGAGATTACAATATCAAGTGCTGTATTATTATGATTATAACAAACAGGTGAGGCGTTACAATTGTTTCTACTAAGCTTTTGCGCCACCGGCCACCATAGCAACTTAATTTCACTATCGTAATGCCTACCTGCTGTAGCAATAACCATACATATTACTATACAATATAAAAATAATTGCTAATAATGATGTGCTCATGTAAAAATGCATTAATAGCGATATATTAAATTGTAAATGTCTATATAGGTAGGTACCGATGTACCGTAGCGTGTCTTAAGCAATTGGTGGAAAAAAATGTACCCAAGCACCTGCGTATTCGATTCAATTAATAGCAATTAAGCTTACATGTGCCAATAATAAGCGCTGATAAAATCGTATCACACTTCGTTGGGTTATCTTCTGAGTATGATAGGCGTTGGAATGATCTATTGTAATGAACCGTGAAACTATTTTTAGCTGAGAATTGTAGATAGTAAACTCACGACGCGAATCCTTGTAGGGGTAGTCAGTCTTTGGAACAACTATCAGCTATCTTGATAAATAATAGACCTATCACACAAGCTATTTTTCCTGCCGCGACACTGATTGATCTCAGAAATATCGCATCGATAACGCGGGTATGTCGCGGCGATAGCGATAGCGTTCCGCCGACGCCTACGCTCAAAAATCGCTCGTGTGATGTGGCTCAAGTCTTTATATTGCAAGGTTAACGTTTAGCATATTGAAGTTGTTTAAGGATGAAATAACGTGTCATGTAGGTATAATTAAGTTGCTATGAACCTTTTGCCTATAAAGCACTGAATCAGAAACGTATATGCTTTAGTCGCCTCGTACGGCACTCACGGGATCATAATATCTAGACATAGACAATACCTATGCCAGCTTCCTGATCTAGATCATATGAAATAATACGTGACTGGACGTCTTTTATTAAAAATCTCTTTACATATGACTAAAATTATTTAGCTAAGCCATTAAGCGATGTAAAAGAAGAATATTATGACATTAATTGTCATTAATTTTGTTGCTGACAAGGATTCTTGATTTTCAACATTTTCTCGAAACATAAAAAAGCTATCACCATGGCCGTAGCACTGCCAATGGAATCGAATCCCGAAACTATGAGCAATTATCTCCATAAACTTGGGGTCTCTGACCAATGGCGCATGGTTGACGTGATAGGCTTGGAAGGCGAGGCTCTCGGCTGGGTGCCTCGCCCTGTGCTCGCCGTCGTTCTCCTCTTCCCTCTCTCCGACGCCTACGAAAAACATAGGAGTGCGCAAGAGACCGAACTACTAAGCAAAGGTCAAAAGCCCCCAGCCGACGTGTTCCACTTGAAGCAAGTCCTAAGTAACGTGTGCGGTACCATAGCCCTGGTGCACAGCATCGCTAACAACACCCATAATATTGAGCTAAACGATAGTAGTCTCATCAAGAAATACATTGATGATGCCAAAAACCTCGATTCTTCTGCTAGAGGTGCTTTGCTGGAGAAGTCCACTGCTATGTTAGATGCTTACAAGGAACTTATTCACACGGGAAACACCGGAGCAGCTGATGATGAGGAGCCTGTGAATAACCACTTCGTCACGTTCGTCCACAAGGATGGGCACTTGTTCGAGTTGGACGGACGCAAGTCGTTCCCTATCGACCACGGGCTGACGACTCCTGACAAACTTCTGGAGGACGCCGCGAAGATCTGCCGTGACTTCATAGCGAGAGAGCCCGATAACATTGGTTTCAATATGGTTGCTCTCGTGCCAGCTCAGTAATTCTTTAGTTGTTATTTAACATTACTCTGAATTAATATAACTCTTGTCTTGTTTAATCGTTGTTTTTTTTGTAAGTATCATCGCTAATGAAATGATCGGGCAGCATTGACGTGACGGACTTGCGCAGCGGGCGTCACGCGATCCTACAGCAGACACTACGAAAAATTGCCGCCATTAATTCTCTTCATTAGTGAATACCAGCAAATTCAGTCAGCGTGTACCTCTGCACGGACTTCGATTTAAGTCTTTAATTCATAATTAATCTTCTCGAACACAACAAATCGCCTCTCAATGTTCGAAACGCTACCTCCACGTCTCAATTAAGAAATCCGCGCACACTCGCAACACGGCTCCCGCATTCCTCCTTAAAATTCTCTATCTTCGGAAACTAATTAAAAATTCGCCTCGCCTCCGTCGCCCGGTGTTCAATCGGGTCGATATAACTTCATTTAAAAACGAGCAATCTTGTCCAAGATAAGGGCTGGCGAGAAAACAACGAAGAGCAGAGCTCGCCACACGCGGCAGCAGCGTCGCGACCCAACCCGGGCCCGACAAAAAGACAAACCAAAGAAACGACTCCAAACTTTTAAACGGAACGCGAGAGAATTCACCGCGTTAACTATGTCGATACTGGGAAGGACGCGACATCGGTAAGTCACGTCACCAAATAAATGACGCAGCCTCTGAAATAAATATATAAATATTGTGTAAATAAACAAAATAACGCGACGGAGACCCGAAATGCTTTAAATATTCAAATGAAGCGAGTCGAGGTGAAATACGAAGGTGCGCTCGCTCGAGTTGAGCCCAATTAAATCGGTGCCACTGAGGTAGAAATTAAAAACAAAAGGAGGATGACGGGGGTCCGGCGCGCATTTTTCTCATGAGTATTATTAGCGCGATGTCAACCCACAAAAAATGGAGTTAGAGGCTTGTCGTGCCCGCGATCACTATCGATAACATCCCGCGTTTTGTATTGTTTTGATAAGTGTGATGCTGGCGCACTCGGACATTTTGTTGACGTTTTACGCTCGCTATACACAAATGATCGATTCGGGGACGGATTGTAGGAATCATTTTTTTTTAATTCACATTCTTAACAAACAGGTAATTAACTTGTAATTAACTAATAACACTAATGCGTCAATCAAAGTGAGACGGCAAGTCTAGTGGTGGATAAGAATTGAACTTGAGACAGCATTGGCCACGGTCATTACCAGACATTAGTCACTAGGGCATGGTGAGAACAGATTTAATATTTGCCTATAAATCAATTACGAGCGCGTGTGGAGAAGAGACCGCTTAGCGCCCTATTATTGTGCTCCTTTCTTCTTGTTAACTATGATAAATTACATACTTACGCATGACTTACGCTCACTCTTGGTTGCACTGGTCTATCTAATTGCGGAGACTTCCAACAATTCATGGTATGAAATTGGCTGTAACGTTCTCTCTTTGCTTCAGGTCACCTTTTGACATTAAATTTTAATAATACAATTTTCGTATACATACTGAAACTGCAATTCAGTGAACATAGAAAACCGTTTTGTAGAAATATCATGGGAAATCTTATTGCTAAAAATAGTTTAGATTTTTATTCAGACAACCAAATAAAGTAGCATCATCATCATCATCAGCCTATAAACGTCCCACTGCAGGGCACAGGCCTACCCTCAGGGAGGGTGTATAGGCATTAGTCCACCACGCGTGCCCAATGCGGAATACTTCTTCAGCGTATGCAGGTTTCCTCACGATGTTTTCCTTCACCCTTTGAGAGCAGTCGGTATTACGTACATAAGTTAGAAAAACTCATTAGTACATGGCATGTCGTCCTTTCGGATTTGAACCCGGACCCACATAATTGAGTGTCCATACCTCTCCGCAACGCGCCACCGGCTCGAGTAGTATGAAATGAAATAATTGTTAGATGGGAGTATTCGTTCAAGGAGATAGGAGAGTTTACCAGGGACCTGAGTGTCTTATGACCAGTCACTAGAAGTAGATATTCATCACTAGGGCATGTGCTTCTTTTTTTCTCCACAGGTTTGCATGGATTTGTGATTGTCTAGGTAGGAGGTCAAGATGATTGTTTTCTTTCCTAACAATACAACTGTTTTATACATTGATTTCCTTTCAATCACACATCTCATTATGTATGTTAATACTCGGTACGTTAAGTTCAGATTCATTAACACCCGCCGCGACCTCTCGGGGCACCCGCTACATTTATCCAAACAAAATGCATTTATTTTAGACAATAACAACCTAAGTACTTATTGGAAGGCCTTCCTACCAATGTACCTTAAACGTTATTCAAATTTTCTATCACGCATATAATATATTGCTGTGTCTATACTTAAAAGTTACTAAGTGTTTCATCATCATCATAATCTTTTTCAAACTGTAGTATGTTAGAGACTTCGTAGTTTTGAATGTAGCTTTCGATTAGGACATAATAGACTTAGATAAGGCCGACATTGAAAGATGTTTTCTATGTTTGAATTTAGGACTCTTTCTAAGTAGAGTCTGCAGGGTGTTAGTGTAAACAGTTGCATTACTTTAAGGGGTGAAGGGTGTGACCTCCAGTGTGAATGCGGTGTTTCCCCACAGACTATGGCCCACCTCATATCCTGCCCTTCCTGCCCTGACACCTGCACGCGAACGGAGCTTACGGACGCTGCCGGCAGTGCTATACGTGTGGCAAAGTACTGGGCTGGAAAAATTTAGAATAACTTGCTATCGCCTCGATAGAAGAAGGGGTGATAGTACCCATGACACTGAACAACTTTCTCTAAGAAACCTATTGGAAATTCGCAAAAAGAAATTGGACTTTCCATACTTACAGCTGATCAAACCTTTTTATGAAAAGTCGAAAAACATTGCGAATTTCGAATATGTTTCTTATGGAAAGTTGTTCAGTACCATGGGTACAATAACCCCTTAAAGTAATGCAACTGTTTACCCTAACACCCTGTATAATTTATGGATTTTGACTTAGGTACGGGAGCTGGACATCGTCCGCCTATAATTATGGATGATGAAGAATATTTTTAGATGATTACTCATGTATTAAGTAAGACACCATTACTTAATACATGAGTAAAGCCCGGGTAAGATACTAGTATAGAGATAAAGACGCAATGTATACCGTATAGTAGTGGGTAGATATCGTGAAATAAGTAATGGTGTGGCCGATGGAGGTATCTCTCCGGGGGTCCTACCGCGGCCTACCGACGCTCATCACTATTCAATAAGCTCCATTTATTGAAATTACATAATTTGTGTGTGAATAATGACGATTGTGATGAATCTTCGTGGGCGATGCAAGCGACTTAAACCCGATTAACTTTTGACCGGCGCACGATATTAATAAGCTGTCCGCGGGCTTGCTCGCGTAATGACATGGAAATAGACTGGCGTTTGAGCTGTACCTACTTACTGCTGAGATGCTGAGAGCCTATTGATTTCTGACATCGCCTTATTTGAATGGATATTGTTTGGAAGAGTAAGTGCTTTAAATGTTTTTTTTTTCTATTTAACATGTTGAATCCTTTTCAATTTAACAAAACAAACGGCTATTGTTACATTTTTCCATTTAGAAACAAAATGAAAACAGCGTCTCCTAATATTATCAACTTGAAGAGGACATGTATACATAGGTAGTTTACGTGTTATGAATGGTGACATAAACTTAATTGAAACATTTTAGTTCTTCTCTCATTATTTATTGTAGGTAAGTATTAACTGTTTGTTTTCCACCAACAGTCCTTTACCTGGATTTACTCTCTATTTTAAAGCGATGTAGCGATAAGGCGGGTTTCCCATGCCTGGTTTTACCAAAACGTGGTTTCCAGTCCAGTTCCAGTCATCGGTTACTTACCGATAGAAACTTCAGCTTGCTATACTGGGTGTAAGGGACAGTCCGCCAGCCAGCCAGCACAGACTGAAACGTAAACTCAGACCATTAATCTGAACAACATTTTGAACAACTTTTGTATGAAACAGCAGATTTTTTCGTGTTTCCTGAGGTATGCTCCATAGTGAAAGATGGTCAGCTTGATGGTCTGAGTTCACCTTTTCAGTCTGCGGAGGGCTGTCCTTTTCGCCTTGTATAACTCTTTGAGCTTTGTAGGTCTCTCCGAACTACAAGACAAATTTCTTGATAAGGATTTGGGCTAAATAGTGGTGGTAAATAGTGTGGCTAAATAGTAATCTCTCTCTTTATAAAAAAGGTATTGCACCTATAAATTTTTATGCCTTTTCCTATTTTTCCTAGTCTATACTGACAAACTATAATTACTTATAGTCTTTTAATTCTCAAGTCTCGACCCATTCATACACGAAGCGTTGTTTAAAACATGCATCAAACAAAAACCAAGCTATTTTCGTCAAATGATTTATTACGGTTGTAAGACATTGCAAAAACATTCTCATTGTACATTACTGTAGCTTATGAATAAAACATAGTCAACATAACTATATGTACCTACCTATACTCAGTGATATATGTAGAAAGTCGTATGATATGTACAAACGATGCTCCCGCGCAGGCTCGGCTCGTTCGTTTACGATTTCCGAGAAAAGAGGTAAGGCACGACTCGCGAGCTTGTCTAAAAACGGTAAATTGTCAAAATTAAATTAGGTAGATGTGACCACACAAGAAATTTTAAGTGATAAGATATTTTTCTCGTTATTAAATTACACACAGTTTTATTTTTGTGATAAATAAGTTAGATCGTAAATAAATAAACCTCTACCTTAATACTTTGACTACTTATATAAGGACTAGTTACGCGTGTTATTCTACTAACAAACATTTCTGCCACTTTTTGGGGGCGAGGTAACATGAAATCCGCAACTTTGGATTTTATTCCCATATCTTTAGATTCTAATTTTGAACGTTAAAAATCATGAAAAGTAGTCTCGTGTGAACCCCAAACGTTCTAAGTACGAAATTATTGTTTCGCAATTATAGGCTGTCTCATTTAGTGATAAGGTATAAAATTGAATGTAAATGCACATGATTAATTGATCTTATACCGTGGCAGACGGGAAATGCTACCGCTAGGCTAGTCCTTGTAATAAATAGTCAAAGAGCTGAATATCATGTAAAGTTTAATTTTACATTGTAAACTGAGGTTGGACAGGTGTTCATAAAAGCGCTGACCTCGTCGTTTTTATGCGTAATTAGTATTCCGTACCAACCGGCAAAACGTTTGTTTCCATCCATACTGGAGCTAGGATTAGGTATACCATCATCATCATCATCTCAGCCGATGGACGTCCACTGCTGGACATAGGCCAAGGATTGCCATAACGACCGGTCCTGCGCTGCCCTCATCCAACGGCTTCTCGCTGCCTACACCAGGTCGTCGGTCCACCGTGTCTACCCACGCTGCGCTTTTCGGTACGCGGTCGCCACTCGAGAACTTTTTGAATGACCAAAATGTCTGGTCCTGACAATGTTACTCTATGTAATGCAATATTGTGTTTTAATTGTACTTTGTATATTTTGTTGTTTAAAAGATGTGTGTTGTAGAGTTTCTGGCCGCATCTTCTCTCAACGGAACACCTTTCGACGCGGTGGTAGAGACAAAAAATGACGTCAAAAAGCTATCTATGTGATATTATTTTGAATAAAAAATTTTTGAATTTTGAATTTTTTGGATTCGGCCCTATCGGTCATCGGTTCTGCGAGCAATTTGAGAGAGTATAATGCTAACGATAATAGTTCCTGAAGCCCGAGTGGGTTACTTACCTATGTGAGCGGTCCACTGAAACTTCAGCTTGCTATACACGGTGTAAGGAACAACCCTCCACAGACTGAAACGGTGAACTCAGACCATCGAACTGAACAACTTTCACTACCTCAGGAAAATAACAGCTGTTTCATACATTTTAGTCAGCAGTTTTGTATGAGGATATTCTGAATACCTGTACAATATTCAGAACATATACATTTCACTAGCAGTTCCTAAACACTGTCAAGCCAGTGTGACAAGTTGTAAGCCCGTCTCCAATAATATTTTTTACTGTTTTATTTTGTAGCAGTGAACACAATACAACGAAAGACCAGTAGTGTCACAAAAATAAGGTCATGAGTTTCTAAAAACTATTTGAGGGTAGTGGCTCAATGGGTCTGGGATTAAAAAGCTGCCCTTGACATGAAAAGTCAATAACCACCATACCATGGCGAACCTATGTCGAAAAATAATTGAAGCGAAATGGGTGTGTGATAGCTTATATTAATGCCTGATGCTCGAGAAAGAGATGGGGCGGCCTGAAACGACGCAAGCGTAAAACAAACTTTATTTAATTGTAATTGTACTATTTATGTAAGTTCAATTCTGCTCTAATCAAATTTTATAAAATATCAATCTCTTTTTTTTTTTAAATCAAGTCTCGTGTTTCTATTATTCACCGTTTAGCAGTTCCAAGCGTTTATCGATAAAGACGGAGCGAGGCTACTTTGGCTTGTTTTTCTATCGAGAAAATGTATCATAATCGTGTTTTGGCTCTAATCAAAACTTCAATTACAATTATGTTCAATTTACACATATCCGTAAATCATACTCCTACTGTTAGTACTTCATGATATATGACGCTTTGAAAAATCCTATTTTTTTCACATATCCTCAAGGTGGTTTCAGTCTATACAAAAGTTTGACGAGCAATTACGCGTAGACGGAATTAATAAAAGTAATATTTTATATAGGGAAAAATAGTTTAGAAAATCTAGTTGCCGCGTCACAAATAACATTTGCAATTTATAATATAATTACGAAGGTATAAAGCTTTTAACATTTTGTATGAAAAACTTCAAAGCTTTATATCTTCGTAATTATTTTATAAATTGAAAATGTTATTTGTTACGCGCCATCTAGATTTACTAAACTACTTTTCCATATATACAAAGTTACTTATATTAATACCGTCTACGCGTATTGTGCGTCAAAGTTTTGTATAAAATTGACCCCTCTGCAACCACCTTAAATGCAATACCTACAAATATTTATATGTGTTAGCTAGAGTAGTACCAAATACGCTAGTTGTAAAACGCGGTCTTCATTGTACGTGCAAGATAATGCAACGATAAAGCACAGCCTTGTGAAAGCATAATTACTAGCCCTTATCGATGGACACTCTTGACAATATCCCATTAAAACCGTGTTGTCAGCTCATCCCGGAGTTCTTAATTTAATTGACGTAATTAAAAAGGATAATATTCATAAATATCGGTAAGGCTCAGTAGTCGACAAAGGACATAAAACTGTTTTTAGGGTTGAATTCGGCAGCGGCCGCCCGCGGCGCGCTCACTCCCACAATTATGCCTCCGATGAATTCTTAAACAAACGAATGTTTACCGGGTTTTACTGCCCGAACATTAAGGGGACAGTCCTCGTAAACTCGCCACTTGATTGATAAACTCCCGCTCGTAAGTACCGACCTCTCATTACTGGTCTCGGCTACTGAACCACTTTGAAATCGCTGCGATTTCGCTTGTAACGTAATAGTTATGAAGTAGGCCCCTTAAGTGGGCAATATCAATAAGTTTCAGATGTTATGGTTCGCTGCAAAACCTGCTTAAAACCTGTTAGTGTAAATTCACTACTGAATTTTTGTTAAGTGACGTAAATCAGGCAAATAAGGTAAATTAAAGTTAACTGCTGCTGGTTGATAATTAATTAAGGATGATCGTCTTTCTTTAGGTTAACATCGCGTCTTACAGTTATGATTATGAGTTTTGGTAAAAATCTGTACTTAAGGTGGTTGCAGAGGGGTCAATTTTATACAAAACTTTGACGCACAATACGCGTAGACGGTATTAATATAAGTAACTTTGTATATATGGAAAAAATTGTTTAGAAAATCTAGATGCCGCGTCACAAATAACATTTCCTATTTATTATATTATTACGAAGATATAAAGCTTTTAAAATTTTGTATGAAAAATTTCAAAGCTTTGTATCTTTTTAATTATTTTATAAATTGCAAATGTTTCTAAAGATTTTCTAAACTATTTTTTCCATATATACAAAGTTACTTATATTAATACCGTCTACGTGTATTGTGCGTCAAAGTTTTGTGTAAAATTGACCCCCCTGCAACCGCCTTAATTGTAAAGCTCAACAACTACATTATGTTAATGATCTGTTCCACTTTTAAGATAATAAAAAAAGAATAGCTAAAGATAGATTGTACAGCGATATGTGAATTTGAATCATTTAGTAATCCGAGACATTCAAAGCAACAAATATATTGCTATAGATCGTAATAGTTGTCAGGAACGGACACTACTCCTGTGAATAACTTTTCGAAGCAGCACTCTATGAGACAGAAACTCGCAACCTCTCAAAGAAAACTATTTCGCCTCAATAAATGACACAAAATTAAGTAAAATTGCTTGAGTGGACGAGAAAATAACAAAAAATGTGTTGGATTTTGTTATCCACTTGGCAGCTGCTAATGTGTTCGAATTATACCTTTGTATACAGAGTGAAGAAAACATGAGATTTCGCGATTACAATATTGGTCTAAAAGTGAAAGTTGTAGATGATCAAAACACCCAATGTTCATGTTTGTTTGCTCTACATTAGGATCCAGACCGGACAATACCTCCTAGTTTCAATTAGCATGCACCAGAAATCATAGTAAGTTCCTACCGAATATTACCTGTACCACAGACCTAGAGTTGAATATGCTTTTACAAAATTTATGTATTAGCCTGTGATGACGAAGAAGCCCGTAAAGAAATACATAAAATCGTTCCACTTAAATAAAAAATACTGCCGCAATGTGGAGAAGACCAAATTACCATACAAATAACAATGCAAAAGTTAAAATCCCCTAGAAATACTGAAGTGCATAAAGCAAAAATCAACGGGGCGAACCTAGGTCATTAAAACAGTACAAAATGTCTCTAGCCAGACGTCTCAGTTACCTTACTTTTAGGCTAACTGTATCAAGATTCTCCGAATCCATGCCTATGTATCATCATGTCCGGTTAATTGGTAAAGTGGTGGTGGTAAGAGTGGGGAGTGGGTAGATTAATGAGTGGCTACCGCTGGCTTATCTGGCAGCATCTGGCGCATGACTGATCATCTGTCGTGCGCCTGCGCCTGTTTGGTACGTATTTGTAGTGCTGGGAGCATGGAGAGAAACATCGATTATTTATGTAACAGAAATCATAAAAATTTTGAGATAGCCGCATAAGTCATCTTGTATTTTGTGGAGTCGATAGCACGTCGAATTTTGACTAACTATAGTGGTGAAGACATTTTTCCAATCAGCATTAAAGGCTTACTGATGCCCTTGATGCCAGAAGAAAAAGGAGTTGGCAGAGATCCCGATTGTCCAGGTTGCGTCGGACGTATACCCATGTACGTCACTCGGGAAATCACTCTCCGTATATAGGGTCCTTCTTAATATGCTGACACTTTAGGGTATAATCAGACCATCAAACTGAACAACTTTCTTTATGGCACAAACATCGAAATCGCTAAAAAAATCTGATCTTCCATACCAAACTGCAAATCTACTCGAGCCAAATGTATGGGACAGCTGATTTTTTTTTCGCGATATCGATTTTGGTCACATAGAGAAAGTTGTTCATGGTCTGATCACACTCTTAAAAAAGTTTCAGCATATTAAGAAGGACCCTATATAATGGATGAGGTAGAAGGTGGGGAAGGGAAGTATCACTTAACTATTAAGTCAAAATGTATTTTAAATTTAAACATGTACGTGGTACAGTCCTTATTAAATACAAATAAAATAAGTATTGAAACACGCAGAGGCCCGTGATAAAAGATAATAACTTTTCGCACTTTGACTGAGTAGAAGTATTTGAAATCGGCCTTTTCTCACGAATCAGCAACCATATTTTTACTCCAACAAAATGGCCTAGTGCGATTTTTGTAACACTCTGTTTATAAGAACTTAAAATACTTTCAATATAATTAGTTCTAAATGTAGTACAATATAGAAAAGGATCAAAAATATTTAGTTTCAAAACCTAAATTAGCCATTAGGTACCTTTTTAAAGTGAAGAACTTTGTAAATGTCGGTTAAATGCTTTAACAGCCTTGTTATATAAAATCCCAAATTGATTCAGTGCATTTGCTAAATATGTAGTTAACAATTTTATTCTTTTTTGCGGATTCTCAAATGGATACGACAAAATAAAATAACCTGCTGAGTCGTAATCATAATATTATCTTATCCTAAATCTGTAGCATTGTAATAAATATACTCGTGATTGCATTTGTTCTTTACTATTTTTTATACTGATGGTTAATTTAGTTTAGAATTAGAATTAAACTAATCGTTCGCTCCAGATTAAAAAAAAATTGCAACTCTACTATATGGGAATCTCTAATAAAACGTTTTACGCATTTAGTTATTATGTATCTCTGTAAAAGGCTTACTCACGGGCCGTAGCCCGGACCTTTGGAAGGCTTGCGTGGGGACACAGGTCCAACACGTAGAGGCCCCTTTGAGACACTTTTATCTAAATGCGATGGGATGCACTAAGAGTGGTCTATCTCTGAATGCATTATGGAAATGCACCAGAAGACATACCACATTCGGTGCAGAGACTATTGTAGAAAGGGCAGAAAACTACTACTAGTTATTATTATTATTATATTATTACATCAGCCGTCGCTGTCCCATTGTTGGGCAAAGGCCTCCCTCCGATCTCTCCATGCGTCCCGGTTTTGCGCTTCGTTAGGCCAGTTCTTTAGGAAGCTATCGATTTCGTGGGATTGGGCTGGACATTTCTGCCGCATGCCAGACGACCTGTGGGCCAAAACTACTACCAACTGGTCCCCAGCAAAAGGAAATCGGCGTCGAGGCAGACCAAGATAAAGGTGGCATATAGTTATTGAACATTATTTTTATTCTTTGCTATTAAAGGTATGTATTTTTTTAGTAATATTCGGGATGCTAGCAGCCGTTTTTACCTCATAATGTATTTGGAATAACAAGCTATTTACTATTTACAAGCATCAAAACATAGTAAGTTAAAAGTATTTTATATCTTGTAGGACCTCTTAAGAGTGATATGAACATTGCTTTATGTTTTTTTTTAATACCCACATAATCTATCTATACCATAAATTATCTATCTAAACTATTATAAAACTGTAACAGAAAGTGTGTCTGTACATTGAAGATATTAACAAAAAAAGTAACGATATACGTTTTTAGGTGTCCCTGATTCCATATCAGCAATTTTTGGATTTTTTTTGTCTGTCTGTTTGTTTGTGTGTTTGTTTGATCAAACATCACGCAGAAACTACTGAACTGATTTTAATAAAACTTTTTTTGTTTGATAGCTTATGATCTGTCTTAAAATCTGGTATATAATTTTTGCGAACGAAGTTGCGGGTTAATTCTAGTATTCCATAAATTCACATCGATATAAAGATACCACACATATTTGTGTCCACCACTACACTACACTACCGACTCGCTCGTGATATGACATGGACGGCTTTACTTCCAAGAAGTCATATTCATCGAATACCTTACGGGCACCGTACTTTTTTCATAGTTTTATTGCATTCAAATATTTTTGTTTAGATTAAACGACGTTTAGGCAACAGATCGGTACATTAGGATTAATGTTGTACATTTGTCCCATTGCTGTGGGAATCGGACACTGAATGGACGTTCAATAGATGTCTTGATGGTTGTTACAGAGATATCGGTTTCGTTGGTTGATCGTTTTATACAGGCTCCTTCATTACGCGTCTAAATTCAAGAGCTTACCTATTGGTGTACAATGAGGTTCCAAGAATTTAATTTGGAAAGTTTTTGTTGGGTTTTGATTATTATCGTTGCACTGTGTAGTCTCTACGGATGGCTAGAATAATATAATGTACGAGCGTTAACCCGCGACTTCGTCCGCACAAATTATATACCAGATTTTAAGTCAGATCATAAGCTATCAAACAAAAAAAGTTTTATCAAAATCGGTTCAGTGGTTTTTGCGTGATACTCGTTCAAACAAACAAACAAACACCCAAACAGACACACAAACAAACACACAAACAAACAGACCGACAAAAAATCCAAAAATTGGTGAAATGGAATCAGGGACACTTAAAAACCATATCGTAACTTTTTTTTGTTTATATCTTCAATGTACAGACAAACTTCCTGTTACAGTTTTATAATAGTATAGATAGACGAGCGTTAACCCGCGACTTCGTCCGCACAAATTATATACCAGATTTTAAGTCAGATCATAAGCTATCAAACAAAAAAAGTTTCATCAAAATCGGTTTAGTAGTTTTTGCGTGATACTCGTTCAAACTAACAAACAGACAGACAAAAAATCCAAAAATTGGTGAAATGGAATCAGGGACACCTAAAAACCATATCGTAACTTTTTTTTTGTTAATATCTTCAATGTACAGACAAACTTCCTGTTACAGTTTTATAATAGTATAGATAGGGTAGAGTCCTTCTTAAAATGCTGATGGTTTTTTAAGAGTATGAAAAGACCATCAAACTGAAAAACTTTTGCTATAGAAGCATAGTCGAAATTCTTTCATACAAAAATGCAATCCTTCTTGACCCGAATGTATGGAACAGTTGATATTTTTTTCGCGATTTCGATATTGGTTCCATAGAGAAAGTTTGACGGTCTGATCATCTTCTTAAAAAACTGTCAGCATATATTAAGAAGACTATGAACAATTTTTACTATGATACCAACACTGAAATCGCGAAAAAAAATCCGCTGTCCCATACAAAACTGCAAACATAACTCGACTGAAATGTATGGGACACCCGATTTTTTTTCCTGATTTCAATATTGCTCCCATAGAGAAAGTTGTTCAGTTTGATGGTCTTAAGCACCCCTTTAAGTAACTGTCCCATTTTATGTTACACCCTGTATACCTACTTCCTATTTAAGGTGGTTTCAGTCCATACACACGTTTGACGCACAATACGCGTAGATGGAATTAATAAAAGTAATATTTTATATATGGAAAAATAGTTTAGAAAATCTAGTTGCCGCGTAACATAATATAATTACGAAGATATAAAGCTTTTAAAATGTTGGCTGAAAAATTTCAAAGCTTTATATCTTCGTAATTATTTTATAAATTGCAATTGTTATTTGTTACGCGGCATCTAGATTTTCTAAACTATTTTTCCATTTATACAAAGTTACTTATATTAATACTGTCTACGCGTATTGTGCGTCAAAGTTTTGTATAAAATTGACCCCTCTGCAACCGCCTTAAGAATAGAGTTTATTTCTGGCCACGGTCAAGATCTGAACGAAAACCTCTATATTAAAAAATATAACCCGAACTGACCCGGCTAATTCGACTTGTAATCAGAACTTATAAATAAGATACAACGTTAAATTGTAGATACATTAATTGTTTATTTTTAAATTTCGGGAGTCTTGCCTAGAGACAAGTGGATTGATAAATCTGTTGTCAGTTAACTTTGATCGACGACGTCTCTCTGATCCAGTCAGTAACCTGAACTTAACACTTTCAGTCGTATGCTTTATTAAATAAAGTCTTTAATAGTTCAGCTATACTTGCGTTGCTTACTCTACCAACTACGTATATCTATGCTACAGCTGTGGTATGCTACTGGATTTAGTTTTATTGCATTCAAGAACATTGAATTTTGTGGTAATCAATTTAAGTATCAATTTTAAAAAAACTGTCGTGCTGAGGTTTAGTGAGTTTTGGACATCAACCTTCGGTACGCTTGGTCCGAAAACTGCCACCCGTCCTTGAGTCCCAAATTCTTGCTCTTGCTTAAGCTTGCCTAAAGTACTAGTATTTATTCTGTGCCTAAAGGTAACTCATTGAAATAAATATTTCTTTCGGCTGAACTAAACATGATTCTATTATAATTTACTAAGACTCAATAATTGTAATGGTGCTTTCTTGCTTTTTGTTGTAAGTATTACAGCTTACAGAATCCTTCTTAATGTGCTGACGGTTTGTTGGGGTTGATCATAATATCGAAATGAACAACTTTCTCTATGGGACCAATATCAAAATTTGGAAAAAATAATACGCTCTTTTATACAAAACGCAATCTATTCGACCCAAAATGCTACGGGACAGCAGACTTTTTTAGCGAATTCGTTGTTGGTTCCATAGAAAAAGTTGTTCAGTTTGAACGTCGGATCATCATCTTAAAAACCGTGAGTATATTAAAAAGGACCCTGTGTACAGATTTTTAAAACGAGCATACCAGAAGCCTCTGCAACATAATTAATTGTACATTTAAATACAAAGGCTAATTTAATAAGTGACTCGACTTCCAAATGTCAAAGCCATTCAAATAAAAAAAGTAAAAGAGAATAAAAGAAGGATGGCGCTCGCGCAGAACAAACAAACAGAACGCCCAGCGCGGTGTCATGGGAAATGTGACTTTTTATACTTCAAATAAATTGGGAGTCATTTTTTATGTTTTTTTTTTCTCGTGAGGTACAATGGGTGGACACAAACGACTGTTAGGTAACATTTTTAACATCATTATAAGTGAAAAGCAGTGAGTGATGGTTGTGCTCGTGGACTCGTTACGGACGCTTATGGGTTGCTTTGCTACTTCTAGGAACTTGGACATTGTTTTTTTTTTTGTAGAAGCTTTGTATAGCTAAAGCCTGAATACAAAATTGATGTGGTCTCTGAAAATGCTACTTAAATCAAATAAGGGTGTTTAAGTCCTCACCACGTACTTACTTCCAGCTTAGAATGGGCCTACCCCTTTTCTGCCTAAGGGTGTTGTACGAAGTGACTAACAGATAATGTTTCTTAACACTTTAACACATTCGCGGACAGGGAACGAGACACAATAGAACTTTTATTGTTATGACTGCTATAGCCGGTCACTGTCCGCGAATGTGTTGACTGCTGACGACCGACGTTGTAGGTCAACAACAAATGTCCGCGGTGCGCACGACTCGCCCGGTGAGTCAGAATTGTAAAGCATTTCACAGCGTTAGAACTGCTCGAAGATCATTGTTTTGAGCTTAGCAGCGAAGGTGTTAAACAGTGTTTTTGCAGGTGAAAGGCTTGTCTCCCAATCCATCCTGGAACCTTAAATATGGTAAAAGTATACACATGCCACAACTGCGGCCGTAGCATGGCAGCATGATGTAGCGCTAACGCGCCTTAGCTCTCTTTCTATTTGTGCGCGAACGAACGAGATAAAAGGCACGATATAGTATTACCACGCATCATGCTACGGGCGCTGCACGATTAGTAGGTTGTTATAGTTTTAGCGATATACAGGGTGGTCGAGTTAAGGTGGTCCAAACGAAATCAGTTTGAGCAGACCATCAAACTGTACAACATTCTTTATGAGACCAACATCGAAATCGCGAAAAAAATACTGTTCCATACAAAACTGCTAACTACTCGACCCAAATGTATGGGACAGCTGAGGTCTATTGTTCCCCACATAGAAAGTTGCTCAGTTTGATGGTCTACTTCACCTCATTTCATTTACCACGCATCATGCTACGGGCGCTGCACGATTAGTAGGTTGTTATAGTTTTAGCGATATACAGGGTGGTCGAGTTAAGGTGGTCCAAACGAAATCAGGTTGAGCAGACCATCAAACTGTACAACATTCTTTATGAGACCAACATCGAAATCGCGAAAAAAATACTGTTCCATACAAAACTGCTAACTACTCGACCCAAATGTATGGGACAGCTGAGGTCTATTGTTCCCCACATAGAAAGTTGCTCAGTTTGATGGTCTACTTCACCTCATTTCATTTGGACCACCTTAACGACTTTGACTTTGACGACCTACGTCGTAGGTCAGCAACAAATGGGCCGCAGTCACCGCAGTGCGCACGACTCGCCCGGTGAGTCAGAATTGTATTGCATTCCACTCCACAGTGTTAGCACTGCGCGAAGATAATTGTTTTGAGCTTAGCAGCGAAAGTATTAACTCGACCACCCCCTTAGGGATTATAGTCGCGTTATTATGTATATAATTTCAAGTTATTTCTAACGATAAGTTTAACTGAAATTATTATAACGTAACATATTAAAACTGAAGCGAGGATTCGTTATGTCGCAATACTCATTTCCAGATTTTTTTTCCTCCTTCCTAAAATATGTTTAACTAGATGCATGTATAGACATTATTAATAAATACTTCCGTCAATCTTGATTAAAAGACAAAGGGATTGTAAACAAAAAACTGGCATTCCATAAGCGATTGGGCCGTGGGAGAGCACCCCCCGGGGGGGAAAGACCCTTGCCCCCGGTAGCTCCGGAGCCCCCCCACCGGCCTTCTTGTCACTTGCAGGCCCTAATGGTCCAATGCATGATAATTAGGGGATAATTCTCTCATAATAATTATAAAACCTCTTTAATATTATTAAAAGATTCATAAAATTATGTATTATTGCTGTTGTTATTGGGTAACAGTTATGTTTTATAATTTGGCGTTCAGTGAACCTTTTCTGTGTAAATTCATCATCATCATCACCATCATCAGCCTATACAAGGTGTTACAAAAATACATATAAACATTTAAGGGGTGGTTTAGAAATCGCGGAAAAAAAATCGGCTGTTCCATACTAAACTACAAATCTACTAGAGCTAAGCCTAAATGAATGGGATAGCAGATTTTTTATACCGATTTCGATGTTGATCCCATAGTGAAAGTTGTTCAGTTTGATGGTCTAAATAACCTCCTAAAAGTTTTAAATGTTTATTTTTACTTTTGTAACACCTTGTATACTTCTCACTGCAGGCAAAGGCCTACCCTTGGAGAGGGTGTATTCCACCACCTGTCAATCCGCATTGAGTGGATTGATGGACTGCACGTACGCTCAAAATTTCTTCTTCAGCGCATGCAGGTTTCGTCACTATGTTTTCCTTCACCGTTTGAGAGCAGTCAGTATTTCGTACATAAGTTAGAAAAACTACGTACACACGGCGACACATCAAGCTATACAAATCCAAAATAAGCTGGCCGCGCGTAGGTCGCGTAACGTATAAGGTCGCGTGGCCAGCTTATGTTGGTTTTGTATAGCTTGATGTGTCGCCGTGCGTACATGGCATGGCATGTCGTCCGTGCGAATTCGAACCCAGACCCTCATGATTTAGTGACCCGGACCCTCTTTGTAAATTAAGTACCTCAAGTATAATAAGACTTTTTACATAGTATGATAGAGTAGTAAAGTTATTTTACTAGTAAAAATAATATCATGAAGTTTAGTATTCCTATCTTCTTTGAATGAATGAACGAATGAAATATACCAACTTTTATCAGGGTGTAAGCTGAGTAAGTGCTATTGAGACTAGAATACACCGTTGCCTAAAAGCATTGCCTACTATTTTCTGCCAATCTTCCTACCAAGAGGAAAAAAATTGGCAATTGGGTGAGGCAAAAATTGGTGGGAGGCATTTTTGTTATATTGTGCTATAAGGCGAACATTCACAGACCAGCAGGGCTAGCATGCCACCCACAATAAAGCGTTTAAACGAGAAAACCGTCATGCGCGCTCTCTCTGGCCTACGTAAAATAATAAAGATTGAGGCACATCTCCATTTTTATCGTTTTCTCGGGGGTGGCATGCGAGGCCTACAGTAAGCGCTCTTACAGTCGCTCTGGCGACCGCAAAGTGTCGCTCTAAGCGCTCTTACAGACGAACGAAACTTTGCTTTCGCAAAGGGTCGCTCGACTGTCCCGCTACCCACGGCGACCGGAAAGTCTAAGAGCGCGACCCTCTGCGACCCAAGGCGACCGCAAAGTGTCGCTCGTCTCTAAGAGCTCTAAGACATTTAAATGCAAAAAAAAACCCGTTCGTTTGATTTTACTTTTACTCTTACCTTTTTGTTTCTCAGACAAGTAACGTTCATCACCTAACTAAAATATGTCAAATATTTAAACTTCAGTCATTTATTTTTTTACTCCAAAAAAGTCTTCGAATTCGAACCCCTAGCCGGACCAAAGATCGACGAGATAGACAGTTGATGTTCGTTTTTTGCCCCCTAGCTATAAAACTACCATAACTATCAACCATATTAAAGCTTCGACAGATATATCTGGGACGGGCCGATAAGAGATGATAAAGTAATGGTTAAGATAGAGCCCATTGCTACCGAATCTGATAGGACACGGAAGCTGGTCCAGCGGTCACTCACACTACACCGTTTAGTTTATTGAATTCCATTCTACTGGTCAGAGTGACATGTACGCACACGTTCCAGCGAGAGAAAAAACCAACTACTTAGAAGCTATGTGAAAAAAATAGGATTTTTCAAATTACTAACAGTAGGAGTATGATAAGCGGATATGTGTAAATCTATACTATTATAAAACTGTAACAGGAAGTTTGTCTTTACATTGAAGATATTAACAAAAAAAAAGTTACGATATGGTTTTTAGGTGTCCCTGATTCCATTTCACCAATTTTTGGATTTTTTGTCTGTCTGTTTGTTTGGGTGTTTTTTTGTTTGTTTGTTTGAACGAGTATCACGCAAAAACTACTGAACCGATTTTGATGAAACTTTTTTTGTTTGATAGCTTATGATCTGACTTTAAATCTGGTATATAATTTGTGTGGACGAAGTCGCGGGTTAACGCTAAATAATTGAAGTTTTGATCAGAACCAAAACACGATTAAGACACATTTTCTCGATAGAAAAACAAGCCAAAGTAGCCTCTGTCTTTAGCGATGAACGCTTGGAACTGCTAAACGGTGAATAATTGATTTAAAAAAAAAGAGATTGATATTTTACAAATTGTGATTAGAGCAGAATTGAACTTACATAAACAATCACAATTAAATAAAGTTTGTTTTACGCTTGCGTCGTTTCAGGCGCGCGCGCTGCCCCATCTCTTTCTCTCGCATCAGGCAGTAATATAAGCTATCACACGCCCATTTCGCTTCAAATATTTTTCGACATAGGCCCTTAAGTACACTCCATAGAGTTTGATTTGTCTACAATTAGCTACAAAATATTTTGAAGCTAAATAAATAGTAGACAAATCAAATTCCCTAAAGATTATTATCTTTAATAAAAAGGAAACCGAGATAACTGTTTTATTTATTAATAAAAAGGAAACAGAGATAGCTGTTGCTTGCGACTTTGTCTGCTCGTTGACCTTAAAAACGTAACCTACCTATATGTTAGTTAGTCCAAAACAAAACTGAACAACTTTTTCTATGGCACCAAAATCGAAATCGCGAAATAAAAATCAGCTGTTCCATACAAAACTGCAAAGCTAACTCGGCATATTCTATCCGTGTACCAATCCAAATCTTTTATGCATGAATTGTGAGACACAAACATCCAAAAATACAAACTTTCGCATTTATAATATTAGTAGGTACTATTATGATATTACCTAGATTCACTCGTTTTCACTTATCTGAATCATATTTTCATACAATAAAATATATGAAATTGACTTGCTTCCTCAGTTGTCCTTCCTTATCATGTCTTGTTCAGGGCAATCTCCATAAAGAACCTAAGCTTCTTGCATATTTTGTGAGTTAGCTGCAGAATAAATAAATTGCCATTTTACAACGCTGACATCGCGGCAGCTAATTTTATTAAGTACCGAACGCTCATACGCTCTCCTGCCAAAGGCCTAATCTAAAAGCCATCAATATGCCGTTATCTAGAACGGGCGTTCGTAAACCAAGAATACGGTCCATAAATGAGTTCACAGAACGTCGCTGAAAACCCTAATCGCTGTTGGAACATACACGGGGAAGAAACAACCAATATTTATAACGCTAAACATAAAATACCACAGTAAAACGATATTGTAGGACGAGTTTATGCTAATCGGCAATAAAAATAATAATAAAACTGTGACCTTCCTGCTCTCCGTTCCGTTATTAAAAGCGAGATGGTGTTTTAGTTTACGCCGCGTAATGTATTAGGAATAAGTTTAAATATAACGAGCGTTAACCCGCGCCTCTGTCCGCACAAAATTTATACCAGATTTTAAGTCAGATAATAAGCTATCAAACAAAAAAGTTTCATCAAAATCGGTTCAGTAGTTTTTGCGTGATGCTCGTTCAAACAAACAAACAAACAAACAAACAAACAGACAGACAAAAATCCAAAAATTGGTGGTATGGAATCAGGGATACCTAAAAACCATATCGTAACTTTTTTTTGTTAATATCTTCAATGTACAGACAAACTTCCTGTTACAGTTTTATAATAGTTTAGATTATTAATCTCTATTTTCGTCTTATCGTCAAACTAGGTATAGGTATTAGGTGCCTATCTGAATCTGCATGGTTTCTGATAGTCTAAGAATAAACTCGTGGTACAATTATATCATTAAACATGTTATACAGGGTGTAACTGCCTCCGTGGTCTAATGGTTAAGAGCATTGGCTCTCGACACGAAGGTCGTGGGTTCGATTCTCACAGGGGACACCTGGTGAAATGTCACTTTGTGCGTTTTTCCCCAGTTGGTTAGGATCTTGCAGGCTGAATCACTTGATTGTCTGAAAAGAAAAATGATTCCGTGCTTCGGATGGCACGTTAAGCCGTTGGCCCCGCTACTATCTCTGGTGGTAGAAGTCTTTACATAAAAACCAGCCCAGCAATTCGGTCATTAAGTAGAAGCACATTAGTCTCTTTATTTGTCCAAATCATTCATATTTTTTACGTTTTGTCCTTTGTACCTTAAACAGTTTTTAAAACGTGTTATCATGTAATTGGCGCTATAAACATTTAAATGTTGCTGTATTAGAGATTAAGTAATTTGCTGTTTGATAACCAATAAAGATAAATAAATAAATATTTAACCTGTATTGGTCCTACCTAAGCTTAATCTCCCACAGTTTGAACTTTATACCTACGGTTTATAGCAATATAACTATGATTGTAATTCTAACACATCAAACACTGGTCATGTATTACACAAACTAAATTATTTTAATGCTTTTTGCTTTCAGGGGTCATACGGTTTCTTAGTCTTCAACCGATCATCTAATCTCGAACACAGGTAGCCTATCAAAGAATCTGGCGCACGTTCGATCCATTCCGGTTATTAATGAACACGGACCATTTTCGAATTTCGCCGCCGCTCGGACAGCGTATTGACAGCCGATTATTTATCAACGTCCATTTGACTACTCGAAACATCGCCCGAGTATTGCAAACATTCGAATTTATATTCAAGGAGGCACCTATTTAATACGTTTTCATAACTAGTTTTATGATTCATAGAAACAATAATGAACTCAAACGAATCAACCGCTCATTTCTTTGTGTGATCCGTAAATAGTGTGCATGTTTTTCTTCGGCTATCCATCAATTGTATAATCATAACAAAGTGGTCGGCAGCTCAGAAATTCACTTTATATAGTTCGTAAGTGGCATGCTAATCGTCGTCTAAAACGCAAAAACGAACCTTCGCCGGAAAAGCAGTCCGGGCGTATCGAGGGACCGCGGCCGCAGCCCGCTCCCGCCGCAGCATTACGATTAATTGATGCTAATTAATAAATTAATTAACCATGTTAATACGACGCTTGAGCGACTCCGCTTTTTCTTCTGCCACGTTCGGTACGTATTTGTCTGGTACTATATTTTTATTACCACCCCAACATTCCCGTTTTTGTTAGACTCTGCGAACATGATCCCGTCCGGTCGGTTTTATTAATTTTCAAATTAATTTATTAAAATTAATTATGTGCATGAGATGAGCCGACAGAACTCCTAATTGGGAGTAATGTTATGACAGTCATTCATATTTTAATGATTGAATCGATGCGGCGTTTGATCGTAATTTATGTCATACTTTCTCATTAGTTTTCGCGATAATGAATGTGAGGAGCGTTTTCGTGGAGGTTTTGTAGCGGGCGAGGAACTTTGTGTCGTTAAGATAAGCGAACGAGCTTTGATGCTTTTCTTATTCGACTGTACGGAAAAATTTCATTATCAGCCTTATTAGCCCTTATGTTTTTTGTTTCAACACATTATTGTTGTACAAATGTGGTACTTAAGATTTTTACAACTGGACGGAAGCCTTATTAATATTTCTCAACTCACAAACATGTGCCTGCTATACACGGAACGGAAGGTCCAGGAGTGCGATGTTTGAATCTCATACGTTGAACTCAGCAAAAAATATATGTAGATATGCATCTTTCTACTGCTGATTTAACTTTCAAAAATCATACTTCAGTATTGCGATTTTTGAAAGTCCAGTCAGCAGTAGAAGGATGCTTATCTTCATACTAATTTTAACATTGTCAACTGCTGAGCTCAGCGAATGAGTTTCAAAAATCACACACCAGCACATTATTTTCCTCGATGAAAGCAAGGACAATTGATACTAATACATAAGGAAGGATAACTAGATTGCCCGTCAGTGCGTTGGGTGGGTGATAAATAACTCAGCCAATAACACCCTTTACCCATCATTGCCTTTTGATTTAGTTACCAATATAAAAGACAAAATTTTACAACAAAATAATTTTATTTCAGACACAGTCCATAGATTGTTAGTATGTTGTTTAAGAAAGACGTTTGCGTTGTTATCAAAATGCAACATTATTGCTGAGGTAATATAAGCAGCCAACTAGCTTCATTATTAATTTTCTTACTTATACACCAGCTAGTTAGAAGAAATCTGCAATTGGGTGAATGCATTTTTCTAATTTTGAGCGATAATAATAATCATCTAAGTTAATCTTACTTTATTCTCTAATATTTCATTTTGGCTAAAGTTTGTTTTCTCAAAAATGCATATACCTAAAAATACTCGTTGTACAAACCGATTTTTTTTTTATCTTTTTTTATGTTTCGCATGTTCATTCAATAGCAAACTAGCATGTACTTCCTACTAAGTTCAATTGTTAAACTGGGGAAGTCTCTGGTTCCTGAGTCACAGTACTACTACTTGTAGTATGTACAATATCGGGAGACAGGGACTTAACAGTAAATGCAAAATGGTTGTAACATATTACCTATGTCGTATATTACTGTTAAGGGAAATAAAAAAAATAAATATTATTATATTATTATTTGCGTTTTTTTTTTGTTTATTTTGCATGGGGTTGGTCAAAGGTCAAAATCTAATGCATAGGCTCTAAAGGCCAAATAAAATGTACCTGGAACTGTCGAGCATGCATATGAATCGATAATTATCGAGCATGTTATGAAGATTATGGATGTTGAAGAAGCACACATCTCTCGTGTGTCAGAATTGTATTAAATAGGAATGTGGCCATCAATTTGTCTTTGCCAAACAAACTCTGACGTACAAAGGCGTGAGCATATTAGGTATTATTATGTATGTAGTACTATGAAGGGTATTCCCTTATACCCTTCATAGTATAAAAAACAAAACAGCCAGGCAAATACTAAAACGGTAAATTCAGACCATGAAACTGAACAACTTTCACTATATAGAGCCAACCTCAGGAAACATGCAAAAAATCAGATGGTCCATACATAACTGCTTTACCTAACCTACCAGATTCAAATGTACGAAACAGCTGTTTCATCACCGTTTCAGTATTTTCCTGGCTGTCTCTTTCACCCTTTTATGTATCATCATCATCATCATATCAGCCATTAAACGTCCACTGCTGGACATAAGCCTCCCCCAGAATGGGGGGATTTGCCATAATCGCCACGCTTGGCAGGCAGGTTGGCGATCGCAGTTGGATTGAATGTGTGTACTCAGAGGATGCTGCTGCCCGTCTTCTGGTAGATCCCTTAGTGGCCTTTTATGACACCCACGGGAGGAAATGGGATGGTGCTATTCTTAGCCGACACCACACGGACTCTGTTTATGTATACAGATAAGTAATTAATTGTAGTCCGTTGTGTATAAAGTTTTGAACTTATCTTTTTGGAACTATTATGCTAACACATTCAGTTAACTTCTTTTTTCAAGAAACTGGAAAAGCAAATCAAGACTACACTATTTTGTAAGTTGAGCGTAATTTTAAACTACCTTTTTTTATTTTAGAAAATTGTTAAAGCCACAGTGCGCACGCGCACGCCCTTCCATTGAAGTCTCGCCGCCGACACATCGCGAGATGGTCACAAGTACGTTGTCACGTAGTCCCTGACTACCGAGAAATGCACTTATTTCCCAGAATCCACCTTGTTCCTACCATGGAACATCTAGGTATCTTTCTACATCTAGATTTAGAAATTACAGTACGTGATAGACCGAGCGTGTGGGTGTGGGCTTTACATCTTTGTTTTGTTAGCTTTGTTACGAAACCTTCATGATCCTGCTGGATTTTTGGTTTAAAAATTATATTTGATCAAAAATCTCTAAAATACGTAAGATATGTTTTAGTCATAAAAAATACAGGGTGAAATTGATGTCATTAGCATCATTTTAAACTAAGAGTCTACCCATCAAACTGAACAACTTTTACTATGGGAGCAAACCGATCGGAAATAAAAAAAAATTTGCTGTTCCGTACTAAACTGCAGCCGCCGCCGCGCTGCCTACTCGACCCAAATATATGCAACAGCAAATTTTTTTTTGCTCCGATCCGTTTGCTCCCATAGTAAAAGTTGTTCAGTTTGATCGGTAGACTCTTAGTTTAAAAAGATGCTAATGATATCAATTTCACCCTGTATATCTAATCCCCTGGTACTGGTAACTTCAATTGTAATATCATTAATAGATAAGTTTATCTTACGGTTGTTCAGCCGTGAAGTATTTATTGGCGAAGCGGGATTGAGTTGTATGTTTTCGGAATCCTTGTAACGTGTCATGTAATGAAACTTTAATCCTTACTATAATACCGGAAGAGGTAAAAATGGTGAGATCTGCTATATAAGTTTGGTAGATCCTTAGAGAGCTCGTTACAAGGATTCCGAAAACGATGTGGCTTTATTTTGTTCCATACATATGGTATGGTAAATGTGGTGGTAAAAAATATACTTACTGCAGTCTTGATAAGCATGGCAGTAATGCGATCAGCTGACCTGTATACTTTATTATACAATTTAAATATATTATTTACAAACGTTTTAATCTGTCCAAGAGGACGGAGAGAAATTTTACAAGAGTTGAAAACTTTTACAACAAATCTTTATTTAAGTAAGCAGCATGCTAAATGTTTGGTATCAAAACTTTTTCTACGTTAAAAGAAATTAGAAAACCAATACCAATCGACCACAACAAATTTCCCTGGTCTCGAAGAATTTACAAGCAACTCTCGAGCACGCGTCCCGGCGACTATCGAACATAAATACAAAATGCGCTGGCACATAATATAACGAGTATAGGGGGCCAATTTAACAGACTTATTGTCTCCGACCGGCTACAATGCTATACACGGAGACACAAAACGAACACAACGAGGGAGACCCCGAGTCTGCCGATACAAAACAATGGTATTTAATCAACGATGATAAATGCCGTATTCGAGCACGTTTTTTAACGATACAGCCGTATTGTTTTGGCGGGAGCTTACCGTTGAATACGGAGATAAGTCGCCGCTGAGAGTGGCTTAGCTGACAAATTGGAATAAAAGGAATATTTATTCGTGTAGGGTTCTTGGTTCGTGCGAGCTGAAGTCGGATTCGGTTGCTATTCTTAGGGCTCTTGGAGATTTGCGAGATGGTCGTGTCAAATTGCTAGTCTGTAGCGCTTGGTCAGACACTGTATTTTGTTACCAGTAGACATTAGTCTTCATACTGTGTCTAAGAGTATCAGTTGAGATAAGTTACATGACAATAAATTTCATATCGCCCTGGCTGTTAATAAATTCGACGATTGCTACTCAACCTTACTCAACAACACAACCACGATAAAAACTAAAAATTCTTACACCGCGTAAAACCTGAGAAATTCAACGACAGCTTTTGCCATTTAATAATTTATTTATTGCTGCATAAGACATACATTAGCGTTGCAAATGTCCGACGGTTTCAGTTTTGTATAAATCACGATATTTTGTTGAAATAACGCGAAGGTAACGATCGGCATCTCGTGTTGTATGGGACTGTATGGGCAGGGGAACTGTTCGGAGGCGATCGTAAATTTGTGGCTAAGAACAGCAGGACGTCGTATTGGTACTGAAGGAAGGACAGATAGAGCAGCGTTTTGATTTATTACAATGCAAGGTTTTACAAGACTTTACTGCGCATGCTTCAATGGGGTTAGATGACGGCGGAAGACCTGGCTTGCTTGCTAGTGCTATTGTTTTGATGGAAAATATGATAGACAATTCGACTGAAGTTCCTTATTGCAGAGTACAGGTATTGGAGATCAAATATATGTTTCGGTTTGCACGAATAGTTCATCGTAAACAGGTTTTGTTAGAGCCGTAGGGGGGAAGCACGATCCCATCGTTGGGTTTACAATTTTTTAATAGACGTGTTAAGATTTAATACTGGGTTGAACTTTTACTCAGCGTTTTTAATTGTAACAAATCTTCAGACAATCCTTTTTCAAAAATGGCGACGAGCTCACTATCTTTGGACATAATTTGGACACTTCTCGTAAAATTAAGGAGTAGAAGTTAGGATATTTGGAATATGGTGTACATATTACTACATCTTCGGAGAATATATTTATAAGCAGAATTATCACAACACTTAGATACTAGTCACCTACCTAAGCTGTGCTGTGTGAACATTTGATTTCACAGCCTGCATGTTGTATGGAAGTTGTTTGTTTTGACCATTATAAAAAAAGAGTTCAGTAGTGGTCTGTGATTTTCGCTACGCTAAATAACTCTTATTGAACCTATCTATGGTTTGATCGACGGTTTTTCGCTATATACCATTACGTATAAAACTTGTAGGTACCTATGTAGATAAAAGCTATTGGAATCAAATGCAATATCGCTACACGTTTTTCAATTTCGCTTGAATGTTTTCTACTATTGCCTGTTTTCAAATTGCAACTTAAGGGCAGGTTCTTTCAAATCGACCTGTTTTTGGTTAAGTCTTAAGGCATGAAATAGTTGTTGTTTTATCCGGAAACCGGTTTTTTTTAATGTTCATGAACTGTTCTTGATTATTCTTAGGCTCAAAACACGAAAGTTATTATTTCTCTCGCTCATAAATCCATGCAAAGATAGGTAAGTTTATGACAATTTTTCAAGTTTTACTGAAAGATTTTTAACATTTCAAATAAAAAAAATACACTGAAAAATAGGACGTGACATTGTCTACATTATTCTGAGGCTAGTTTTGACCCCAAACACCCAAGAGAAAAGATATTGATGACAAATACGTTTTATTTGCGATCCTGCTTTCAATTGAAGTGGGATGGCTCATTAAGAAAGAGACGCTTGCACTGGGATAACCTGCCCTTAAAAAGCAAAAACTCGTTGCGAATTTTGTTGTTGAAAATCTTAATTTCATTTGTTAAATTTAAAAGCTAAGTTTTCTGTCCATTAGCTGTTATATTTGATTGTTCTGTTTCATTGCTACGCAAAACGTAAGGCGAAGCGTTAATTAAATCATATTTAATAATTAGCAATGTTATTACAAGATTCCACCTGTAAACCTGCATAAATCACTGGCCTCAACCCGACGGGCCCGGCACTAGTGGTGTGCACATCTACCGATAAGATTCCTTCAATCAAACAAAAACAATTATGTCCTGTGAGAATGTTGTATAATGTTTTGTAGAGATTCGGCGTCTAGACACCGTGTGGCATGATGCGTGCCGATAAATATTTATGCAATTTATTCATATTTGTTCAGGTGGTCCGGTGGTTGGTGTTTTGTGGGTGCAGTCTTGGTTTTGGTTGGGGATCGATTTCTGATAGGAAAATTGATGGAAATACAACATTTAAACTATCGGAACCTTTCAAATGTGCATTCATAATATAGCTGGTAACAAATGGCTGAAGATACATTTTTATGTTTGCCTCTTCTATGGGCGAATTAACATTGACGCTACGATATGGGGTCCTTAATATGCAGACAGTTTTTTATGGGGATGATCAGACCATCAAACGGAAATACTCTCTCCATGGGACAAACGTCAAAATTGTGATAAACACATCAGCTGTTCGATACAAAACAGCAATCCTACTCACACCCAAATGTATGGGACTTCAGATTTTTATCGCGATTTCGTTGCTTGTCCCAAATTTCCATTGCAAAAGTTGTTCAGTTTGATGGTCTGGCCATCCCCATAACAAACCATCAGCATATTAAGTTGGACCCTGTACAGTTGATTATTAAAAATTTTGACGTTTTTTTTTTTATGTTAATTAAGGGACTCTTGCTTGTGCGTTAGCACTGCATTTCCGCCAGTGTTTATGGGAGAATCTATCCCAATCTCAGGGATTGTTTTTGATCAAGAACAAGAAGAGATTGAGGATTGCGGAGCCTCGTGGCAGGCAAAAACGCGACGCGCGAAATCCACGCGAGACGAGTTCTCGGGTCAGAACCTGCCACGTGACTATGACAATGTGACAATGTGACAATGTTATTGCTTATGCTTGGCTACCCAAATTACTAGGCCACCTAAATAAAATCAGTCAACAAAAACAGAAACAAAACTGTACAGAATATAAGCAAAGCAAGCTGTCCTTCCTAATAAGCTGACACTTTTTTAAGGGGACAATCAAACTGAACAACTTTCTGTATCGGACCAACACCGAAATCGCGCAAAAAAAAATCTGCTGTCGTTTCGTTCATCATCCTTTTTTCGCGATTTCGATGTTTGGGCCATAGAGAGAGTTGTTCAGTTTGACGGTCTGATCATCCACTTAAAAAAGTGTCAACATATTAAGAAGAACCCTATATAATCCTCTATAGGTACAATAAATAGAATTCTCCAGCATTAAAACAAGAGTGAAGCTACCATATATGAAATTCTGACGCGAAAGAATATCAAAGCCGTTCGAGAAAAACAAAAGCTGATACAATAGGAGTTTCTGTATCAAACCTGAGAAGATCGGTTGTCAAATCTGGTATATCTTTTAGTCAAGGATCTCGAATCGGGCATCTGTGTTCTTCAGACTACCTACCATATAGACGTCTACACAGTATGAGGTGCGAAAATCAACATTAAAAAACTGTGATAAATTTTCTATTTTTCACATAGGCGTGGAATGTTCTGTGAAATTGTTTCTGCCAAGCTATGTATTACGGACCTGAGCTCAATGGTATCACCAAGGGAGGGTTAAGATTTTATTCTGCTTTGTCATACCTACTATTAAACCTTTACAAATTGTATGTATAATTGTACCTAGAATTCATATTGAACCCATTCTATATCGACAGGGTGAAATTTATATCATGAGCATCCTTTTAAACTAAGAGTCTACCCATCAAACTGAACAACTTTTAATATGATTACAAACCGATCGGAGCAAAAAAAAACCGCTGTTCCATGCATTTGAGTCGCGAACTCGCGCGTCGACATTGCAGTTTAGTATGGAACAGCAGATTTTTTTTGCTCCGATCGGTTTGCTCCCATAGTAAAAGTTGTTCAGTTTGATGGGTAGACTCTTAGTTTAAAAGAATGCTATCATCATCATAAAAAAGGAAAAAAAGATGCTATATAATCATATCAATTTCACCCTGTTTAATCTTGCCCCCCCTTCCCCTCTTTTCTTCATCATCTTTAATCATCATCATCATTTTACACGTTTTTGTCCCCACTGCAGGGGCACTAGCCTACTACCCTTACAGCGAAGATGTATGAGCGTTGGTCCACCACGCGTGCCCAATAATGCGCAGGACTAGTAGGTACTTCACTTATAAGTACTTTATCACAATTTCTTCTTTAACGTATTCTTTCACAACTTAAGAGCAATCGGAACAACTTACATGTACCTAAGTTAGGAAACCTCGTTGGTAAGTACCTACATGGCATGTCGAGCTGACGGATTCGATTCCAGACCCTCTCATTCTTTACCGACCCGCTCTTATTCTTTAATACGTTTCGTATTAGTTGTCTATAGGGTAGGTAGTCTAAGTTGTTCTGGTTGCAATAAATACGTCTGTTGAAGGGCAAAAAGGCGGGAATGCGCGGGATTCGGCGCGCCCGGCGGTCTCCCGGGCATGCGTATTGTCGTGACGCTTTTTCGAATTTGGAATCGAACGTCAAAGTTTATTGTTATTATGAGTTCTAGGTTTTTAGTTGTGAGTTACAATGTAATGCGGGCACTACATTCTCACCGAGAATAGCCGAGAACGAGAGAGTGGATGCCCTTCATTGTTCTCGTGGCGTCATAAGCCGTAGTAATTTTCCTTGAATGTTCTCGCCTAAAATTCTCGCCGAAAAGTTCTCTCGAGAGTAAAGTGCCTGCTTAACAATGATGGCAGGGTGTCAGTGCCTAGTTTGATTAATAAGAACAAATTAAGACTCGGGAACATTTTCTATTGATTTGAGATATGATAGGGGATTACCTATCCTACAATAATTTCCTGTTCACTTTTTGGTCAAGCAAAATGTCTACTAGAAACACTTAGATACGTACCTGTAAGCATTGAACAATTATGTATAGAAAAGACAACGCGAACAAAATTCATGCATCACGATCAGCAGTGCGGGGCGCGCTCTAGGGGCGTCGCGGTGTAGCACGCTCCCGGCACATGTTAAGTTAGAGCCCATCAGCTCAAACTAGTGTTACAAAAAATTTAGTCAGGGTATCGCCTCTAGTAGGTACCTAAACGCCTGTAGGTAGGTTACATACCTATTTCTGCCATTCTTATGATTGAGGTAATAAATTCAAACCATTGCCAACCTGAAGTATACAAGTAAAACATCAGTAACTTTTAATTGAACACGGAAACGATAAATCAAATGTACTCTTACTAACATTTGTAAAAAAAATCTGCGTTAGAATGTTTTTTAACCCTTTCCGTGCAGTTAGTTTGCGTGTCGAAGTGGAGTTGAGAACGTGCAACATTCCCTCGCGGCGTCGGCGTCGGCGCCGCTATCAGATGCGCGGGCGCACGTGACGGCATCCCGCCCCCTCCCCGCCTCCCCAACCCGCACCTTCCAAGAAACGGAGCATCTCTTCAGCTCTGCATGTCTCCACGTCCTTACCTCGTCTATTGCTGCTTGCGCGTGAGTCGTTTCAGATATGGTCTCGATGATGTTTGTTTTCAAGGGGGGGGGGGGGGGGGGGGGGGGGGGAAAGTTGACGTATGTTTTTATGATTGTGAATTCTCCATATTTGAGGCATTTTTCTTCAATGACTCATTGACAGTCTGAGGAGTTTTGACAGTCACATCAAAGAGAATGGATTCCCTAACACTCACACTCATTTGCAGAAACGCTCATTAGAGTTAGTCCTCCATTAAATCTCTTGCTAGCTTTAACTACGTCAACAAGACAAAAAATGACAGTAAGAGATTTAATGGAGGATTAACTTTAATGGGCGTTTCTGCAACTGAGTGTGTTATTATTAAATTTTAATCTCCTTGGATCAAGAAAAAAAAACTTTACTCAAAAGAGCCTTCAAAAGAATATCCTCAGGTCACTTTTCTAGTATGGCTACCTCCAGGAAGCTGGCATAGGTATTCTAAAATCCTTGGCTACCACACTCTTAAACAATTGATCTATGGTATTCCCATTTAAATATCTTTCCGATCTATTCAGTCCTTAGTTTTGATCTAATAACTTCCTCGATAAGTAAGACCTCTCTGGCGACTACAGATCGCAAAAGACTATCCACAATCATAAATCGGCGACGCGTGGAGGTCAGCCGGCAACCTTAGGACGCATCGGTTGAATAATTCGCGTTGTTGTTCGGCGCCGGTGTTAGCAATTGTCGCGCGGACACCGTTTTACGATAGCATCGTGCCGCCGGCGCCGCCAGATCTAGATCGCGGTGTCGGCGCGCGCACACCAAAGCCTGCCTGACTGTCCCTCGACGGATAAAGTCTTCACCGGCGACGGCGACGTACGGGTGCATGCACGAGGCATGCCTTTGAAAAACTCTGCGAACTATTCGCGGGCACGCTCGTGATGGCATCCTAGTGAAATAACATAGCTGCGGTGTTTTATTTAACGGGTCGGTCTTCATTTGTTTGTCGATTGGTATTCGATATCAAAGTCAAGTGTTGGCTTCATATGTGCGTGGTTCTGTTTGTGTTATGCTGCTTATTATCTCGTATAATACTTAGTTGGATCAAAGTTGCCTGATTGCCAGATGGATATAATAGAATATAGGGTCGAAAACGGTTTTTAAGGGGATGGGACCATCAAACTTTACATTACCTCTGGGACTAACATAGAACATTTGGGTCGAATACGATTGCAGATTTGTATGGACACACGATTTCGATGTTAGTTCTAAATATCAGAATAGCAGATGTGCCATACAAAACTGCAAACCGACTCCACTACAGAGAATGTCATAATGGTATGTTCAGTTTGATAGTCTGATCAATCTAAGGATCAACCCCTAAAAAACCGTCAGTATTTATTAAGAAGGAACCTACATACTCGTAATTCTAGATTTAAAAGTTAATTTAAAAAAGGGAAATATAAATCTCTGTGAAGTTTTGTAATTTAGCTAAAACCATTTCCATGGCAAGTTAGGTAGGTACGTACCAGTCATTGTATAATACTATTAGAAGAAATTCCGTTTTAATTCCGATTGCACCTGAATCGAATCAATGTTAAAAATGTATTTTTAGTTTTTTGTGCACCTAAAGATTAATAATCATTAAAACAAATAAAAAATGATGTCTCTAAAATGCTAACAAGCTATGGCTTTTTTGTCCTAGTAAAACTCTAAATCACTAATCGCGTTTACAAATTAAAAGCCTTTAATGACCAACTCGTCTGACACCCATATAAGTGTCAAACAAGTTAGTAGCCATTTAATTTCCATTTTAATACAAAAAATATGACACATTCACAACGAACGCAATCGAACGGAAATTATAGCCAATTGTTCAAACACAGGAATGCTATTAACAACTTTTTATAATTTGTAAGTCGTCACCACCAGTGTTGAATCCGTCACGTAGGGTGTCCAATCACTGATATGCCCAGTATTATACTTTTTCCAACAATAATTATGTCCCCGGCTCTGCGCTTAAAGTTTTTGGCCAGCCTTCCTGTGCAAGCATGTATTGGTCGACGAAATTTTAATTCATGCCGTTTGTATGTGAGAATTTCTCTTTGAAAGACGTGCTTTTCCTCGTAATGTCCCACTAAGTTTTTTACACATTCGTGTGTCCAACGGATCTTCAATGGCCATCGATCGATTTAAACTTTTTATTATAAGTCCTCATATTCGATTTCTAAAAAAAAATTAAATCCCCGGTCCTCCAAATTATAGTGTTTAAACATTTAATACAGCGCTAAGAAATGTGCGTAAAAGTTATAAAATCGTCCGGGTTTATAATATATGTAACACTGCCTCCTGGCGACCATTACTTAGGACCGGGCTTGTTATTAAATTCGGCCTTATTTATTTATTTATGAGCATGTTTATTGTATGCGACGTGATTTTCAAATTCTTGGTTACTCCATGCTGAATTTTGTATCTTTTTTTACAGAACTGCGGATGTGGATTTTGGAGATTTTTATTTCAGCACCGGACTTTCTGTACTGTTATGATCAGTATTTGCTTCTTCTCACTACGGTGTAGCAATGAAAAGGCTGGGAATTAATTTCATTTTGTTCCATAAGGTGCAACCTGCAAGTCTATAGTACTGAATAACTCTTCGAAAATTATACATGCTCTCAAATAGTTTATTCGTTAGAAATCATTCAAAATATAGTACTTACGTATTTTTAATGTTTCACATTTTTAAACCTCTTAGAATAAAAATAAAAAAGCTATCTCTGACCTTTGTCCGCAATCAAAACAAACAAGGCAATGAATCACACAAAAGTGTCGAATATCTCAAATGATCACAGTGCTTAGGCGTGAACGTTCGGCTCCACAAAACGAATTTTAATTCATACTTAATTACATATGAGCGCGATCACATGAAATATTGATTTGGGAGGAATATTCGAATGCAAGGCTCATACATACAGGTGCCATAGTCCGCCCTGGCCTCGGGCTTCAGCACTTATCCCAGCCAAGTGTACGGTTCAATACCTTTACAATTATTTATTGATTCTGTGTACTTTTGGTTTTGAGAATTTGCTATCGTGAAGTCAATGTCCTGGTGAGGCAAGAAGATGGCACTGCATCTGGTCTGTTAAATCATTTACTCGCAACCAACTTTTTTCCACTGCTATTTCTGTTCAGATTTTAACTTGCACTTTGAATCAGTTAGGAACAAAAGTCTTTTCGAAATGCGAAGACTTTTCAGCTCCATATTTAAACTAAAATCTTTTAGAGATGGCAAAACTTTCCAGGGAACTGTGACTATAATATGCAAGTTAAATTCTTTCCTATCTCGAAGATTTATCTTTAAAACCTACCCGGCTTTCTCGGATCGTTTGCAGGGAACATTAGCAGGCGCTGTCTTCGTCCGGAGCAGATGCATCGAGCACGAATCGAGTTCTCCAATAATTTCATACTCGGCGAGTACCGATCGAAGAGCCGTAGTATCTGGTGGATCCATCTCTCGCCGCTGGCCACTCGGCCGCTATGTACGGCGCGGACCTTATTAAATGCAAAATATTATGTCTTTACATAAGGGAGATCTCGTTAACATTGCATTAACAATATTTTACAACAGACTTTTGTGTGATAGTGGCCTTTGCTGTTTCAGTTGTAAAATTGTTTAGTTTTTGGAAGCAAAGAGTTAGGAAATCTTTTTGATAAACTCTATATTTTTAGACAACAGGAGTAAATTCTAGATTTTTCAAATTGATGTTTTAAACTTCTTTCTTATGTCTAGTTTACATTATAAGAAAGGGTATGGAATTACGTAGTGTATCCTACCTACTACCATGTGCCTACCTAATACTTATCTTTCGTTTAATTTGTTCAGGATAGCACTAACTTTATTTGTATTTTACCGTAGGTGCCTACCAATATTTGCTAGGTACACCAACATTTTACTCTTAAGTTTGTGCCTTCTTATGTCTGCATCAGCCATTTTGTTCATGTCTAAGATTTGAACATCCTTTAATTTGATGCCAATTCTTCACTCTTCGATACACGATGTCTAGGTAATGTTCTCACTTCATATTTCTCGAGTGCAACAAGGAGGTTGAACAAAAAGGCCTGTGCCGCCCTTCGGTGCGCTTGCGCAGGGCGGGGCGCGATCGTGCTTGATGCGCAGGATTCTTGTTTGGCGATGAAGCTGAGATCGTAATGAAATCTATCGCGACTGACAGAGTCATTAATATTGTGCTAATTATTTGGTGGGGTTGTGGCAAGTGGGTTGTTTTAAAGGTTAAAAGGTGACAAGGTATTGTTGGGTGATAATTTATGCTATTGCGTCCATTTTCTCGTTCAAAATTCAGTATGCGGCTTGTTGCTGGGAAGACATATCTTTTGACGTGATTTGTTGCTTAAAAACAATCGTAGTACCTAGACTCTAATATGCATTATAGAGAGAAACATTCGAAAAACACTGATTTCAATAAATTCCTGTATTAATTATTGTCACTTATTTGGAAGCTATTAAAAAAACGTAGGAGACAAAAACAGTTTGAATTTCGTTTAAATACCTCTGGGGTAGTAATTGTAAATTGGTGTTCGGCGCGGTTACATCTGTCACAATTATTGAGGCACACCTGCACTCTCGCGCTCCTCACATTTACATAAAACGAAATCGCCTCGTGGACGATACGCCACGGAATTCTGAATATCCATAAATGTAGCTGCCAGCATACCGAGGGCCATACTTAAAAACAAAATTAAAGGGGATAGCCTTACGATAATATGAATTAAAAATAATAAAACAAAAAAATAAGAGTCACGGATCGCCTCGAGTGAGTTTTTTTAAGTTTTTTCGAGCGAAGCCTGCGAACAGACTGTGGCTCGTATCTCCTGACAATATCTTTGACGAGTTTTTTATGCGGCATTATTTTTAAATGAACAGATTATAAATGGTTGTTTGGCGATTTAACGCCCAATCTAATTAGGCAAATGATATGTGTTTTCGGGTAAAGATAGATCGATCCGTTTTAGATAGAGTTCGCTATTATTGATTGATTTTTAATGGGGTGTTGGGATGTCGATCGGTTTCATCATTTGTATAGATAACGTGCTAGTTGAGTTTTCGATCCGAACTTAACATTAAACATTTTGTATAATATGTATCTGATAGTAGGTAGGTAATGGAGATAAGATAAGGTCTTTTGAATTCATTGATTACACTTAAAAATTGTTTTTATCGAATATCCATAACAACATTTTGCAGTTTTGCATTATACCTAGGCCTAGGAAGGTACAAAATTTAGGTAAAAGACCAAATATAGGTACAATTGCTTGTATAAAAAAGGAACACATTTAGACATTAGGTAATGAAATGAAATTGGATCTATAATCAGATTTTATTTTATTTTATCGAAAATGGCACCAAATGTTGAATCTTTAAAAAATATATATTTATGGACTTAAGACACACCGATTTTCATCAGAAAAAACTTAGTATATTCTGGTCATCCAACTATTTTATTTTTTTAAATAAAAAATTTTGACGACGACCTTGTGAAGGCGGCGGGATCCCGTTGGATGAGGGCAGCGCAGGACCGGTCGTTATGGCGATCCTTGGGGGAGGCCTATGTCCAGCAGTGGACGTCCATCGGCTGAGATGATGATGATGATGATGAAATAAAAAATAGCCTTATTTCCTTGAAAAAGTAAGTTATAGCTTGTAGGATCCCACTGCTGGACAAAAGCTCTCCTCTCACGAATGATAGTGAGAGGGAATTTTTGAGGCTAATGCTTACCGACTTTTAATTACCATTCTAGGTACTTACCTACCTACAGGTTTACGAAAACGTGTCACCTAAGTATTTTAAAGAAATCATTTATCTGAAAAGAAAGCTCCATGGTCTTGATAGTGATTGCGTATGGAGTCGTAACTCATCGATCACCACAGAGTGTGCGCAGGTTACAGGATGAAGGCTTCTTGCAGACAGACGTGGGAACCCAACGAAGAAAGTGGCAGATCACGCAGATCCATCAGACATTATATTACTCATTGCAGGCACGTCGGATTCAATAAAAATCCAATGAAATCAAAATATGGCGGCTTCTTAGCCTCGCCGTCCCGTAGCCCCCGTAAAAACTGTAAAATATTCAGTGAGGGGCGAGGGACCTCTGTCTTCAGGCAACATCATAATTTAACTTAGCAAAAAGTGGTGTCTTAATAAATAAATCAACGTATTTTTTCATCGTCCATAACTTAAGAAGTCGAAGCGGGAAATCGGATGGAAGTTGAGGGCGAAACTTTTAAAAAAGGAAACTGCTCTTGCGGCGGTGGGGCGCGCCGTGATTGGACGGCCGGCCGGGGGCGGGAGGCAGCACGCGCACCATTGGTCCGCCGCCGACGCACCGTAGGCGCGTTCATCTCGAGACACGAACAAATAGATTTTTTTAAACAAAAGCAATTTTCCTATTCTTCTTGTTGTGGATCTGTTTCTATAGTTTGTTTTTGCTGAGCTTCGTTTTGTATTGTTTATTGTTGGAGTGCGCGACAATCCACTCCCGGTTAATTCCCAATGATATTAACAGCGCGACTCCGCGTATTGTTCTGTTGCCCGCATGCAAATTTTGTAAAAACGAGCAATTGTTATGAAAAACAAACACGCGAACGTTTCGCAACTACTGCGAACGCTTTGCCTGTAAAATGCATGTTAATTAACATTAGATGTCTGCTTGTTATAACTTACAATGGACATTTAAACTTTGACAATAACTCATTTAAAAGTTTCTTTGACTATTCTTCCTAGAGAGATAAAGCGTAAACAATTGCAAAAGTAGATTTATATCAACAAGATTTTTCATGAGATACATTACAATAAATAAACTTTTACCTACTTATGATTTCGAATGTTAAAATCCAATTAACAATGGTCAGTATACCTACTCGTATCTACTTGTGAATATTAGAGATTGACATTGACACAATAAAAAAAAACCTTTACTTGACTGACCTATAGATAGGTAATATGGATGATGACTGATCCTGGAAATTCATATCTTACGAGCGTTAACCCGCGACTTTGTCCGCACAAATTATATACCAGATTTAAAGTCAGATCATAAGCTATCAAACAAAAAAAGTTTCATCAAAATCGGTTCAGTAGTTTTTGCGTGATACTCGTTCAAACAAACAAACAAAAAAACACCCAAACAAACAGACAGACAAAAAATCCAAAAATTGGTGAAATGGAATCAGGGACACCTAAAAACCATATCGTAACTTTTTTTTGTTAATATCTTCAATGTACAAACAAACTTCCTGTTACAGTTTTATAATAGTTTATGACACACACGATGACGCATGTCGGAGTGTCAGACGTCAGTCCGACATTTGGGAAGCAAGGAGTTGCATGAAACCGCACGTAGAAGCACACACGGTGCGTCAATCCGTCAGCGTAATAGAAAACAAAAAACATATATGAAATACGTTTCTCTTATCGTCTTCCTTTCTCTTTCATGTTTGTATGACACTTCGTTATAAAATCATATTAAAATACAAGGTTATACCTACGACACTTCTTTTATATCTGCCTCTCGCTCTAACCATAAATTTTAAACACTTAAGTATATTTCGGTTATTATTAAAGATATTAAAAACTGAATTTAACTTTAGTGTTTAAGATATCAAATAGTTTTTAAAAAAGAAATAAAAAAGAATTGTCATCATCGCTATTATATTAAAATATCAAATTAACATTCATCCATACATAAACTTAAGACCATAAGTAGAAATTCAGAATCATTATCATCCCGGTCCGGTCATGGATGTTATATATTTGTGCCGTTGTTGTGTGATTCCCATAACAAAAAAGCCTAAGGCTTAGGCTAAGTAAGCCTTAGGCTTCAATCTACATAGATTGTAGTGATCCTAAGTAACCCTTAGGCTTTGCCTCAGGCACATGCCTGTGAGGGCTGTGAGCTTTATTTATTTATTTATTAAGCGACAACTACCCATCCACCTATGTTTTAAAAGTGCAGTTATAGCATGGCAAGACAAGTCCCCCGTACACGCACATTGAGGGTTTCAGATTCAGACTAAAATAGAAAGAGTCTAAAATAATGTTTTCAAACTTCTTTGCATCAAAGCTCATTTCAAATAAACTATTTAAAACATTAATTTGGTGAAATGCAAGTCGTGCTGCGCCAGCGTGGAATAACAAATTTCTAGATTAATATCTTCATTCTTTAATTTGTAATAGGGTAGACGTGTTTAGAATAACAGTAGCTACGTAGGTATTATTCTCAACAACCAACGTCTAAAGATAGAGCCGTGGAAAAGGTGAAAGGACACTGACTTCTCTGTATTGCGCTTGTAGTGTCACTTTGGTCTGGTTTATTGCTTTATGATCAAAGTGGCCGTAGGGTGGAAGGTAAGTAAGGAAGGAAGAAAGTAACCTGAAATCGAGCAATTGTGAAGAAATGACAGCCAAATCTGTGTATCTAATCAATTATTCTTAATTGCTCATCAAAACATAATAATTCTGAATCATCATCGTCATCATCACCCTATAAACGTCCCACTGCAGGGCACAGGCCTACCCTCAGGAAGGGTATATGGGAATTAGTCCACCACGCGTGCCCAATGCGGATTGGTAGACTTCACATACCTTTCCTCACGATGTTTTCCTTCACCTTTTGAGAGCAGTCGGTATTACGTACATATGTTAAAAAAACTCATTGGTACATGGCAAGTTGTTCGTGCGGATTCGAACGCGGACCCCCATAATGGGGTATCCATACCTCTCCGCAACGCGCTACCGACGCTCTGGATAAGAAATACAAATACCTAAGTACCTACAAATGTAAAAATTGAACAGTCTTATCGCAAAGAACCCAACAAGACAAAACAAGTTTACTATAGATAAATTGGTTTGTTTTTGAATGGATTTTTAAGAGTCAAATTCGGGCTGACGTAACCTCAGGGTTAAAAGCTCAAAAAAAAAACAAAAGAATTAAAAAAAAAAGAGTCAAATTCAGAGTAGAAAAATGGTTTATGTCGATCATTGTCGGATCAGAACGATGTCTTGGAAAACTACTTTGGCCTTTAGAGGAACAACTAAAACTACCTAATTCTAACCCGTGTTCTCTAGCAAAGCATTAGTTACCTAATTTAGCGTTATATTTAAACTTCATTCCTACTTAAGTTTTCTACGCATTCTGTGCTTCTGGCATGTCATTGCGTATAGTACTTAGGTAGCAAGGTGTAGGTTCACTTTTGAAATCAACCCTCTCTATCATAATGAGCGAAGAGACAGGTGAATTCACTGCGATATTTAATGCATCGCCCCGTGATCGATACGATTCGATCTCGTGGGCTGATGACGAAACTCTCGACAAATATGATGCATTGGCATGATGGCCGATAACCGGGCTCAATAGCACAAATAACCATTACATTTTGCCCGTCGGAATAGTGTCACTACAAGCAACTTGAAACTCTACTGCTTTTAAAATATGGTGTTAATATTTTGTAGAATTAAAGAGGTAACGGAAAATGTTATTGTAAATTTTGTAGAACTATCGCAATTACTAAAGTAGGGAAATCAATGAGGACTCATTTTGTAGATTACATTTCTACTCGAATAATGAATGAGGCATTCCATTTTACTATGTGGAATATTTTGGTACTTACTTTTACAATTATGATTGTCATAGTAAGTAGGTAAATAAATATAAATGTCTCATTAGTTCGGTGATAAATAATGCAACAAGTACAAAAAAAGTTTACTATACTTATTTTAAGTTCTTATTCATATTCATTTATTCATGCGGATCATATTGTACATAAAAGGTATTATAAAACAGAGTAGATCAACATTATGATACCCATTGTGGGCACAGCATGCTGTGGAACACAGAACAACATCTATCACATTTCGAATACAAATTAAAACCAATAACATTATTAGATTAAAAATTTTAACATTCATTCAATACCGAACACATAACACAACACATACGAATACGAATTCATAACACAGAACAACATTTTTCAAGTTTGTGTTTGTGTTTGGGGTGTGTTCGTGTGTTATAACTCTGACCACCCCCTAGGAGACTACATTCTCCGAGGGGTGGTTAGAGATATAACACACGAACACAACATTATGTGTGTTTATGCTTAAGTTTGTGTCATTTTCTTCTCGATAGATAAGTATTTAGGTACTTTGGCAAAACTTTTGCCTGGTATACGTTGCCTTAATTTGTCATTTCCTATTCTTTCTTTCTCAACTATTTAACATGCGCAGATAAAGAATGGAATCGGCTGAAACGAAGAAAACTATTGTTGTCTTGCTTAATCTTTAACACATTAATTCGACCAAGATGCGCGTAACTAGGTATGCCATTTTTGGTTTCGTTTTAGCTAACCCTTTTCTTCATTACCGCGAGTTGTACCTCCAAAGTTATAATAAATGGTCATCAAGACCTCCCAGTATGCATTAAAAAAGCAGGTAATTAAACTTAGCATTGAGCTAGTCTCAGGCAAGCTGATGAAATATTCTAATCAGTCTAGTCGCATTGTAAAAAGCGCGGTGGCTCGATGGACGATAAGGGCCGTGTCACACGGGCGCAGGGCACAAACGAGCGATTGTGGGCCCGCACACGGCGCCTGCGCGCTTTGCATAACAAAGGGCGCAATTTGGAGGAAAAATGGGCGCAATCTTGAATCATCTCGGGTGCTCTCGTGCGCTTTCGGGGCATTTCGGTGCGCCCGCGCCTACTAATGCGCTTGAGTTTAGTGACACGATGATGGATGCTTGTATAACGTGGTTTTGCTTTAAAGTTGTTTGACAGGAGAGATGTCGTTGGCCTTTGTACAGGTTTAGTATAAGAAAATTGTACATTACGAAGTTTTATTATTATTCATTTTTCACAAAGAAATACATATGAAATAAACAAAAAAAGAGATCGAACTTATCTCTGAAGAGATGACAGAAAAATTTGATCAAAAATATCACGCCTTTTCTTCACTAGGGTAGGCAGAGACTAGAGCGCCTCGTTTACTTTATCTTTACAAATCTCTCTCGCTTCATTCACGTTCATACATTTTATCACATAAACCTGCTGGATTCAAGTGTACCTACTATACACCTCAAGTCCTTCTAGTGTCCTAGACAGAGATAATTTTTTTTTGGTGATGACTATTACAGCTCTGCTTGCAGCAACTAATGCTTTTTACTGCGGACTATTGGAGGGACCACGAAGAGGCCAAATGAATGAACTTAAGCAACCGACCTAGGGGCACCCAAAGGGGTACGGACCTCGGCATAGGACGTTGTTGGGGCTACGCGGCGGATTGGGTAGCGGTGAGAGTAGACAGAGATAGGTTACCCACGTAGTTGAGATCTTCATGCAGAAGGCAGCTTATCTGTATCAAACGAACACTATACGCAGGGTTTTCCAACCTTTTTAGCGTCAGGCTTCCCCTTATCGAAATCAAATAAAATATCCTTAGAAAAAGTATATGTCTAGAATGAGCCTCATGCTTCTACCGTATAAAACAAAAGGGGCCAACTTTCTTAGGTTGGTGTGCATGAGGCGTCATACAAATTATGTCTCTGTGAGTGTATATGGATAGGATTTACAGGCCAGTACCGGTTGCAATTTTTTCTACGCGTTCGTAGCTTCGACTGTCTAGATCTTGACATACTTATAGCTTATCCAAGAAAATATCTGAATTATTTTAACAAACGCAGGTGTAAAGGTGCTATCTCAGACGTACTGAGCCTGTAAATATCGGTAACAACGAACGAATGGGATTCACCCATTCGTTCGTAGTAACTGAATGAATGAGTGAATTAATAAAATTGAATTAATAAGTGGAATTTTACTTTTCAAAATGCAAACGTATTGTGCCCCCCTACGATATCACTACGCCCCGTATACGTCTCACTGAAAAGCCTCAAGGCCTACGCCAACTCGTGCCCAATGCGGATTGGTAGACCTCACGGACACATCAGAATTTATTCTTCAAGCACCTGCAGGTTTCCTCACGATGTTACCCATCTGAATAAAGTGCCTAATTTCTTTAAAAAATTTACCATTTTGACTCGATACCTCGATACTGCTTAATATCCCTAAAACAATACAATGCCCACAATCTTACCAAAGCTAGACACCAGATGTTTGAAGAGAGCTAAACAAGGAACCTGAGATCACGTGAGATTGCTTCCCTGTACTATACGCCATGTTTTTTGCTCCAAGCCTACCTTTACACGCTTCAAATGCATACCAAGAGCATAAATTTAAATGTGTGCTGTTATCGAAATACTTGCACAATTTATAGCGATGAGGAACGTAAGGAAATGAAATATATGGCGGCTAGAAACGTTTAGAACGAATGACGTATGTTTTACCGTCTAATTGCATTCCCTATTTGATAAAATGAAAATAAATTTGAATGTAGTGAAAGGTTGTAATTGGCTGTGTTAGATATTCATTTTGTAATGCACGCGGAGATTCCGCGGTTTAATGATTTGTAGGAAGACAGAAGGTTGTTATAGATAGAAAGTGGTAGGCAAGATTGTTTATAATGGTTAATGCCAATTTATAGTTTCGTTTCCTGGATCGTTAATTCTGTTTTGATTTAGTTCCTCTCAGTTTAGTATTGTAAAAGATTCAGGCTTAAATGTAGAATAGAATAGGATGATAGAGTTATTTCAAATCGTATAGCGACAAAAATGAAGGCTCGAGTTTGCTATCAGGAAGATATAACTGATAGATATAAATAGATTAACTCGTTTATATTTTGTTCCTTTATATTCAATGAGCTCAAATGTCTAGGTTACTGGTTGTCTGTCCACCAGGACGCAAACAGAAAATGACATTAAAATTTATTTTTATACAGGGTGAAATTGATATCATTAGCATCCTTTTAAACTAAGAGTCTACCCATCAAACTGAACAACTTTTCGGAGCAAACCAATCGGAGCAACAAAAAAATCTGCTGTTGCATACATTTGAGTCAAGTAGGCACTGTAGTTTAGTATGGAACACCAGATTTTTTTTGCTGCTCCGATTGGTTTGCTCCAACAACTTGCAAGATGAAGGCTGTCAAAGGTAATTACCGCAGCTGTCAAACGGGAGTAACGGGCACTGCCGAAACTCTGTCCAGTGTGACGGGGAGTGAGCCCGTCGCCATTCGTAATGTCAGTAAATTCAAAATACGCCTTATTCGTGGTAAATTTTTTCTAATTATTTTTCATTGGAAATACTAAGAAAATAACGGATGTAAAGGAAACACCAAAACATTGACACTCATTAGTTTGTGGCAGGCGTTTTAATGTATAAAACCACAGAAGTGTCGACACGCGAGCGGCAGTTGGTGCGGTCGAGACAATTGGAACTGCAATCAACTTGTCGACAGATCGATTTTATTTTATATGTTTAGAATTGGGCCAATTTCACAATTTATTTGAATTTAGTTTGGTTTCGTGTCGGGTTTGCAGCTGGTTAAGAAATTGAATTAAATTTCGAAGCTTCGTTTAAAGTTATTTCAGTTAAAAGATATATAAATATAGTTACAACACAATTAAGACAAAATTTTCGTAGTTGGAAGTCCATAAACGTTCCATCATCATATTTTTGAGTTTATATAGTTCCATAGCTAGACACGCCAACCTAAAAAAAAGAAAGAAAAAAAGTTATTTTAGTTATATAATTGCCAAAATTATAACAAATTTTTTCAAGATTACATACTAACTTAAACTTGTAAGGGAATCTAAAAAAAACATATTTTTCCATACAATTTTTCCATAAGCTGAAGTATGAAATGGATATAAATTTATAGTTATGAAACAGCTAACGTCCCAATCTTTGACTAATTATTATAAGGACTAGCCTTGCGGTAGCATTTCCCCTCTGCCACGGTATAAGATCAATTAATCATGTGCATTTACATTCAATTATATACCTTATCACTAAACGAGACAACCTATAATTGCGAAACAATAATTTCGAACGTTTGGGATTCACACGAGACTTCTTTTCATGATTTTTAACGTTCAAAATTAGAATCTAAAGTTATGGGAATAAAAACCAAAGTTGCGGATTTCATGTTACCTCGCCCCCCGCAAAAAGTGGCAGAAATGTTTGTTAGTAGAATTACACGCGTAACCAGTCCCTATATAAGTAGTCAAAGGTCCCAATCAACTTTTTTTATTCAATAAAGTGAATGATATAGATAGGTATCCTAGCAAATCGGTACTGTAAGGAGGTTGTATAGCAATAGCTTGCTGGCTGGTTTTTATTCGAAATAAATTTGGAACGTCGAAGAACCCCGGCGCAGGCTTCAATTATTATGGAAGTCAGAAGAAGATCGTTCTCAGAGCTAGAAAGCAAATGTCTCGATCTATGGAAATAAAAATATAAAATAACCAGTAAAGCTCTATTTTAATTAACCATCTGATCTACGCCTCCACAGTACCTATCAATATCATTAGTTAATTAAATAAAAAAAGTTGTTCTAGTAGACAACGGTTTGCCAGGACACATATCAATATCAGTGTTTATTAAATTTAAAAAAAGTTGAATCGAACGTTAACTGTTTCATTTATTTATCTGATTTGAATGTCCATGTCATACTTCAGCTGTTTTTGCATTGTCAAGATAATGACGCGAGATTTTTGATATAAGTTGTTTTATCAAGATATTACCACGGTATAAACATATTGCAGCACAAAATGTTCCCATAATATCATATAAATAATGTAATTATTAAATAGGCAGAGTAATTAACTAGGAAAAAGTCGTATTACTTATAATAATAACGATTATTTCAAAGTTTAATTAGTAACATGTATGCTTTTATCAATTAGGTACCGTGAAAATGACACTTGGCGAATAATTACCTTCAATTAATGTGATAATCTCCTAGGAATGGGGTGACGACACCTGCTTGTCTAGTCTTTATAGAAGACCTAACAAACATAATTATGCTATCATAGCAATAATTATCTAACCATTTTCGACATTAAAGATAACTGTTTAAGGTGTCTTGAATTTTGATCAGCTGTACATTTATTTTTGTATAACATTTTTTCACACCTAAGTACTACATTAATAATTTTGCTATTAAGAGACGATCGAAAGAACGCAGTTTGAAGCTGACGGACAATTAAATGTATTACTGTTTTTAATTAATCAACCTACATAGTTACGAATGCGGTCGATAGCATCGGAACTTTGCGAAGCTTTTTGCTTTAGAATTGTAGAGTTTGCAAAAAAGTTAGGAAAATTGAAGTCTCTTTTTTGCATTGCTAGCAGTGGCTATTTGAAGAATTTGAAGAGGGCTAAACGTATTAAATGCAATCTTTTACAATTCGATCAGTATCTTTTGTCCATCAATAAAACTAAAAATATATAAGAACAAAACATTCAGTTTTGAAGCATGACGATGATTATTCTTTAGAAAATTCAAGCTAAAGCTACTTACTTCATAATTATGAAAATAATGTATGTATAGGTACCATTACTATATCATCTATATATACTAACTTATGTACGTTCGGATTTTACCTACTTATAAAGATAACGATAGAGTACGTAAAATAATTGAGTTGCTTTAACGAGTGATAAGCTTTGACTATTTATTATAAGGACTAGCCTTGCAGTTGCATTTCCCCTCTGCCACGGTATAAGAACAATTGATCATGCATTTACATTCAATTTTATACCTTATCACTAAACGAGATAGCCTATAATTGCGAAACAATAACTACGAACTTATGACGTTTGGGGTTCGCACGAGACTAATTTTCATGATTATTAACAATCAAAATTAGAATCTAAAGTTATGGAGAATAAAATCCAAAGGTGCGGATTTCATGTTACCTCGCCCCCCGCAAAAAGTGACAGAAATGTTTGTTAGCAGAATTACATGCGTAACTAGTCCCGATATAAGTAGTCAAAGGTGATAAGATAAGCCTACGAATAAATAAATCATAATTGTATTAATATTGATAGATAGATAACTCATTTATTTCACCAGAACAATGGATAAACAGTGACAGTCAAAGGCATTGGTTTATTTAACATTTATACTACAGGGTGTTATGGTTAACAGTTGCATTACTTCAAGGAGTGATTGTAGCCATGATATTGAACAACTTTCCCTTAGAAACGTATAGGAATAAATTCCTAAAGCAAAAAAAAAAAATTGGACTTTCCATCTTCAATCAGCTGATCGAACGTTTTGTATGAAAAGTTGATTTTTTTTTCCTTTGGGAAAGTTGTTCAGTATCATGGGTAAAATCAAATCCCTTAAAGTAATGCAACTGTAAACCCTAACACCCTGTACGTGTAAATATCCTAAAAAAATTATCACTAATCGGATGGATACAGCTTCGTTAGTCAACGGCGGACGGCTTAGGTGGTTGGGGCACGTACACCGTATGGAGGATTCTCGTTTGCCAAGGCGCATCCTTCTTGGTGAGGTAGCAGACAAGAAGAGGCCAGTCGGAAGACCCAGTCTGCGATTTAAGGACTGCGTCAAGAGAGACCTGACCGCTTTCGGAATCAGCCCCGCAAATTGGGAAGAGCACGCGGAAAATAGAGGAGGGCGGAGAGGCAAAATAAGAGAGGGTCGGACTACTCACGACGAAGCCTGGTTCGCACAACTGGCAGAGAAACGTGACAAAAGGAATAATGCTGTCACAATCCCGTCGTCATCCACCGGCGTACAGTTCTGTTGTAGAGGCTGTGGACGTGTATGCGGCTCTCGTATAGGACTGTACAGCCATGAGAAAAAGTGCTTCTCCAAAAACACTGCTTAAATCATCTGCAACAGATGTAAAGGCCTATGATGATGATGATGATATTTAAAATTTTTGGTACAGGTATCTGGACAACATACCGTAGAATTAGTGGTTGGTGAATGCTGAAGCTTATGTCTTTAATACCAGTAAATTCGAGTCTCATTTGTCTGCAGACGGTGCCGGGCTCGCGATTGCATCGTCTGCCGCGCCCGCGCCCCGGTGCGACTGCACTCACATACTTCATACGCTAATGAATTCACATGTTCACTCACATACCTAATTATGGCACTATGAGTTACCTAATGTTTAACTTAGTTTACTTATTTAATACAAAAAACAAGGGCAGACAATATTTTTAGATAGGACTCACAAATCAAACAATTGTAACTAGGTACTACAAATCACAAAAAATATGACTGCTAATTCACAAAATCAACGATTTTTTTTCAAAATCTTTTTTTTTTACAAAATTAAGAACTATAATTTTTATATTGAAATCAGTTCTATCTGAATGGTTCAATTTTGTTTCCGTTAAAATACTATTTAGGTCTTCCTTTAGCCAGTCTTTGCTTCCAAAAAGAATATTTTTAAATTCAATTATGTGTCTGCATAAGTAGATAATATACAGGGTGGCTCATTCAAATCGGTCAGTATGGGAAAGTCTGAAACTATAAGACATACGAAGATTTGTTCTTAGGAACCATGTCACCGATTGCGTTAAAATGGACTCTATGGCTGCTTTTAGGTCAAAACTTCCTTAAAGGTTTAATGCAATGTCAATGCCATATGATATGTTAAACGGTGTATGTAACAAGTAGAGAGGTAAAAACAACCATAAACACAATTTTACATGCCTGAACTTGTTGAATATTGTAACGGTGGTGGTCACTTCGAACACCTACTATGATAAATTAAAATATGTAAAAACAATGCATTTTATTCATTTTAGACATCGTGTTTCATAGAGACATTTGCTGCTTAAGACCTACACAATCGTTATTTAAACAGAAAAACTGTAAGTTTTTTTTTTCAAAACAACCGGGTTCGATTCCCCAGCCGGGTACACTTTTTTTTTCAAATGTATGAATGCAGTTTTTCTTTTTATCAAAATCGGTGACATGGTTCCTAAGAACAAATCTTCGTATGTCTTATAGTCTTACAGACTTTCCCATACTGACCGATTTGAATGAGCCACCCTGTATATATATCAATTGTGTAGAAAAACCTCGCATCTGCTCCAAAACTCCTGATTTGTACAAAATCTTCTGCTGAAAACAGAAAGCAACTTTCTCTCTATTTAAAACAATTACACCACAGAATCGAATTAAACCAATCTTGTCTTATCATAGTATCAATAGCACGGCTACAGTTAAAGGGAATGAGAAAAAGCCAACAAGTCTTTCGCCCAATTTCTTACTGGACATGGTAACTTTAAGGGAAAGCTATTTTATTTTAAATTGGTTGCGTCACCTTTATGTGAATGTTCTGTTGACAGTAACGAGTTCGAACAGACCGCTCATCATATTCTTTGGGAGTGTGAGCTCTGGTACGCCGAGCGCCAGACCATGCTTGACTCAATAAAATCGTTTTCTGGTGTCCCTTACTACATGGATCTTGTTGCGACTAGGGATAACTTCCGTGCGTTCAGATGTTTTTGCCATACTTATTACTGGAAGCAAAATAGGTCATAGTTTCAGTACAATGTTAGGTTCCTATTGTTTTATTTTGTATTTTTGGTGCTTTTGCGGTCGTGTCTTCAACACTGCCATAAATGATCTCTTGAATTGGCTCTCTAATAGCCATGTTTTTTTTTCCTTCTTATTGCTGTCTCCCGTTTGCAATGGAGGGAAGTCGGATATTTCGTTTTCCTACTCCTCCTATCTTCTTTGATTAATTTATTGCGGGTTCCAAGACAGATTAGAGTCATCCCCCGGGCTCGCTGGACTTCATTGTCCAGTGTTGTGAATGGTCGCCGCTGTTGATCCTGGCTTACAGGAGTTACAGCGGTGGGAATGTGTGGTGGGCCTATGCCCGTTAAAAAAAAGTCTTTCGCGTGCTTCTACGACATTTGCAAGACGCTACGCACCCTGTAGGTTTCGATGCACAATTTGTTAACTTCGCCATACTCGTTTATTATCAAAATGCATATCGTGTACCTATCTTTCGTGGTGTTTCCCGTGCAGCCGGCCGGCCGAGGGGATGCGACGCTAGCTTTTTACCACCGATAAACTGATACAGAACAATTATCCGATCGCATCGCGAACTCGAAAGCGAAAACGCTCATTTCGAGCAATTTTTCGTCTTCATTTGCATCGAAATTGAATTTTTTTACGGTTACGCTGCGTACACGCATGTGCGAAACGCATGTCAAATTAGAATTCGTACGTATTTTACTGCTTAATTAAAGAAAAATTTATATTTTTGCATGCAGCCTTAGTTATTTCCTTTTAAACATTTTTTGTTTGTTTTTATGCAATTTAATTTTAAAACGTTCATGCGAATAGTCCGATCTATTGTCAGTTTGACTACAAAACGTTTGTTGTATTGATTGAACCATTTTTCAAACAGCCAACGAGGCAATTAAACAACAGCAATGGGATTTTATTCAGATTCATCAAACCAATTCGAAATCATAATTGATCTGGCATATAAAAAACATAGAGGGCTGTTAGGACGGGAATAGGCGCCAAAAATATAAAACTAGGACGATGACTTGCCGAAGTTGGAACCGAAAGTCAATTAACGATCGGCGGCCGAACACCGGGTACACGGGCCGGGCCGGGCCGGACCGGGCAGGGCCGACGGCCGGCACGTGGGGCACGGCACGCTGGTCCTACAGTATACCCATACTACACACATTAATCATCTACGACCTTTAGTCAGGCTAATTAAGTAAGGCCTTGGTAAACAGTTTCTTAGTAAGTTGTCAATTATGAACTTTGATCTTGGACGATGGTTCGTGGTGGTATAAGGATAAAAACCTATCTACCTGGCCATATTATGAGCGTAAGTTCAATACGCGTGCTCAATAAAGATTGTCGGACTTTGCATGATTCTTCGCCGAAGAGCCAATTCCTAAAAAAACTCATAGTTCTGTTCCAGGCTGAAATCACCGCTCTCCGAAAAATGCTTAGTTACTGGCCACTAGACGTGTAGTGAACCCACTATGTTGGTCTTCTATTTATTTACTAATTTCGCTATGAGTTTGGCCAGATCTATAATTTAGTCTACTCAGTAACTAACCTAACCTTTCCAAACTACTCCGCAGCTTATCGATCTTCAAAAGACACACTGATAATTATTTTACCTAGAAGTTGTCATTCGCAATCTCTTAGCATCTCTTCATTTTAATTCAACTTTTCCGTAACATCTGCATATTTTAAGTATACTAAAGAGTAGAGGTTTCGTGAGATACCAGTACAGTAGGTAGGCTTGCTTGTGTTTGTCCATCGATGATATCGTTTCTCTGAATTTCTCTGTTTCTATTCAAATTTGAAAATAATTTTATAGCATAGGCTCTTTTCCTAGATATATGCAAAAAAAAATATCATACCTAAGAGATGATCTAAGTTTTTACATAATTGTTTTTATATTGTATCCCAGTCATTTTACGGAGTTTTGTTAGGCGGGGTAGGGAATTATTATTAATTGGACTTTTAAACTGTAACCGGCACCATTTAGTGACATAAAGACTATCTTAAAACAAATTAAAAAAAAAATCGCTACGCAACATAGAAATCGAAATTGTGTGTTCCAGAAGGCTTTTAAATTAATAATATTAATACCAATGCACTTAGATTTAACAATATAAATTATTTTCGAGCAATAAAATAGGCATTGAAATTTAAAAAAATGAGGTATTTATTAGAAAATACGAATGTATTTTTCAAAACCATCTAAGTAGACAAAAATATTTACACCATGTTTGAAGAATATATAATGGTAAAGCCTTAAATGTGTGCAAAAAAAAATTTCCGTCAGGTTTTTTAGAACGAGATAATAGCAAAATTTTAAAATTGGAACTGTTGCTGACGTGATTTTTTTTTAATTTTGGTACATTTTTAGGCTCAAATTGGTACTTCAATATTATCTATACCGAAAAAAATATCAATTATTAATTAGTCCCGGCTCAAACCGTAAAATGACTGGGCTATTGGTTAAGATGCTAATCATCGTCGTAGTTTAAGCCCAGTATGGAAACTAGCGTAAACCCTACCCGTTATTTACCTGTGGTGATTCATTATTTTAAAATATTACTCGGGTTTCTAACCTTTTTTACAACTTTCTTCTTGAAATCGAAAAACTATTCGACAAAAGGCGAGAATCACATCAAATTATTGACTTAATAGTTCTAGAGTGCGATTTTTGATACTCATACTTTGAACTCAGCAGTTGAAATTTACAATATTACTATGGAGATATGCATCTTTCTACTGCTGATTTGACTTTCAAAAATCAGAAGTGCTATTTTTGATAATCAAATCAGTAGTAGAAAGCTGCATATCTCCATAGTAATATAGACATTTTCAACTGCTGAGCTCAGCGAATGAGTTTCTAAAATCGCACTCCTGGACACGCGAATCATTATCTAACTTCCCCACTGTTATGGATTTTTATAGCAGTGGCTTTGTAACACATGTTTAAAACATCTGGTTCTAAAAAGGCTACATACTCCCAGGAGGATAAGGACGAGAGACTGCATCAATTCAAAATATTTTTTGATAATTATTTTATCCCAGCAGTGAGGAAAAGCAGTCTAATAAAAAAAAATTATGATATCACACAGAACGATATTTGACATCATTTTAGAATTGATTTTTTTGTAGATATTATGCGGCTAAAAACTCTACAACACACATCTTTTAAACAAAACAAAATAATATACAACTACAAAATACATGACGTAATATTGTCAAGATCAGGAGTGCGATTTTTGAATCTCATACTAAACTCAGCAGTTGAAAATGTAGATATTACTATGGAGATATGCATCTTTCTACTGCTGATTTCAAAAATCGCACTCCTGAAGTATGATTTTTGAAAGTCAAATCAGCAGTAGAAAGATGCATATCTCCATAGTAATATCTACATTTTCAACTGCTGAGTTTAGTATGAGATTCAAAAATCGCACTCCAGGTATTTTGGAAATTTCTACCGGTTGATTTTTAATCGGACGGATGAGTTACCTACATGCGTTTTTATTTTTAACCTTTTACACCCTGTAAAATTAATAAAACACCCTAGTTATACTTAAGGGGGCGCTTCAGACCATCAAACTGAACAACTTTAATTTATTTCTTGTCGATGTTGGCTCCATAGTGAAAATTGTTTAGTTTTATGGTCTAAACCACCCCCATAAGTATTACTAGGGTGTTTTGTTACAACCTGTATACACTGAAAAATATCCTGCGTACATCATTGTTTTTCCATACAAATTATGTTCTTAACGTCTAAATTAACAACAATTTCTTCAATCTCAAACCCAATTCACACACACACAACAAAAAGCTCCTGTTCCCAATTTTGCAGCTATAATAATTTCACGTCCAATGACGTCCCAACACGTCTCGACCGAGTCGAGTGCGGCTGAATATCGTTATCGCAGTAACAATGAGTTTCTGACTCGGTGGACATCTTCAAACGTTATTCAACATTTTTCATGGCACAGCGCCGGCCGTAGCCGCCCGCAGAAAGGGGACGTGAATGAAAAGAATGTTTAATTAATATCTACTGTTTTGGCATTTCATTGGGTAGGTTAGAAGATAATAGGATTTAGTTTTGATTGAGTACAACATAAATTTCATCTATCAGCAACTAAATTTTAAGATTGCAATGGCAGCAATGTTAACTTTTTATATGGTTTCAGGATAAGAAACAATGTACACACGGCGACACATCAAGCTATACAAAACCAAAATAAGCTGGCCGCGCGTAGTTCGAAAGTAATATAACGTCGCGCGACCAGCTTATGTTGGTTTTGTATAGCTTGATTGTGATATTTTTGTGTCGCCGCGTGTACATACCTACATTATTTTGTTCGTAGGTACATAATAGTATTCGATGAATGCCAAATTCAACAGAATTGAGGACGAAGAAAAAATATCACTATGAATTATGAACTCTAATTTCTACTTGTTATATCACATTTTCTAAATCCTCAGAAAGGTGATCAAATGTTTATCTTTTTTACATCGCTAAAGTATGAAATAGTTCTTACGCCGCGCGGTGATATAAGTCATTTTAGTGATATAAAAAATCATCGCATAAAGAACCTTCTTTAGTCGCCTCATTCTAAGGCGAGATTTATACACATAACGCTGGTAAAATCTAAATATCGGTGCTAATGTACAATAGTACCTAGGTTTATAAGTCTCACCAATGTACCTGCGCAGTTGACAAATTTTAAAAGCGCGCGAAATTATATTGACCAATCAGGATGTGATGTTGCCGCTATTGGCTCATTGCTTTCGCGCCCTTTTCGCTGCCGAAGTATCCATAAGTCTGCTATTCGAGTTGGAGCGAGATAGAGAATACTCGATTTTGCACTGCTCTGCGCAAACGAAGATTGACGAGCGGAATTATTTTCCTGGTCGTACTGTAATAGGTACATAAAGATAATGAAATAAAGTGAAATTTAACGCTAAATAAATAATACTGTCTTTTTATTACTGTTTTGTTGCAAAAATAAGTTTCTAAATCAACGATCATATTTACATGCTCTCTATTATTCGGTATGGAACCGATATCTGGTGCCCATTGTAACTGGAATTCAAAGCGATACCAATATTTCTGTTTTTATATTCAGTTCTTATCTGTTGTTTACGGCGCAATGGTCGCCGACAATGTAAACAGCCCTTTACTACGGGTCAATAAGTTACTATATTTTCGGTAGAATGCTTTTCAAAAATAGGAATAACAGTTGTTTGAATGTATTTTCTGTCTTTCCGTTAGGTACCTCTGTTAGGAAGAGAATACATGAATGTGTAAAAGGATCCGAAACTTATTTATGCTTGATGCGACTGTAACATCATATTATTTAAAAAAAAAAAATTATTTGTGTTATTGAAATAAAAAAAATTAAGGATTGAAAAATTAAGTCTTGGACGAGACTTTGTTCCGTCATGAAATTCCGACCCGGGGTTCCATACGGTAGTAATATTAAGTTTAGGCGGAATTCCGAATCAGAATTACTATTTCGTATGGATTTACCCCCAAAATAATTGCGTTAGGAATTGCCGAGGTATCAAATCCTATACAAAATCCGGAATGTGTGTGGCACGTCTTAAACCCGCAACCTGCAAACCGACTATTTTAATTTAAATTACTCGAAAACTTTTACATTTCACAAACCTAATAAATGGGGCACGATAGGGCTGACAGAGCGTAAAGTTAAAAGCCCCAAAAAATAAAGCCACACATAAGCAAAATTCAATGTTAAAATATATTCGGGAAAAAATGTCGGGAATTCACATAATATTAATATTTCCCAGCAATCTTGCCTTATCTTACAAATTGTCTTCAGCAACATGCCTAAAAGACCAAAACTTATTCGCCAAGAATAATAATATTCCGACTTTGTTTCCCGAGTTTTCATGCATCGAAAATCTAATTTCTCATGACATATAGTATACCATGCCATAGACCAGGATTGCGATTTTTGAATCTCATATAATGAACTCAACAGTTGAATATGTATGGAGATACGCATCTTTCTACTGCTGATTGAACTTTCAAAAATCGCACTCCTGGAGTATGATTTTTGAAAGTCAAATAAGCATTAGAAAGATGCATATCTCCATAGTAATTTTGACATTTACAACTGCTGAGTTTAACAAATGGGTTTCAAAAATCGCACTCTTGTATAAGTACGTATTCTTTTCTCCAGAACTTAGAATGAATCCCAAAAAAAAGAAAAAAAATTAACAAACTAATTAACATCATGTAACAGTCGATACCAACTCCGTAACACGTAACACCCTCACACCCCTTTAAACCTCGAATAATTTTTCACCTTCTTGACATTCAGCTAAGCCTCCGCGGTCGAAGGTACTGGCAGTACATTGTATTTTAATTAATTGTTACGGCCGTGGTCAAGACGTCCACAAATGGCACTATGACATGAACCCCGTGGTTAGCTCGCTATCGTTTAATTTGGAGGAACATGGCTTTGAGAATTAAGTACAGACTATGTAGGTAGATACCTTCTGATGTTTTTTGTTAGTTCTGTTCTTTTCTACCACCACTCTAATCCCTTTTGGAGTAGTAAGAAAGCTGCAGCTTTATGTTACACACATCCTCTCATTGACACTCATTGACGGTTACGTTTGAAAGTTTACTATTTCATTCAAATTATGCGCGTGATAGTAGGAAGTCGGTCTATTAATCTAAACTATTATGAAACTGTAACAGAAGTGTGTCTGTACATTAAAGATATTAACAAAAAAAAGTTACAATATGGTTTTTAGGTGTCCTTGATTCCATATCACCAACTTTTGGATTTTTTGTCTGTTTGTTTGAACGAGCATCACGCAAAAACTACCGAACCGATTTTGATGAAACTTTTTTGTTTGATAGCTTATGATCCGACTTAAAATCTGGTATATAATTTATGCGGACAAAGTCGCGGGTTATTGCTAGTAAGAAATATTATTGATTATCAACATTTTACACCCATGTTGTGCTTGGTAGCTTAATTGGACGTTAGCAAAGCCCCGGTTTGGCAGGTTGCGGGTTCAAGTCCCATCCGAAATTTAATTTTTCAATCTTCAATTTGATTATATTAATAACAATTATACGGTAATGGCTGAACAGTCTTTCAAACTTTTCGGTAAGTATTTATTTAATTAAATATTCTTCCGTAGGGAGTACTCTTGATGTCATGTTTTTATAGGTTTTCAATTTCTCGAGTTAGGTTACGTGACAACTGATGAGTCTCTCAGTGAGTATTTGAATTTTATAATGTCAAGTAGTTTGTGTAATCTCACGATTTTTTATGAACAAAAACACATTCAAGGTACAAAATTGAGGCACCACATGGCGATGTTTGTCCAATAGCCACGCGACTCAACCTTACAGCTACTATTCTTTTTACTCAAAGCTTTTCGACGACCAACTCTATACCACTTTCAAACTAAGTTAAGATTCCAAAAAACAATCACGTTGCCAACAAACTATAAAAACCATAAGCCCAGTTTACAGATAACGATTTCCCACAAATTTCCCGAATAGGTAGTAAAGTTTTCAGTGGCCCAGCTCCGCTGTAATTAAAACCACCGCGTCGGACGGACGGCCCTATTACTATGCAAATAGGGCCCCGTGTAATGTTCTCCTGGCACGACCGTCACACAAAACTGCCTGTAACCCTTGCCTTTATATCCATTGCTTGAAAAAGACTCGTTGTAATTTAGTGTCTGAGATGACCCTGTATGGTGCCCTATTTGACCAGAACAAAGGTAATTTTGTCGATGAGGTTTATAAGGGCAGCAAAACTGCCTTTGCAATTCCCTTACGCTCAGTTGCAGAAACGCTCTTTAAAGTTAATCCTCCATTAAATCTCTTGCTGTCACTTGTTGTCTCGTTGACAAGGTAAAAGCTAGTATGATATTTAATGGAGGATCAACTCTAATGAGCGTTTCTGCAACTAAGTGTAACCCTTGTTTTAATAATAAGTTAGGTTAGATTAAGTTGCTTGTCGAATCCCACCGGAGAGCAAATGCCTCCTCTCACCAATAATAGTAGGAGGGGTGGCTCTATCAAACATATTCTCTTTTTTTATATCTTTATTTAAGGAGCTTGGTCTTTTTGACTAAATCGGACCCGTAAGGGAAATCAAAGTATAATACAGAATTCAAGATCTTAAATTAAGAACTTATATGAATCACACACAATTACACAGGCCAACCAAAACTGAAAGCAACAATGTATTCATTTTTGCCGCTTTCATCCTCAACTGACCCGCAAAACTATTCGGCGTCAGATTAAATATTATCTTCTAAGAAGACACTTCTAGGCTAGCTGTAGCCGGGCCGAAACGTATTCTTTACTGAACCAAATGAAAATTTGTCAAAATATCGTAAGTAAGTATATCTGTATATTTTATGCACCAAATATCTTTGAGAGTTTGTTTAACTAATAGCATAGGAATAACTAATTCGTATTATGTAGAAGTGAAACACCCGCGTCAGATGCGTACAACCTGAGACGCTTATAATTCCAAAATGGAGATTACGCCATGAGTAATAAAGTGAAGCCCAATAACGCACCTTGGATGACGTCATTGTAATTTGCCATATCTTTCTAACGTCCATCGAATAGCTATTCGGTTAATCTTATCCGGAGCCCTAAAGAAAGAGGCAAAATATAACAGTGAAGTCATTCAAGATTACTTTTTGGGCATCACTTTATTTTGTTATGTATTTTTTTATTAAAAATGGCATTGCTCTTGACCTCAATCCAGTCTTCATTATTATTACCTACTCATGGTGTAATCTCCATTTTAGATATAAGCTTTATGGTTCAAGGTCGAGAGTTGGTATAACCACTGAAAAAAGAACCAGTACAAGTAGCTTGAGGACTATTTGGTTCGAGAACTAGCGTGACGTGAGTGCCTTATGAAATTTTTGTATGACACAAGGGCTGCACCTGCATGTTAGGTAGGTACTACTATCTTCTGTGGGAATAACGAAATAACCCAGAGCGCGCGAAGTTTCACTTCTATAGTGTATTTAGTTATTCATGTGTCCATAGTTCCAATCCTAAAATTAGCCTACAGCAACTATAGTGACCACTCCTAATGAACCGTCAGTTTCCCTTTCACCGAATGACTGGATGTTTTACCTTCAACCTTTGACATCTAGGTGATGAATAAGAAATCAAGTGACCTCAAGACAATGCCATCAAACGTTACCTATTGACTATTGTTCACAATAATTACTTATGTGAGGAGGCCGTGACAAATTCGATTTTAATTTATAGGTTAATAGAACTTATTTTTGTTAATAATAATCACGTACAAGTCCGTTTGCACTTAGAATAGGATTCGGCTGTCGGTTAGAATAGGTTATGTTCGTATAATAGACTAGCGTTAACCCTTCGTCCGGACACATTATATACCAGATTTTAAGTCAGATCATAAGCTATGTTACTCCGATATGAACCCTAGTTAAACATAGTGCTTCGAAACATAACCGACAGATGGCGGAAGCTGTCTATGGAAAATCAGCGTTCCACTTAGTTTGTACTAAGATAACATAGCATGACTCACACTTGGCCAGTTTTTATTATTTGTTTTTATAGTGTAGACACTACTCTACACGCTCTACACTGTAGAGCTTGCTCTATAATCACACCAAGTTTGACACTTGTATTTTTTACCGTTTTTATGATAGAGCGAGAAGAAAACACGTTGATAAAGATTAGTTTCTTGTATGAAGACACCACTTAATTTTTAAAATTTTGTCATTTTTTATTTATTAGCAAATGCGCTATAATAAGGCACATTCTGTGAAATTGTCAACTGTCTAGCTGTTACGGTTCAAAAGTTACAGCTCTAAATAGGTAGGACAGACAGACAGACGGACGGACCGACGAACGGACGGACCGACGGACGGACGGAAGAATGAACGGATGGACAAACAGTAGGCTTATGAATACGGTCCGTTTTCACCCTTTAGGAACGGAACCGTAAAAATATCATCATCATCATATCAGCCGACAGACGTCCACTGCTGGACATAAGCCTCCCCCAATATGGGGAGATTTCCCATAATCGCCGCGCTTGGCAGGCGGGTTGGCGATCGCAGTTCGATTGAATGTGTGTGCTCAGAGGATGCTGCTGCCCATCCTCCGGTAGATCCCTTAGTCGCCTTTTACGACACCCACAGGAGGAAATGGGATGGTGCTATTCGTAGCCGACACCACACGGCAAACGCAGAAAAGGTACGCGTAAAAAATACATACGGTCGTATTAAGAAACCTCCTCCTTTTTTGAAGTCGGTTAAAAATGAAAAACGCTAACTTAGTCTGAAAAAAACTAACACGGTAAAGTGATGGTCTCGTTGATATCATTTGTACCGTCGTACCCATTCTACGAGATTTAACACGTTCCGGGACAGTGACCGGCTATAGCAGTGATAACAATAAAAGTTCTATTGTGTCTCGTTCACTATCCCGGAACGTGTTAAAAAAACTTTTATTAAAATGTCATTTAATTCAAAGAGGCAGGTTGCGGTCCAGGTTCGAATCCGCACGTTTGACATGCCATGTACCAATGAGTTTTAAGGCCAGGTATTCCTAGTGCAAGCGTCTCTTTCTAAAAAATTACTTTTGCAATTAGCCATCTAGCCCAGTCATTTTACGGTTTGAGCCGGAACTAATTAATAATTGATATTTTTTTCCGGTATACTATAGTATTTAAGAGCCAATTCGAGCTTAGCTGTACCAAAATAAAAAAAAGTCCCGTCAGCAACAGTTCCAAATTTCAAATTTTGTTATTATCTCAATACAAAAAACCTAATGGTATTTTTTTGCACATATTAAAGGCATTTTCATTATACAATCTTCAAACATGGTGTAAATATTTTTGTCTACTTAGAAGGTTTTGAAAAATACTACATTCGTATTTTCTAATAATAATCTAATTTTTAAAAATTTTGTGCTTTTTTTATTGCTCAAAAATAATTTATATTGTTAAATCTAGTTTAAATGAGTGCATTGGTATTAATTTTATTAATTTGAAAGCCTTTTGGGACTCACAATTTTGATGTCTATGTTGCGTAGCAAATTTTTTTTAAATGTTTTTTATTTTTTTTATGTTTGATTGGTGTAGGGGGGACTCCCCTAAACTAAAGTAGGTTAGGTATATTACGATTTTAGTTCCCTAAGGCCGGATTCAACCAAACTTTGATTTATAGAAGAGTAACTACAAAAGGAACAATTTTACTCCTAGTGTTAACTCCGAAATAACTTCATTTGTCTTCTACCACACGAAACCCATACTAAAAGAACGAATGTATAAAATCCACCTAAAGAAAGAGGTCGTTCTATCCGTACTTATTGCATTGTGATGCTATACGGTTTTAATTTGTTAGGTTTCTTTTTATTTAAATTTTTTTTATAATGTGACATTGACATTTCATTAGTCTCGTTATAAGTTTTACACCATCAATATTGGCCGTGTAAAATTAATCTCAACTTATTCATAGACAGTCAGTTTACCCTGAACCTAAAGTAACCGGTGACTTAATCTAAGAATAAAATTTACTCGCGTTTGGTCGAATCCAACGCCAAAATCCAACCCACGACAAAGCGTTTAAACGATAAAAACGTCATGCGTGCTCTTTCTGGCCTACGAAAAATAATAAAGATGGAGGCACATCTCGATTTTTGTCGTTTTCTCGGGGGTGGCATGCTAGCTAGGCAGGCCTTAGTAAAATAAAACAGTTCCTAAAAATATTTTTATAATCCTAATTATGTTTACCAATATTTATACAACATACATTGCCGTGTGGTGAATAGCACCATCCCATTTCCTCCCGTGGGTGTCGTAAAAGGCGACTAAGGGATCTACCGGAGGATGGGCAGCAGCATCCAACTGCGATCGCCAACCCGCCTGCCAAGCGTGGCGATTATAGCAAATCCCCCCATTTTGGGGGAGGCTTATGTCCAGCAGTGGACGTCTGTCGGCTGATATGATGAATATTTATACAGGTTATATACTTAAATACGTTATATGCGTTAGGGAGTGCTTCAGACCATCAAACTGAACAACTTTTACTATGGAGCCAACTTCGAAGTCGTAAAAAAAACAGTTTTTCCATAAAAAATGTCAACGGCCACTCGACCCAACTGAAACAGCAGATTTTTTTCTCGATTTCAATGGTAGTATCATAAATTGACTGGGCTGCTTTTTGTAGACGAATGAAAAACAGTTTTTGACATCTGTTTCTGTACCAAAACAAAAAAGAAACAATAAGAAATTGTGCAATAGCCCAAAGTTATTGTCTAATGAAAAGTAATTAACTTCCCGACGATGCAAGAAGGGAGGGGGGGGGGGGGATATTGACAGACAATGCCCAATGGAACAATCAGTGGGAAGAGTTAAAGAGACGATGCTGAGTCAGCAAGTATCTTGTACGACATGGCTCGTAACTAGCTATGCGCGTGCGACTGGGATGGCGAAAATATACTGTGTTCGTGGATATGCTATCTGGAGAGCAAGTGTTCACATTCAGGAATTGTTAATTGTTACTTATAATTTTTATCTTTTATTTATTATTTTTCTTCTACGTTAACGATTTGGAATTTTTTATCTTACCATTTAGTTAGGTTAAGGTGGTTGCAGAGGGGTCAGTTTTATACAAAACTTTGACCCACAATACGCGAAGACGGTATTAATATAAGTAACTTTGTATATATGTTTAGAAAATCTAGATGCCGCGTCACAAATAACATTTGCAATTTATAATATAATTACGAAGATATAAAATTTTGTATGAAAAATTTCAAAGCTTCTTTATATCTTCGTAATTATATTATAAATTGCAAATGTTATTTGTGACGCGGCATCTAGATTTTCTAAACTATTTTTCCATATATACAAAGTTACTTATATTAATTCGTACGCGTATTGTGCGTCAAACTTTTGTATGAACTGAAACCACCTTAAGAATAAATAATAATCGTTTTCATAAAAATATCATTTTACGACTGCACGTGAAGTTTGGAAGTAGCAGGAATGTCATAATGATAGTGGTATTTTATAAATCTTTACACATAATTATTTATTATTCTCTCTGTCACCGTCATTCATAAGAGGAGATGTACGCCCAATTTATCTATCCTGAAATAAGTTTTAAATAAGTTTCAGTTTACGGTGACAATGATAATTCATGAAATACGCGTAGCAAAATAATAGCGCATCCATCACAACTTAGCACATTCGTAGTACCGCGGTCGGTTCGGTTAGTTAAACTGCAAAGACGCCGACATAACTTCATTGATTACCGACGATGTTGATCGAATGCTCATTTGACGTTTAACTTCAACTATTTATTACCTTTAACAAAGTCAGAGGTAATTAACAAAAGACTTTCACATTTTAAGGCCTTCCAAATATTGTAGACCAAATTGTTGTCTGATTTAATGAAATAGCTGACGAAACCGACCATCAGCCCCACCCAAAAATAAATTCTGGATACGCCACTGTCCACCACTACAACTCCTGTAAACCACTCTCATGTTCCATGTAGACAATGAATTCCAGTGACCCCAGGGCCTTTATTTGTCTTGAAACCCGCATCGAATATAATTAAAGAAGAAAATTAGGAAAAACACATATTCGACTAGGAATACAGGCTACTTCCGTTACTTACTTAAGAGGCTGCTTCACAGGCACGTATTATTCACAGGCATCACATATTTGTATGGAAAAGTGATTACAACACTTATTTTTTCATTGTTTTTCTATGAATATCCTCCCCCCCGAAACTAAATCCTAGATACGTGCTTGTTGCTTCAGACCATTAAACTGAACAACTTTTAATATAGGACCAACTTTGAGATAGCGATAAAAAACAGCAGTATCGTACTTTTTGGTCTAGTAGCAATTGTCATTTTCTATGGAACATCTGATTGATTTTTGCGATTTCAAAGTTTGTCCTATGGTAAAAGTTGTTCCGTTTACTAACCACCTATTTAAGTATGCAACGCATTTAAATTTACACCCTGTATAAAAAAGAAGGCAACTTTTTAAATAATCAATTTCAATGTTATTCAGAAGTTATTAAAACTGGGAGCATACATTTCCACATTAATTTAGCACAATAACCTAATCAACTAACAGTCCGGCGCGATTGTAGGGGGGCTGGCAGACTGCATGCGTGTAGGTACGCAACGCAACGAGCGACGCGTGAAGATGCCGAGATAGTCAACCGCCCCGCCACATGACGCGAATGTGCATGCGCTGGCGCCGATGTGAACATACATTTATTTGCTTAAATATCGGTGTGAAAATGTAAGTTGCTTCATTATTAAAGCCTCATCAGATAATAAGCTTCGATTGGGCAAAGTTTAACATATCACTATTATTAGCAAAGATTTATTTATTTTTGATTATTAGGTTTACAAAGATACGAAATAGAATAAAATACCGAGTATCGCATAAACTCAAGGAACTTTTACTTTACATTTCATTGATTAAATTTTCTCTTTCCATTGAAAAAAAATTATCCTGCACATTTGTAGCGAGTTTGTAATTATGTGAAAAACTACATTGTCTTGAGATATTGATGAGAGATATCATCAAATTAAAGATTGAAAAATTAAGTATCGGGCGGGACTTGAACCCACACTCTTCCAAACCGGGAATTGCGTTATCCAATTTCTCTACCCAGTACTCAGAGAACGAAATTTCACTCATTTCTTCCATTGCTCTCATATTATTTAAAATGAGGATGATTTTTTATTTTTTATTTGGTTTTTTTTATTATTTTTACTTCGAGGTTTGATTTGAGTAACAACATCGAGTATATCTATGATCGATGTAATAGTAAAATACAGGAGGAGCAATTTTTTGTTCATTAAAGGAAACATGGCAGCGATATCACAACAATATGAAGCCTCAAAGATATCAAATTAAATTTAAAAACACGACGGTCAGTTTACGAACAATCACACGTAGGCGGACTCAAGCGCAGAACCCGATGATTGCTTTCTGATATTGACGGCTTACGAAACGGACCGTTAGTAGACAAACTAAAAATTAAAATAGCTAAACGGGTGGTGAGGCGGCTAAGCAGGCCATTTGTGGTGCGCAGCGGGCGGCTCAGCTTTCATTATTTTATAATAACTCGCATAGAGGGCGGCGAAACCTCCGTGTCATGCTGCGGTCCGCGGTACAGGCCCACGGCAAATAACCGAATTAATTGCCCGATTGGGAGGCAACGTCAGTCTAGCCTAGACTCATTGTCATCTCCACAGTATCTGCTATCGATAACGGCAAACATTGTTTTCTACGGATACCGAATTGTACGTTTAATATCTGAGATACAAGTTGGTAGGCTCGATTAATAGTTCGCAATAAATCTTTGTAGTTTTTTTGGCAAAACAATGGCTATGGTTCAATGGGATTTCCAATCGAATGGCGTTGACCGATATGTTTACACGTGCTTATGTTATTAGAATCTTTTGTTACTTAGGTAGGCATTACATTACCTGATTTGATGCAGTACTCAACAGAGAGATGGTCTCTTTTACAAATTTCGGTCCAAGTTCTAATATTTATCGCGATGTGTAGGGTAGAAATTATCGAGGATTTCAAATACCTAATTACGACACTATAGATTCTCATCAATAGGAAACTATACCTCAACCTGACAGCTCATATCCTCATAAGATGTCTTGTTAAGGATTTAACACCCGTCCAGTACCCAGAACATCTGTACAAATCGATATGGCACTCGATACGAACTCGAGATTATGCTAAAGCGGTGTAGAAACGTGTCGAACCAACTATCTCGAATCGATATAAATCATCTTATTAACTATTGTTTCGGGAGGTGTGGTGTGAACGGGAAGATCTTATCGATACTCTGATGTGTTTTAAATTAACATAATAGGTTTTGTGAATGGGTACTGCTTTTCCGTGTTTGTTGTTTTGGTGGTGCCATGCTATGGGAATCTTTCTTCAGTTTTATTGACACGTAGTTAACAAGGCGAAGGTGTTGATTATTAGCATAGTCGTAACATTTCAAGATCTGATCTATAATAGATATTCTAGCTGTTAAATATCTCTAGCGTTTACGACGTGTCGCACCTCTCTCAGGAATTTTTGAATTCCTTGTTCTTATACAATGCGCACAAACAAGGCTACAATAAAAAAAAAATTCTCGTGAATTGATGATGTAGCCAAAGTAATTTCAGTTTTGGTCACTAATAGTTACCAAAACTTAGGTTAGTTTTATGTTGTTTTAAGTGTATTTTTTATGTATTTACGGTAGGTAAATTTATTTGTTTCATATTTTATTCAATTATATTTAACTTTGGGGGAGGCCTATGTCCAGCAGTGGACGTCCATCGGCTGAGATGATGATATTTAACTTTGTATGTGTTATGTGATCGTGTAATTTAATAATAATTATTTGTTTATTCGTTTAGTTACTACTGGAAATAGTATGTCTTATTCTTATGTAACAAAAACTTGTGATTTATAGTGAAATGATTGATTTAGTAACTCTCAACCTTTCTTCTTAATTAGTTTTAAGATTACAGTCAACTAAAAATAGTACCCTATTCTACTAAACTGTTTCTACTAAAGTGTAACCACCCAGGATAAAAAAATCCAATATCGCAACCCCGGTATTAATATAAATCAGTACGTACCGCATCTTCCTTTTTTTGGTTTCATCTAAACATTCATCAAAGTTTTACATCATGTATAGTAATCAATACAAAGCAGCTTGCTAAAGATATTTTTAATCATTTATAATTGCCTCAATTTAATTTCCGTGTAATCCTTGTTAGTTTTTGTGAGCCACGGTGATGTGGTAGTTTTGAAATTTAAACGAGGAAATAGGTTACTGGAATTGAAGATCGTAAATGTATATTCTATAGACAGTAAAGATAATGCTTTTTTGGTAGATGGCGTACGTTACAAAGCCTATTATTATTATTTGGGGGTATTCTGGGCCTTGACAGGCTTATCAAGCCTGTGCCACGTAGACCATCGCTGGTCCTTTGTGAACGCTCTTTTTAAAGTTCTCTACCAATCCCCACTGCGGCCAGAAAACGCAGTAGATTTTTGATAGGGATAGTTTGTATCTCATCTGGTGTCAGAACCTGCCTACCTAGATGAGTACTACGTTTGTACATCAGGGGGCTACAAAGCCTAAGAATAAATACTAGGGTAAAGTTTCTGACTGCTCCGGAGGGGAGTTGTAAGTTTATAAAATTTTGAGACTGCATTATTTTGATATCAACGATTTTAATACTTTAGTCATTTCGAATTCTCTCTTTATTAATAAACGAGCGTTAACCCGCGACTTCGTCCGCACAAATTATATACCAGATTTTAAGTCAGATCATAAGCTATCAAACAAAAAAAGTTTCATCAAAATCGGTTCAGTACATTTTGCGTGATGCTCGTTCAAACAAACAAACAAACAAACAAACAAACAGACAGACAAAAAATCCAAAAATTGGTGAAATGGAATCAGGGACACCTAAAAAGTTTTCCTAAAATGAATAAAATAAAATAAAATTTGAGGATGCCTGCGTTGCTGATTCGGACATTTTGTAAATAAGATAGTTTATTTTTTTCGAATAAATATTTTTTTGCAAAATAGCATCATCTGAGAGCCTAAGGGAATGTCTTTGCCTAGAACGCGATAGCCAAACTGTACCTCCTTATGGCAATAATGGCTGTTCCAGTAAGATTGTATGTTTGCCTTATTAGGCCCTCTCGTTATTGTGTTACTATTATGCAGGGACCGATTTGTCGTAAACTTTCCCTTGTCTATCATCTGTTTAAAGTTTTATATACATACATAAACTCACGCTCATAATCCATTTCAGAAAGGTCAAAGGTCACTTCGCTACAACTGAGCATGCAATTGTAGCAAGGATCACTTTTAGGATATTTAAGGTTTCAGGATATAATGATCTCGAGGGGGTTTGTCATGTAGTTTAAAATTTACTCGTAATTTCTTGAAACAGTTTTGTTAGCAAAAAAAATCAGCGGTTTCATACAAAACACCCGACTCAAATTTAGTATGGGACAGCAGATTTTTTTGTGTTTCCTGACGTAGGCTCCATAGTGAAAGTTCCTCAGTTTGATGGTCGGAGTTCACCGTTTCAGTATATGGAGGGCTGTCCCTTACGCCCTGTATTTAGCAGTAGAGCTCGAACGCCTTTCAGAAACGGAGATTCTCCTCGAGTGACGTACTATACCCCTGATACCCGGTGAATCCAGGGTAAACAGCAAGCCTCGAACTCTGATTGACAAATCTCTTAACCGCGAAGATAAAACTCAATGACAATTATCTCGACAGAAGAAGTAGAGTAGACACTTATTTTATGGTGTCCAAATTAACCAAACCGTGGTGGTCTAGTGGCGAGTAACGTTGCCTTCCGTGCAGGAGGCGATGGTTCGATCCCCATCCGGGCCGACTCGTACCAATAAGTTTTTCGGAATTTATGTACGATTTGTAACACCACTGGCTTTTTCGGTGAAGGAATGCATGCTTCAATTTCGAGGCATGTATTGTACCTACTGTCCATTACAAGTGGCGACGGGGTCACTCCCCGTCATACTGAGTTTCGGTACTACTAGTGAAATGTGGATGTTCTGAGGTTTCGGAATATCTCTGACTACCCCCTCGGGGAATATAGTCGTGAGCATATACCTATGCTTATGCAAATTAACCATAATCCACGATTAGCCCCGTTATCGCATAAGTACTGGATGGCCAGTCAATCTCTCCTGAACTGACAACTGAATGAACGATGCCATAACAATGCTCTAAATACAATTGACTGCGTATTTTTTCTCGTGTTATCTCTTTAGAAGTTGTCTAGAGTGATTAGTTATGGGATTGTTCAATAAATAACATCTCATTATAATGGCCGGCTCGGGGCTTGCGCGAGCGCAATGAGATCGCTCAGTATTTCACGCGCCCTATACATTGGGGCGCGGGGACAGGGACGTACTCGCAAGATATCTATCAAAGACTTTAGAAATACCAAATAAATTTTGAACTTTTTAACTAAAAGAATGAAATACAGGCATAGGTTCTGACAAGGTCTAACTACACACTAGCATAATAGATACTCCTTCTTATACTGTGACAGACTAGCTACCAAAATAGGCGGCAAATTCTTAAATATTTTTGAGTGAAGTGTGCTGAATTGAATCTGATAGGAATATTTGGATAGGAAATTAAAAATATCATCGATTCAAAACCGGAATTAACTTTGAAAATATTTAAAGTTAGCAAAGAAGGAAAATATCACAAAACAGTGCGTAACTACAGGGTGTTAGGGTAAACAGTTGCATCACTGTTTAAGGTCAAAAATAAAATTTTCTATTCTTAAGGGGTAAATGTACCCATGATACTGATCAACTTTCCCAAAGAAACCTATATAAAATTAGCAAAAACGAATTTCGACTTTTCATATAGGTAAACGTTCCATCAGATGATTGCGTTTAGTATGAAAAGTCCAAAAGTTTTTTACTTATTTCCTGTAGGTTTCTTTGGGAAAGTTGTTCAGTATCGTGGGAACAATATACAAGCAAACCCCACTTGCTTGCGTCAACCTGGGTTAGCAATTAACTCTCTGTAAAATCAAAAACTCTGGATTTTGTTCTATACGGAAAATCATTGATTACCAACTCGATCTGCAGTTATTTACTAACTCAACGAAGACGCAAGTGGAGCTAAGCCGCTCAGAAGAATCATCCGCTATGAGCGAGAAACATTGCTTGCAGCCACGTCTTAGTCCGAAGAATTCAACCCTAACCCGACATCAAGACACGCAGCATCACAACTCCGGTCCTGCGCAGGGCGTGGTGGTCGTGCAGGCGCCGCGGGGGCTGGGCGTGGGCGCGGGGCGAGCGCGTGCGCCGATAAATGGCCCGTCCGAGCCCAAGCCGCCGGCGCTGCTCCGCTTTGCGCACTTCTAACGTGGAAACTCCGCAGTGACCGGTGATGGTGGTTAGGTATAGTGTGGGTGTTAAGATTAGTTTCGAAAGTTATCGATAGCTGGAAATAAAATTCGTTTCATTTGCACATCAAAACCCTTGATCTACAAATAGGTTATCCTGAGTTGAGAGATGTTGTTTCAGTGCAAACAATTGGGTACCTAATTGACCACATACATTATATTTTATTTTTATTTTATCAATAAAAAAGGTTTGAAAATAATGATAAACTCCCATTTTCATTGCGTTTTTAGCTTGAATACTAATTTTAATAAAATAAATAAATTTTTATTCGGGAAAACAGTCAAGTTACAAACTATAACAAGATAAACTTTTAAAATTAATGAAATGTTGATTACCATGACGTCACAACTCATTATTTAGTACACATTCCATACAAAGCGCAAGTTTTGACGTATAAAGTGTAGCTGATTTCTATTATAAAACTGTAACAGGAAGTTTGTCTGTACATTGAAGATATTAACAAAAAAAAAGTTACTATATGGTTTTTAGGTATCCCTGATTTTTGGATTTTTTGTCTGTCTGTTTGTTTGTGTGTTTGTTTGTTTGAACGAGCATCACGCAAAAACTACTGAACCGATTTTGATGAAACTTTTTTGTTTTATAGCTTATTATCTGACTTACATTCTGGTGTATGATTTGTGCGGACGAAGTCGCGGGTTAACGCTCGTACATATATAAACTCACTTACGCCCTATGTAGGAGTATGGCTCACTCTCTCTCGCTCTTATTCGTGGGAGGTTTTTACCCTGAAGTGGGATCCCACAAGCCATAAGTTAACTTACTAAAACTGACAAGCGTACCTATTACCTTTCAGTGTGTTTGAAACAAAGCTTCTGCCAATCTTTAAAGGGTAATTGCAGCAAGGTTCACTTTTTTGGTGACAATAGAAAAGCAGATTGCAAAGCTCACGTGAAGTGGCAACCGCTCCCTTCCACCCCTAATCTTAAAAACCTGGGACCTGCAATGGTTAAAAAGGCTGATAATTAAGAGACTAGCAGTCTACCATTAGTTATATGATTTAACGAGCGTTAACCCGCGACTTCGTCCGCACAAATTATATACCAGATTTTAAGTCAAACAAAAAAGTTTCATCAAAATCGGTTCAGTAGTTATTGCGTGATACTCGTTCAAACAAACAAACACCCAAACAAACACACAAACAAACAGACAGACAAAAAATCCAAAAATTGGTGAAATGGAATCAGGGACTTTTTTTGTTAATATCTTCAATATACAGACAAACTTCCTGTTACAGTTTTATAATAGTATAGATAGATAAAAGACTCCTAAATATTTTCGGGCATCAGTCCGGCACAATCAAACAAACATTGATGTTCAATCTTGTAGATTCGCAGTTCAAATATTCGATCGTATATTCCTATAGAAATCTTGGTGTATAAGCTATTTGCTGTGTGAACGTTTACAACTTTATAGATTCGAGCTTATAGCCCAGTCATTTTACGGTTCGAGCCGGGACTAATTAATAATTTGATATTTTTTTTCGGAACCAATTTGAGCTTAGAAATGTACCAAAATTAAAAAATATCTCGTCAGCAACAGCCCCAAATTTAAAATTTTGCATTTATCTCTTTCTAAAAAAACGAATGGTAAATTTTTTTTTGCAAGCTTTTAAGGCTTCAACATTATACATACTTCAAACATGGTGTTCTTATTTTTGTCTACTTACAAGGTTTTGAAAAATACATTCGTATTTTCTAATAAATACCTCATTTTTTAAATTTCAATGCGTATTTTATTGCGCAAAAATAATTGATATTGTTAAATCTAAGTCAAATGAGTGCATTGGTATTAATATTTTTAATTTAAAAACCTTCTGGGACTCATAATTTTGATTTCTATGTTGCGCAACGATTTTTTTTTTAAATATGTTTTAAGATAGTCTTTTTGTCACTAAATGGTGCCGGTAATACATTAGTGTTTTCTATTAAATATCCATTTTTTTCAATTTCAATGCCAATTTTATTGCTCAACAAATAAATAAAAATAAAAATAAATAATATATATATTAATATTGTTAAATCTAATTGAAATGAGTGCATTGGTATTAATATTATTAATTTAAAAGCCTTCCGGGAGATACAATTTTGATTTTTTAAATATGTTTTCAGATAGTCTTTTTGACACTAAATGATTCCGGTTACAGTTAAAAAGTCCAATTCGTAATTACTCCCCACCCCTCCTAACAAACCTCCGTAAAATGACTGGGCTATTATTAGTCTAGGAAATGTATCAAATACTTCACAATATGCCACTATTTGTATGATAAGTAACATTTAACAAAAGAGGCGCTGATCAATTTCACGATTCCAGTTACGTGAAATTCGAAATCATTTGCGGCACACATAAGACTCTAAAACAACGACGAATCAACAAACACACGAAGCCAAAACTTTATTTGAAACCGTTACACCATCAAGGAGGCGTACACTAAAAAAAGCGTACACGCATTGTAACATACAAAAGTGAATCCTTGCAACTCGTTAATCCCTTACCGTAGTAACAAGGCAGGCGCTACGGGGGCGGAGCTCCTCGCCTCTCCCGACATCCCGAGTATAAACAACTCAAGTACAACATTTAATTATCGCTCTTTATTAAACCAGACGCACCTACAAGAGGATAACAACTGATAACGATCGTGGCTTTAACTTTTAACCAGTGTCGATGAAGAAAGAAATTATATTTCACACCTCACACCTACTGACATGGGTCAACGGGATAAACAAGTAATGTTTTAGACAATGAAACGCGGGTTCAAAAGTGTTGTCTTGTCAGTAGTAGAGACAAACCAATGCAGTCGTGATCGCTTTTCTTTCAGTAAACGTGAAATTTTATTTGGGGTACATTTAATCAACATACTGCATACCTAAATACTGGCAGATTCAGAATCAGTGCCCGTTGGCTAGATTTATTTGTCACCTTTAGAAGAAGGTAATTAACAAACAATCTAACCAACGCGCTCTTCTATTGATAGAATTTTGATTAAGTTTTGAAGTCACAAAAATGAACATCTAACAAAATCTTTAACAACTGTTTAATGTCATTCATTCAATAACAATAAATACGTCTTATTATTTCTTACTTTTGAAAGACACTGCTATGTAAAAGATACTCATACTGTGACACTGCTTCTGCTGCTTACACCATCCGGCTACTTTCAAGACAGCATATTTTTTCCTATTTACCTTATAATTTAGCTATGGGAAACGTCTTAACGATTGTCCATTTCGATATGTGTAGAGACTGCTACATATATAAGTATGATATACAACGTGTTTATGAATTAACGCAAAACTAGAAAGTAGTTTGTTTAGACTCGCGAATTATCGTGGTTTCGACCTAGGTAATTTTTTTCTAAATATTTAATAAATTTGTTTGTAAAATTTAGAATTTACTGAACCCGATGTCAACCCACCGCACGGGCATACTCACCCTACTTACTACCAAAACAAGATTATTAAAATGTGTCCATGAGTACGTTAGCGCTTTCATTCATTGCTGAAATGATAACAAATCATTTTTGCCTCAAAACTTAAAATGCGAATAACTTTAAATTTGAACTATCAAAATAATGAAATTATTTTTTTAATCTAATCGTTTTGTTATAAATCAGTTAGGGTGTATGAGGTTTTGCGCTTATTCATTAACACGTTGTATATGAAAAATATGATCCTGAAAGTAAGGCAGGCTATAACGAATAAGCATACCAAATGAGACTCGAAACAACGTTACGATTCCCTTATATCGCACCTATACATCAAACAAAAAGAGAATACCACAAAAATGCTCAAAGCAAATTTTAAAAGGCATTCCAGTTCCAAATCTCAAGCATATTGCTAACAAATCACAAGTGAATGGGTCGTTTAGCCGCCGTTTGGTGCCCCCTGAGGGGTGAGGGGGGTAATTGTGTTTACAATACAACCCCCTCCACGGTACCCCCCCTCCTTCCGCTCATTTCTCATCCAGCTACATCAGGGTAGCGCTTAGCGATCCTACCTCAGTGAAATCTGAGCAAAAGTGTGAAGTATGGAAGTATTATGAGGCTGAATGATAGCTTGATGTCTTTGACATCCGATTTTGGTTTGTGTTTCATAAATTCATTAATCTTATAAATGTAATATTTGAAGTGTTATACGTGTATTAAAGTGAAGAAAATATCTAGAAATGCCTAGATTAGTCACCTAGGTATGAATCGGATTCCTTTTTAGAGTGGTTTGAAACTATCTTCTAATTATAACATTTAGAGTGTAACAATGTATACTTTTTTTATGAATGTTCTACAGGGTGTAACAAAACACCCTAGAAATAATTAAGGCGCTTCAGACAATTAAATTGCACAATGGAGCCAACAACGAGAAAATATAAAAAAATCTGCTTTCACATACAAAACTGCAGTACCGACTCGACTAAAATGTACGGGACAGCACATTTTTTTTTTCTCTTTTTTGGCTCCATAGTGAAAGTTGTTCAGTTTGATGTTCTAAACCATCCCCTTAAGTATTACTAGGGAGTTTTATTACACCCTGTATAATGTGAAAAGAACTTGTATTGATATATATTTCATCTCTTCCACGTAAATTTTTTATATATACACCCTGTAGCCATTAAGAGTATCTCGAAGGACCGGCTTCTGTTAGCGGTTCCCATGAAAATGCCATAAAAAATAATAAACAATTTACGTTCTGTGACACGCGCCCGCCGCTCCATTACACCTTATGCCATCAGAGCATCACAGATTTTTACACGAACGACTTTTACGGGAAAATCTCAAGGTATGCCTCTTAACATTTCACCTTGGAACGAAATTGTTTCGTTATAAAACGTAGTTGCCATGTAAAACGAAAGCTAAACAATGTTATACTTATACTGAAACCTGAAAACTGTACAGCATCAATATCATTACGGTAGGTATTTTTTTGATATGAGGTTATGAGCATGGTTAAGAGCATTGGCTTTCGACACGGAGGTCATGGGTTCGATTCCCACGGGGGACACCTAGTGAAATGTCACTTTGAGCGTTTTTCCCCAGTTGGTTAGGTTAGCAGGACATTGGAGGACATTGCAGGCTGAATCACTTGATTGTCTGAAAAGAATAATGATTCCGTGCTTCGGATGGCACGTTAAGCCGTTGGTCCCGGTTACTATCTCTGGTGGTAGTAGTCGTTATATAAGGTCTAACAAAATTAGGTGAAACTATTTTAAGGGGATGATCAGACCATCAAACTGAACAACTTTCTCTATGGGACCAATATTGAAATCGCGAAAAAAAAATCTGCTATCCCATACATTCAGGTCGAGTAGGTTTGTATGGAACAGCAGATTTTTTTCGCGATTTCAATATCGGTCCCATAGAGAAAGTTGTTCAGTTTGATGGTCTGATCATCCCCTTAAAATAGTTTCACTTAATTTTGTTAGACCTTATATAAAAACCACGTCAGAGGCCGTAAGGCGGTCTGAAAAAACTCTGACACCAGGGCTCTGCCCACACGATAAGAAGAAGATTATGATATGTAGGTAGTTCCAGCAAAGTTTCTGACAACACTGAAAGGGATTATGGATTTCAGAAGGTAATGTAGATGTACAGGGTCTAACTCTAGTAATATTTAAAGAATTTAATTTAAGTTTAATTGAAACTGAACAACATTCACTACGTTGGCTCCGTAGTGACATCGAGGAAAAATTTTAAAAATCATCTGTCCCATTAATTTGAGTCGTGTCTTTTAAATTTCAATCGAAGCAGTTCTTTTAAATTTTTTCTCGAGGTTGGCTCCATACATAGTGAAACATTTGGTTTTATTGATCTAAACCACTTTTATAACCTTTAAATATTTTAGATGCGTTCCTTTGATGTACAGAGTGTAAAATAAAATGGAACAGTTACTTAAAGGGGTGCTTCAGACCATCGAACTAAAAAACTTTCTTTATGGAACCAATATCGAAATCGCGAAAAAGAAATCTGCTGTCCCATACATTTCAGTCGAGTTATATTTGCAGTTTTGTATGGGAGAGCAGAATTCTTTTACACGATTTTAGAGTTGGTCCCATAGTAAAAGTTGTTCAGTTTGATGGTCTCTTTGAGTAACTGTCCTACTGTATTATACACCCTGTATAAAGGGATAATCCAATCATCAAACCGAACAATGGGACTAACTTCAAAATCACGAAAAAAACATGTCTCATACATTTGCATCGAGTAGGTTTGCAAACCAAATTTAGTACCTATATGGTGTACCATTTAAAATTTTCGTTGATTTTTTATGATACATGTCTGATTCTGTACCAATCCTGGTGAGTCTGGACGTCGATTTTTAAAATGCTTTTATTATATACCTAAATAAAACCTAAGAAATATTTAGTTAGAACATCATTGACTAAAATAACGATTAAATCAACTTCAAAAAACAAACACTGAAAGCAACAAGTGTATAATTCTCAGAATACCTAACAAATGTAAAGTTTTTTCCGTTGTCCAAGCAACATGGCCCAATTAAGGAGGAGACACGGCCACGTTCGATACATGGCTATAGTCCATTTTATAATATATTATTCGCTAAGGATTTCGTTTTGTGGCACGCCCGATCGAAATCAGGGTCGTAAACACCTTGTTTAGTCCTCGAGCTTTGTAAGATGATAAGAGATAATGTGGATTAGAAAATTATGCGTGAGAAGATGAAATCTCGGGTTTTGGACTTTAGCGTGAAATCGGCAGATACTCGGATATATTGTACAACTAATGTTATCGATCACAATGCTTTTCATTAGTAATTTTTTTGGTTTTGACTAAGTTTTGGTTTACATCTTAATACAGTCCTGTTAGAATCTAATTAGACATGTTAGTAGGTAATATTAGTATTGGCATAAAATAGGTAATCTTAGTAGTAGTTTAAATTCAAGATCATATAACCTAATCGCTTTTTAGCGATAAGACTGCCTTATTTGTACGTACTTGTAATTATTTAGGTCTATATTCAAATGCATGTTTTGTTTTGGTGTAAACTAAAGTATAATTGACTCGAATCGAATTGAATATAGGGATCTTCTTCATATGCTGACGGTTTTTAACAGGATGATCGATCAGACCACCAAACTCATCAACTTTTTCTATGGGACCAACATCGACATCGCAAAAAAAACCCTAAGCTAATCAAGAAGGACCCTGTATAATCCATTCAACAGAAGTTTTTTTATTGAATAGGTAATTAAAGAGGAGTATTATACTACAATGACTAATAATTATGACAACATTTAAGATAAATTAATATTTTTAGTAATTTTATTGCACGACTATATTACCCGAGCCCGAGGAGGTAGTCAAAGATATTCTGAAACCACAGAACATCCACATTTCGCTAGTAGTACCGAAACTCTATCCAGTGTGACAGGGAGTTAGCCCGTGTCGCCACTTGTAATGGACAATAGGTATAATACATGCCTCCAGTTCAGACTAGATTCTGGTACTTTAAATATGACTAGATAATGTGTGTGACAATGTCCTAGCTATTTATTATTAACTAGCGTTAACCCGCGACTTTGTCCCTACAAATTATATACCAGATTTTAAGTCAGATCATAAGCTATCAAACAAAAAAATTTCTTAAAAATCGGTTCAGTAGTATTCGCGTGATGCTCATTCAGACAAACAAACACACAAACAAACGCATAAACAAACACAAAAACAAACAGACAGACAATAAAATCCAAAAATTGGTGATATGGCATCAGGGACACCTAAAAACCATATCGTAACTTTTTTTGTTAATATCTTTAATGTACAGACACACTTTCTGCTACAGTTTTGTAATAGTTTAGATACATGCCTCGAAATTGAAGCATGCAATTTGTGCCTTATAATTATACATTTAAGGTGGTTGCATAGGGGTCAATTTTATTCAAAACTTTAACGCACATTACGCGTAGACGGTATTAATATAAGTAACTTTGTATATATAGAAAAATAGTTTAGAAAATCTAGATGCCGCGTCACAAATAACATTTGCAATTTTTAAAATAATTACGAAGATATAAAGCTTTGAAATTTTTCATACAAAATTTTAAAAGCTTTATATCTTCGTAATTATATTATAAATTGCAAATTTTATTTGTGACGCGGCAACTTGATTTTCTAAACTATTCTTCCATATGTAAAATATTACTTTTATTAATTCCGTCTACGCGTATTGTGCGTCGAACTTTTGTATGGACTGAAACCACCTTAATACTTTTAATTCCTGCCCTACATTGAACAGTCAGTAAGTATTATTTAATTCTGAACTCATACAGTGGTTAGTATATTCGTGCGGACACCGAGCAGTCCTGCTGCATCGCTTCTCAGAACCCTTTAATTGCATCCACTCCGGCGCAGATCGAACGTTTAAAATCGATTTTTTATTCGATTTATTTCATGTGGTCCCGAGTTTCAATCGTGTTTTTGTTTTGCTATAGCGAACGTTGTGTTTATGCAAATTTTACACGCATCTACTGAAACTTCTCAATTAATTAAATTCATTGACTGGATTGCTAATTGAATCTCGGAGTTGAAATAGTCTTGTCCCTTGGTTGAATAAAACATGTTATCTAGTTAAAATACAAAAAAATATTATTTTTTTCGACACCTTAAACATACATACATGTAATGAGATGATATAGCTTTCAAGTTTATTATCATTAGCCTATACAGGGTGAAAACTTAAATGCGTTACATACTTTAGTTAAGGGGATGCTTCAAACCATCAAACTAAATAACTTTCTATATGGGACCAATACTCAAACCGCGGAAATAAAAATCATTGGTTTCATACATTTAAATAGAGCATTTACTATGCAACGATCACCACCAAAGAAGAAAAACCCAATATTAATCTCATGAAGAAAGTACAATTTGATGGTCGGAAGCACCCCTTTTAAAGTATCTTACGCATTTAAGTTTAAGTACATAATGTATACGCAACACACTGCCTCGTGGTAAAAAAGCTAGCTTATTCTATATACAGAATGGAATACCGTGTCAAGTGGGTTCAGGTAGTTAGCTTCACAAAAACACTCTTGGTACCATAGAGATCTAGAGAGATGCCAACCAACGCACTGAGTACGAAACCTAGTGTCGCATTACCACCAGTACCACACGATAGAAAGTATTTTGTTAACTTGAATGTGCTCATTATCCATTGCGGTATCAGAACTAAACGTTCGAATTATCTTTAGTACTACGCAAGCATTGTAAACTATTTATACATAATATCTCGACTGGCATTCAGCCTCATAATATATTGAATCATTACTGTCGCGTGCAATGTGTTCCGTTTTTGCGCATATTGCTGCGACACTGGCCCCGCCCCCTTTTCACATCTCCCTTTAGTTTTTGTGATCTGTGGTTGGTACAATACTGGATGACCCCGAAAGGAGGAGGAGGTTAATGTTGAATTACATTTTTTTTGTAGTCTTTTCAGTACCACTGTTGGGCAAAGGCCTCCACCCTCTTTCTACAATCCTCTCTAACTCTCTATCATGTGCAAACCTTGACCAGCCATACCAGAAAGGCATCCAGGTTATATCTTAATTTTTTTTAGAACTTCCTCGACGTCGACTTCCGGCCCAGTCTGCAGAATTATAAATTTTTTTATCAGCCCTTGGAGCTCAGTTTCACCAAATACCAAATGAACATTCGTAGCAATTGGCAAATTTGATTGGTTTCATTGTATTTTAATCTTGAGATTTTTTTTTCACAAAATTCTACACCATGTGTATACAACCGCTATAAACCAAACGTCAAATTAATGATTTCATTTCTGTAACATCTTGACGTTATTAAGAAAAAATTCCGATAGTCTTTGAGTGTGTTAAGAAGCACCTTGTTTGAACAAATATACACCTGAACGATTTCGTTAGTTGCACCTTGTGATTCCTCCTCTCTTTTACTCTCCTTTGTTTTAATAGGGTTGTCTCTGTTATCTTGGGATCGGATATGGTAAATAGTAAAGTCTAAGCCATCGACGATTTGTTGAAGATTACCAAAATGATTCAATTTAGTTGATATATATGCCTAAATAATGTTTATAATGGAAATACCTACGTAGCAAGGAGTCACTCAGGACGATGTGATATCGACAAGAATCTTCATAAAGGGTCTCATTATAATGTCCAGCTTATATTGTGAGACGATTAAATAAATAATTCATAAATAAAGATTATAATTAATGTTGTAACCTCTTTTTGTCAATAATGATGGATTATAACCGTGTCAAGTCAACCTCAATAATATGCCATGGATTAGACAGAAGAAATACAAGTGGATTCCCAACCAAGGGCTGAGCTATGGATACTTTGGGGTCAGGGAACCTCATGACTTCTACCGAAAGCCATCCACTATTATCATCATCATCAGTTTACATACGTCCCATACCAGGGCATAGGCCTTCCCTCAAGGAGCACTATTATTATAAAATGAGATAATTTAAATAGTGGTTACTCATCATGATCAACTTACCAACAGAGTATTTTCAATCTGATCTGGCTTAACGAAGTCAAGTAAGCTCTCTCGGTGCACGTCTGGATCGGTCACCGTTTCAGTGGTATTCCCTCTCCAGCAAAAAGAAAGAAAGAAAGAAGAAAGAAAAATTATTTATTTGGATCTCCGACACACATTCAATCTTTTACATTATCACGGATACATTTTTGTAAAATATTTAAAACAGAATACCTATTAATAAAAGCTTATAAACAACGCTTTGCTTCGGAAGCCACGTCACGCATAGTGCCGTTCAGTAAAGATTTACCTATTCGTTACGAGTTATACGCATTTGCTGGAGTGCAATTCACTAAGCGTCACATCGCTGTCAAAAACATCGACGAGCTCGCATCCTTCAGATCGTCGGAGGTTTTATATGAGTTTGACACATGAAATTGAAAGCTCGCCGTTGTTTCAACGACGAATTTAAGGTTGTGATGATTTTTGCGCTTAGTGAATTGCATTGCTGGATGTACTTGGATCTTGCAATATACAGAGTGAAATTGATATCATTAGCATCGTTTTAAACTAAGAGTCTACCCATCAAACTGAACAACTTTTACTATGGGAGCAAACCGAATGGACCAACAAAAAAATTTGTTGTTCCATACTAAACTGCAATGTCTACTCGACTCAAATGTATGCAACAGCAAATTTTTTTTTGCTCCGATCGGCTTGCTCCCCTAGTAAAAGCAACAGCTTTTACTAAACAAATCAAACTGAACACAGTTTGATGGGTAGACTCTTAGTTTAAAAGGATGCTAATGATATCAATTTCGCCCTGTATAACTGTTTCAGGCTTTTTGCAAAATTTCAGTTTTAAATTTTAGATTTAAAGATAAGGTTTATTCAGAAGGAACCCATTTATTCTGAAAATTTGACTATTACTATCGTTTCAGAGTTACGCAGATGACAAAGAATTTTGTTACAATAACAAATGGAATAAAATTCTATTTACATTATTAACAACTTTTACAAAGGCACGAAAGAAATTAGACTCAATAACCTAACAGTCGAGACTAGAAATTTCTAAATTGTCCGATATAAAATCTGTGCCGATTATTTGAAATTTTTATATACGATTTTGAATCTACAGCAGTAGTTTTAAGGTTCAAACTGGAAAGAATTTAATGAGGTATTTCGACGATGTAATTTGGTTTCTATGATCAAAGAGTTACGGCTCAAATTGGAAAAAAAAGGTCTAATAAGGTGTGAAGACACGCGCTGGCCGCTCGGCGCTCGGACTTCGAAGGGAATGCGACAATTTCGCTCATTGGAATAGTGGCTCTTTAGAACATTTGCTATCCTTTATGTCTCCAATTAAAATAATTCTCACATAAAAGATGGTGTTCTGTTTCATTGTTGTGGGTCCGAAGGAAATTTATGTCATTCTTTTTACCAATGAGGGAATAATGCGGAATTTATTATACGAATTTTCTTGTTAGTCACAAACATCAATTTTAATAAGTACTTTAATACTATTAATTAAAGTATATAGTTTTATATTAAAGTTGGTATTCGATATTTTACACTTTATTTTATTTCTATCTTTTACACAGATAGCGAATCTATACAGGTTGAAATTGATATCATTAGCATCCTTTTAAACGAAGAGTCTACCCATCAAACTGAACAACTTTCACTATGGGAGCAAACCGATCGCAGCAAAAAAATAATCAGCTGTTGCATACGTTTGAGTCGAGTAGGCATTGCAGTTTAGTATAGAACAGCTGACTTTTTTTTTGCTCCGATCGGCTTGCTCCCATAATGAAAGTAGTTCAGTTTGATGGGTAGACTCTTAGTTTAAAAGGATGCTAATGATATCAATTTCAACCTGTATAGATTCGCTATCTGTGTAAAAGATAGAAATAAAATAAAGTGTAAAATATCGAATACCAACTTTAATATAAAACTATATACTTTAATTAATAGTATTAAAGTACTTATTAAAATTGATGTTTGTGACTAACAAGAAAATTCGTATAATAAATTCCGCATTATTCCCTCATTGGTAAAAAGAATGACATAAATTTCCTTCGGACCCACAACAATGAAACAGAACACCATCTTTTATGTGAGAATTATTTTAATTGGAGACATAAAGGATAGCAAATGTTCTAAAGAGCCACTATTCCAATGAGCGAAATTGTCGCATTCCCTTCGAAGTCCGAGCGCCGAGCGGCCAGCGCGTGTCTTCACACCTTATTAGACCTTTTTTTCCAATTTGAGCCGTAACTCTTTGATCATAGAAACCAAATTACATCGTCGAAATACCTCATTAAATTCTTTCCAGTTTGAACCTTAAAACTACTGCTGTAGATTCAAAATCGTATATAAAAATTTCAAATAATCGGCACAGATTTTATATCGGACAATTTAGAAATTTCTAGTCTCGACTGTTAGGTTATTGAGTCTAATTTCTTTCGTGCCTTTGTAAAAGTTGTTAATAATGTAAATAGAATTTTATTCCATTTGTTATTGTAACAAAATTCTTTGTCATCTGCGTAACTCTGAAACGATAGTAATAGTCAAATTTTCAGAATAAATGGGTTCCTTCTGAATAAACCTTATCTTTAAATCTAAAATTTAAAACTGAAATTTTGCAAAAAGCCTGAAACAGTTATACAGGGCGAAATTGATATCATTAGCATCCTTTTAAACTAAGAGTCTACCCATCAAACTGTGTTCAGTTTGATTTGTTTAGTAAAAGCTGTTGCTTTTACTAGGGGAGCAAGCCGATCGGAGCAAAAAAAAATTTGCTGTTGCATACATTTGAGTCGAGTAGACATTGCAGTTTAGTATGGAACAACAAATTTTTTTGTTGGTCCATTCGGTTTGCTCCCATAGTAAAAGTTGTTCAGTTTGATGGGTAGACTCTTAGTTTAAAACGATGCTAATGATATCAATTTCACTCTGTATATTGCAAGATCCAAGTACATCCAGCAATGCAATTCACTAAGCGCAAAAATCATCACAACCTTAAATTCGTCGTTGAAACAACGGCGAGCTTTCAATTTCATGTGTCAAACTCATATAAAACCTCCGACGATCTGAAGGATGCGAGCTCGTCGATGTTTTTGACAGCGATGTGACGCTTAGTGAATTGCACTCCAGCAAATGCGTATAACTCGTAACGAATAGGTAAATCTTTACTGAACGGCACTATGCGTGACGTGGCTTCCGAAGCAAAGCGTTGTTTATAAGCTTTTATTAATAGGTATTCTGTTTTAAATATTTTACAAAAATGTATCCGTGATAATGTAAAAGATTGAATGTGTGTCGGAGATCCAAATAAATAATTTTTCTTTCTTCTTTCTTTCTTTCTTTTTGCTGGAGAGGGAATACCACTGAAACGGTGACCGATCCAGACGTGCACCGAGAGAGCTTACTTGACTTCGTTAAGCCAGATCAGATTGAAAATACTCTGTTGGTAAGTTGATCATGATGAGTAACCACTATTTAAATTATCTCATTTTATAATAATAGTGCTCCTTGAGGGAAGGCCTATGCCCTGGTATGGGACGTATGTAAACTGATGATGATGATAATAGTGGATGGCTTTCGGTAGAAGTCATGAGGTTCCCTGACCCCAAAGTATCCATAGCTCAGCCCTTGGTTGGGAATCCACTTGTATTTCTTCTGTCTAATCCATGGCATATTATTGAGGTTGACTTGACACGGTTATAATCCATCATTATTGACAAAAAGAGGTTACAACATTAATTATAATCTTTATTTATGAATTATTTATTTAATCGTCTCACAATATAAGCTGGACATTATAATGAGACCCTTTATGAAGATTCTTGTCGATATCACATCGTCCTGAGTGACTCCTTGCTACGTAGGTATTTCCATTATAAACATTATTTAGGCATATATATCAACTAAATTGAATCATTTTGGTAATCTTCAACAAATCGTCGATGGCTTAGACTTTACTATTTACCATATCCGATCCCAAGATAACAGAGACAACCCTATTAAAACAAAGGAGAGTAAAAGAGAGGAGGAATCACAAGGTGCAACTAACGAAATCGTTCAGGTGTATATTTGTTCAAACAAGGTGCTTCTTAACACACTCAAAGACTATCGGAATTTTTTCTTAATAACGTCAAGATGTTACAGAAATGAAATCATTAATTTGACGTTTGGTTTATAGCGGTTGTATACACATGGTGTAGAATTTTGTGAAAAAAAAATCTCAAGATTAAAATACAATGAAACCAATCAAATTTGCCAATTGCTACGAATGTTCATTTGGTATTTGGTGAAACTGAGCTCCAAGGGCTGATAAAAAAATTTATAATTCTGCAGACTGGGCCGGAAGTCGACGTCGAGGAAGTTCTAAAAAAAATTAAGATATAACCTGGATGCCTTTCTGGTATGGCTGGTCAAGGTTTGCACATGATAGAGAGTTAGAGAGGATTGTAGAAAGAGGGTGGAGGCCTTTGCCCAACAGTGGTACTGAAAAGACTACAAAAAAAATGTAATTCAACATTAACCTCCTCCTCCTTTCGGGGTCATCCAGTATTGTACCAACCACAGATCACAAAAACTAAAGGGAGATGTGAAAAGGGGGCGGGGCCAGTGTCGCAGCAATATGCGCAAAAACGGAACACATTGCACGCGACAGTAATGATTCAATATATTATGAGGCTGAATGCCAGTCGAGATATTATGTATAAATAGTTTACAATGCTTGCGTAGTACTAAAGATAATTCGAACGTTTAGTTCTGATACCGCAATGGATAATGAGCACATTCAAGTTAACAAAATACTTTCTATCGTGTGGTACTGGTGGTAATGCGACACTAGGTTTCGTACTCAGTGCGTTGGTTGGCATCTCTCTAGATCTCTATGGTACCAAGAGTGTTTTTGTGAAGCTAACTACCTGAACCCACTTGACACGGTATTCCATTCTGATCTGAAGTAAGTAGTGTACATTATTTTAAACGAGATTGCTACGACTACCATTAACACGTTCCGGGACAGTGACCGGCTATAGACGTGATAACAATAAAAGTTCTATTGTGTCTCGTTCACTGCCCCGGAACGTGATAAAAGGTAAAGTCGGTGATTATAGCAAAGTTTTCATCCTGCTTGTGCATTAAACGTTTGCCACCCCCTGTATACGTATGAATGTGAAGGGATCAGGTGCACAAGGCGCGTGCGCGGTTGACGCTCGTGTAATCTCAGACAGGACAACTCAGGCGCAGAGATGATTGACTCCACTCCATTATGGATCTTGTTACATTTGCGAGTGATACATTAAAAATTACAAACTTAAGCAATACCTACACAGGAAGACTGTAAGTTTATATGTATATGTAGGTATGCAGACCATATAATGGGACTTTCGATTTTCGGTATATCGTGACCGTTTCTGTCCGAACTTCATTGGAATAGAGTTGATATTGGAACGAAAACGTTCACGCAATATGGTAGACCCTTAGGAAACATTTCAAAATAAGAATCAGCTGTTCCATACAAAACTAAAGGAACTCGGCCTGTGATGACCAATAAATGTTTCTGATTTCTGACTCAAATGCATAGACAATAGTCTGTTTTATTTTCGCGATTTTGAAGTCGGCTGAATGATGAAAGTTTGACGTGTTCGACGTGGTTAAAGTTTCCGCATTTGTAAAAATAATATCCTTTATACCTAATCTCTTTGGAGGTACCTAGTCAGAAACTTTGCTACAATTACCAACTATCTTTTTAAAGCATGTGTGTTGTAGCTAAGCTCACTGAAAGTTTCAGGGTGGAATGACGTGACTAAAAGAGTAGGGATTAATATGTTGTTGACGATTTAGTCAGCAATTGTATAACTTGGAATCGCTTGGCAAGTCAGTTTGCAGACGGTCGTGTCGGTCGGGTACTTGGTGGCTTGCCGAGAATCGCCACGATTGCACGACTTGTATTGGTTCAAATGTGGCAAAAATTTGTATCGGAAGACACACGTATAACTAATTTATTAATAGGGCGTAACAATAATTTATTAATGAGCTCCAATATCAGATCAATATATAAGATTCGATTCATAATCGGATAATTTGTCATTCGTCAGAACTCGCATTTTTTTTATTTGCAACGATCGCAATGCCCTCTGTCTCACGGCTCGTGGTTCGGGTGCCCGATCGCGCTAATTTAAAAAATCGTTACTCAACCCTTATTCAATGCATATTTCTTTGATTAACAAAGCTAGAATTAATTTAAGATTTGTATTGATATCTTTGAGACACTGTAACTTTAAAACTATACATTTTAACGAATATCGGACTTCATACAAACATAGAGATTAGTTTATAGATTGTTTCTGAAAAATTTCATTGACTTTAATTGGTTAGTGTTGAAAATATCACCAGCCTTCGTTTGTATGGAACGCTCTCCGAATTATATTCCCTTAAAACGAAAACACAAATTATTATGAATATTACCAATCCGGTCCGATCCGGCCTGATTTAAAATTGCAACGGATTGCAATCCCTAATCGCAATACCGAATGTGTTAGGTCCGCCACATACATACGGAATAAACCTGGCTCGGAATTCAGTGTTGTCAGCTATGGTTACAAAAAATGCTTAATACGTTCCGGGACAGTGAACGAGACACAATAGAACTTCTATTGTTATCACGGCTATAGGCGGTCACTGTCCCGGAACGTGTTAAGTGCTGTTTGAAAAATGCCTAAAATAAAAATTTATGAAATGCCAAATATAATGACATTAAATTTTTATTGTAACGAAACAAACAATTTCTATACATGTTAATTAGCATCATATTGTCTGATGAGATCATGACTTTAGTGACGTTACGTAAATTGTATTTCAATAATAAGCAACTATATCAAAAGACTATCGATAGTTTTAACATTAATATAATTTGCATACAAAATGGCATGAACCATTATCGTAAGTGATTATAGTAAGTGATTTCGCAACTATACTGCAACGACGACATCGCAACTGCCCCGTCACGATACGGTATCGTTCCGTCAACGCCTACGCTCAAAAATCACTTTTCCTCTAAATCTAGTGATTTTTTGATAGCATTAGTCATGTGATATGACTGTAATCCTTCAAAAAATGCCAGCTAATGCCCATGAAAAAATCACTAGATTCAGAGGAAAAGTCTCTCAAAGTGACAACACTGAATTCCGAATCAGGTTTATTCCGGATTTATGTGGCGGACCTAAAAAGATGTGATTCGCATGCGAAGCGCGATCGGTGCCCAGTGAAGGGATCGCGTGTCATCTGATGCGGCAGTGCTACGGTTACGTCTCGTATCTCTGTATCACACTTTATAACATCGCGAACAAGTCTCCGATGTAAAGATCAACGTATGTAACAGATACGGTATTTATAAATAGTAGAAATCATTTTCTTGCACTTAGATAATCTAAGGTTAATTTTTAGGGTCCCGCACCCAAAGGGTGAAAACGGGATGTTTGTAAAACGACTAGTTTAGGACCCCCGTCCTCATGCGAGAAATTCGTTTTTATCTACGTTTTTTCTTCCCGCTCTATCGTAAAAACGGTAATACATAGAAGCGTCAAACTTGGTGTGATTATAGAGCAAACTCTACAGTATAACAAAAACAATAAAAACTGGACAAGTTGGAGTCGGTCTCGCGCTAAAGGTCCCGGAGAAAACAACACTTTTTTCAAAGTTGATAATGTTGTATGGTGGCGTGGTACGGAACCCTCGGTGCGCAAGTAGCTCGCAGCGACTCGCACTTGAACGGTTTTATTGTATTTAAATTTTTTTTTAAAACATAGGTTTTAACAACTTTTCATGAGAACCTATTATTTTTAGTTACTTTAATCCCTGTTTCATAACGTAATTGCTAATGATTATCTACGAGTAAGTCCCTCCTAAACCTTGATTAGAATAAAAGTTGAAATTACAAAACGGGCCTTAAACCTTCCATCCTATAAAATTTTAATTGTAACTTTAAAGTCACCGGCCACTTGCCCTCTCCGCAATATCCAAGTTTATAACTCGCCTGTTTTAATTATAAATGACAACTCATGCTGTATCGAGTCCAGTTAAATTAATAACCGTGTAATTCGACCCGTTAGATGTTTATGATTGACATTGCGAATCTTCCTTAACTGCATCTGCTGTAAGATTGATTGTACCTATTTCCTTGCTTGTTATCTCGATGCATTTTAATGCAACCATTTTGATTAGAGATGTATTCTATCGTAGAGGCCCTATGTCACCCTATCCTATTTTCTGTTTTGAGTTGAGTACAGAATTTTATACGAAAAAGATTAGTTTTATAATTATGATTACTAAAAACTAATTATTTTTACTCTATTTTGTTTACCTTTTGTCGCGCGATAGCACGTACAAGTACTAGTTAGGCAGCTATCTAGAATCTCTGCATCAACCCCACTCAAAACGTTGATTTGGACAATCAAAACTTTTTTCTGGTTTTGGCATAATAATAAAATAACGTATGTTTCTTTGATGCTACTACATATAATAATATTTTGATTAGATTATGAAAATTTGTGACCATGTTTCGATGTTTGTGACTCAATCACGCTTTAAAGGGTTAACGGATATGGATGAAAATTTGAACATCGATAGAATACCTATGTACAACAGCTAGTAAAAATAACTGTAATTAGTGGACAATTGTTTTAAGACCTTGACGGCAAAAATAAATAGCCAGTGAGCTTTGCTGAATTTTTTTTTCTGTTTTTATACCAGAACAACATTTTGAATTAAAAAGTTTATTTTATTACAATTAAATATATTTTGTGAGAGCGTCGGTGGCGCGTTGCGGAGAGGTATGGACACCCAATCATGGGGGTCCGGGTTCGAATCCGCACGGACAACATGCTATGTACCAATGAATTTTTCTAACTTATGTACGTAATACCGACTGCTGTCAAACGGTGAAGGAAAACATCGTGAGGAAACCTGCATACGCTGAAGAAGATATGCATATCTGAAGTCTACCAATCCGCATTGGGCACGCGTGGTGGACAAATCCCATACACCCTCCCTAAGGGTAGGCCTGTGCCCTGCAGTACGACGTTTATAGGCTGATGATGATGATGATGATGAAACATATTTAGTAGGCAGACTAAAACTTATCCATATATTTTGTTGAGTAAATTATCTAATAAAGTCATTCAGCGACTGTAAATTAAGTTGTAAAATATAAAAAATTCGCATAGCTTCTCATGCATGAACCACATATTATTTTATAACAATCCAAACACTAACCATGTTAGTCACTGTTTTAATTAGGTTCACCACAAAGGCCTAAACGGGGTCGCTAACCTCACAAATTGAAAACACTAACGACCTACCTGAAGTCACGCGTAACAACGGATTTATATACTTAACACAATGGCGTAAGGATTCAGACTAGGGGCATCTTATATGTGATTAACTCTACACTCAGTTCCAAAATTGAAGTCTCACAAATCTAGCCAATTTCACACTTAACTGCAAAGCTTTAAAGTTCTATCAGGAGGTATTTAATAGGGAGGGAAGTCTAAAGGTGCGTAGCATCCGTTAGGTCGGAAGTAGGGGCGGCAATCAGGGCAGTAAACGGTCAGCTTTTGGTACAGGTGCTTTGGAGCTAATATCTTTAGGTTTTTTGTAGAAAGACGTTGCAGGTAGTGCTATTTATCATGTTTGGAAAGCTCTTGCTAGATTTATGTTGCTCTATAATTCATTCTTATGGTAATTATGAAATGTAAAATAAACTGACCGGAACTACTTAGATACTATACTCATTGAGGTCCGTCTAAACTACAGAACCTAGAAACATGAAGTTTCGAGCTGTGAAGTATTTTACGATTTCCCAGTACTAAAATTTCTAAGGATTAGGTTAGGTAGGTACTTACCCTTTGACTATCTAGACTATTATAAAACTGTAGCAGAAAGTGTGTCTGTACATTGAAGATATTAACAAAATGGAAGTTACGATATGGTTTTTAGGTGTCCCTGATTCCATTTCACAAATTTTTGGATTTTTTGTCTGTCTGTTTGATTGTGTGTTTGTTTGTGTGTTTGTTTGTGTGTTTGTTTGGGTGTTTGTTTGGGTGTTTGTTTGTTTAAACGAGTATCACGCAAAAACTACTGAACCGATTTTGATGAAACTTTTTTTGTTTGATATCTTATGATCTGACTTAAAATCTGGTATATAATTTGTGCGGACAAAGTCGCGGGTTAACGCTCGTTTATTATAAAAGGACTAGCCTTGCGGTAGCATTTCCCTTCTGCCACGCTATAAGATTAATTAATCATGTGCATTTACATTCAATTTTATACCTTATCACTAAACGAGACGGCCTATAATTGCGAAACAATAATTTCGAACGTTTGGGGTTCACACGAGACTTCTTTTCATGATTTTTAACGTTCAAAATTATAATCTAAAGTTATGGGGAATAAAATCCAATGTTGCGGATTTCGTGTTACCTCGCCCCCCGCAAAAAGTGGCAGAAATGTTTGTTCGTAGAATTGCACGCGTAACTAGTCCCTATATAAGTAGTCAAAGTACTTGCCTCAAGTTTAAACTTGAGACGTAAAACTGGTTCTAAATATTGTGGTGATTAAGGATAATTTTGTTTTGTTTACAAGTATTAAGCTCACCCAGTGGTTTTACTAGAATTTGCGAAAGCTATACAGCGAGAGTTTTGTCCGGAATTGGATTCATTATTTATAGGGGATCGGACAATTAGTCAAATTAGCAACTATTAATCGAAAGTCAAAACTTGCGCGATGTATGAAACATTTGGATATTGTATACAATGTTCTTGGAAAAATTGTACCAAATACCCAGAAGTGACGTCATCAACATTTCATTACTTTTTATATGGTGGGGCTGCCGAGATTCTTTAGTGCATCGGGGATGTTCGCCAATGCGCGAGTAGATTGTTTTTACACTACTATGCGCAAAAGGTGTACATCCCTCGTTCGTAGGATACGCGCCAGCCCCAACAGCATCTTGACCATGTTTGCAAGTAGGTTTGACTGTCAGTAAGTGAACGATTGCTGTATGATTCACTTGCTGACAAACAAACAATTGTAATTAAAAAGAAATATGTCTAACAATAGGCTAAGTGTGTTACTAACAATATTGTGATCTCAGTTGGTCGAAAATAAAGTTTTATATTATATTCTATAGTTTATCATGTTATTAAAAATAGTATTCAAGCTAAAAAAAACTAAATGTGTGAGTATAGCGTTATTTTCAAATGTTTTATTTACTAAGAAGATAAAACTAAAATATATTTTATGCAGTCCGCTCCCCTATTATTTTGACACTCTAATGCATCCGAATATTCGTATCCGAGTCGCATAGGAACAGAATGCCTAAGAAAAGTTTTCAATTTTCTTCTTATTTATTTAGAGCAGTCAACCCGTATTTGAACCAGACAGTATAGTTTAAATTCTTTCCCAACTAGTATTGATTCCTAAAGCACGCCACAGGCAGTTATTCTGTGAGGTCTACCCGCATAAATCTAACGTTCCTAACTACGCACCCTGCGTCCAGAATAGGTAATTAGCAAAGGAGGCACGTGGCCACACACAAACACTCATGCAATCATCACACATACACATATACAGGGTGAAAGGTAAGCGGCGAGATCACAGCTCACCTTCTGAACATTTCTGGTTAAGGCTGTCCTTAGGGCTTTATAGCTACGAGTTTGAGTACCACGAAGATGCTGCTTAAACCATTTTTGTTCAAGAAAAAAACAATAATGATGACGATGACAAAGATCGGCCCAAAAGTCTCCTATATCATCATATTTTTTATTATGAAAAATTTACTAAAGTATGTTTCATAATATTATGAGCATTGAAATCCCAATAGTACTTAAAAATAAAATTAAAATTCTTTATTTCAGATATTAAATCCATATTATATTGTAAGAATCACACTAAAATAACTAAACTTAAAGTGATCCTTGTTACAACTGCGCAAAATAAAAAACAATATTAATAGTAGTAGAATAGTGTCTGACTATCCTGGTCGTGAGTTTATTCATGTAGGAACAAAAGTCATTTATCAAAATTAAATTATTAAATTAGCCGATCGATAAGATTTGTATTTTGTACGAAGATGTTTTAATCAATTTCCCTTGAAAAAGGGGCGTTATCACCTTTAAGACGAACCAAGTTTAACCAGTCACCCTGTATACACTCTTGATGAGACAGCTGAAGGCATGGGGTTAGAGACGACCGCAAGGTTTATATGGCATTTTCTACTTGAATAGCAAGACATAAATTAATACTGACATTAGAGTTAAGATAATTATAAAGAATGATAAAGTAAGTAAAGGTTTTCAATGGACTTGTTTTCAAATGAAAATCCATAAAAGTTACTCGTACAATTCAAAAGGTCAAAATAGGTAAGAGCATTTTGAGATGGGTGAATATTCAAAAAAATCTGCTGCCCCATTCATTTGAGTCACGTTGTGTTTGCAGTTTTGTATGGGACATCAATTTTTTTTTTCGCGATTTCGATATTGGTCCCATAGAGAAAGTTGTTCAGTTTGATGGCCTGAGCATACCCTTAAAATAGTTTCAGCTAATTTTGTTAGACCTTATATAATAACGAGCGTTAACCCGCAACTTTGTCCGCACAAATTATATACCAGATTTTAAGTCAAATAATAAGCTATCAAACAAAAAAAGTTTCATAAAAATCGGTTCAGTAGTTTTTTGCGTGATGCTCGTTCAAACAAACAGACAGACATAAAATACAAAAATTCGTGATATGGAATCAGGATACCATATCTTAACTTTTTTTTTTGTTAATATCTTCAATGTACAGACAAACGTCCTGTTACAGTTTTATAATAGTTTAGATAGCGATTTAAAATTGTATCCCTTTTTATCTTATAAACAAGATGAAAATGTTCGGCCAGATAAATTAGGGCCCCCAAACGGTCTGAATATGGACCCAGATATTGCGTCCCATTGGTAACCATTTATTTACATTAGCTAACAGAGTTGATTATGCTAACAACCATTACAAATTAATAGGCTTCTTCGACCTTTGTCCTGAGGAATGGAGTGCGATTTTTGAATCTTATACGTTGAAAATGTATCGAGATACGACTCTTTCTACTGCTGATTTGACTTTGAAAAATCGCACTCCTGGAGTATGATTTTTGAATATCAAATCATCAGTAGAAAGATGCATATATCTCCATAGTAATATCGACATTTTCAACTGCTGAGTTCAATAAAAGACTTTCAAAAATTGCCCTCCTGGATTGAGGTCAAGAGCAAATCCATTTATAATTTAAAAAAATCAAGTGTTTGAATCTAAAAAAAATTTACTTGGTGGAAGTTTATTGTTTTTTTTTTTAATTTAATTATCGTGTGTTTCAATCATATCAAGTATTTGGATGGATTATAGTTTATTCTATGCTAGAAAGATGTTTTTAATTTTAACGTATTTTTTCGTTACACATTAATGTACTCAAGAATTATGAACGAGCGCTCCGTGTCGCTTTATCAAAATTCCGTCAGTTTTTATCATTTCACCTGTCCTGTCCCCCTTCGTCCGTTATTGCCACAATTAGCATACTTTTACCCGTACAAAAAGATTATTTACCCCCAATACAAGACTTAATATTCAATACGTTTACACCAAATAATAATTATAAGGAGTTTTGTCCGTCCAAATGTTTGAGGGTCAGTTTCTTCGTATATATTATGTTTTAATGCGAGGGCGCTGGCAGGTGATGCCAACGTTATTAAGTTACGTACCTACAAGACATTCAATACTCACACTTTGTTTATTATGATGAGCCTCGGACGTAAATAACGTATTATAAGACGTATATCTTACGTTATATTTCGGATGTCGACGGCTTCGTACTTTAGCCTTAGATTAAACTTAAAAGGGGAGTGTCACGAACTGGCCAGCAGGCCGGATATAGATATTTTTTAGACGCATGATGTGTACTTGGGTGACTTGCGCGCTCGGTGTCGTGCTGTGGTCCTTTTTCTGTTTTTTGTGTTTGCTGTGTTTCTGTTTTTCCTGCTTCCTTGACTGATTATTAAAAGCTTTATACTGAGCCGTTCTTCCTTTAATACAGTGCCTGTTCCCTCTATAACAGAGAGGATGAAAGAAAAAAATAATCTTAGACTCACATCCGATCCGAGGATGTAACATGTTCAGTCACACACATAGATTATGTAAATGAAAATATCCCAAGAATAACATAGAACCTATCACCTAATTTTAAATCATAATCGCCTATTTTTTGAAGTCCCAAATTCCCAATGTAGAGCTTAGAAGGCGAGGAAGCGGATCATTCACATACCAGTTTTAGTATTATTAGTAGATACAATTTTAGTAGTCAAGTCTGTCACTTAATTTGACTTGGTCAGAGATTTTTTTTTTAATTTTTTAATTTATTATCTATTACAAAATATTTCATCATCATCATCATATGCTCACGACTATATTCCCCGAGGGGTTAGTCAGAGATATTTAAAATATTTATAATCTAGAATACACAATTTCTCTCCAAAACCAAACTTGTGACTTCTTGAGCGGCTCTGTATAAGCCGATTAAAGGTAAGACTAAACAAAGTAGGTCCATTAGATTTTATTCCCATTTCATTTCTTTCCAGAAATCTTCATCTTTTGGTTTTATCTAAGTACGTAACATTTTTTTATTAAAGTCGTAGTGTCATAGCTTCTACATTCAGATTCCTGTTTAATCATTCCCGCTTAATTTAAACGATCTCTGATCTCTTATCTAATAGGAGTAGTTCTGAGAACAAAATTCTTTGATTCTAACCTGTGATGGAACATACCTAACTCTAGTTTATTATTATGTTAATTATATGTTATAAGGTATTTAAAATTTTATGCTTTTACCTAATAAAAGATAACTGTAAACAATGGTAACGCCTACATTATTTACTTATGTTAAATACATATTTAAATCTGAGATTAAAGATCGTTATAATTTTACGAGTTTTAAATCGTAATGCCTTTTCGGGTGTTTAAATATTAATTATTTCGTTGATATACATCTAAAGCTTTACACCTATAGTGCAAATCTCATGTATTTAATAACGACTACTATCAAACGGTGAAGGAAAACATTGTAAGGAAACCTGCATTGCATACGCTGAAGAAAAAATTCTAATACGTGTGTGAAGTCTATCAATCCGCACTGGGCACGCGTGGTGGACTAATGTCCAATTGCCTATACACCCTCTATGAGGGTAGGTTTGTGCCCAGCGGTGGGAAGTATACAGAGACCAACATCGAATTCGCGAAAAAAAATCAACTGTTTCTTACAGAACTGCAATCCTTCTCGAACCAAACATATGGGAGTGCAGATATTTTATCGCGATTTCGTTGTTGGTCCCATAGACAAGATTGTTCAGTTTGATGGTCTGGCCATCCCCTTGAAAAACTGTCAACATATTAAGAAGGCTGATGATGATTGTGAGTGAGAATCTCAACCTTTTTCTTTCAAAATGCCATAAGATGGTCATATAATTAAATATCGTTGAAAACACTTATGAAAAGGCTATTGGATGACAATAAAGCAGCGTTTACACTTGATTGGAGCGGTGCGGGTAATCCCGGGTCGCAGTCGCACCTCAGTCCCGCGCGGCCATCGGCATGGCACTAACGCCGGGAATGATGACCGGATCACGCATCCAATCCCGTACACTTCACTGAAGTAAATTGCTTTCATACCATGTTTTATAGGTTCTCTCAGATTTTTCGATCCTAGCATAATCCTTTCTTTTAAAGGATGAGTAAACAGGGTAAAATAAAAATGCCTACCTTTTTTCTTAAATATTTCGTACCTACAAATTGCTCTAACCAATAGTAGGGTACCTATACGTATTTGTAAAACTAACTCTTCATACAAATTCTTATTGGTTTCCTTGGGTTTAGATATCTGTTATAGTGTAACACAAATCTATATCAGCATACCATTTTTATGATAGGTTCTAACTGATTAGTATGAGCAGTGGGAGAGAGACATAGAACGTCCACTAAATACGTTTAAATCTTAATACTTTTTGGTGTAAGCCAGCATTAAAGTTCATAAATTTACTTAAGAAGTTCAGCAGTTCGTTTCTACAACAACATTATTATTTTAAACGAACAATAGTCCAACAGTAAAGAATAGCCACTATAAAATTCAAAAGCAAATCAAATGTGTCGTGACATTCGTCTGGCGCGGGGTCAGCGAGATAAGCGCTAGCTAAGTCCGAGATTGATTCCCGGATCAGGCGGATAGTCGCAGCCGCTCAAGTGTGGACGATCCTTTACTCACGACTCGCTGCTCTGTATGACTTGGTGTCCTAAAGGGATTTGTGAAGCTAGTCTTGGACACTTAAATAAGGACTCAAGATTGCCTAGTGAGGAGTGATGGGATTCGTTCTTATTGGAAAATTCATTCTGTCTTCAGTGTTCAGGAGAAATATGACCTCTTCATAATTATTAAGTTCACGACTATCTTTTACCTTCGTGTAAATTTTTCCTGTACTGTGTTAAAATGGAAACAAACTCTTCAGTCTAATTTCTTCACAAAAAAATGTCCTACGAGTTGTAAATAATGTTTGATTATAATAATGATTTTCGACGAGTAGCTTACTTTTAAGTTTTTTAAAGCATGAGGTTCCTATAGAAAGCTAGTAGTTAACATGAAGTAGGTATAGATATCTAAGGTAGGTATAGCGCTTTCTGGTTAGGTCTTTGTTGAAGTATTGAAACATGAGATTTCATCAACGCGGTCTCTTTATTTTTGCAAAACCAAACTTTCCTCGTAAATTCTTGTGCACATAACCAAAATGCCAAAAGTCGTAATTTAGCGAAGTGCGAAGTTCCGTCACCTCGGGGGGTAAAAGACGGGCATTCTCGCCGCTAGGTGCAAGAACACTCGCCCAAGTGTAAGTCTCGAATATTCTGCAGTTTTGCCACGTGTAATAAATCGCACAGACTGATGCCGCGGTTTTTAGCGCGCGACATTTTTTCCCGCGCTAGCGTCGCATATATCACGCCTGTACAGAGGTTGACTTATGCCCCTGTGTCTTAAAGTTGCGGCTTGAAATACCGCACCGTTTTTGTAGATAGTCGACTTGGCAATTTATTCATTGTTGAGGTAGGTATCTTTGGAAACTGCTGGACAAAGTGCGCGGAAGTATGCGACTTATCATTTTGAATACAAAGAAATCTTTACCTCTAAACCAACTGTCAAACGATCACATCTCCGCCGGAGCGCAAACCCTTATAATTGTAGCGAAATCTCCGTGGAACTTAAAAAGATCAATCGCAAACATTAATTGTGTACCAACAATGCACCCTTAAAATCCGTCCGGAGTAAACCGCAAATAAAACCAAGTTATTAACTAAGGTCTATCGTAGCAAGCCCGTTTTATAGGCACTTCTATCCGATGTCCATTCTTCTGAAATGCGATTAAAATTGAATAGGTCCATATGTCGACGGCACTCGGCAGCGGACCCGTTGCGTTGCGTCACAATCACACGGATGGCTGCATTTTCAATTTGCCGCGAGATAAGCCAAGTTTTGGACGACTTTTTCTACAGAATGGCGGAATTGATCCGGTGACTTATGGCGGACGATGTACTTGCAAGACGGACTACGGAGTAATTGGATGGTCAATTGGTTTGCTTTCTTATTTAAAAAGGGACTGGACTGGGCCCTTTCTATCGAGAGCGAAAATGTTTTCGCTTGTATGGGTTTTATGATCGTAACATATATTTTAAGAGTTTTGCATAAGGACTCGTGAGACGTTGACGATTACGATATCTTCAAACTTAGATAAATGATTGATCTTCGTTCCACTCCTGAAGACCAATCATTTATCTAAGTGTTCATAATTCATCAACGTTCAGCTCTTTGCATTAGCATTTTTAGTAGCGTTTTAGTAGCGAATTTTAATTTCGAGACCCCCGTGCTTCGGAAGGCACGTTACAGTTAGTCCCGGATATTGTTGCAAGATGGCGTTATTAAATAAGACAATTTAAATATTGAAAGGATTGAAACATACAATTAAGTTAAAGTGTCTAGTGGGATCATAAATACTATAAATTACTATTTTGAATGAAAGCGTGGTTTTAATATCAATATTGATAATTTATTCACAATTTTATTTAAAATACACAACTTCACAATGATTTGTTTTAAAAACTAAAAACTTTAGGTACGGGATATCGTTATAGGCTGTTCTGCGGTTATCTCTAATTTACAATATTTCAGATAGTTTTTTATTAATGAATATTCTTCATTTATTTTCTACAGGTTTCATTTCTTTCATTTACAATTTTATTATGTACATATTTTGGGATTTGAGAATGATGTTTATAAATACAGTTCTACCGTATGTATACCTAGATAATAAGGTTCTGTTTTTAGTTTTCTAAAGTGAATAAACCGATTCTATAATGACGAATATTTTTGCAAGAAATAAAAGATGGTTCTGATAATGTTATTTTGACCTTATGATTTTTCTTTATTTATAAACATCATTCTTCTTAATTTATGGCCACTCAATTATCTTAATTTTACAATGGTATAGTAATACAAAATCTTTTTAAATACAATTTTCTTGACAAAACAATGATTACCTTGAAAAACAATAAAAAACCAATTGTGACCAGCTAAAATGAAACTTTTGTGTGATTTCCTCAAACATGTATCAACTCTGTTTGAAGTTAGTATTTAAAACGGCTATTTATTTACATATCGCATGATTTATAACTATTACATAAATTACTATTGCATTTCATTCAATAAGTATCTACTACACAAATAAAATTTACAAAAAAATCATATCTGGAATTTATCCCTGAACACATCACAATCCCTATAGCGAACCGAATTACTAAAAATTAAATACAAAATTTTAAAAACAATTTTATACAGGAACGGAATATAACTTAATAAAAGATATGTACAAAATCCACATATTGTTTGAACTATGCTTATATTTATAAATCATCTAAGCCGACTTCGTTACCGACCTTATCTAATAATATAATACTGTACAATTTCGCTAGTTACTTGTAAAACACTCTTAATTTAATACTTTTAGGAAACTGATCATGGAATATAAAAGTCTTTCACTGGGTACATCGATGTCAAAAGACTTTAGATGGGACTAAACTTCTACCATTGTAAAAAATTCTCTTAAGAATTTCATTTCAACGTTGACTCGACGTTGTCTATTTTCAATCCAATTGGAATTCACGTGGGTATTTTTTCTTATTTTGATATTTTACCTATATTTTCCCACATTAATTATGACATGGATAATTTAGGGATAATCATACAAGCGCCCTTTATGAGCCGTAAGTAAATTACTTGCAATATTTAAGAGATGATGCTTCTGTAGCTTTAGCCCTATCTAATGTCTTTTGATATCAGTGAAGATAGTATACTGGGAAGTGACTTTTGAAACAGATATGTCGAATCAATTCATGCTGTGTTCTCGTTTGTGTAAACTTGTAAACAAACATCAATTCTGTTCAACAGTCTTATTGAGTGATGTGGTTCGTCAAACGTAGGTATAAATCTGGGTGAAATCACAGGTATGTTTGTTGTCGCCTCTGATTTCTTTGTGAAGGTCAATCTTGCCCGTCCAGGTACGTGGACGGCTAAAGTATTTCACGAACATTATATCCAAAAAGGAGGGTCTTGTGTTTGGTACACTTATCACGTGTATTCACTCCTCCAGCCAGTCTGAAAAGATAGAAAAACTCGTTAAAAAGTTATGAAATTAACCACTAGCAGTTGCACTGGTTTTCAGTAAGAACATTATTCTATCCGTGTGCAAAATTTCGTCCAAATCCGTTCAGCTGTTTGTGCGTGATTCGCAGTCACGAACATCTCGTTTGAAATATTAGTAGGATATTACTGCAATCAGTTTTCCGGTAATGACTAGATTAATAAAGTTATGTTAATGCAAGACAAAGTGACAGCCAGTTAAAAAGAACGGGCATTCTACATTTATTATCATTTAAAAAATTGAATTCTACTGGAGTGAAGTAGCTTAAACTATTAAAGACTTAAAACTAGATCTTCCTGCCATTATCCCATTATTTGGGATCAGCGCAACATATATTATGTCATCTAAAGACCAAGATGTATGATGATCAACTATGTACATTATTTTAATCAATAACAAAGATGCTTACCATAGAATTGAGCTGCGCCAAATGGTGGTGGTGGTAGGGGTTGTGGGACGCCGGTGGTGGGGCGAACCCTTGGTGGGGCGCACCGTACCAGTGTGACATATGGGCCGCCGCCGGGTGGACCAGGCCCACTTGGTGCTGACCTGAGAGGACAAAGACGTTGATTAGTCTAAGTTTCATCTTAAGATTCTTAGTGCCGAAGTTTTAGCTAGAAAAGTATACAGAAATTTGTGGGTGTTCCTAATGAAAAATTCATGTTCGTAGTCCTTTTCGGGGTGGTCAGATACTGCTATATCTAACTTTTAATGGTTCTAGAATTCGCGTAGAGAATTCATGATATTAGTAGGTACTCATGTAGACAGCAAACTTAGCATTTAGCAGCATGAGAACTTAGCATTTTGTATGGTTCAGGGACGATGACGTGTCAAGTGGTAATAGGTGACTAGGCTTTCATTCACTACTTGCAAGAAACCTGCATTAACCCTTCGTAAGACTCCCATGGGAGGGCATGTAGTGGTCTATTCTAAGATTCCTAAGCCGAAAAGATGCAGCAATAATATAATAAAGAAAGAATGAAATATCGATCAAAAACTGTTGGTCGATTCACTTCAGAATGTTATTCTCAAGCAGAGAATCAAAACGCAGGTTTTCACTTTGTGGTGACAACAACATTTTGCAAACGGAATAATACTGTTAGCAGTACTTTTAGCATACTTAAGACTCCATTTGTCTACGACCTACGTGATCGCTTTTTTGAACTTAAACAAAATTGCTTGATATATTGAACTTGTCATCAATTACTTAATTGAGCACTTAAAGTACCACTTTTGTTATAAAATTGGCTGGATTTTGGATGATGAGTTAAATAGTTCCATCATTAAAGAAAGCAGAAATTTTTGCCAAACGTAACCGAAAAAGTGTATATTCCTAGCTACAATTAATTCGTAATTCTAACATCGGGAATCATGGGCATGGCATGGCATATACTACAACCCTTACTACAATCACTACAAGGTCCAATTTCCTCTAAACTCACCGAAGTCCATAGCAGAAGGGAAAGCTGACCCTCCAAAGCCCTTCGTGGCGTCTCCTAGAGGCTTGATCATGTCACCCATGACGCCGCCGAGTGCCAGGGCGCATGCGCCACCGCCGCCCATGCCCATGCCTCCCTTCTTCTTCTTACTTTTACTGCTAAGCTTGCGGTTCCGCGTTTGGATGCCTTCTTTCTTCATTGTTAGTGGTCGGTTTACCTGAGGACAAAGAAGGTTGTGGTCAGAGGAATATTTACATCGTTTTTTGAGGTAGAGTTGCTTGTATGTCGCATGTCATGTCATCGCAGCGTTACCTATGTAATTTGTAATCGTCGTCCCATCTGTAAAAAGCTAAAGCCCCAAATGTTTGGGTTTATTCTCCGGTTTACTTATAAATTGTGTATATGTAAACAGTTTTGTTCCTATTGCAATAAAATATTACGAGTTTCGGTACTACTAGTGAAACGTGGATGTTCTGAAGTTTCAGAATATCTCTGACTACCCCCTCGGGGAATATAGTCGTGAGCATATGCTATGATATGCAACAAAATAGTACCAGATGTAGATAAATAATATTAATGCAAGATTTATTAAAAAAATGTTTTATGTAATGTTTGTTTAGATTCAATACCAAAGAATTAATAGGAAAAATGGTGTCAATGTCGATACAAAAACGTGTTATAGATAAAAGAAGAGTTAGTATCGACTTTATTACCTCATCATTACCATTAGTTCAAAAGAAACTTTAAAACGTTGTTAAATTTCGCTAACAAACGCATTGCTACTATATTGCTCGGACATAACGTTTAGTAATGAAAAAAACGTCTGCGGCACCAATTGAGAATGCTAACTAGGCACTACAAAGGGGAACCGAAACCATAAAATGGTACTACAATAGTCGTTGCGAATATTCAGCTGTTTGGTGCCGAAGCCGACATGTGAGGCGCACTCGAGGTGCATCCTAATTAGTGCACTGATGCACTCTGTCACCGTGTGGGAACAGTGACGTACAAAGGTTAAAGTCCTCACGCTTGCCGTTTTATTTCAAACAAACATGTTTATATCACACATTAATCCGAAAACGTATGTTTATACTTATACTAACAGCCAGCGCGACCTTAATTCCCTCTTTTTTTTATACAATTAAATTTTGTTAAAAAGCAAGAATTCTGGCGGAATTTCTTCGACGGCATAATTTTCGCACTTAATTAAATCGTGCTAAATTCCTAAGAGTCCAAAGTTGTCAGTGATAAGTTCTTGAAAGTTAAATAAAACTAAATGTGAAAGTGACAAATGTACTCTACATATGGTAAGACATGGTGAATTGAAATAATTGTCGAGAGGTCAAACTTGGGTTAAACAGATAAGAATGATGCGGCGTTTTTTGTAGACATGCAACATCTTTATTCCACCAATTTTGCCAAAACCTCGGGTCGAATCCCGGTCACTTTCTGCACTGCGTTTCTTCCGAGAAGCGTGCGTCACGACGGACGGACGGACGGACAATGAGTTATTCATCGCCTTCCAGGGAACTTGGCGGCGGCATGTGGGCCCTAAACGCACGATTGCCCTGCGCAAGCGCTGCTCTACCGTGCCAGCCCAAGCGCATGACCTGCTCTTGCTTGTGTTCTTTTTGATTGCAGTGTAAATAAAAATATTATGTTTACTTTGCAAGAGAATTGTAGTGTCTTGAATGTTAAGTAGGTACGTAATAAGTTATAAGTGATGACTTTTATCAACAACATGAACAGATGAATACCATGATAATGCAGGATATCTTTGATATGAAACTGAAACGATGATGAAGATACCATTTTCTAAAATATCCAAAGGGCACAGAAAGTACCCTAGCCTTACACAACAAGACATCAATTAACGTATTCTATTAATAACTAAGTATCAAGTACAAAGTGCAAGATCTAATTTTCACAATGGTGTTAAAGCATAAATGGGTAGTGCGTGCCAATTCGCTATGTCCCTAATGCGGTACCGCGAATCGCCCACACATCGCAGATCGCATACTCCGCCGTCGCTCATGCCAATTGAACCAATATAAAATGCATTAACATTAGTGCAGTGGCGGCAGATTTTGCGAGAGGAAATTGGGTCAGTTTGGAACCTTTGCACCGACGGATTTACTTAAGAAAGTCAAGACAAGATAGGCCTTTTATTTTTTGCACTGATTGAATTTTGAAATTATTTAACATAGGTGAGTAAAGAACGTCTTCCATTATAAAATGAATTGCTTCTACTGATTACGAAGACAGATATTGTTAGACGGTATTCGCTGAGCCATGTCAGGAGCTTGTTGAGCTGGCTTGACAGCTAACTTCCACCAAACCCGCGTGACGAAGTATTATTTTCTGCTCCTTCCCACCCTTATTATTAGGTCTACACGTTAAATCGGGCAGTATAAATAGCCTGATTATGATAATAACTGATCCAAAAAGAGTTACGATACATTAAAATACTTCTATTATTAATATTGTTGGAAGTTGAGGGCCTTGACAGACTTGCGCCTGTGCCACTGCAACTATCGCTGCAATAGGTTTCTAACAGGCAGTTTGTATCTCATCGGTTGCTAATACCTGTCTACATAGATGGATACTTACTTCATTTGTACATAATGGGCCACATTCACAATGAATAAGAATAGGAGTTCAATCTCCTCTTTACAAAATCTGCAGCTGATCGAGAAATTTGGATAAGAGCAAGGAGGCTGTTCCTAATAATAAAACTTCTAACTTCCTTACCGTCTAGTTAGACACTTTGCATGCTCATCAAGTCTCAAGGATCATATCAAACCATAACAGGTAGACGCGGAAGGCACATAGGTATACATACATATAACATACAATGGATACAGATATAGTACAGTTACACGACATATCCGCCGTGTTTGAGCAGAAATTGCTTAATAACTGGCCATTATGTCACGTTAATTACCTACACTGTCTGTTCCCACTGCACTGTTCTGTTTAGGTACATAGTTGAGGTATATAGGTAATGTAATTGTACCTATTTACATGTATAGTGTATGGTCAATAATATTAATGGGGGTATTTAGTGTTAATGACTATGTTTTATTGAAATTGTTTCGTAGTGTTGACTTTCTTTGTTTATAATTTCAATCAAAGTAATTTTTAAATGTTATGTTAAGCAGAACAAGACAGTATTAAAAACATGAAAGTTTTAATTCAAATGCACCCCCAAAACAACATAAAATCATAGTCAAAACTTACAGCACATTGGTGCAACTACTAAATCTATTTTTCACCCTTCCGGACGTAAAGCGTCAACTTTCGTCCCACTGCGCTAAACGAAGTTGCCGCTTTTAGCCTCCGTCGGGGTGAAAACTAGTTTACTGACATCGGGCAGTAAATAAGAAAGCCTTAGATTACATATTTGTTGACCACGGCTTCGCCTCTGTCAACAAATACATGAGATCTGAGACCTTTCTTACTTACCTGCCCTCAATGTGTAATCTACTAATAAAGCGTGCAGCAAGGTGAACTTTAAGGATATTTAAAGGTTTACTGTTGGAATAATATTGGCAAGTGGGAATACCGTTATCTTGACAGAAAACAATGTTTAAAGATTCCAAAACAACACTCGTATAACTTTGCAGACATTAATCCACCCAATTATTTCCCCGCCATATTTCCGTGCAGCGTTGAAACAAATCTACATATTAACAAACTCCTATCCAGCCAACTTTAGACATTGAAAAGTTAGGCCCATTCCACAACAGCGAACAATCATAATTAGAACAGAAATACAGCAGTCATACAGCAATGAATACACTTCCCCTGGCTAACGATACACGCACTTTGCATGCAACATTCCGTTGTTCTGTACTTCGCTGATTTTATGTACGTATAAGGTTGGGAAATACGCTGCATTTGATTTAATAAAAAGGGGAAGAATGCTTTGAGGTACATTAAATGTTAAAACTTTAGCTAAAATGGTCTCCAGAAACTTTTAGATATTCATCAACGAGAGATTGTATGTGCGTGTAGCATTTAATTAAAGGAAACTATTAATAAATATTGGACAAAAAATTGCTTATTTAATGTTAATTATTGGAATAAATAATAAAAAAATAGATTAATGATAGTCTGGCAAAATTGTATGTGATCGACTGGTCAATTAACAACATCTTACAACAACATATTACTTAATATCTTATCATCGGAGTTCTTAAAAACTCATATTTTATGACTCACAGCGCTCCGCTAGAATAAGTTATATTTTGGCATTCGATTCAATACTATAACCTAATTAAAGTACTCTGTGCAATAACATTACAATTGGTACTAACCTCATGTAGTACACCGTATATTGAGGTGGATTCCAGTAAACGATGTACAATATCTACCCTATAAACGTAAGTAAGTATTACATAAACAACTGTTTATGAGACGCTTGTAAAACTCGTACGTTCATAGATATGCCGCCGGTGGTCTAGGCTCTGGGTAGTCCAATGTTAATTGTGGCCTTCAGTTTTCAAGATATTGCTTTTGTTGGTAAATAGATCGCAGTTGGTTATTATATACATAAGAACTTACACAGTTTCATAAGACAAAACTTCGCTCCGTTAGAGTTAGAGGACACTATAAAATCTACCATTTTTGGGGCGTTCGTTGTTTGTGTTATCTAGTTTTTATTCTAAATCTTAATTACGCCTAACTGGGATCACTTATGCATTAAAATTAATGTTTAGGAAATGGTAGATATATAGTTTTTATTATTCTTAATCCTTTATATCACAGGCCTAACTAGGATTGCCTAAGAATTAAAAGTAATGAAAGTTAATCTATTATTTCCCTGAGAATTTAAACTAGAGACAAAAGCTCATAGACGTCGCATTGTAGTGGAGTAAGTTATATCATAAGGTATATATTCAATGTTTATCCAAATATAAGGCAGTCTAACCACAAACGCCGTTGTTTAATTACATCTCCCGTTCGTCCATCCCTATATGGTGACCCAGACGTGACGGTGTCCAGTTAAACCAGCTAGGTAGTATCATACTCATGCATTAGGTATCTTTACTACTGAGTGCTAGTAATTTGGACAAGCAGGTCCTCTACATTCTGTCATCATTTAATCTGACGTATTTGATACTAAAACCTTAAATCGTGCTACCCATCAGATAAGTCTAGATTTTATTTACAAAGCTATAAAGCAGAACAAGTCACTGAAGTCCCCAAGGCAAAGCTATAATATACCCAAGGTCAAGAAATGCAGGTTTGAACAAACAACCTGGCTTGCACTATGACATGAATACGCGGATGCACCGTAATACCACTTTTGCACGCAAAATGTTGTCTAGAACAAATGGCACAACGAATTTAAATGGAAAGTGCATATAAAACGTTGGTGATGGACAATAGTGCATTTTTAAACATTTTATAAACTGAAATAAGGATGTTGCCGTGTTTTGTCGGCTATGAATAGCACCATCCCATTTCCTCCCGTGGGTGTCATAAAAGGCGACTAAGGGATTACTGAAGGATGGGCAGCAGCATCCTCTGAGTACACACATTGATTCGATCCAACGGCGATTATGGCAAATCCCCCCCCCCCCTCCCATTTTGGGGGAGGCTTATGTCCAGCAGTGGACGTTTAATGGCTGATATGATGTTGATGATGATTCGTAAAAATTATTTTGTTTACCAAAACTTTTTTAAACTTACAAAATTGCAACGTCTGTCTGTCAGTCCCACTGCAGGGCACAGGCCTAGAGTCAGTAGATATACCACGCGTGCCCAATGCGGATTGGTAGACTTTACAAAAGCATCTGAATTTCTTATATGGCGTATGCAGGTATAAGTTTAGTCGTTTTAGTCTTTGCATAAAGTTTTTCTCTTTACCGTTTGAGAGTAGTCGGTATATCTGCAAAAGGTTTTATCTAAATATTTCATTACGAATGTCTACCTGATATTCGGTGAATACGAATATTCAACTAATATAAAAAAAAGGTCAAAAAAATAATGTTGGAAATATTTGAAGATAGAGTCAGAAATGTATTCTAGAGTTGGTAAGAAACTAATTAAAACTAAAAATAAACAAAACCTAGCTATGTGACTGTGCGTGCGAATAATTGCGTTACGTTTCTAGATCGGAGAGTGCGCAAGTTATAACACTATCTGAGTCCATCTGCGCTCGCGCATTCAAACGCACCATAAACTCGCTCAAATGGGAAAATAACAGGCTCAACCACAATGCCATGGAAAATGTAACAAACCACCTAGAAAGCTTTTTGTTAGCATTGGTAGGTACCACATCAACTTGAACGGTATAACAATGACTGTAGCAGATCGTTAAAGGTGCAGTTAACCCACGATACTGTTTCAGTGCATTCAGTGCATTCTTTCACAAAATACATAACGCGACATATACAATTTCACCAATATGGGACTCTACTCACAATTTTTATACACAGTGGTATAAAATTTAAAGTTTGAGTAAAAATGTTTTCAATTTTATTTTGTTTCAAAAATGTCGTCAGACAAAAAATCTATTAAACGTAAATGGGCCATGCCTATTTTATTGTGCTATTTTATGCTCTTTCATGTGCTCAATTAACTTTTATTATTATTTCAGATTTAGTTTTAAATGAAAATCGTTTCTTTAGGATGCACAGATTTTCAGTTAAACCTAAATCCTTACAGCCTTTACTCCAGATATTCCTTCAGCTTGAGCACTCTAGCAGACCGCATTGCTTAAATGAGACCGTATAAGACATAAATTCATAAGCTCACGGCCGTATTCCCTTTTAGTGTAGTCAGAAACTTTGCTACAACTAAGTACCAACCACCTTGAAAATGGTTGTACTTGTAACAAGGTTAATTTCTGTTTTTATTTGGTTTTCGGATTGTATGGCCTGTCAATTGATGATGATGTTCAGCCGTTTGCCCTCAAAAAGACAAAAAACCATTATTATTTGGATTAACTTCACATTCACAATGAAAATAGTGAAAGAATAGCATATAAAATGCATTACCAAGAAATTAGAGAAATGCAACATAATGCGGCTAGCTGTAAATCAATCGATAAAGATCTGATAAATAAGACAAGCGAGCCTCCAGTACTCGAGGGATCTTAAGAATTAGCTGCCAATTATCCAGAAAAAAATGCTATACACCTATTACAAGGCAAAAACTACGGTAAATGGCTCTATTGAAACCGATCGCGCTATTATGTGAGTTTGGTTTTTACTCGAATGACGCGGCTGTCAATATTTGCCTAAATAACTGTTGCAATTTGCACTACTCTAGTCATTAACAATAATTGCGAATACTTTTATCGATACTAAATGTGTATTTTTTATTGAAATTATTGGAAAAGGGGTCGTTTAATGTATGTAATGCATGTACAACGCTTAATTAGGTTCATTATATTTTATTACTAAGTTAAATTGTAATCAGATCGATATCTTATGTGACTATGTGATAGAATAAAAGTGCATCCGTTCCATTCTAAATCTTATGCCAATGTTAATTTGAGGTTACAAAGCACCCAATCAATTAAAAACACAATTACATAGAACAATGAAAGTGCACATTAATTTCACTAAAAATGGATGACAAAGAAATACGAAATGATGAATTGAAATTAAAACGATCTATCAATAAAACTTTTTACCAGTTAATGTAATAACGATTACCTACGGATCAATTAGTATTTATGTCATTGTTTCATTTGCCTTATTCATTTTGTAAGCGACACCTTAAAGCATTGCGTGTGAGTTCTTAACAGTTAGTTTTACATACGAAGTTCCGAGATTCAAGGCATTTTCGCTATTCCAACTTACATAATAAGAGTTTCGTGAAGAGAATTCTCGTATGGTGTGAAGTGTATTTCTTTTCCTCGCAGCACGTTTTATATTTCAACTCATTATAAATGGCACAAGAAATTACTAGACTCGTATGTGTCAGAGTGTTTTTGCAAGTATGTGAATTGTGAGAGCACTCGGGCTCCCGGTTGACAGCTGGAGAAGTTGTGCGAAAGTATTTTACAATTATTCAAATGAGCTTGCGAGTACAAACTTTTGAACACGAGCTAATAATGTTGCTGAGTTATATTGGTAATTATTTTGATATAATTATGATGTTAAAAACGTCCAATACTTTATACTTAAAATCTAATCAACATCAGGGTCAGTAGGGGGTCAGTGGATACAGTTGGGTGAATGCTATCTGACGGAGTTTTTTGATGACTAATAAAGATCAAATATGTACCTACCTGTACCTATACTTTATTATTCTTAAGTACCTAATTTGTTTTGTGCCGATATTTTCTATCCTAAGAAGTAGAGATTAAGATTTCTCACGTTTTGTGTGGGAAAGGGTAGCTAATGACCTCATTCCATCCCGAAACCTTCAATACCCGAGCTGAATGTTAGCCTTGCTACAACTGCACGCTATAAAATAAGGTTGGTAGTATTATTGGCAAGGTATCAGCCCAACCCAAAAGGGATAGTTGGTCGTGAGTTTATATTTTTAAGTTAAAAAAAGGTACCGCGCCAAATCTGCAATACAAAATAATTGGTCTACATTTACGCACATTTATGGGTGAAATTACCACCCATTACAGGACAATTGGATAACACAGAAATTTTTATCCATATTCCTCTTAATAGACAGATAAGAAACTCCCTTTTCTTAAGAACGTAAAAAAGTAAAAACATCTAAACAAATCAGTCAAGTGGCGAAAGTAGCAATTAAAATGGACCGAAGACGGGAGAGATGTGGCGCGCCTTGGCTGAAAGTTTACCAACAAGCTATGTGTCTAAATTCTTATGTTAACGCGATAAAGATGAAAACTGTATGATTTGAGGGACTTCTCATGCAGAGCAGACATTAGTGGGGAGAAAATAAACGATTCTGGTTGCAATTGGGCGCATCTGACAACACCGGTGTGGTGGCCACACGCGAGATAAGTACGAGGAATCGCCAACATTTTTGTGTCACACGACGAAGACGTTTTAACTTTTTAAGGCCAATTGACCGGTGTTCAGGTTTTTAGAACGCGTCGTTGGATACCAGTTTTGGCGATTGACATGGGAGTTTTCTGATGAGCTGTAAAAGTAGGAAATATTTCTAGTTAGTTTCGTAAACGATTTTATTCAGATATTGCTTCTATTGACGTGTCAAGTTGCTTAAGAGGTAAGTACCTAAATGGATATGGTATATAAATACAAAAACGTGCATACTTAAATAAAGTTATAACATACATAACATTTAAACCGTATTTCCCTTTCGGGGTGTTCATAATCTTTGGTTTAAGGTGGTCCGTACAAATGTTTGACGCACAATACGCGTAAACGGAATTAATAAAAGTAATATTTTATATTTGGAAAAATTGTTTAGAAAATCTAGTTGCCGCGTCACAGATAACATTTGCAATTTATAATATAATTACGAAGACTTTTAAAACTTTGTATGAAAACTTTCAAAGCTTTATATCTTTCTAATTATTTTATCAATTGCAAATGATATTTGTGACACAGCATCTAGATTTTCTAAACTATTTTTCCATATATACAAAGTTACTTATATTAATACCGTCTACGCGTATTGTGCGTCAAAGTTTTGTATAAAAATGACCCCTCTGCAACCACCTTAAAACTTACCTACAGTTGCAGTAAGGTTCACTGTTAGTAAATTTCGAGTTTGATTACGCCAAGAAAACCATTGAACAAGAAATCCGCCCCATAGTCGTTTCCTAGGATCGATACCTAACTCACAGGACGAAATGAGTAAATACACCGCAAAGTTCCGATTCATTTGTGACAGATTCTTGCGAACATAATATTGTTACAGAAATAACTAATAAATCGCTTCAATTAAAACCAACCGACTATAACGCAAAGGGGTTTTAAAAAACCCTATCGTCGCGACGTTAGTCAAAAATACTTTTCAGTAATTACGTTTTTACACCCGGTATAGACAAAAAGTAGTTCTTTCGATGCCGTCGGTGAATTAGTTCCGCGTAGTTAGCGCACGCAGCAATCGTGCATGCCGGCCGGCGCCTGCGCATCCCATCTGAAAACCCCTTCATTTGATGTCTTATACTAACTTATCTGTATCTGTGTATTTCTGTAGATGGTTATAATGTCCTATAAACTTATTTTTATATCCATAGAAACTAAAATTCTTCAAATTCCTTAACTCTGTAGATTCCAATCTTAATTTAGTCGCGCTCAAAATAACAAACTCCAATTTTAGATTCGTTACACCTGTCAGTTCGATAACCTATTTTATGTTGACTGTACTCCACATAATGAGAAGAATTTCACAATAAATTAAGGATGTGCCTTCAAAGATGTCGATAAACAGTGGTGCATGTTTGATGTGTGCGCGTGATTAAAATAAATACTGCAGGCAGTAGTGGAGCCCGCGCCCGCGCCGACAGCTGCTACTCCGGGGGATAATTGAAACGACGATTTATACACCCGCCAAATTTATCGACATCGACAATTTATAGTGAGAGCGCGGCCTTACGCGCCAGTTATTATTGTAACATTTCATTTTTCTCCCACTCTCATTTATTTATCAGTGCGTCTAGTCTTAAATTAAACTTGTATAATTTCTTAATGGGAGTTTATCCAATTAAATTGAACGTCAATAAAAGTCATTGCAATGTAATTAACATTTCAACAAGGCAATCAGTGAAATGCAATTAATAATATTATTCTAGTTAAAGACAATATCAGCAGATATCTTGAATGCTATAACCGTTTGTTTGCTAGTTAGCAAAGTAATCGATATTGTCGAGAGATCTTGCTTCAGGTTTCGGTTCTTATTTTTAACCTATATCTTTTGTGAATGTAAACCTTACTTTGTTGCATGCAAATGATACAGAAGTCAATGATGAATGACATAAAATGCAAATGTTATTAATGAATTCAATAGTCAATAAAATCTATTTGTACCTATTGATGAAGATTGATAGCTTTATTTAACGATTGTCATTAACAGTAGTCGATGTGTTTATTAAGACGAGACTAGATGTCGAGGAAATCCTTACCTGAAATGGTTTGACCTTTTCCCAGGCTAGGAGTTGTGATCCTATATTTTCTTTGTTAGAATTTCCATAAACCTAGAGTGTCCTCGTGATTTGATTCCTAGAAACTTAAGACAGCGTTTCTCTTGTGTGACTACAGATGTCAGTGCATGTTAATTTAAGTTGAAGCAAAACATTGATAGGAACTTTAAATATCCTAACGCGAAGTGGATAGAACAAACAATTTAAAGTTTGCAACACGTTGTCGCTACTGTTTCTCACTAAGTTACATTTGCAATTTAATAGACTGTCACAATACATTACTTTGAACCGAGTAGGACTAACAAGAAATCTAGAGCTACCTATTTACTATTTGAAACCAAGAGCAGCTTTAAATATTTGTAATGAAGATGGTATATGTGGCAGCGGTGGTAGAACTGTTCAATGGCAGTTCATCACAAAGTTCGCATCTCAAAAACAATTATGGAAAACAATAAATTTAAACGTTTCGCGCCCGTGGCTTCGAACCCGGTCCAATTAGAGTCGGACCGTCCGCACTAAATCTTGCATGGCTACCATGCTACACTAATTCATACACGGCCGCCAACGAGAGCTCGTAACTGTCCACGTCGACACAAACTTTAACAGCTTCTCGAATATCGATAACTTGCGTTGCGACATTCGCAACACTAGTGCGTTAGGTGGCGCGATGTAATTTGATTAAATATTTTGTTGATTGAATCCAACAATTTCTGCAGGATGTTTCAGTCTATTTATTAAGTAAAGTCATATATTTTTGTATCAATCGAATATAATTAGTAATTGTAGGGTTGTGAACATAAAAAAAGTACAATTGCATGTCGAACTTCATTTATAAAGTTTCCAGTATAAAATTAACAACGATATAAAATAAACGAGCTGAGTAATAATCTAAAATTGCGTACACACACGGAATATTCTTACAACACACCTTTCTTTGTTTTTGTCACCTTTATTTGTTGTTTTTGTTTCTACTTAAAGAAACCATACATATTAAATTCATTTATTTACGAAAATTTAACTACACAAACAATTTTTATTCGCAACGTAGACTTAGTCATAACAGAATCACACATAATATACATGTAATCTGCATGCAAGTTTCGGTTAAACACAACAAATTAAACAAAAAGAAACTTTTGCAACGTTCTTATGATAGACCATAGCCATTATAAAACAAAACTTTCAATCTCTTGGAAAAAAGACAATAAATAAAAAAAAAATGTTTCCTATGTTCTAATTACGAACGTACTAAAATGTATTATTTTCCGTAAATTGAAATGTACTCCTAATATGAAGCGTGTGTCCACTCAAGAAGTAATAAACAGTTTTGACCACATCATTCCTTATCTATAATCATTGTCTTTTCGTGTGTCTGTCCGACGAAGGTTGTAAAATCCCCCCGAGTCGGCGCGTGCGCAGTGAGGCCACAACCTGAGCCACCGAACACCTGCTTTAAGCCCCCAGTAATTATTCCACCACTTATTATATGATTATAAGACTTTTTTGGTGCTTTCAATCAAATTACACCTTGGCCGGCCACTTTGTATGAGTGAGATGTCATAAAGCTTTTTTACTCCATAATTTTAGGTCGACCGTTGCTTTCGTTGTGTGGCGAACGATGTTAAATTGAATTTTATCAAATTTAAATGTAGTTAGTTTTAAAAATATGTCTCCGGCGGGACTTGAACCCGCACTCTTCTAAGCCGGGGAACTGCGTAATTCAATTTCGCCACCGAGCCCACTACCTAGAGAACGAAATTTTTAATCTGTTGCGTCTTAAGGGGACGTTAATTTGATTCAAAATAGCACAACATGGCTGTAACATGTTTAAAAATCAATAATATTTGACAATAGTTAGTTTTAGTTCAACCCAAAGCCACCGATCACCAATTTTGACTAGTCATTCCATCCTGAAATCTTCCAAATGCTGAAAGCAAAGCCTTGGTGCATGCTTAAAAAGATAACAAAGTCTCCGACCACCCCGAAAGAGATTATGGTCATGATTTTCATTAATTTACAAAGTTAGTTTTCTTTATTTCAAACGCACTGATAAAAAATACCTATAGCCCGGAGTTTTGTTAGGCGGGGTAGGGAATAATTATTAATTGGATTTTTAAACTGTAACCGGCACCATTTAGTGACAAAAAGAGTATCTTAAAACATATTTTAAAAAAATCGCTACGCAACATAGAAAGACAATTGTGTGTCCCAGAAGGCTTTTAAATACCAATGCACTCATTTGACTTAGATTTAACAATATCGATTATTTTTGAGCAATAAAATAAGCATTGAAATTTAAAAAATGAGGTATTTATTAGAAAATACGAATGTATTTTTCAAAACCTTCTAAGTAGACAAAAATATTCACACCATGCTTGTAGTATGTATAATGGTAAAGCCTTGTAAATATGTGCAAAAAAAAAACAACCATCAGGTTTTTTCGAACGAGATAATAGCCAAATTTTAAAATTGGAACTGTTGCTGACGTGTTTTTTTTTTTATTTTGGTACATTTCTAAGCTCAAATTGGCCCTTCAATATTACACCGAAAAAAAATGGCAATTATTAATTAGTCCCGGCTCAAACCGTAAAATGACTGGGCTACTAAACTTAGGTGTAAAATTATTTAAGAAACCAATAAAGAGTTAATAATCGTATAACATTTTCAAATTATGTTTATCTTACAAAGATTATCAACAGTATTAAGTTTCACGAGTTTCTTTGCATTGTGAAGAAGGTAGAAAAACCAAATAAGCACCTTCTAAATCCACGGATTATTTTAGCCTTTGTGAATTCCATAGAATTAGCATTGTTACCAACAGATTAGTTATCTTTGTATTAAGGAATAGGACAAAAGCACATAAGCAGATACACCGCAAAAGGGACGCGTAAACAGTAGCACCGAAACACCAAACAATGACGCTAAAACCAGCAAATCCTTTGTGTAAAATGGAACACAGCTATTTAAAAACATTGCGTTAATTTCGTACTAAACTGTCACAGAGTTGCAGAGATTCAGAGATCACCTAGATGATAACGGAACGTCTCAAGTTCTAAATTTGAATTCATGTAAACCGTGTCCGCACAGTTTTGCACTCAAGCGCATCGATGGTGTGATAGGCGGGCATAAATAAATAATTAGACTCGAGGAAGTAGGGAGAGAGGGGCACTCGGATAGTTTTGAGATGTTATCTTTAGCAACCGCGCTTTGTGTCAAACGTCAGATGCTTATCTGCTAGATGTTTACAGATGTACCGGAGGGGTAACGGCCTAAAACTCTCGTCGACGCAATCAACCGAATATGGTTGATAGACTGAGAGTTAATTACGTGCTTTGTCTTGTCTTGACATTAAATAGAAACCGCTATTATTCGGTTACTTTTGAGGACTAATTTCTCACGATAATAAACTGTAAAAACTCATTGTAATTAATAAACTTTACAGCACTTCAATTCAATAGTGATATAAAACCTAACCTAGTCTACATTGTTATAATTATGTGCAAGAATGTTAAGATTATTTCTGTTCGCTCGTAGATCACGCTAGATGGCGCTGATAGGGTGGCGGAGCGCCAGATCTGCGATCATCTCCGCCGCGGTGTCGCATCGCCTAATTACAAGATCACCAGGTACACCCAAACGTACTAAATCAACTGATTATCATCTAAAACACAATTAGTTACGAAATATAAAACGTACACTTTAGAGTTATTTTTAGTAGTTCTTTCGTGAATTATAGATATGGTTATACATATCGCGAAAGCTTGCGACAATGCCCATTGCGCAAATCTCGCTCCAGCGACCTAAGCGCAATAATTGTTTTGTAGAAGGACACTCGCTTATCGCCCGCTCGATCGCCCGACTGACGTGCAGCTGCCATTTTAGTTCTTTTTTTAAATATCCCTCCATAAAAATGAAATATAAAATGAAATAGATTTACAGTGACAGTCCCCATTGCGGACGTCTTTTGTTTCCAGCGCTAACAACTCTCTCAACTAATTATTCCGTGCAAATGATAGTTTAGAAATTAACGGTGTGCCGTTTTCATTTAAAACTGTAAAAGGGCGTAAATCAAAGTACCCACAGTATAAAATAAAAATAAATTGTCCTACGGTACAAATTTCTTTTTTTAATTACTACTTTTGGTTAGTTTCGTAAATTATGGAGCACTTTTCAGAAAATTTATTGCCCGACAATATATCGGCTGGGAATCGCTAAACAGAATGGGAGCTTAAAGTAAAGCCTCATGAATAAAAACATCCTATTTAGCGCTACACTCACCATATCTTCAGGTCTTCCAAAACAATTCTTACTCAAGCCTGGTCACCCGATTTGTAACTCTAAGTATCAGTGTCAAGGATCAAATTTGCCTATTAAGCATTGCCAGATATATCACTATTCGGCAATGTGGGGCAACTCTACGCAAACGCATTTCCGGCCGAACGCTGCCGGGAAAAAGCCATTTAAAACAAAAAAGAAAAAAATAGTAACGCGCCGCGCGCCGCGCTCGGACACTTCCGGTGGGCGCCATTTTTTCTGTATTGCCAACAGATAAAATCTTTCCGGCCTACTGCGCGAACGCCCGTTTTGTTTCTTTTATTTTATTTTTCGTGATCATTTTTGGCAAAATTTTTCGTTAATAGATATCAATTCGATTCATTTTCTTTTTAATATTACTTTTGACATGCTAATACTGGCATGTCAGGGATGTCCAATTGCGATAGCGATCGCTATCGTTTTTATTCTGGTTAACTCTTGGTTAACTTAACATTATGTTCACATTCTATAAAATTGGCAATTCAAATAAGCTAATAAAGCTCATAAACGGCCTTCGAGGTTCTGACATTGGAAGATGAAAGAGTGCGCGACATCCATAATTGATTAGCCCACAGATGCTATAAAATGTTTAGGTCAGTAAACAACACTTATCATAATTCATCAGGCCTGTTTCAACATAAAATATAGTTCAGTCATCCACCGATCCTAATGTTGGTGTTAAATTTCTTAGGTATTTCGAATAGAAATTTTCTGATTTTAGAATACCTAAATACTACCTACTTAAATAAGTTTCTTGGATATTGTGATATAGATTTTCTAGTCCCATTTAAAGTACTGGAGTCGAACCCGGACTTGTATTATGATGACTAGACAATGATATAGAATAAGTACATAAAACAGGGTCCTTCTTATTATGTTGACACTTTTTAAGAGGATGATCAGACCATCAAATTGATCAACTTTCTTTATGGTACCAACATCGAAATTGGCTCGAGTAGGTTTGCAGTTTTGTAGGACGAGCTGTTATTTTTTCGCGATTTCGATTTTGGTGCCATAGAGAAAGTTGTTCAGTTTGACGGTCTGATCATCCGTTTAAAAAAGTGTCAGCTCAGCATATTAAGAAGAACCCTATATAGATAGATACAAACATCCATGACTCGGATACAAATATTCGCATTTACTAAGTATAATATACAAATATTCACTCCTTGCGGAATTCTAAACCACGTCTCTCGTTCAAAATACAAGTTTACTACCAACAGAGCTATAAGGCATGATATTACCCATAGCAGTAGTTAAAACAAACTTTTCACCGGTAGTATTGAACAATGACCGCAACAATTAGTGCAGCAAACATTTACACCACAAAATTCAACGGCCGAACTTATGTTAATGGGATAGCTGTTCAATGTTGAATATTCAAATTGATGTCATTATAACATTCGGCCAAACGTACCGGCCGTTTGGCCACTAGCCAGTCGCATGTGTAATGTAATGTAATGAGTAAATTAAACGCTTTTCTTTTTTTTTATCTCGCACGCGAGTTAAAGCCTGGCTCGCCCGTCGCCGGCCATGTTTCGAATTGTTTGTTATTGCTTGCAACTATTCGAGTCTGCGCTTAAAATGCCAAGTTTTGCGTGCCTTATTTTATGATTAACGGCATTCCCATGAAACTAAGCCTAGGCTCTACAAAACAATTGAAATAACAAACATAACAAACAGCTAAACTATTTTTATTTTACCTAGTTAATATCCGTAACAAAATCGAATGCAAAAGGAAAAGCTAAAGAAAAAACAGTGACTGTCAAATTCTTTCGGATGTTGGCTGAACAAAACAGCACTTTAGAGAAAAAAAAAGAAACTAGAAGAGCGTTCTCGATTCAAAAATTGAATTGATCGGCCCATTGTATTCGAAATGTATCATTTGAGCTCTGCTGTTATTATGGGCGCTCTCTAGCGTTCTATACAAGCTGTAATCCAATACTTTTGTATGGGAGGCACTTAACATTGTGCTCCAGTTCCAAAACGTCGGATGTCAGAACATGATTTGTTTAGTGTTTTATTGATTTATGTTTAAGGTTCATTCGGATGAGAGACACGGATTAGGTTACCTTATAAGGATCCAAGTAATTTGCTTTTGTCACTTATAAAACCTATTTCACAATTTAGTTATTGTTGTTCTTAAATTGCTAAATGTGAGCATTGCTACAACTACATTCCTAAACAGAAAGTAAGGAAGCTAAGGCGTTTGTGAGAGATCTGGGCAGGAGCTTAGTGGAAAATGGCAACGATGTCCGCTCAGGGTCGTATCTGGTGCAAAGGATTTCGTTAGCTATCCAGCGCGGGAACGCAGCTAGTGTGATGGGATTCTTTGTACCGGGTACGATTTATGACGATGCCGTTTAGTGTAGGTTTATTTATTACGAGCGTTAACCCGCTACTTTGTCCGCACAAATTATATACCAGATTTTAAGTCAGATAATAAGCTATCAAACAAAAAAAGTTTCATCAAAATCGGTTCAGCAGTTTTTGCGTGATGCTCGTTCAAACAAACAAACACAAACAAACAAACAGACCGACAAAATATCCAAAAATTGGTGATATGGAATCAGGGAAACCTAAAAACCATATCTTAACTTTTTTTTGTTAATATCTTCAATGTACAGACAAACTTTCTGTTACAGTTTAATAATAGTTTAGATTTTGCTGACGAAACGTGTTGTGGATATTTATATGTATTCTCTTGTGACGAAGCCTGTTGTGGATTTTTGACTGTCCGTTTTTGTGAACGAGGCAAGTTGCCAATTTTATAATTAATTTTTATCTAATCATTTTATACAGTATCTGAATTTAAAAAAAAAAACAGAAAGTTTGTAGTTGTAGCAATGTTTCTGACCACCCCGAATGGGATTACGGTCGTGAATTTATGTATATGTCTTCTTTAAAGAACTGCCTATTCGAAAATTATCGTAAAAAGTTCTGGCGAAGTAATAGAGAAAACCACTTTATAGCATAAAAATAAACAAGCACAAAAACCTAATCGACTATAACTTGAAGGAAGTAACGAATAAACGAGCGTGATAAATTAAATAAACAAATTTAATATAAAAAAAAGCTAACAGACGGATGGGCCGCTTTGTTATGGTATATTGCGACCGCAGGTATGACGGGAATCGAACCCACACACTGTAATCCTATTAACCAAAATACCATTGTAGATGGCCAAATAAATAATTTATTTTCAATCGTATTCAATTGGTACTTCAGTTAGGTTCCATCGGTTATTCCCAAGGCGATTGTGATAGAAAAAAATTGCCGTATCATCGACAAAACTTACTCATGGGATTATGTATAATTTATTCATGACAAATGATTCAAACGCTACGAACTCTTGAAACTTTTATTAAATTTTGTTTTTTATTGGAAAATCACAAATAAATGCTCATATAGAATAGTAATATGTCTTTGTTAATATAGTACAGTTTTTATATAATTTAAAAAGATAATAATAGTCAACAATAATATACTACTTTCCAACCCCCTAACGCTCCATTGTGTTGTGGTAGTACCTAAAGAGGTACAGAATAGTAGTCTTGAAATAAATACAGAATAAAATAACAACACATCACTACATTAGTATAAAAATATATATATACGGTCGAATTGAGAAACCTCCTCCTTTTTTGAAGTCGGTTAAAAACAAAGTCGCTTCCCGCTGTATGTCCCTATGTATGCTTAGATCTTTAAAATAACGCAACGGATTTTGATGCGTTTTTTTTAATAGATACAGTGATTCAAGAGGAAGGTTTATATGTATATTTTAGTATCAGCATTGCACCCGTGCGAAGCCAGGGCGGGTCGCTAGTCAATAATAAATACAGATTAATAGATCAGAATAGTAGGCACTTTAAATGTTTCTTTTTTAAATAAATGCGCATGGGTATTCTCATGGAATAAGGGTATTCCACATAATTAATGTCCTAAAACTTGAGTATCAAAATCAAAAAATGTGTTCACTAAATTTTAAATTAAAACACTTCAAAAAGTTATTCAAATTACTGCGCAGAAACATCAATACGTAAAACGTTCCCATATCAATCAAAATAAAAAACAAACTGTATCACAAAACTACAAATATTGTGTTTTTATTAGAAACAATCACACAAAGGCATTAAGTTGTAGTAGGACCAAAAGAACAAGATCCTTGTCGGCCTCTCCAGTCAGTCTATGAGGGCAATTTGAACGGTTATGGGCATTTGTAGTCACACAATCCGATATTGCCTTTATGGGATATTATTTTGAGTAAACACACTTGAGAATGTTCAAGTGTGTACTATGTTTTAGTCGTTTTGATACTATTTGTTTTTATTAATCTTTGTTAGTTCTGATATTTTAAAAATTTATCGACACAATGAACAAAAAATTCTAAAGATGAACATAGCTGTTAGTTTTACACTTAGATAAGTAAGTATAAATGGTTGGAAGTTGTACCAAATTTCTAATCAATTCGAAAAGGAATACCATCGTGAGTCTTATTCTAATTAATGTCTAAATGTATTCGTGTGTACAAGTAACGGTTTTCCTGCGATATTTTATTATTTTCTGAAATATCATTTGCTTTGTTTTGTAAATCTATGAATAGTATCAAGAGCATGGGGTCGCGTGTGGGAGGGTGACGTCGGTAAATCACAATGTTCTCGTGCTTTGTTGTATGAATTGCGTTTTTTGAGTGAAATCGATCACGAATGTATCCGCCTGGAGGACCCGCTATTATACTTTAAGTATTTATTTACACATTGTTACTCTAAATTTACTTTAGAATACATTTATTTGTCATTTGAGAAATTTAAATCCGCATGGTTTGATTTCTTGTTTCTTCTTTAAGGTGAAATTAGAGTAAATCAACAGACTTTTAGGTACGCAACCCTAATTCCTGACTTAAAATCTGTGGAAAGATACCTATAGCTTGTATATGATTTCAGTCAGAGCCAAAGCTTATTCAATAGTGAAGGTGAGATGGACTAGGTCATACTCCACCACGCTGACCTAATAAGTCATGGAGTCATGGTCTTACAAAAGACGAAAGCAACGAAATACAAAAATATAATTGCTCTAACGACAAATATCAAAACTGGTAAGATCACATAACATCACACATTATAGTACGCGAGATTGTTTTAGATATTCATAAATTCATACTCTTTTTTTATATACCTACGTACTGTGTTCATTACATACGTATTATTTTAATCTCAATTTTTAGTTTTTTGCAATATACTAAATTATCAATTTTGCCTATAAAATATGATAATAGTGAGCCTTATTACAACTAGATTCAATACATCTGGTAGTTATAGCAATGTTTTTGACCACCCCAAAAGGTATTATGGTCATGAGTTTACGTATGTACGGATCTTGCATGAAATAAAAATATTGAGTTAAAAGAATTGAAATCCTAAATAATTTTTAGTGCACGATATAAATTGCAACCTTTTAGAAACGTTAAAGGCCAAGGAGCCAGAAGCTGACGCAGATCTATAAATATGTATAAGAAGGCGGATACATTGACAATGCTACTGCTACTCCCTTATTGTACTCCTGTCATTATACCGTTTATACTCAAGTAGCTTGTTGTTACACCCATTCTTCGCCGTTCCGAATAATTAGAGTACCCGCTATTGAATCTTGGAGCGGCAGTAAAGTATACATTTCATAAGAAAAAATGTCGAGTGCTCGAAGGGTAGCCGGTCGCTTACTAAATGTGTCATTGTTGCTTTCTGTAGCTTTTGCGATGCATCGGGGACTCGGGGAGTGAATGGTTTTGTTTTGCATGGGGCTAAGAGAGCCGTGAGAATAGTAATTTTGATTTTAATTAAGAATAAGAATAGCTTCACTTATTTCTGCAAGAGCATGCAGAGAAAGTCAGGAATATTTTAGCTCTATAAATAAATAACTGTAAATACAAATCGATTCAAATTAGCGGGATTTCGTCCAGTACAGAATGTTGCAATCTTTAATAATTGAGACAAGATAACATTTGATATATAACATGTTAATAATAAAATTAAATAAAACTTTGAAATTGAAGTTCTGTAAATAATTGATAGCATTGCTTACTTTTAAAATAAAACGTCTGGTCCTGATTACACCTAATTATCTGATTAAACCTAAATATTATTAATAGGGTTATGGCAATGAGATTATGTTTATAATTATATAGAAAACTTGTAAGTAGAGTCTTTATTGCATATATTTGTTTGAACTGACTGAACAACTTTCTCTACAGGAGCATCATCGAAATCGCGAAAAAAAAAATTATAAAACATTAAACCAATACTCAAATGTATAGTGCAGCTGAATGTTTTTTCGCGTATTCGATATTATTACTATAGCGAAAGTTGTTCTGTTTGATGGTCTGATCGATCCTTTAAAACCCGTAAGCATTTTATTAAGAAGGACCCAGTATACCTATTTCATGATATTATTAAAATCTAAGTGTTTGATCAAAATTTTGAAACTGGAAAGATCATATCCTCTAACTACAAATATAATAACGGCAACCACAAAAAATATTGTTATCTTTTGCAAGCACACCGTTAAAAACCATTATTTTATTAACATCCACCGATATTATCGCACTGGTCGTAATTCATTTGAGACAATCGTATAGGGTTTTATGACACATTAGCCGGCCTCTGGGGTGCTTTAGACCCCAAAGTTATCTGTCACCAAGATACTGTCATCTCATCTCGGGGGAGAGCGATCAATGGGGATCTTTGGATTAACTAAATTGAGGGAGGGGACTTCGGAATGGTGTTTAAAAATCATTTTGCGTGAGACTTTTGATTATATTTTCAGTCGAAGACGCGCTTTGCGACGTTAAAATACTTATACCTAGATAGGAAATATTGTTTACTTTTTGCAATATACCTAGATTAACTGGTAAGATTGGCACATTAACAGTCTGTTTTCTTTATCCTATTGTGTTTAGAACTTAAAGCACGAACTTAAATACATTCATGATGATCTATGTAAAAGTTATTATGGTTGGCGCATTTATAATGTTAATCTATTTTTCATAGAAAAAACGACGAAAGCAGCTACAGTGGGCTTCTATAGCTTTAAGGCCCGACAAATACATGCGGAATAATCTAACGGAATTATGATTTTGTATGAGTTTTATGCCTCCGTAATTGCGAGCGGAATTCTGGAGGGGGCAAATCCATACAAAATCCCAATTCCGAATCAAAGTTCCGTTACAGGATTCTGGAAGTATATGGCAGGCTTCGATCGCAGGTGGCAGGCCTTACAGTCAGTGCCTATACAGGAAACCCCATATGAATAACTTCAGTCAAATGAAACTCGACTTAGGCCCATACGCCTCTGAGTGTAAGCAAATAGTTTGAGATGCAACTTACATTATGTAGCTTGTAGTAAAGTCCGCAGGCGTTGCAGACGGGCTCCCCGTTCTGGTTCCGTCGCCATAGAGTCGTCGTTGTAGTCTTGCAGTTGGCGCAGGACGTGCCTGCCCGTCGCGCCGCACTTTGTAGCGACTGTTGACAATTATTTATTATTTAACACATCTTTTTTAGTTAGAAAACTATGTAGTAAACAGATTTTTTCATTATGTTATAAGAAAGGGTTGAGAGTTGTCGGCCACCGGTCTATTACTTTTGATAGATATGTTAAACGGGCCGTAGGTAGTGCTGGCTTTGCAAAAAGTAATCTTGCGGTTAAAGACAGACAAAGACTTCAAAAACCCCGGAAATTTAAGTCAAATCGGAAAATTTCCCCGGACAGTCACGAGCAATTTTTTTGTTTTCAGCAAAATAACGCTTTGTTAAAACGTTTTTTACAAACCTTAATTTGTAGGTAGAGCCAACATAAATTACATACTTTTTGCTTCGTCGTACCCGGATAGTAACAAAAGACCCATCTATAGAAAATTTATTGAGGAAAGAAACAAATGTAAAACTTGACACACGTAAATTTACAACAGCATTTACGTCAGTTAAAACAATCAACATAAAACATGACAAAATCGAGTTGCAAAACGAAGCGACAGACAAAAAGTGAACATTGGAACATTTCGAATCGAAAAAGCGAGGTAGCTATCGACCTCTTACGCACCTGCCCATTACTACCCGTCAATCAAACAAAAAATATCCACGCCATGCGGTGGCCGTTTTATACAGTCCACAAAAGTGCCTCACTCAATTAAAAATGCATTCGTCCTAAACCCGACACGAGAATAAAACCAGCCACTCATACTCTCATAATAAATCCATTAATTTGTCATGTCATTTACCGAATAAAAAGTGACCACAATAATCGTAAAACATTAGTAGAACTATTCGGGACATCGGCTCTCGATTCTCGGTAACTAGAATCGAATCGAATGGTGAAGATTATCGTGACCGCACCGGTGTATTGTCCGGTTTAATATCGTAAGTGAGTGTGTCCGTCTCCAGCGGCGGACTGTCGCGCTCGGAATGTGTTTCTACTGATACTGTTCTGAACCGTCTTGGTGTTGGTACATGGTGCAGAAAGAGAGAGAGAGATCACATAGCACCGAGAATAAAAAACTTAAACATGAAATAAATAATAATATTTTATCATTTTATATTTTATATTGTAATTTTTCATTTTTATATTCAAATATTGAAATAAGGGCAAGAGAATGATTATCATGGTTATGATCAATCCAATCCTTCTCCAATAGTTCTTTTCTGACAACCGAATGAGGATCGTAACATAGATTCATAGATTGTTTGATTCTTTACTGTATACAAAAACATAAAATATTATAAATATTACCTACAATAAGTGAACTTCATAGAACTTATTACTTAGGTATTTCTCTCTTAACAAGGGAGCAATAAAGTTTAAACAATCATAAAACAAGAAATTGACTTTAATTATGAAATGCGAATTGCGAAAACTCGTAAAAAAACTGCAACATTAAGACAGTTGTTTGCGACAGTACAGCTGCATATTGGAATACCTAAATATTAAATGGTTCGCGTCGATATTCGCCGCGTCATGGCAGGTCCTTTGTGTCGAAGCGAGATTAGAGCTCGCCATATTAGCCCGACCAACAACCGACTCTTTCTTCCCACTCCTCAAGAAACGCTGCCAGACTTACTGTCATTCTATTTTTTTCTTTATAAAGTCTTATGTAAATACTGTATCAAACTTCAAGACTGTTGTGGCAATCCTTAGGGAAGGCCTAGGTCCAGCAATGGACGTCTTTCGACTAAAATGCTGATGGATATCTCAATTATTTGGAGAGAAAATAAAATAAAGTTCTCGCCAATCTCGTCGCTGTAAATATTGCAGAGCTATTCAATCCACAACGGGAACCTCAACCGCATAACTGACAGATCAAAAATGAACTGCGCATTTTACGACTCAATTACGCAAAACCGATTTTATAATCTGAAGATAAGATTTCTCATCAAGTTATAACGGGTGGCGTGCATCATGGCCGGGTCCCCAGAGACCAGCACAAATCAGAGGGGCCCTAAGCCGATTACAGGAGTCAACCACCCGCCGAGGGGTGGTTTTATTTCCGTGGAAAAACGGCTGTTTACTCGTAATTTTATGGGCGAATTACTTTCGCTCCTCAAACGCTGAAATGGCTGGAAAAGATCGTAAATTTTATGAGCGGGATTATTTTTTATTCGGGTCATTCGTTATTGGAGTCTACGCGCGGTGAAAGCTCAAAAAAACTATAAAAATTTATCGTAAAATGTTGAGTATGTGACCACTTGTCCAAAAGTCCCGAAGAGTTTTATTAATTGTTAAACCCATTTCACTGTCAACAGCATTCTTTCGATCGATAGCGTACAGAACCTAAAAAAACCGATGGAACACAAAACATGCCGACAAAGATAAAAGCTCTACACAAATGGACGAATATTCAGTATTATGTTTTGATGGTACTTTGATTTTCAGTGTAGTGTAAACTCAAAGAGCATGCGCTGTGACAACTCCACGATCTTTTGTGTCACTATGAGAACAAAAACATCCCTTTGTCGTGATTTGGTTCTGAATTTAGGGATGATAATAGATATGCTGACCGTATAAGTGGACAATTTACGTGTGCTTGCGTACTTTACGTTCAAAAGCCTCTTAGTAGAACAATTTCAAACACAATTGATTGTCAACGAACGAACGTTTTCATTAATGGACAAAGAAAAAATGTTTCGTACTAGTTTACCAAATAGACCTAGTTGCGAGTAAATTCAAATGAACTGGACTATTAATCATAGGTACAAATAACCAACAACGATTGAGATCTCAAAAAAAGTGACATGACAACCATCAAGTTAAAAAATGATTAGTAAAACGCATGGTAGATGAAACGATACCTGTTAATTATCAGCAGCAAACACAAGTGACAGATTAATCTCACATCACTTCACAGAGTCGACTAATTCAATAAACCACCCACATTAAAAACATATTTCCATAAAGGCCGTCCTCGGCCCTCCTCGCGATCCAATCAGCCTTATCTCCCCCGACCCTCCGAACACCTCCTAATCAAATCAAATCACAGCCTCCATCTTCCCTAATCTATCTACCTATCTAAACATAAAATTATACAACAAAAAGGGATGGTACAACCCCTCATATATTTGCAAACACAAGCGAAATTTTACCAGGAAACAACCCTCTACGGCTGCATACCTACATAACTTTGTAGCCGGAAAATACAACCTATGCCGCACACACACAGCCGCCCAGTCACATCGACACGCACACTCCGCTCCCTATCAGCATATCTACGCCATCTAGATCCCACTATGAGAACCCCCAAGGGGGAGGCAATCCATTTACTAGACCCGTCTCCGCACTGAATTTTCCCTCTTATCGGTGTTAGGTTAGAGATGACAATCGCGCGGCAAAAGCGCTGTTTTTAAAGGTTTACACGGCCCCTAGCAGTGAAAGCGCGGAATCGATGTAGCCTTTACCCCTCGCCCCGCGTCAGTTTTTCCGGCGCTCCGTCCTTATCTGACCGAAGCGATTAGATAAAGAGAGATAGAGCGTGAAAATAAAGATTTTCATCGTGTTCACTCACACCACACTAGTTTCAGCTGCAGAACGATACAGCGGTGTCGTGGTATGTGTTCGTGTAGGTATTTATTATGTCTGTATAGAACGGAGGACTCTTGGAATCTAGCAAGGGTCGACAAAACTTTGATGTAGTGGGTAGTCTCCTTTGAAACTGTTCCTGTTGAACCGTTTCCTTGTTTGTTTATTCATAAATTCGAGCACATTCCTTTCGTTTTATGAGCGTGAGGTCGTATAGACTGACGGATTAATAGGAAAGTTTAAATGGACATGAAAATCGATGTTTACTTTTCATTTAGGTAAAAACTTGTCAATTTAAGTATTGATAAAACCAGCATAATAATACTTGCGTTGAACAGGCTGGGGTTATTTTATTATTATTAAATTGATGTACAAATATTTCCATTTTACTATTTTGAATCTGTAGTAACATATTGCATAACTAAGTTAAATGCATGATTAAATAATGTAGAGATTTTCCTTCAATTTTGTTCCTGTTGCTCGCTGACAGTTTATGACCTAACCGCGGGGTAAACTCTCAGAGCGATCGTAAAATAAAAGCGATGCTCGTAATTTTTAAAAATTTTCACACGAAGATGCAGCGGCGTGGCCCCCGCCCCCCCGCCGCCCGCCGCCTCCCATTGGCCGTACCCGCGGAAGCCATGTTGGGAAATTCGCTTAACGATTTATTTGTGCGCGGATCGTAGCCCTGTACGCCAGTGTACGCCTTGATTACCATGTTACATGGGTTACAGAATAGGACCCTTGGATGCAACGCTTTACACCTACCTCACTTTAATTCGGTACCTATGCCAAGTTTTTTTTTTGGAGGCCGAATAGCATTTCGATATTTTCAATGTTCGAATTTTTTAAAATGTTAAGATTACAGATTTACAGATACTTTAATAAATAAAATTTTAATTTTAATTTTGTAAGTATTAAAAATAAATAAAATACTGCTGCCCTTCAATATTACTCGAGAAAAAATTTGCCCGAGTTCTCTGGCAATTTAGACTGGCTTTGGATCTGGCTATATGTAAGGTTGACATTGACATGATGTTTGAACACATTTATCAATGCAATGGTTTTTTTCCTTTGGGGTTTTGCAAGATTTTCTCGCGCATTATTTGCAGGATAATGTCATAGTGTGAATATTAAAAAAATATATATTTATAAACTCTATTAATCGACAAAAAATTTAATTAATTTCTTAAAATGATTTCTACTATATGTAAAAAAAAAATACAAAAAATAAAACTTGACCTATACCAAATAATAATCGAACGTCTAAAATTAAACGTTAAGAATTTTTATGTTTTTATATTTTTTTTTCCAGCATTCGAAATAGTCCGTCATAGTGTCCGCTATCAAGCTGTAAAGATGTTTAATAACCTTCCAATTAACTTAAAGACTGAAAATAATCCCGAAATTTTCATAAAGCTCTTAAAAGATTATTTACTGGAAAAATGTTTCTATGATGTGGCAGAGTTTCTTGACATTAGAAGTTGATTTAATTTTGACATCTCTTGATCATGTTATTTTAATTGTGTTTAATTGTTATGTAAGATTTTTGTGAATTTATTTTATTATTTTCCAGAGGGCTTTTCGTTCAATTAAATTGTGTTGTTTTGAGTTTAGATCATAATTTATGTTACCTATAATGTCTTGTGTATAATTCTTGTCGTGTCCCCTTCCTTGTAATAATTTATTAAATTGATTTTATCTGTATATTTTAGTTGTTTAGTTCAACATTTACATAAGTAAATAAAAATATAACTTTGACAGGAATATGTACAAGAATTTCGTTTCTATACAACAAGCGGTAGATTTTAATAAAAACCGTTAGGATAACAAAGCTCGCCGGTTGCCCAATAGGAGCTATCGGGCTATCGAGATATCGAACGATACTGATCGACGCCCGGGATTGACACATCAGACCGTCTCGTAGGAGATTATCATCGATGTATTCTCGTTCTCGTAATAGACACGCCGACGTCACGAACACCATTGATGCTGCCAAATTTATTTTTCTGGTTTCTTTTTAAGGTGATCGAGAAAGTCGTGTACTCAAGTCATGCGGAAGATCTTGCGCTTGGATCTCATCAAAACAGTGTTTTAACAAGCTTTCTGGAAACTTGTAAATGTTATTAGAAGTAGAGCTTATAACACTACCTATACAGGGTAAAATTGATATCATTAGCATCCTTTTAAACAAAGAGTCTACCCATCAAACTGAACAACTTTCGTCGTAACAACAACAGTCGTAAATTTCAATAAAGAAAAGTATCTACGTTGATGTCTTTTACACAGTCGTAGACGCCTATTACAAAATCGCAGTCGACATTTTGTTCGTTCGTACAGATTATTTGTTAAAAAAAAATCTTAGTTAGTTAACTTGTGCATTGCATATCGAAGGTCTTCCTTCAGACCATAAAACTAAACATGTTTTAGGATGGAGAAAATGTCAAAATAAAAAAATATATATCCATAGAAGATGTAAATGGCTACTCGAGGTATATTATGTCAATTTACATACATTACTTATATTGCCAAAATATCAGTTTTTTTAAACACTTTTATTCATTCTATTTTCATACTGTAAATATCATAATACGCCTACTAATGAAATCATAATTTTTAATTTTAATAAAAATAAAAAGAAAATAAAAACATTCTAACATCTAACTCCTTTCTAACTTTCAAATGCGGAACCTGAGCACTCGACTAACATCCTAGTTTCTTCAGAAATCTTCACAATAAAATAATCTCACGATTATGCAGTGAGAATGAACATCAATTAGTTCGGGCGGACGTTGACGGATGGCGCCACTGTATCAAAGAGAAGTAAAAGCCGGCTAAGTTACCTACTGCATTCTGCACGGAATTTCCGCATAAAATATTTTATTCGTTTAAAATATTTACCGTAAGTAGATCCCATAAAGTATTTCACTTTTATTTAACCTAAATCGAAAGACACGAGTGACCGAAGATTTCTTTGAAAAAAAATATCAATCTTCTTTCAATCTTTAATTTGATTCGAAATAGCACAAAATGGCTGTAACATGTTTAAAAATCAATAATATTTGATATTAAATAAAAGTTCGTAGTAATTTTAATATTATTTGGTGTTTTTTACTCTTTTTGAATTGTTAATTTGGATACAAATAGCTTTCAAGCTTTGATAAAAAAATCATTTTTAAATCGAAATGACGACCCGGTTGGAGTAATGGTTACTACGCCGGACTGCCAAACCAGGGCCCTGGGTTCGAATCCCGGTTCGATCATAGATGTTAATATGTTCGTGCCGTTGTTGTATGGTTTCCATACTAAAAAGCCTATAGTGCTTACTTGGGATCATTACAATGTATGTGCCTGTGAGGGCTATTTATTTAGAAATGAACAATATTTATTTATTTAACTTTCAATCATTTTTCGCTACCAAAAATCATTAACTAGGTACAAACTCTTTGCAGAATTAACTTTCTCTTTTTATTCCATCATAAAAAAAAATATTAATAAAAACTCTCATTTCAATTATTTTATGCGAAACTACAGGATAGTTAAAGGAATGTTCATAAGATCGATGGAGGTGCGCGGGCGCATACATCATCGTTGTGTCGCCGGAACGTTGAAGGTCCTCGATTATAACCTGATACGTGTGATACATTATAATTCATGTTTACATACGTGTTATAACAATTAAAAAGATGGAAGAAAGAGTATATAAAACAAACTGGGAAAACATGTAGGTATGTTTTATTTGTGTTTTTAATATTTTAATATAAAAAAAGAAAAAGCTAAACATTTATAATAGTATTACTATTATTTTTGTTTATTCGTGCATCACGCGAAATCCACTAAACCGATTTTGATGAAACTTTTTGAGTCTGAAAGTTTATGATTACACTTAAAATCTGGCATATAATTTATCTCGCTTACAATGATGGGAACCCGTGCCGACGACGTTGCGTCGCGGGAAAACTTTAGATAAATATAAAGTTATTCAATAATATAAAGTTATAATTACTATCAATATTATAAGTGATATATTTATTAATAATGAAATATTTATTAATAACTTTAATGAAAGCGACTTTAGGATTTTATAAAATTAGACACTTGTCAAAGTTTACCGCCTTATATACAGGGTGAAATTGATATCATTAGCATCCTTTTAAACTAAGAGTCTACCCATCAAACTAAACAACTTTTGCTATGGGAGCAAACAGATAGGAGAAAAAAAAACAGCTGTTGCATACATTTGAGTCGAGTAGGCAGCGGCAGCGGGTGCAGTTTAGTATGGAACAACTGATTTTTTTTTTGCTTCGATCGTTTTGTTCCCATAGTAGTTGTTCAGTTTGATGGGTAGACTCTTAGTTTAAAAGGATGCTAATGATATCAATTTCACCCTGTATACCCGTTTAGGTCCACTTTTAAATGAAACCTAACAAAAGTCCTACTAAAATCTGACCTACTATATTGTTAACCAATATGATTGAAGTTTTAAACAAAATTAGCATAAACTATCCTAAATACCGGCAGGTGCAATACAAAACACCTTGCTGTACGTTTTAAAAAAGCTCTAAATAATACAAACGTGTCATGAGTTGGGTTAAAATTACAAAGTATGTTTGAAATTATGTTCCGGAGGCGACTAAATGTTCGTAATTCGCCAGAGAGCTTCTTATAACGCGCAAATTTGCATTGAATGGCGAAGGACACTGGGGGCAATTCTGAATTGTACGAACACGCAGGAACTTTGTGTCAGCTTTGTGTGTTTCTTGTGTCGAGGCTTTGGAGCAATATGTGTCTGGTCTGGTGTTAAAAACTTGTAGTTTGAATTTCGTTTGTTTGAAGCCTACGCGTTTCTATGATTATGGAAGTTTAATAGGTAATTTCTGATTTAATCGACATCTACTAAATGATATCAATAGGTGTTTAATACTGATTTAATCGATATAAATTAGAATGGTTTGGTTACTCTACTGAGATCCACTATAAGGTCTAACAAAATTAGGTGAAACTATTTTAAGGGGACGATCAGACCATCAAACTGAACAACCTTCTCTATGGGGCCAATCAGCTGTTCCATACAAACCTATTCTACCTAAATGTACGGGACAGCAGATTTTTTTTCGCGATTTAGATATTGGTCCCATACAGAAAGTTGTTCAGTCTGATCATCCCCTTAAAATAGTTTCAGCTAATTTTGTTAGACCTTATACGTAAATATTCGTCTTGCTTAAAATTTTAGACGAATTTCATTTATGTAATGAAATTGTGTTTATTGCATTGCAGAGTTATTTTAAAGGTCTTAAAATGCATATACCACAAGTTAAGTTTATCATGTATGATCTTACAACGGCTTGAGGCCCTTATTTCACTATTTTAAACTCCACCACGAGGACTTTACACAGATTGGAGAAACAAATTAGTCTTCCCCATACGCCATCGGTAGATCCAATCTTCTTTGTTCCTTGGTTTTGAGATTTAACATTATGAATGAAATGACTGCAATACCTTTAAGTAACATGTTAACGTCGAACGTAAAGAAAAGAACACAATAATATGACATCGATTGACCACTTGCAATTAATCAAAAAGAAAACAGGTGCACAATGAGTGAATGAATGCCGCGGGTCACAGCAAAGCTGCGTTCGGGGAAGTTGTAAATACGGCAGCTGCCTCGCCTCTACTTAATATGCAATTGTAGCTTTTGATTCTACACATTTGTTGGTAATTTGCGATGAACTATTTTAAATAGGTTGTTTGTTTGCCTTGCATCAATAAGTTTACTTACTTCGTATGCTATAATAAATGTTAACTACTTTTGCTGATGATATTTTATCACTATGTTAGCGTAATAAAGATTGAAGCTATGTCTAAAATTACCATAGTTTACATAAACAACACTATCGACCTTATACGAGGACTTTGCTGAACTTACAATTACAATTTTAAATGTGCAGTTATTAGTTGCTGTATTTAGGGTACCAAAAACGCGTCAAGTAGTGGAATCTGACTCGCGTTTTGGCTACAACATTGTGAAACCTTATTTGATATGTCTCCCGCGGGAAGATTAAAAATAGGAAGGCTCATTCCAAGCTCTGATTCATCTATCTTTATTATACTATTATAAAACTGTAACAGAAGTGTGTCTGTACATTGAAGATATTAACAAAAAAAAAAGTTACGATATGGTTTTTAGGTGTCCCTGATTCCATTTCACCAATTTTTGGATTTTTTGTCTGTCTGTTTGTTTGTGTGTTTGTTTGTTTGTTTGTTTGAACGGGTATCACGCAAAAACTACTGAACCAATTTTGATGAAACTTTTTTTGTTTGATAGCTTATGATCTGACTTAAAATCTGGTATATAATTTGTGCGGACGAAGTCGCGGGTTAACGCTCGTTCAATATAAGTATGGTACTGGCCTCGATAAGAAATTAAATAATTAGCACGACTTGGTCCGTTCTTTCTCTACAACTTCATTATATTCGAATCTGAGTATACAAATAAATAAACCTCTTGATTACAAACTATTTTCACATCTTCACAAAAGTCTACAGCTACATAATTGGTGTGAAAAGTTTAGATAATGCACACTCCACACAACACATAGGTCGCGAATGCATCGGGTTGCAGCACTCGCGATCGCGGCTACGTGCGCAGGAGTGCGAAGCGAGCGCACTCGCACGGGGTCGCGGGTCAGTTCGCACTGTTTAGCACCGCGTCATATTTATAATTACCGCGGGCGAGAGCGGGCTCGGGTTTGAAGGGTGTCCCATAAACTATGGTAGTGTGGTTTTTGTGTAAATACACGGTAGCAACCTTTTAATTGATCTAATGACGAGGACTAACCATTGTTTTGCGTTAATGTGGAATTCAAATGACAGCATTTTGATTAAGTACTGGTATTTTTTTTTTAATTTTGTGGATATTCTATGAAGTTTTGAAGTTTAACACTTATACCTAGTGACTACCATTGAAACGATGATTCTAAGACCTATCAAGCCCTAAAAGCGTTGCGTATTATGTGGATGAGCCCTGGGCACTCTCCCGCGCAGCGCTCGCGTCGATAAATCAAAATTTTAAATCACCGGTGGGCGTAGCGAGCCGCTTGCCCAGCGCCGAATAAAATGAATTAAAAATAAAATAACGAGAGGGGGCCGAGCGCCCTGAGAAAATTTAAAGATATTTCGCTTTAGTTTTTTTAATTAATACCTTGTTAAAATTTAATATTGAGGGCGCATGCGTTATTACAATGGGTGTGCGCGAGATTTTTAACTCGCTTTCGGTAACTTATTGAGGATCCGCGGCCTCTTTAATTGGATCATTTTTTTAACGAGAAATGATAAGCTTCGATGAAGGGTGAGACGATATCATTACACGGATTTTCTCGCAAATTAATAGCATAAAGTATAAAGTAATATTACGTTACATAAGTGGTTTATTCTGAGAAGTTTTTAACATAATGCCTGCCGTAACAGTAATATGGACGTTCCGTTATAATATTTTAAAGTATTCTTTGTTTGAATGACTCTTAATTAGGTAAGACAAGCATTGGACATGTGAGCATCCTTTGAACTTTGACTGGCGTGATGTTCCTACTGTTAACTGTCATCTCAAAAATAGCGGATGCCATGATCTTTAGACGACATGATAGCCAAAAAAATTATGTAGGCTATTACAGATACCTAATTTTAGGTTAACAAATCATTCGTGATTCTAAAGATCTGAAGGTAACATCAATATTTCCAGCAATAGTTTTATAATTAAGTACCTATTACATCTTTATTCCAAAAACAAAGTTTGTTTTCGATTCATTTTTCCCATTATAGTAGCAATGCTTTAGTTATACAGTAAACAAGGTCTATCTATCTATAGGCAGGCCAGTCTCACTCCACAGCTCAGGTACGTTTGACAGCTGGACCCCACCGTGGGGTACATCGTCGCTCATTGACATAAGGCGCATTTTATTTTCGTTCCTGAAGTGCGCGTTCAAAAATTGAAAAATCGACTTGAGTGAACTATCTGTTACGGAAGTAACTATTAAATAATCTTTGCGATAGGTATTTAAAAGCTATTCCATATTTACGTTCATAACATCACTGTCAGCTAGAAATCCTAACTATTCTCTTGTCATTCATTCTCTTCTATTCTCTTTGTTTCCATTAGTTCATTTTTTGAAAGTTTTCAAAAACTATGCATGTCTGATCCATGTATTGGTTTATATCTACTTAATTTGATTTTTTAATTGTATTTTGTATAACAACTGTACCGGTCGCTCTTGGAATTTTTCACCAATGTTAACTGTAGCTAACCCTGATATAGGCCTCGGTCTTTTAGGGTTGTTACTGCAACACCTGCATAATATTGGAGACGCTTACTTGAGTCTATTTTGAGGTGTATATTGTGTCTTGTATTTTTGTTGTCTTACAAATAAATACAGTATCCACCACTGTAACCGCAACATATTTATTTTCTCAAAACAATCTCAGCAGACCCTAAGGTCAATAATTTCCACATGTACGCTTATGCCTACAATTATGATCTGTCAGACGGTAGTCGGACATACACGCGTCGCTTCCCTGACAGCCTTCATGCGAGCAGACATAATGTTGGGCCAGGAGGTACCTTTTTAATAACTCTATGACCTCCCGCTTTGAAAGGTAAATAACCTACTACCACAGTTAGGTTATTTACCTTAGTTTTTTCTTAAACAGTCACTGTTTTAGAAATAAATAATTATTAATATAAAATATACATAAAACATAAGACCTATATACATAAACCATATCTAGATATTAATATCACTATTCTTCTTCTTGGAGTGCCATCTCCTATCGGAGGTTGGCTAACATTAGGGCTATTCGGACCCTTGGGACGGCAGCCCTTAATAGTGAGGTAGAGTTCATATCGAACCATTCACACAGATTCCTAAGCCAGGAAGTCCTTCTACCAGGCATTTGTCTTCCTAAAATTTTCCCCTGTATAATAATCTGGAGAAGTTGGTATTTTTCGCTTCTCATAATGTGACCGAGATACTGAAGTTTCCGAGTTTTTATGGTTTTCAGGATTTCCACTCTCTTGTTCATTCTCTCTCATAATATCACTATTACGAATATTTACTACAGTTTCTAGAAAGTATCATTGAAAACCTGCAGAAGATTAAACTTGCTACATAGATGTTACAAAGTTTCTAGTTACCCTGAATAAACCAGCGTCGTAAGTTTATGTATATGTATACGCGGTGGAACAAAACACCCTAGTAATATTTAAAGGGGTTGTTTGGACCATCAAACTGAACCATTTTCAATATGGAGACGAAGTAGTTTTTTTCTAAACTCTGTTGTTCCCATTACATTTGAGTTGACGACTCAAACTGTAGTACCGACGTTTGATATGAAAAAACTGATAATTTATTCGCGATTTCGAAGTTAGCTCACTGAAAGTTGTTCAAGCAACCCCAATAAATATTACTAGGGTATTTTGTTACAGCCTGTACAATAATATTGATAAATATTGTAGTATTTATGACAATTTTGTGTTACCTAATGCGACATCCAATTATATCAAGTTTTCAACCCCTGGCGATGAATAAAAGGAAGTTTAACGTTCTTTCATCATTAGAACAACAATCAATTCTATTTAAAATGGATTAAGTATCGTATATTGTTAACTAAGGCAGGTGCAGAGCCTCCAGCCCCGTAGCCCTGTAGGTCGAGCAAGGTGGATGGCATTTGTTTTATCGCATCATTCCGCTAGAACTACTAAAGTCCTTTCCACTAAAGATATCCCCTAATTGCATTCTTATACTTAAAACATAAGGATGATATTGGTTCATTTAGCGGGACTTTAGTGTGTGGTTATAAACTGCAATAAACCGATGCTCCAGTTCTAGATTAGTGTTAGTTTTATAACTCTGACAGATGCTCGGTTAGTACGTGACATGAGAAGTCTTGTCCAGGGATGAAATTTAAAATACTTAATATTAAAGACTTAGTGCCAATTTCGTACGATTTTCTAAATTACAAAAGTCTTTATTCATCTAAACTATTATAAAACTGTAACAGAAGTGTGTCTGTACATTAAAGATATTAACAAAAATAAAGTTACGATATGGTTTTTAGGGGTCCCTGATTCCATATCACCAATTTTTGAATTTTTTGTCTGTGTGTTTCTTTGTTTGAACGAGAATCACGCAAAAACTACTGAACCGATTTTGATGAAAATTTTTTGTTTGATAGCTAATGATCTGACTTAAAATCTGATGTGTAATTTGTGCGGACAAAGTCGGGGGTTAACGCTAGTTATTTATAAACCAAAAAAATGCAATGACTATACCTACTCAGTAAAATTGAGATCTGTCCTAAATGTTCATGCTATATTTTTTATGTATTTGAATTACTTTTTTAATCTTTTTTGAAAATAAATACTAATACATATGTAAAATTTAATTTATCACACGATAAAATTTACAGATTAAAGTTGATTTAGTTGACAAACATAAATTATAATATAATATAATTTTCTTGCATTATGCAAAAAATACAAAGACGTTTTAATTGCGTTATTGTTAAAACAAAACAATGAAATGATCAAGACATTTCTCAAATTAATTCACAGAAAAATTAAATGAGCATTTAACGCCGTTCTCGAAAGAATTGCAATTTTACGCCACAATATATTGCGTAATTCAACTGCTAACAAGAATATAATTTCTTTGCGAAAAAAAATTTACAAAGTAGGGTAACAATATTACTTAGCTATCCAATTAATTATGTTAGTCAAACCCTAAGTGGCCGTGAAATGACATTCAACATGTCGGAGTTAAAGAGTTTTTTATTAACTAACATATTTTTAGTATTTAGCTTTCGTACTTACAGGGAGCTTTTTAAATGAGCAAATACTACATTACCAGCTTAGTGGTCAACGTCAATCGTCAATTTTACTTATACAAATTTTTAGACCTTTAATTATTATATCAAACATTTTTATTAACTTTACGAGCGTTAACCCACGACTTCGTCCGCACAAATTATATAGGTACCAGATTTTAAGTCAAGAGATAGTAAGCTATCAAACAAAAAAAGTTTCATCAAAATCGGTTCAGTAGTTTTTGCGTGATACCCGTTCAAACAAACAAACAAACAGACAGACAAAAAATCCAAAAATTGGTGAAATGGAATCAGGGACACCTAAAAACCATATCGTAACTTTTTTTTTGTTAATATCTTCAATGTACAGACAAACTTCCTGTTACAGTTTTATAATAGTATAGATAGATAGATTACGCCTTTTGCCTGAAATAAAACTACTTTTTAACTTAATTTTATATACAGTTTAAATTTGAAATCATTAGCACCCTTTTAAACTAAGACTCTTCAAATTAAAGATTGAAAAATTTGTCTCGGGCGGGACTTGAACCCGCACTCTTCCAAACCGTGTCTTCCAAAACTGCGTTATCCAATTTCACCACCGAGCCTACTACCCAGAGAACGAAATTTTCAATCACGTAAGACTCTTCACATCAAACTGAACAACTTTTACTACGGGAACAAATCTGAAATAAAGTCGAGCATGCGTTGCAGTTTTAGTATGTACGAGCAACCGCAGATTTTTTGTAATTTCAGGTTTGCTACCATAGGGAAAAATGCTCAGTTTCATGAGTTTAGTTCAAAAGAAAGCTAATAAGTTCAAAATCACCCTGCATACGAAACGAAACGTACGAAAAATTATTTAAGCTACCTACAGGTACAGGTACCTACAGAAAAATGTAACGTATTAGTTTTTAAACATTTTTGTAGGTGATGAGAATTAGATGTTCTATTTTTGAATGCTTACTTACATCTTATGTGGGCTGGCCTTCAGAAGATATCATGTGAGTGATACATCAAACAAATACATCAACTCACTAAAGCTAATTTCAAAGTTTTTATGCTTAATTAAGTATGAAGAATGGGGTGTTCGATATCAGTTGCAATTCTCGATCGCATGCGCATCCAGTCTATTCATAAAGTTTTATGTGTGAATGAAATAATACATCAGTTTTAATTGAAGAATAATTGCGATTGTATTCTTTACAAACGGTTATTGCTCTTTTACGATCGAAGTTGTCTTTAGATCCATTCGACTGGAATAGTAATTTGAAACGGAAATTCTGTTAGTTAGTTGCTACCTATGATAGGTTTATATGGTTGGGCAGAGAAACGGTTTACGATAGGTTACGGTGGACTAACGTTCTATTATGTTAACAAAGAAACTAGATAAATAAATGTCAAGAAGTCAAAACGTAATATCAAAGGCTGATCACAGGATTACAGTGACATTTTTAGAGTACGACGCCTTTTTAACAGACTTCAACAAAACAAAAAGGAGGAGGTTCTCAATTCGACCTGTATGTTTTTTTTTTTTTTGTATGTTTGTGACCTTATTACTCGTCAATTATAAATTTAATTTGTGATGATTCTTTTTCTATTTTTTTCAACTGCTATTTATTATTTTCTACATTATCTGTGTAAGAAAAAAATAATATATATTCATTATTTGTAAAGTAAAAACTGATAAATCAGATGAAAAAAGGTTTGGGAACAAGAGGATTTGTCAGGTAATTTCTGATTTGTTTTCCTAATAAAAGTTTTACATAATCGGCTACTCACTTAAATAAACATTTTTGTTTTATAATAAATATTTATTATGCTATTTATTATTAAACAATCAAAAATGTTTATTGTATTTCTTGTAAGCTGAGTTGTAGGTATGTTTCAGTATAATTACTTCATTCATCCAATCAACCTGTATATATTTTGTATAAATCTTCCCTAAAACATCCACGCAATCCGCAATTCAACATTCGAAACAACAAATTAAGAGTCTCCATAAAACAAAGGCCCAGTATGTTAGAACTCCGTAAACAAGGGTGGGCCATTCAAACAATACGGATTAATTATCGGCCGAAATCGACTCAAATATACCTGTCACCAATGTACGATGTCGCGGCCCAATTTATTTGGGACCCAAACAATGGTAAACTCGGTAAACACAATGCGAAACGGTCACAAAATGAACAAACTGAGCAAAAGTCGAGTCAGAGCTACTTGTTATGCTACTGTAAACTTTATTGCTAAGGAATAAAGTACTAGGTTGTTAGTACTGAAATATGACTACGAAGTGTATTTTCAATAACGATTATAATAGAGTCAATAAATATTGCATGTTGTATGGCTGAAAGGGTGTTTAGACAAGGGTGGTCGGGAGTCGGGACTTTCTTCTGTACCTACATGGCTTTGTTTTTAATTGCTTAAAGGACCATAGATGTTATAGCTTTCTTGTCAATACATTTGTGTTACAAATAATTACGTAAAATTAAAAAGATTCATTTGATTTCATAAAATTACTGAACTTTCCATTTGCCAACAGAAAAAATACCAGCAACTAAATCGTTTTTAAATATTTTTTTTAATTTTAGATGAAAAGTGTATGTAAATTGTCAGGGTTGAAATACATGCGAACAGCGCGCAGCACGCGCGTGCTGTGACGCGAGGACCACCGGGCCGCGGTGTCAGCCCTGATTCACGGCCGCCTCTGTAGGGTTGACTATTATTTATTTTAATAAACTTTTAAGAGATATAACCAGTACAATATAAGCTTAATATTAACATATTGTTCAACTGTATCTTCTCATTAAATATGTAAGTAATAACTTTCTATTTAACAAAACAAATGAGCATTTATTTATTACTATTGCACTAAAATGCACCATTGCAGTTGATTATGCTAGAACTAGAAGAAAACATAAAATACAAAGACTCATCTAAAATTCTAAAGTCAACTTTAATGTTTTAAAGGATGGTAAATATGAGAGTGAGCTTTGCTACAATCTACATAAAGTGTGGTTGGTAGTTGTAGCAAAGTCTATGACCACTGTAGGGTATCGTGAGTATACATGATATTCTCTATCTCTACATCTCACAGGTTTATCCTTACGCAATGTTACCCGTTAACATGACGGTGGCAGCCCTGTGATACGGTGGCGGCAGCGACAAGCGTAGCATTGTTAGGCGGAGGCCGCCCTCAGCCCTGAATAAATACATTCATATTGCCACTCTAAATATCTGCGATCGATGCTCTCTGCGCTTCTCCGAGCCGACAAACAAAAACTCACTGTGAAATTATCCTGAAGACGTTCAAGACAAAAATTTAGTTCAGAGCATCTTAAGAATAAGCGAGAAGCATCAATGAAGAGTTTGAGTTGAGTTTAATGTTAATTTGTCAATGGTAGCCGTTAATATTGCAATTGAATTTGGATCTTTAAATGGCTGAGAGAAGTTAAACGCTAATTCAGTCGTATAAGCCACGTGTCACGTCAAGTGAGGCGTAAAATCTAGATCGTTAACACTAACAACTTATTCCTATGGACCTCCGGGGGTTAATCGCGCAAAATCTACCGCATCGCGACGCATTCAGCGCGCCAAAATGCGCAGAAAATGGAAAAAACATGGCGCTAACCCGCGAAACTGTATGTATTTAAACGCCGAATACGAGATTCCGAGTCTCAAAAAAGCGGCCAGCATTCGGTCATTTAAATTTTTCCAAAACGTGAACACAATGGAACAGATTCGAAAAGTTTGTTGCTTTTTTCTTTTATTTTTAATTTTTAAAATTTAAAAAAGGAATTCGGTTCGGCAAGGCCTGTCACATCATTCCAGCGCTGCTAAGTGACGCCGGACGCACGTCAGTCCCCTGGATATGTTTTATTTTCAAACGAATCGAATGAATCGCTGCGTTTTTTGTTATCATAGTCGTTGTTGTAACCAAGTGCTCGGACGCGCTCGTAAGCTTATTTTATTTTAATTATTTATATCGTATCTTTACTTTGAATTGTTATTCAATCACTTAGAAACAGTAAAGCTTTAGGTAATACCTGCATTGAGAATTAAATGTTAGCACCTAAATCCGTTTTCCTTCAGCGATGCCCTAGATACAGTAATCGTATCATGCCTATTACAATAAAGGTGAACGCTCACAGACGTAGCCTGACGCGCGACTTGCGATTGACGTGCGTCCACATGACGCTAAAAGGTCTATTGTATACGAAACGCTCGTTACGGCTCTCGTCCAACCGGTCTTTAACACGGTCGGACAATGTGATCACTCTATACATAGTAGCCGTTTATCTTTCCAGTCTGTAAGAACACAGCCCGTATCTGAGGTATTAGCTACTACACCTGTTTTGATGCTATTAATTTAGTTTTATTTTTTCGATTTTGATTAACGAGTTTAGATTGTGGGAATTAGGTACCTATGTTAGGATTATTAACTTGAACATCTTGTAAGGAATTTAAAAGTAAAAAGAAGCGTGCAAAAAAAATGTGTTTGAGAAATAATTTTTAAAAAGTCTCTTAGCAGGAATGAAATTTATATAATAACTAGCGTTAACCCGCGACTTTGTCCACACAAATTATATACCATATTTTAAGTCAAATTATAAGCTATTCAACAAAAAAGTTTCATCAAATTCGGTTCAGTAGTTTTTGCGTGATGCTCGATCAAACAAACAAACAGACAGACCAAAAATCCAAAAATTGGTGATATATGGAATCAGGAACACCTAAAAACCATATCGTAACTTTTTTTCGTTTAGATCTTCAATGTACAGACACTTCTGTTACAGTTTTATAATAGTATAGATAGATATTTTTTTTAAGGTAAGATTGAGGTTTTAGTTTCAGGAAAAATAAGTTAAAGAAAATAAAAACATTATACACAATCCTCTAATATCAACTTTGTTCTTCAATATAAAAAAGCGACATAAAATGTTATTCTCGTGTTACTATAACTGATAAATAAAAGCAATTATGTAAATCGGAGGCTCATTAAACATTTAACGTAGGTAAATATTGTCGCGGCCGATAAGGCTATCGGATCTCGATGCGTGATCTTGCGTCGCGGATAATATCGGATTGCGTCAATTACGCGACTGATGCGCCGCGATCGCGCGATACATACAAAATGTATTGTGTGCGACTACCCTTATGTTTAGCGAATAAGCCGGACTCCGTGTGGAAGCATCTTTACAATGAAGTTAACCGTTAGTATTGTATGAGCGTGGTAGTCTATACTATTATAAAACTGTAACAGGAAGTTTGTCTGTACATTGAAGATATTAACAAAAAAAAAGTTACGATATGGTTTTTAGGTGTCTCTGATTCCATTTCACCAATTTTTGGATTTTTTGTCTGTCTGTTTGTTTGTGTGTTTGTTTGGGTGTTTGTTTGTTTGTTTGTTTGAACGAGTATCACGCAAAAACCACTGAACCGATTTTGATGAAACTTATTTTGTTTGATAGCTTATGATCTGACTTAAAATCTGGTAAGTATATAATTTGTGCGGACGAAGTCGCGGGTTAACGCTCGTTTGCTATAAAATGTGTTGTTATTGAGCGACGTGTACTTTTGGAAAAGTAAATTATCCTTGAACTTAAGCTAACTGTAAAAGTGCTGCAAATGGACTTTTCAAAGAATCTAATCAACTTGTAATTTTAATGTCGTGGAAGTCAAACTGATAATTTCTTGTTAAATCGAATCATCATCATCCTTTGACTACTTATATGAGGACTAGTTACGCGTGTAATTCTACTAACAAACATTTCTGCCACTTTTTGCGGGGGGCGAGGTAACATGAAATCTTCTTTATCTTTATCTCGTGTGAACCCGAAACGTTCTAAGTACGAAATTATTGTTTCGCAATTATAGGCTGTTTCGTTTAGTGATAAGGTATAAAATTGAATGTAAATGCACATTATCAATTGATCTTATACCGTGGCAGAGGGGAAATGCTACCGCAAGGCTAGTCCTTATAATAAATAGTCAAAGTCATTGTCTAACTAACGTCTACTGCCTCTTAATATCCAACCTGTAGAGCAGTTGGAAAACCCAGAGCAGTCATTGCAAAAAAAAACCGTTAAAACCTAATTACTAAAATAATTGTACAAAGTTATCAACCCATAATGCTACAATCGAATTTGTCATCAACGCCATAAAGATTTAAAGTCCACAATTCGAATAGAATGCTAAAAGGTAGACCTAAAGTTTGCAGATACGGAAGTGAGGCAGTGGCTTGTACGAGGTGCGCGTGGGACGATCTACACTGTTGACAAAATAGCTCCTTGTGAAGTGTTGGTTACCGTTAAATAGGAAGCTGATATAGTTACTTCAGTCTTTAGTCACCTTTAGTTCAAAAGATCCATGATAAAAAAAAATGTTTGGTAAGGAACTAGTCTATTTATAATTAATTGACTTTTGCGTGCGTTTCCGCCAGGGACAAGTAGTTTGTGGGAGTGTCTATCTCAATCTCAGCGATTATTTTTGATCAAGAAAAGGAAGAGTTTGCGGATTGCGGAGCCTCGTGGAAGGCAAAACCGCGAACCGCGCGATCACTACGCGAGACAAGTGCTCACAGCTCAAGGTACTGCCAGAACATTATGGACACTTCATTCCATTAATTATCAGCAAAAAGCACACTAATAAAGTAGTCATAGAAATGAACAAATTATGCAGAAATAATGCTTCGAATAGCTGACCAATTGTTACTAACGAGAGCCCATTAATAAAAGAAGAAAAAACTGTTCGAAGACAACCGATACTGCCTTCATGATGAAGTAGCAGCCACTGCAGCCGCTCAAGTGTAAACCCATCCATCGTTGCATTTGAATAAAATCTAAATACGTACCTACCATCACCCGCGGCATATGTTGCCGATATCAATTATTAAGAATCGAACTGTTTAAATATGCTTATAACACGGTGCGGTGGCATCGTGGCATTGTACGGGAGACGCGTCATTAGTCAGGGAGACACCGAGCCCGAACCCGACAATTTGAACGCCGAGCAATGCCCGTACTAAATTGCACCCTGCCACCTAGCATCGCTCCTTTTATTTATTTGTATTTATAAAGCATTCGAGACCTAATTATATCGGTGAGTGTAAACCGTGATTCGTGTAATGCTTTGGGAACAGTTGGCTCTAGCGCGCGCTGACGGGTTAATGACAGCCCGCGCTTCCTCTATGTTAATTGTCGGGAGGAAGTCCATAGCGCGAGCGCATCGCATTATTTATTAGATCGACTTTTGGTCGTGTTTTATTGCGTCATGTTTGGTAGCAGAGCCACTTACCCGACTGTCAGTCGCGCTGAGGCTTAGTCCAGATTATAACGTAATACGGTAGTTTGCTTGTCTCTAATGCTTCTCGGACGATTGCTTAATGTCTTTAATTGCCGAGCTTCGGCAGCAAAAACAAAAAGGACTCTCGTCTTCGAAAACAACTTATGTCAGTGTAACGAGCGAGTGCAAAAACCGATGTTACTTTTTGTTTCTCGATTAAAACAGACTAGCCTTGTCGGCCGTCATGCAAGCTTAACGGAACATAAAAATATAGAAGTGTTGATTGCACATGAACTTGAATCGAGAAGATTGCCGGCGTAATTCCGAGCCGTGCAATTTGAGGCTCTAAATCAGGGAGAAACGTCCGCACAGTTGGCACTACAGCTACCGATAAATAACAGCACGCCCGTGCGAAACGATTAGTGTAACAAGAGAATGTTTCATTTTCGAAGTGCCAAGAAGCTGCTTTTATTGAGTTATTTGCCGGACAATATTGATATTCCTATATTTACGGAACCAAACAGTTCAAGTAAGGGTATTGGATAGTATTTTGAAAAGGATTAAGAATGCGTAGTGACGTAACTGGCGTGAATGGGAGCACGTTGCTACCCGCGCAATCGATTCTCCCCGGTACGCGCGTGAAATCGAGCGCGCGCTCTCATTTCGAATCGATCGCCGTTTACTCGGCCGCCTGATTCGATTAGCGCCCGCCTCTAAATTTATACAAGCCCTTATTCTATTAAATGAAGCTACCGGCTCTGATATTTGTAAAATCACACGCTTATTAGATACACCAATAAAGTTAATCAAACCGTCAGTTTCTAAGAATGAAGCGTTGGAATGAAAAAATGTCCGTCCATATTGTGACAAGAATATAAAACAAGCCCCTAGCTCTATCATTTTAATTTATGGTCTCCACGCAAGCTTGTTTCCTTGTTATTAATATCGACATTAATAGAATCCCAATATCCTGGCCATAAATGTCACAGCCACTGGCGCCTAGCACAGGTAGAGCACGAAAACTATAAAAATACATACACAAAAACATTCAATTCTCTAACAATGAACGGTGACTCAAGATAAAAAAAGTCGATAATTTATAACACCTCCCGCTACCCGGCCACCACCGGTATAAAAATCCTGAGAATTGTAATTTTTCTTACAAAATTTAGTGATATGTCAAACCTGTTCGACGTGGCAAATAAAAATGTACGACGGTTGAGATAAAAAATAAACGGAGGAGCTTGGGTTATTGCTAAAACAAGGGAAGGTTACCATATCAATCAAGGCGTTGACAAAAGTGGAATGTTTTTTCGTAGCTCGGGTCGTGGGATGAAAAAAGGGTCTGTGTTTATGGAAATGCAATAAAAGCGATGCGAGCTGCGCGGACGCAGCGTTTATCTGTGACAATGGCATTAAAAAGTAATATCAGTATCCCATGAAGTTATATTACTTTAAGCAGAAATTTCACTATATTTAGAATTTTCATTACAGATTTTCCACAAAATAAGCATATGTTTTTTTAATAAATTGATAAGTGCATGTACCTATTATTTAATATGTATGTTTCCTTTTTGTAGAATGTTTTAATAGCCTTCAGATATTGATGTCACAGCGATATCGGGTACACTTTAACATAAAATCAAACCTTAAGAAACTTTTACGGTTTCCTTAAATTTCTAATTAGCAGTAATTAATATTTCGCTCACAGTAGCCACAAATACATGGGAAAAAGCTTTGAAGTTAAGGAAATAAGCAAACAAAACAGATAAAATTAATTTCAGATTTCCAAAACACTTGTCAAATCTAAAAACGCAGAGAAGCCCACCTGTACTTATAATGCCAGGTAAACTAAAGAATGGTAAAAATGTGAGTGCCCCCCGCTGGGATAGAGTCCCGTGTGTCACTCACTCACGCAGTGACCACGCTTTTTGCACCATGAGAATGAATTTATTTTTATAGGCGTTTTCCTGCTTCGTATTTTAATAGTTAGAAAAAATCTCTTTAATTACTAAATTGTTATTAAGCAAGAAAGAGTATCTAGTACTACATACAGTATGGACACTCTCTGCCTCCCACCAACTTTTACCTCACCCCCTCTGGTTAGTTCGGTGGTGGTCAGTAGCATAAATTGACACCACAATTGACGAGCTAGTATTTATGTTTTCGAAACAAAGAGAATATAATCTCAGGACGAAGGATAAAAACTATTTTTATCCTTCGCGAAGGATAAAAATGCTTCGTCCTGAGGGTGTCAATGCGTTTTATTAACGAAAAAGTCATGTACCGCTCGCAGCTAAAGTTGTTGTAGCCCTAGACTCCGTTTCGCATGTGCTGAACGTCATCTTGTCAATTTTTGTGTTTTGTAAGCAGTGTCTGGGGTGTGGTTGTACAGTAAGCACGTCAAACAACATAAGTTTCGTTCAATTTCAAATCCTACGGCATCGATATAAGTAGAGGGCAAAGTTTAGAGTGGCTTGATGGTTCTATAATTTTTAATCACTTATGGTAAGTATTACAGAGATGTGAGTTACACAATGCACGCAAATAGCTTTCAAAAGTCAACCTTAATAAAATTATAATCTGCAACGAACTATGTTAATTATTTAACTAATCAACAAACATCACGAAACTTATGTCTTTGCACATTACGATAACTATCTCGAAATTGAAATATTAAATCAGTATGTCGTAACAATAGTAACTAAACAGATCAACAAATGCTTTAATCCGTAATAGAGAGTGACCGCAAAACGTGAGTGGCCGGACCGCAGAGTTTCTATAGTGACATGATATTATTATGAGTCACTTAATTCTCTAATAAGTGCTCGATGCAGTCGACACTACGGTTTTCCGGTTGTGGGTATAGTATAAGCGGTTCTGATATTTTTTCGGGAATAATTATGTTCAGAAACATCTCGAGTTTCTAATACACAAAACGAAATTTGTCAATTTTTACTTTGCACGCGGAATTAAGACGTGACTTTACTTTTTTTAGCTTCAGCAAGTAGGTCCCTTTTAATGAGGTACATGGCATCGATAATGAACATATTTTTCATATAGGTAATCTTCATATTTGTACACAAAACTAAATGCGTTGATTTTAATTACTTTGCACAATGAGTTACGAAGACGTAACTTCGCAAAAGAATTATTAATACATCTTACTTTTTTTAGTTCCGACAAGTACTTATTTTATTTATTAGGATGCGTGACATCAATAATGAACAAAATTCGGTAAGTAAAGTTTTTTTTTCTTTATTTTATATTTTTTACGGATAGAAGACATCTTTTAAAGAAACTAATTTATATTTTTGCGATTCATTTGATCTGTAATCTCTAAATTCAAAAGTATTCGCGAGAAAATCATTCTAACTCCATGGAGAAAAAACTTCTTAATTAAACAAAATTAAAATCACTTGGCTTCTCTTTCTAACTCTATGCTGGAAACAGAAACGGTAACATCAAAATGTCAAATTCTGACATGGTGAATATATCTTTTTTTCTTAATGGCCAGTTATTTTCAGTTGATTTTAAGTTTACCAATTTTTACAGTACTGCGAGTGACGTCACCGTCACCGTCAGGCCAAAACGACGTTCTTTTATTAGACAATCTGTAATCCTTTCATTTTAAAACCTCTGACATAGAAACAATTATCTCGAAATGGTTTTCGATTCAGCCCTCCAAAAAAAACTTGACATACCGAATTGTTCAATTCTAAACCCGCTCTTCCCCCTCTCATGGTTTGCACCACACCAGTGCCCACAATTTATTCGACGGCTTGCTGTGATCGATGGCCAGGGGCCTTGTCTCGGCCACCGAGACAACACGGACAACGGCCACCGTCGCCGTCGTTCCAAATATAAAAATATTTTACCACGCTCCAAATTCGACATTTATTTTAATTAAGTCGTTGTTCCTTTGTTTTGTTCATCTAGTTGCAATGTAGTTCTTTGTAATTTTAGTTTGTTATTTCTCGCGGTTAGTGAAGATTAGTGATTTAATTGAAAATTCTACCAGACCACCGGCATATAAAATGCATCAAAATCATATCAAAGGAATACAAAAACGTTGTCAGTCAGCACTTTTTAGGGTTCCGTAGTCAAACAGGAACCCTTATACTTTCGTCCATTCTGTCTGTCTATCTGTATGCACCAATTGAATGGTAACAGTAACCCAAAAAAGAAATATGATTAAGTAAATAATAGTTAAGAAGTTAAGAACAGTTAAGACAAACAGTGATTTTCTTGTGTTTGACTATCAGGTGGTGTCCTTAATCGTTAGCGCGCTGACATTTTGTTAAATAAGAAAAACTTTAGTTTTAGGATATTTCAGTTTTAGGATATTTTAGTTTTATAGTGTCATTTTCTTTATAACTGTTTTACTGAATAATAAATCCGTCTAATTCGATATAATGGCTACAGAACACTATCACGGGCGATTCCGACACGTTCACACATAGTTAAAACAAATTAGATGCTGCTCGAATAGTAGACGCAATCGATATGTTGTAAATTTGTGTTATGATTAGCTAAAAAGAACTTTAAGCTTATCTCGTTTGAGTTAAGACAAATCGATAAATAAAAATCTAACCTCATACACTGTCAATATCAAGCTATTATAAACCTACATACTACTGCTAAAGATTTCAATTCTCTAAATAAATTCTCGTTTGACCTTCTATTTTATTCCTGTGAAACCTATCAAAGGATGACATCACGGCGATTCATCAGGCAGACAGTGTGGGACCAGGCCTCCACGTTTAGCAGTTAGTCTAGGAAAAATACGGTTTGAGATTGCATTAAATACACTTTAGTTAATTGTGTTTGTACTAATATTACTGTTAGTTTATAACACTTTTGACGAGATTTCGTGGTTATGTAGGTTGAGGACCCTGAGAATTATTTTAAAATCGATATAAATGTACAAAGGGCAGGCTTATTTTTAAAGATATTTTTTCCAGCATACTAGCAAAAGAGACAGTTAATTATCACAAGGCAAATTTATTATACAGTATATAATTAAGTTTTTAGGTTATAATTTTTGTATACTTACATAATATTAAATATCTACTCAAATTTACGATACTAACCGGGGATTATTATTGTTATAAGTAAATCGTATTGAACGAAGCCGTCGTGTATAAAATCACCAGTTTTCCATTTTTTGTTCATACCTAAATTTAATGTTTTGTAAATGTCTTAATTATCCCGTAATACACAATACAAAATCGGGGATTATTGAGAATTTTTGTTTTTCAGGTATGTATCTACTTATATTTCCAACTATCACCTAAAGTGTAATTAATGCTACCCACTCCATACAAAAATCCGTAGATTTCCCCGACTAAGTAGGATTCTCATTGTAACAGTTTATTTGGTAGCTTGAATGTTAAATAGTTAAAGTTCTATGACCGGATTTTCGCTACACGCTTTATTGTATATGTTTTATTTTTGACACGATATTTGTTTCAAGTCAATTTGTATTCCCGTAAGGGACAAATATATGTATGATGAATATGAATATTTTTACCCGAGTCATGGATGTTTGTATCTATTTATATGTATTATATATCGTTGTTTAGTCCAGCTTAGTCCAGCTTAGATTCTGGTAGGTACTTTTAATGTAACTAGATAATTTGTGTGGCGATGTCCAAGATATTTATTTATTTTATTCTATTACACAGGGTGTAAGTGACAGCCTAGCAAATACTTAAACTGTGAACTCAGACCATCAAACTAAACCACTTTCACTATAAAGTGGTTTTAGTATTTGCTAGGCTGTCATTTACACTCTGTATTACAATTTGTGATTAATTGAGTAGCATAAATTAGGTGCATCAATTACTATCATTTGAGGTAAATACCTGCAGTTTTTAGAATGTGAGGCATGGGCGCCGCCATGGGGAGGCAGAGGGGGCAGCTGCCTCCCTAGAGATTTGTATTTACTTAGTTATACTATTAAATCTTTGCTCATTGTGTTTATTGTACCTAGAATTCATATTCTACCCATCCTCTATCTCTGTCTATAAGTATGATGGTCAGAAGCACCCCATTTGATAAGTAATTCATTTAATTTTACACCCTGTATAATAAATAAATATCAAATTATCTAACCAGTTTCTCACTAAAAATCTCTTTAATTTAGTTAGAGACATTATGACGTGAAAAAAAAATTATGAACTTTACTGTTAGACATCAATCACAGAGCTAATTTATTTAGTTTGATAACTACAATCACACCTTTACGCATTGGTTTGATCCTACTTTGTCAATAACGTTAAATACCATTTTATATTTATGTGAACTGTGAAATAAAGCACATTTTGTATTGTCTTCATCTCAACCTTTAGCAGGTACCATAAATACCTTTACACGACATGTTAGCACGCATGTCCATTTGTTTTTATCTCAGCTCCTGCACGATGCAGTGTTGCCATCGTCCGTCTTAAGTTACAAGTCCCCTCAACCAAACCATTTTCGACGTTATCACGAAAGTATAAGTGTTTTTAGAGAGAATTTTTAAGGGAAGGGCACAGTTAAAATATTGTTGGATATTACTCGTAACGCATAGCGATGTTTATAGTGTGCAGGAGTTGCAGTTTTATTGCTAAAGAAGCAGCCATGTTGGATAACTTTAATCCTAGTTAGCTATTCTATTCGAATCTTGATATCTACAGTTTTTTATGGGAATCTAGATTGTAAGAATTTGTGTTTGTTTGTTAGTAAGGCTACTTACACAGAGAGTGGATTTATTATTTTGTCTGATTCTTAAATATGATAGTGGAGTTATGGTGACCGCACCTTTATCTGCACTCTGGATGCACAGGTGCGCTTGCGCCGGTCCTACGCTACGCTAGATCGCAGCTCTTTTGTTTCCATAATTTTGCGTTATATCTTGTAATTTATTGGTCGTGTTTTGCTCCAGGAAAAGATAAGAGTAAAAAGAAGTTTAATTTTTCATAAAATATCATGCACACCTTCAGTTATAAGTAGTAGCAAGAAAAATATTGTAACTTAAGTAAATGTTAATGATGCAAAAGCTTAAATGCTCGAAGTTTTAAATGTTTTAATGTCGGGTAAAATATTATTTGGTTATGCTTAATATTTACCTACTAGTATAAAAAAAGTTTATCGCCATTCGCAACCATCAACTGTTATGAAACAACGTGGTGGCAAAAGGCATAATAATTACATTATTATTTTGCTACCGACGCTTTATTACTCTATTTACAATTATAATTCATTTTTAATCCGCAAATAATTTATAATAATTTTTCAACACCTTTATCCTATTTTGTATATTTACAATATGAGAAGTCACACGTGCAAAACGGATTTCGCAAAAAAAAGTTAAAACATCGTTTTTTGCAATAAAATAAAGAACGAAATGCAAATTTTAGATTAATTCTTTTTTAATGAGCGTTAATTTTCTTTTTTAATTTTAGTTCCTAAAAACTCAACAGAAGGCATGTTTATTGCTCCATAGACACGTTCCTTAGAATCTGTCAAAATCATGTCAAGACTGTGCCTGCCATTTTTTGAAGGCCAAGGGATCGAGCCCATACAACCATGTCAGAAGTAAACAGTTTCAAATTTTCGATCAAAATGTTTCGCAAATAATGAAATATTCCATCAAAAGATACGTTGGCATCTTTTTGATCATCATTTCCCTCTTTATTATTTTAAAGAAACCCTTTTTGAAATGTTGACCTTTATTCGCACAGACCCCTAGAAAACCAAAAGAAAAACGCTCATTATAGTAGAGTTTAGGGTATGTACATACCTATCACGTCTCACTTTTGTGTTATGCATTTTTATAATAATTTTACTATGACTTCTCTCTAAGTGAACTGTAATTGTGTTATTTTGAGAAATAGAAATAGAAATACAAATCATTTATTGCACTCATGTTGTAACATTTTGGTCTTTGGTAAATAATAAATTGTCTTCAAGCCAATAATAGCATAGCATAGTATATGCTCACGACTATATTCCCCGAGGGGGAATCTCAGAACTCAGAGACATTCTGAAACCGATAACCGATATTAGGTGCAGGGATTAATCATACATATCTACGAAATTAGAAATTACAAAATTACAAGGTGTTAACATAAAATCGATGTAGCTAATGATGTCTTATCTGTACTATTATAAAACTGTAACAGGAAGTTTGTCTGTACATTGAAGATATTAACAAAAAAAAGTTACGATATGGTTTTTCGGTATCCCTGATTCCATATTACCAATTTTTGGTTTTTATGTCTGTCTGTTTGTTTGAATGAGCATCACGCAAAAACTACTGAACCGATTTTGATGAAACTTTTTTTGTTTGATAGCTTATGATCTGCCTTAAAATCTGGTATATAATTTGTGCGGACAAAGTCGCGGGTTAACGCTCGTATTTAATAAAAATTACCTGCAAGAAAAAAAAGAATCCTATAAAAAATTTAAAGTGTATGAGAATTTCCTTCGAACATAATTTTAACAGCTCATTGTGGAAACGACCTTTGATCTAATTATTATATTAACAAACGTATTGTCTAAACAAGGTTACCCCAATTTATATATTAGGTAAATAAAGTTTCCAGTTTTTAACACTCAGTTACAATTTGTATTGTCAAAAGTTTCCCACTTCTAATTCATGTCAAGTGCAGCCAGGTAATTGGACATGTATAATTATTGGGAATTAAAATTAAGTTTTATATAGTGGTTCTCAAAGTGTAGCTCCTAATTAGTTATTAGGTACGCTTCGCTTTCGCTCCAACGGCATTTCACGACGAGACATATTTTCAACTCTTTTTTTTATAACAGTTTAAAATGCATGCGTTTTGGATTGAAACGTAGAAATCGAAACATGTTTTAGATAAGATCAAACATTAAGTATAAAAGGATACCTACTTTTTTTTAAAACTATCATAATTGACTACCGTGAAGTCAAAGTTGCAAAGTAAACAACGTTCAATTTCTGAAGACAACATGGTTCACTCATTAAAAACTCATTTTTTTATTTTAGCATTATAGTCCAATTAAAAATACATTCATTTATGATCGGATTGGTTCAGTTCAAAACGGTACATTCACTTAAACATCCTGAAGTGTGTAAAAGCACACATTTACTCAGGTACCGTTGTCAGACAAAACATATTTTTAATTACAGCACTTTTCAGCTCAATGCGCATACACTTTACTTTATTTTCTTTTAATTTATAAAAGTTTTTTCCGTTATTACATTATTATATTAATAAAATTAACTGTTTAAAAGTTTGAGAACACCAGTGGCTAATTCTTTGTTGTGCTTGTTTTAAATATCGAGTGCATTGTCCAATTAGTCGGCTCTTTTGACAAGGTCGGAGGTTTCTTAATGGCCACCGTTAATTGCTGTAGTTTAAGTTTTAAATTAATTCATACCTTAGTGCGTCAAATGTGCAGTTTGCCATAGCTTAACTGTTCTATTCTTAGCTTAAAGTTAACAATGTATTTGTGCGAAAAAGAAAACTTTTTAATCACTTCAAAACCAAAACTGTATAAACTACGAGCGTTAACCCGCGACTTCGCCCGCACAAATTATATACCAGATTTTAAGTCAGATCATAAGCTATCAAACAAAAAAAGTTTCATCAAAATCGGTTCAGTAGTTTTTGCGTGATACTCGTTCAAACAAACAAACAAACAAACAAACACACAAACAAACATACAGACAAAAAATCCAAAAATTGGTGAAATGGAATCAGGGACACCTAAAAACCATATCGTAACTTTTTTTTGTTAATATCTTCAATGTACAGACAAACTTCCTGTTACAGTTTTATAATAGTATAGATTTCACGTTTTAAATTTTTTTTTAAATGATAAATGTTAATCAGCGTTGGTAATTGGTATGACATAGTTATGTAGTATTGGATATGTCTTATACTGTGATATAGGTCTAGGTTAAGAATGAAGCTTCAGTTTACATATTATTTTTTATAGATTACATCTAATTATACTCAAATATAAGAGCATGTATAATATCTGAGTAGCCGTCTCTTCCCTCCTCTATACATATAAAGTCCTTCTTGATATACTGATACTTTGTAAAGGGGATGATCAAACCGTTATACTGAACAACATTCTATCTATGGCACCAACATCGAAATCGCGACAAAAAATCTGCTCTTCCATACAAACTGAAAATCTGTTCGAGCCAAATATATGAGACAGCAGATTTTTTTTTCGTGATTTCGATGTTGGTCCCTTAGAGAAAGTTGTTCATTTTGATGTTCTGATCATCTCCTTAAAAAAGTGTCAGCATATTAAGAAGGACCCTATATTGTATATAGAATGGGATAAATCATATTTGAACACAGCTTTGCCGCTAAGTCTCGCGCCCGCATTATACAAAACCGTAGCACATTCCATGAACACATCGGATCGCGAGCAGTGCGCAGGATTAGCCAACACGCAGGCCAGCAGGCGAGAGGCGAGAGGCAAGCATTGTCTCCGGTTCCCACATCGAAAATAAAAGTGAGAATTTAATCTTTTTCAACTCGTATTAACGACAACGGTATCCTACACTGCACTTATTAAAACAACGTTCTAACATCCGGGTCTTAACTATGACTCAGTACAATATCTACTTTTATGAGACATGAAAAAAATGTCTTCACATTATAATTTATTTAAATCAAAGCGTAGGATGTATTAAAATTAAATGCGTTACACATATCAAACAGGGTGTCTTAGACCATCAAACTGAACAACTTTCACTATGGAGCCATCAACAAAATCGCGAAAAAAAGACAGCGTTCTATAAAAAATGTCAATAGGTAACTCGACCAAAATGTATACAGGGTGAAATTGATATCATTAGCATCCTTTTAAACTAAGAGTCTAAACTGAACAACTTTCGTAGAAGTAAAAGTTGTATATATTGTGCCTTTAGTAAAAGTTGTTCCGTTTGATGAGTAGACTCTTAGTTTAAAAGGATGCTAATGATATCAACTTCACCCTGTATTAGAACAGGTATTTTTTCTTCGTTATTTCAAAGTTGTTCAGTTTGATGGTCTAAAGCTCCTTATAAAGTATAAAACGCATTTAAGTTTACACCCTGTATTTAGTAATTTTAAAAATCGTAACGCGAAACCGAGCGTCGTCGTACGCGGGCCGCAGTCGGCCTGTGCGGTGGTAAGCCGGACCGCTGGAATGAAACCATAACGCGAGGCATTACGTAATTTGGCCAACAAAAGGCAAATATTCCGGACCATTCCGCTAGTTTATATCTCTGAGGCGGCATTAAGGTAAATTGTACAATTGCGCGCACGGGCTACTCGTTAGCCGATACGGGCCTGACGTGACGGCCCGACGGCCGAATGTCGCATTGTTTTAGTTTTATGCGTACCCGACCTTAGATTAAATGTTAACTGGAAGATTTATGGCGGTCATGGAGGCTAGTTTAGTGGCCGTTGGACTCTTTCCCCGAAACGCTCAGCTTTCTTAAGAGCCCAATTTGTGGGATCGCTTAATGCTGTGTGTCGTGCTCGGGCGTGCATGCTCCGCCTTTTTATTGCTGCCCCTTAACTGTAAACAACACCCATTCTTGATGTCACAGAAAAATATTCATAGTTATGTAAGCTGGTATTAAAACTGCCGCTCGGAGTCGGTTCACGGAACTAAAGTACACGAAATCTTACGGAATACCGATGAACGAATGAACATGAATATTTTCACCTATGCAAATTTTCGAGAACTGGACAGAAAGTACCTAAGATGCAAGCTGTGAAAAAAAACTATCGAATATAATATATCTATTTTAAACCAAATGTTACCTAAATAGAAACCTACTTCAAATGAGGTCATCGAAACAGCTAGAGTTCAGAGAGAAAAGCCCGATTTGGCAGCAAAATCTCATTAGTAAAGGACCTTACTGCCAACATTTTAAAGATCAATCAAGTTGCAAATAAAAAGTCTAGCATTTATAACTGCAAATTATAATAAGAATAGAACAAGTAAGCTCTAATAACCACAATAGAGCTTAGCTAAATAGATCATAACATGGATACGCCATTATCAAACATCAAGATCAAGATCACAGATTTTAAATAAATATTATAGTAATATGAATTACATAATCATTGTTACATTGATGAACTCATTATAAATCTGTATTTTCATGAAAATTATTAATCCTGAGCGTTTTGTACACAAAGTCATATCCAAATATTTAGTATAAATGAATTTGACATAACGTTACATACTTTCGGGGTGCTTCAGACTATCAAACTGAACAATTTTAACTATTGGAGCAATATTGAAATCCCAAAAAAAATCCTTTAAAACAGCAGATTTTTTATCCAGATTTCAATGTTGGTCCTACAGTGAAAGTTGTTCTGTTTGATGGTCTGAGACCCCTAAAGACTCTGTATAATCGGGCTTTTCTCTCCAAACAAATGGAAAAACAAACAAATTGGTCGGATTCTTACACTCACCAATCTTCGCTTAGGCTTGATCAGGGGTCGATTCTGTCCATTCATTTTATAGTAGAGACCGCAGGCGTTGCAGAGGTAGTGGCCCGTCCCGTCCCTTCGCCATAGAGGTGTGCTCGTTGCCCCGCAGTTGACGCATTCCCGACCCTCTGTCGTAGATGATAAGGTGTTAATTTGAGACGACAAATATCAGGGATGAGAGAAAAGATTCAAGGAATTTGCTACTTTATGGTTTAAAGATACTGCACTGATTTGAAAAAGTTAACAAGTTAAGTTCTGATGTCAAAAAATTGAGTCGATTGGTGAGTCTCAAAGGGGAATGTAAATAAATTTAGCGTGAAAAAAATACATTGTATAATAAAAAGTAACACAAAACAAATAAATAACATCAAATGCATCAAACCAACACCAAAATAAGTTATGAACATAAAAAGCATTGAGTGAGTAAATAATGTTAGTCATAAAAAAAACTAAATTAAGTGTTTAGTGGGTGAATTACCTGTCTCCTGGCAGGCTGGGAAAGATGAGAGAAAAATCACATTCAGAAACATTACCAATCGAATTTCACTAACCAACAAAGCATGCAATACACTGACAAATATTTCAAAAACAAAACACTACATCCTTCATATAACTTTTACCAATTCAAATAACCAACGTAATTGCAATTACTACGAAAAAAAATAGTAAAATATTCAATTAACTAGGGAAAGCGCAGTTTCACTCGAGGAAAAAATATTATCAAGATTTTTTCAACACGCAAAGAAAATCTAGGAGAAAGTAACGTTGGAGCATTGGCATATACCTACTGTGCCTACACGGTCATGCAAAATGCCCTTCGAATGCTCCCACTTAAGTAAATGTGAACACCTTATGTAAATTGTTTGGTATACTAATAGTCATTTAGGTCAGTTTTTCTAATCGTGACCAAGAGAGCGGCACGTGCCCTGATGATTTCATTTACTGTTACCCAATCTACACAAAATAATACAATTTAAATAAACAGCGTAAGGTATAATTCCCATACAGAGACGCGTTACGTCAGTAAATTTATGATTAATAAACATGAATGGCCCTATGTACACGGTTCAAGTTAGTTTGATGCTTGGACCATGGCAGTTGTCAAGCCAGAGAGATAGTGCGGCTTCTGCGTAGTCAGAAAGTCATACTAATTATATCCATGGATATACAGCTAAAGTTCATATTTAAATACCATGAATTACTAACGCATAAGACGCGCTATGTCAATAAGTGCGAATTACGTCGAAGGAATCATTGTATACTATAATAATAATTAAACAAAAAAGATAAAACAATGCATCACAAAATGTTATTAGCCTTTATTACGGATAGACAACGGCAACAAAAGCGAGTTGCTATAAAAATAAATGGATGTTGCAAAAATGTTCGAGAGCGTCTAGAGGGAAACAGAGCAGAACGAGAACTATAAAGTAAAGTATTACCTACATGCTAATTTTCACTATATGTAATTGTACGTATGTAAGTATGTACGTCTAAACAATTTTCAACGCTCGCTGTAATATCTCATCCATGAAGTATGTTGAATTGCTAATCCACTTACAAAAAGGGGAAACTGATAAGCTTTATTCTTGACACCTAATTAATCAAAGGCTACTGAAGCAATGAAGTTTAAAGTTTTAAATTCAAACTACTCGTAATATGGAAACAAATCTACATTTTCATAAAATACATGCGCTAGATTTTGATGCTACGAAAATCATGCTTATTAATTTATTCTGACCCCGAGTTGAGCAGCCCTCCGGGGAAAAATCGCAAAATTTAGGAATTAATAAATTTTTTAACGATACAAGTAATCTCACATTGTTAGTGAGAGGATGTGTTCACATATGGGATGCGCGTGCGCCGCCCACAATCTCTCTCTAAACTCGATTACACGATCGATGATTTACCGAGATCGAATTTAGAAGCCCATCTCGTTACACCTTCGCATCCTCTCTTTAAAAAGATTCGATACACTTCTAAAGTTATTAACATGTTGTTGAAATAAGTGTGGGAATCTGGGAAACTGTAATATATTCCTATTAAAGAAGATTCAATAATTATACGTAACGCTTTGTTTGTGTTGGTACTATACGCAAATAGGTTCGTCGTCCTTTAGACGATATCGATCGAATGTGTGCCTATCGGTATGTATCTATAAATGATATGTATCTAGATCTGATTACCCGCGTCCCGAGGCAGACGCCACGACCGACGTACTGAATAAATAACGATAACGATACGCAAGGATCGCATCGAGCCAACTACGTAAAAAGGAAGGTGAAAGTGCCCCAGCGACCGATAGAAAAAAATACGTTAAAAAGAACCGAGAATGTTTTACGAGCTTTAGGCAGTGCAGCCATTCATCTTTTTTATGTAAAACCAGATCACAACCGGCAATTAAATCGCCCGGACCTTATCGAAAACTTATTGCGATCCGACCGACGACTCACTTTTTGGACTAACCCTTTATTTTTTGTTGGATCGATAAAGCCTGTAATTTGTTCCGAAGATTGTAATAAATAAACACCAATAACGATTATTAGGAAAAAAATAACAGGATATTACACGGCGCATGGAGTTTTATGACAGTGTCTCTCGCTTTGATACTGACTTAGTTCAATAGTAACGTCTCTATTGGTAAAACGTTTGTGAAAGTCGGCACGGCCGCGGGCGCGGGGTTTTTACGAGATTTACACCCATCTGCCTCTCATACATCGATATTACACGTATTATTATAGAGCAGTATATCTGATTAATTACTATACGATATAATTGTTCAATCCGGTTCAATCGTAACGATAACTGTGTTTTAATACGTTCACACTGTTGAGTTATTTCTTTATTTCATTCGGTCTCTTCTGTATTATTATCGACTGATGTCGGTTAACAACTATGCTACGCAAGATTTGACAACGTATAAAGCTATTATAACTGTATATGGTCTGCGAGATTTGCTATCGTAAAACTCTGTAGATAATTTATGAAATGTTTTAGCGAAAAATGGCAGCGTTTGCTCAAAATTAGAATGCGGCTCGTTCTTTATTGCCGGGAGTGACGTGCGGTCGTGACGCGGCGGCGCTACGTGACCACGATAAAAGATTTTCATCTGCCATATTTACGTAGCCGAGTGGGCGGTTTTTATATTTCGAGAGTCTCCAGGCGAGCGTTCGTCCCGTGGAGAGCGCAAAGTTTTCACACGGCGCGCTCGCGTGGGGAAAACAACGCCACTAAACCACCGCCAATTTAGCTGAGAGCGCAGACTTACGAGCCTCGAGTGATGTTGACCCTAGAACTATTGATGCATCCCGGGAGCCGTTACTCTTGAACGAAACCGCAAAGTAAAAAGCTGGACATAGTCACGTATTACGCTAATGTGCAGTAGGGTAACGTAATTTAAATGAAGGACTAATTCGCTGGCGTGTACCGTGACGCGCTCTCCGGTGCATCGGCCCATCAACACGTAACGGTGAGGCTATTTTGCATACAAACCATTAAATTATTGCTCAAAACTTATTCTTTGTTGCGCCACAGAGGCTGTTATTACGCCTTAATTATATGCCTGTATGCAAATAGAAATTTTAATGGAAGCTGATGCGATGGTCTCGCACGGAATCTCACTTATTGGGCATTGTTTTGATGTTAAGAAACGTATTAAGTTTAAAAGGTTTCGAGTCATTGAGTTTTAATTTGCTCTTTTCCAAATGACAATACAAAGTGACGTGGGGCAAAATGAGGAAGGAATGAAGCCATTCTGCACGGCGCCTGCGTCGGCCGGTGCAGCGGCGGACGGACGGACTACCATATTTGCATTTATTATTAGCATACTGCGAGATAATTACGTGTGACGAGCGATGCAACACTGCACGGAGCCCGATGCAATGATTATATGCCGCTCATATTGAACAACGAGGAGCTACACTACAGTTCATTCCGCATGAGAAGTGCATGTGACTGACCTCTTATACAGACGCAACAAGAATGAAAATACTTTAAATCTCGGGACACTTAACATTAGTTAATAAGCTTCTTTGATTCCCTGAGATTTTTTCTAGAAGACCTGCCATTTACTCATTAGTTTGTTGTTAGTTAAATCTGCATAAATGGTTTCAATGTTGATTGTTCGCACGATTTTCATAAAGGCGCATCCAGTTAATGATTCACACGGAAACTAACTCTAGTCTTTTACGTTACGTTTATACGTTAACAATTTTAAAGTTAAACGGAAAATTTAAATTCAACTTTTTTAATTAAATACAGAGTCCATTGTCCCTTGTCAGTTTTATAATTGAATTAATCACTGAAGTTCCGCAAATGTCTGTAAAATGCAAATTTTGACTGCATTTGTATCCCCACAATGCGTGTCGACGGACCGTGACGGCTCTCCTTTAACAATCCAGGAGATACTATAAAAACCCTTGCTGAGCCATTTTAAACCTAAAGCACTGTGAACTAAATGGGTTTTTCATTAATTTAGAGCAACAATGAAAAAGACTCCTCTTTTGAGACGTAGCATAAAAATTACGTTATAAACAGTGGAGAAATTATACCTAACACATGAAAGAAAAAATAATAACATATTAAGAGCTCCATTCCTCTTGTTCGGCCGTCCGTGTCTTGTACAGAGCACGACACGAGCCTTTCTTTAGATCTGTTAAAATAAAACATGAGTATTAAAAAATCGCCTTTAAGAAATTATTAGATAAGCATTTAATTTGCTGAATTTAAATTTTATTTAATTGCATAAAACTGTGTACATTTTTGTATATATTTTGTGTATATTTTTTATCTGAAACACCAGTAGATTGAATGAAACTGGACCTAGAGATTGGTATATTTCAGACATTGGCGTGTGATACTTCTTTATCGAGCTTCGATTTTATAGTAGATACATTTTTTTAGTTCTACCATGAATTTACTTGCGTATAGTATAGTAATTTTATCGAATGCAAGTTGCATTCGATTATCGATATTTATTGTGATTATTCAAACAATGCATCTAAGTATTATATGTGAATGGAATTATAAAGTTTAAATGGTTTAGACGCAATTAATACGATGTGTGTATCCTCAAAGACTAGGTTACCTACTTGAACTTCCATTACAAGGAATATAGATTTATAACCCATATCTTGTCAACGGATACATCTTTAGCGACATCACATAAATCCTTATTTCTAACCCGAAATAATGTTACAAAAAATTCGCAAAATTGCATACAATTAAAATTTAAATAAAGCTAAAGTGAACGGAGTATTAGAAAGTCAGTATGAAGGTAGAGAAAACATTCGTAAAATGCAAAAGGCACTGTAAACTGTTATAGATAAGATTTAGTTTACGATTGCAGTTGCAGACAGGTCATTGCTTCAATTAACCTTGTCATGACATTTGGTCAGAATTTACTCTTTTTGGTACCAAATTTTCATTGAAAGAATGCAATTTCTACTCGATCCGAGTCATTCTCTCGATTCTTAGTGAGAAAAGAGCCATTCTTCAAAACACCTTTCTATTTTCTACCGATGATAATATTGACAAAAAAGTCGGTTAATTATTATTTCTTTGTCATAATCATAATAATTAGAAGTTTATTTACCTAATCATTATCAATTAATTATTTCAAACGTGACGTGTAAATCATTATCTATTGATACGAATTTCCAATCATCGTCATATCGAATAATTATATTTTTGCTCTTTTTAAAGGCGCTGATCGAAGTACTAAACAAGAATTTGTACTCCTGGACACAATAATATATATTTAAATTGACGAGCACACGTTCAAATGTAATCTTTAAAGCTAGCACATTGAGATTCTCAATCGTAAACCTCTATACAACTCTTGGAAATCTTTTTCCCGCTATCATAAAATCTAGACCACTATTAATAGAGTTAAAAGCTTTAATACCTCGAGTACTAGAACGGGAGGCTCTAAGGCTCGCTCGAGGTCATACGATAGGCAACAATGGAATCGGTCACATCCGGCCTCACTGTATTATCATAATACTTCCACCAAGGAACTGCCATCTAGCAGACATACTTATAACAGCTATGGCTATGCTATAGGTATAGGTCTAGTATAGGTACTGATTTGAATGCGGTAACCTTATGATTTGTTAAAGTTATTGCGCTTAGGAATTGCTATAGCTATTTTCTTTTATAGTATGGTTTAATTTTAACTTTCTTGAATAGTTGACATAAGTAAATTCGCATTAAAATACCCTGATTTATTCAAATAAGATTTTGAGCATAATTTATTTCCAAATATTACCGATTTCGTCTTCTCGCACATAAGTGTCAGAACACAATCAAAAATACCCAAATTGGTATCCGTCAAATACGAAAGATAGATAAGCAATTAGGTTGATTATAATTAACGCTTTTAATGTTTGAAAAAAATAACGTGTACTGTAAAAATTCCGGGTACTACTAATAAGAGTATTAAATTAATATCACAGTTCACAACTGTTATAAAATCTTAAGATACAAAACCGTAATCTAACGCAATAGTTACGTAGTTAATTAAATAAATTAGCTAATAGTCAATTTCCAATTAAGTACAACAGTGTATCGTATGTTACGTACCTTTTTTACAACAATTAAAACTACCATGTTGGAGTGAACAAAAACGGGTTAACGACGCGTAAATGTTGTGTAAATTGGATCGCCCAGTTTGTACACAGTTACTCTATAACCTAACCGAGAAGTTCCCTGGCTAAGTTTTTATGACCTTCATCGTAAATGTGTAAATAGCTTGATGTACGGGACTCTATATTTGGAAGAGCTGTAGCTAGATCCGTGGTGCATCTACGACCACACGCTGTGACGTCATTATGGGCCTCCGATTGATTAAGTATTGATTGAAATGTTTTATCATCGTCAATTGTCAACTTTTTTGTTACAGTGAAGTTATAGAATGAAAAATGTAAAGAATTATTGTACATTTGAAAAGAACTTTATTGTCTGAGGGAAACGAGGTAGGTAACCAAATAGAACAACCATTGCAATTATGGATATCAGGGAATTTGGAATATTCTATCTTATTCCTTCAGTAATATGACATTTTTCTCTTTACTCAATTTACATCGTTTTTGAAGATTAGGTACCTACCTACGTGGTCATCACGTAAACTAAAACACATCAACATCGACAAATACTTTTACTGCTCTTTTTGAGTTCCTTCTTATTTTTCGAAAGAAAGATTGTGTAATACTAATAAACCCGGAAAAACATTAGATTGACAGATTTTTCTCCTTTTAAAAATGTATCTGCATTTCATTCTCTGTCATATAATGATTATGAGCATATTTCCTATAGCAGATATAATACTGAATTTAGAAGGGGACTTCAATAAACTAAAGAACCTACAAAAATAATTTGACCATTAAAATAAGATCCAAAGTTGCTTCTATTCGAGAAAGGAACGTTGGCTTTGTAACTCAACATTTCACTATGTAATCATAGATTATTCCGCGTTACGCCTAAACATTTTAAACACGAATCTAATTAACTCCTGAGAACTACCATTATAAAGACTTCAACTTGACAGCTAATCCGTGAGATCCCACAAAACATGCTAATCCACTTAAAAATTTCACTAAATATTGAATCAACATAATTGCAACTGTTCTATATACGTTCATTTAACAGTCATTCTATATAATGTACATTATTCACAAAAGAGACAATAACAGACGGCCATGTTTCCCGTCCATTGTCGAAGCGTCGACTATGAGAGTCATAATTATATTTAAAATATAAAATAAAGCTGCACTATGTTGTGTTAATACAGTTAATGTTGAGCAACTCTTTGTTGTTTCCACTTACCTACGTGAAGAATGGAACTATACATTTCATTGCGAAAACTTTGCCAATTTGCAAAACAATACTCGATTTAATATTTTAAAGGTCACACAGAACAATATCTGGAGGCTTTAGTATCTTTATTTGAGCTTACATTTGGTATTTAGCTTGGTTTAATAATGGACTCACGAAAATTGTTTCGAATGGTCATAAATAAGTTACCTCTCAATAGTAGACGCTTGATTAAAATTTTGATTTATCTTTTTCTAGATATCGAAAACCTTTCAAATATCCGGATAGTAACGAACCTACTCTGATTAGTCTTCGTTCATCATTAGAATTACGTAAAAGTAAAAACACCCTGACTCAGCAATTTTAACACATTTTAGAAACAATCTCGAAAATAATAGAAATCTACTTAAGATAGTTTAATTACATACAAACAATGATTAATAAGAATGCAATTAAGTAATGAGAAACAGTTAGTTTGTTTGGTCAACATCAGACGAGCCCGCGTTCACATCGCCAACTAACAACAAAGAGCTGCGCTGAGACTGCGCAAGCGCAACTGAGGCTTACTCATGAGACTCTATGACGATTTACTTGAAGCTTGTGAGAAAGTTCAATAGTCACTCGTGCTTAAACAGATTGCCAAATGTTATGGTAAAGGTAGATCTCACGCACCGATATTAGCTGAAAATAACAAAGAAGTTAGTACCTCCACCGCAAGTAGCAGTTAGTATGATAAGCGTTAGTACATGACGCGAACCCAAGTGTAGCCCGATGCTAGATGCCTGATGCCGTGTTACAGATACAGATACAGTGGCGCCACAACCCCGGTGCGAGATACGCGCTTATCCGACCACATCTCATCCCAATACAATTATTCGACAATGCCACTCGCTAATACCAAATGAAATATTAATCTCAGTCCGGTTATCGAATTAATAAATCGCAATTGTCGATGAGACAATCTGCACTGAGATTCTAATTACGCGGCCACTATCGTGGCAGCCATTTTGTAAAGGCTTCGATTAACGAGCCTTGAACGGCTTGCTGTATTTGATTTATTAACTGATTAGTAACCATGAGTTTTGTAAGTGAAAGCTACTGTTACTGGATGGAATAATGCGTTAAGAGCTTTGACATTTTCGCCAGTGTTTTAGTTTCACCGCTCCAGTAGAAATCTGAGCGTTTACTTAGTGATCGGATAAGCGCCCTGCGGTGTATCGTGTGGTGTGTGGTGCAGCGAGAGCGGTGCAGTGCGTTAACCGGTCCCCGAGGACTCACCGGCACTCGTCCGCGTCTTGTTCGGCCGTGGTTTGCTCTGCTGCTGACCCCCACTAAACCCCTTCCCCTGGTAGTTGTAGTAGTCGCCGCCGGCGGCATTGTACTGTGCGTTGTATTCCCCGGAAGGCTGGCTCGACTCTTGGGGACACGATTCCGGCTGCGCACCTTCGCGCTGCTTCGACGGCGGCGCCCCCATCATAGGTTTGACGTCCCCACACAGCGGCAGGTCCTGCTGCTGCTGCATGAAGGCGACGCTCATCGCCGTCGCGTGTGCCACGGCCGCCTGGTAGTCCTGCTGGCCCAGCGCCGCGGCCGCGACCGAGTCAGGCGTCGAGTCCTTCGGCGGCGTAGGAGGGAACGAGAAGAGGGGGTGGGGATGGTGGTGCTGGGCGGGGGAGAGAGGCTTGTCGTTGGGCGCGGCGTCCTGCTGGAAGCCGCTGCCCCACGCGCCGCTACTTAGGGCCTTCGACTCCAGCCATGGGTGCAGCGGCGTATGGAAATGCGGCCGGCACACCTGCCCGCTCCCGCCACCGAGCGACCGACCTGCGGACAAGACACAACCGTTATATTTCCATATCGGACAAAAGAAAGCTGTAAATGAAAATTTTATTGCAATTGAAGAATTAAATTTACTTTAATCGCTGTTAGGTAGGTACATTGTTTTAAACCAGAGAGAAAAAAAAAGAAGTATACCTAACATTCGAATTATTTATCAGAAGTCATAACAGTGAAGGTATTAGCATCCGCATTCTGATTCCCTAAAGCTCTTCAAGTTTACGAGCGTTTAAGTGACCATTATCATGGCAAAGAGATCTACAGATAGAGGCTCGGTGTAACGCGAGTCCGAAACTCGCGATCATTAGGACGGACGATTTGGAGGCGTTTTGTTACCCCGCGTTTACCTAAATTAATATCATTTACTTCTAACAACTAGTCTTTCACACGACATCTTCATTCTAACATTATAATGCTCATGATTCATGAATATTCTTAGCTTTAATGCGTATTTGATAAACAAATAATGGGTTTAGAATGGTGGTTCTCGATGGCTGCGTCCGTGAACAAAGAATCTTTTCGGAAATGTTTCAAAAGTGCGGTGTCACAATAGTGGGGCCTGGGCACTGGGCAATTAAAATAGTAGGCCAGGTGGAAATTACATTAATTATGTACCGCGGTGTCAGGTCTGATGATACACTGCAGTCATTTGTTTGCGCTGTTGGTTAAATGTGTTTTGATTGCTGAGCACAAACATTTGCGAAACTTTGAAGTTGGACTAGCTGAAATAAATAAATAGCTGAAACCTTTGCTGGAAACATCGACTTCAAACCAATCTAAAAACGGTTTAAGTTTCGATAACATTTTTAGACAAGAAGCAATATATCCTTGTTTTCAATTAGATTGGTACATTATTCCAAGCAACTACCTATGAACCGCTACAATTATTCCTACAGTAAATAAATTCCACAAACTCCCCTTTTTAATTCCATAAAATGCATCAAACAATTATTATTTATAAGTGAAAGCAAACATATGTACGTATATTTGACAGAGGGTGTTTACATTAATGATATCTACGGTGGTTGCCGATTGGTTGGTTTCCATAGGGGCCCATCCCTTCGATGTGGTAAGGGAACAACATTTTTGTGCATCCCCATGGTGCACTGCGGGATGGTAATTATTGGTTACTTACTGCACAAACCTATGTTTTGGATTGATTAGATTTCGATCATGACTTTCGAAGGAGAACAAATGCTGGAGACATTTTTTACTTTAAGCCCAATTTTTTTTAAGCTACCACCGCATCGGAACTTGTTGTCGCTGTAGAGAAGGTGCGACCAGAAACTTTACAACGCAAGCCTTGTGATCTAAAATACTTACGCGCATTGAAACGACAGAGTAGGTACAAATTTGGATTTAGACACAAAAAGTGTGCACCGGAATAACATACTGAAAATCTTGTGTTGTAGATATAGGTAATAAGGGTCTATATTAGAATCCATAATTGAAAATGCCTATATTGAAAACGCTTAACACTTAAAACACATAATCATTAAAATTTATAATGTTTAAACGCGTAGATTTAAAAAGTATACCTTTGATATGAATGGCGTAAATATGCATAAAGTTAAAATAAAAGTTAAATGAATACACATCATTTTAATACTAATAAATTAGTATTTGTATGTACTTCCATTTCTTTGACACGCTCTGTAGCCTAGAAATGGTTTTTAATGATATGTCGTTATAGATTCGTAAAAATCGTGACAGTTACTTAGGATATATTATTTGAATATGGCGTCTGCGGATCATGTCGTGGGGGTAGGAGGGCAAGGTGAACCCCCGAGGTGAGAAATTTATTTCAGATGGACTAGGTAAAAAGTAGCGATTTGGTTCTGGCCCTTGCCGGCCGCTGCCGCGGCACGCTCGCTGCGCTCGCTCGGCTCGTGCGCTGTGGTCGCAATAAACTTAACATGCTTGTCGCTTCGCACCTCGCTAACCTAACCGACTGAGTTAGATCTGGGGTCAAAAAACGAGTTTTTTCAAAGTTATGGATGTTCATTAATATGCCAAATAGTGTTATATATTCTCATATTAAACATTTTAATTGTTATATGAATCAGCGTTATGTCATGTCGGTTATGGATTTTCAAAATATGTTTATTAAAGTTATGGAACTTAAGGGACACTTAGGTAATAAACTTTCTGAAGTCTAAAACTAGTTAATTTATTTGAAATTAAATTTTGTTCAAAAGGTAAAGGCACATAGTAATTTGCTATAGGAAGATAACATTTACTAGTATTCTTTATTTTCAGAGTTAATTTGACTAACAATGCATGCCAAATAATATCTATTGTACTACCTATTAACTTCATGTTTTGTTGTTTTTGTCAAACATTACAATGAAATGACCTATCGATAGAAATCTTCATTCTACGAATTATCATTACAAAATCAAATAAAACCTATTAGTATCGACCTTGAACCTACACAAAAACAAAGCCCAAATGAACACAAGCATAACTATGTAGATATCGTATCGTGCAGATCCAGGTGTCGATCGCAGTTTGAGATTATCTCATCGATCCTTATCACAAGGGCACCCATACATTGCGGCCTAGACATCCATAGAACTTGGGGGAATGAACTATAAAATATTGAATCTGTGTAACTAGAGAAATATCAATCAAGCCCCGTGATGAAAACGACTATTAATTTGTCATAAAAGAACTTGACAACTGCTTTTCCTGCGAACGGAAAATAATGGAGCATCGATCGTTCTCATTAAACTAAACGGCACAGAATAAAACAATAATCAATCCAAACTGGCGTCACATTAGGCCGAGTATACACAACAACGTTTTGACAGCACCACCAGCGACAACCGGGAGCCACCCCTCACGTTAGGCCGCGTTCACAATAGCTCCAGCGATGGCGGACCGATAACGCGCGTATGAATAATTCCTGTTATCGCGCCATCTCGCCACATGCCCTACCTGCCCGCTACCACTATACCCCAAACCAGCTGCTATATCCACGACAAATATTACAATCCTGTGCTTCAGCTAACGAGAACTCTTTCGACATAGCTATCGCAGTACCGGCCGGCCACCGGTGCTTTTTATTCATTAGAGGGCTGCAAGTTTCGGCCATTGTGCTAGATACGCCGTTTGTGTACCACTAAGCTCTGATTGTTTGGGGATTTCGTGTTTTACAAGCACCGGGGTTAATAGAAAATAAAAACTACGTACGTGATAGTGAAAACAGCGGAAATTGAATTAGGATTCCCATTTTATCTTTAAATCTCTGGCATTCGTTATGAATGTGACCTACAAAGAAGATCATCAAAGCGTGCAATAACAAACAACTTTAAGGGTCTGTCTACACTGGTTACGAAAATTAGGCTGACTTAATACCTAGTAAATCAAATCATAAAGTAATCATGGCTAGTTCCCACAGGCGCGCGGAAACAAAACACCGGAATGGAACCCCGAGCCCCCATGTCCTACCCGGCAGATGCAGCTGAAGATCTTATCGTCACGCCGCGCCACAGGGTACTGCAAGTGTTGTTAAAATTGACGATGCACTACAGACGCTTGTTTACTCGCTGTAACGGTTTTTAGGACCCCTTTCGCTACATAGTTTTTGTCAAATTGCCTGAATATGTTAGTTACAGCTGTTTCAAAAATTAATTCTGTTTTTTTTTCGGTGAAGGTTTGCCAACATCTTATCTACTATTGATATAAATCATTGCTTAAAATCTTCATTTCATTCTATGCTCGTCATGTCGGTGATAAAAATATAAGATGATACAGATGCCAAACCATTTTAATTTAAAAATAATCGTAATATCTTGTTTTTAGGGTTCCGTACCCGAAAGGTGAAAACGGGACCCTATTGCTATTTCTGATTATGAAAGCCCTACAAGTCTAACTGATATATCTAAGGTTTAATATTTTATTGACTGAGAATTTGAATCAAAATATTTTCTAATGGGAAGTACATAGGTATGTTCTAAGATTTTTTTTTAATTCGACAATATTGGTAATCGCTTCTTAGCGATAAGACCGCTTATTTTGTGCCTCTTGTATTTTTATTTCTGTATTTTACTGTTTATGTTTTGGTGTAAAATAAAGTATATTTGATTGATTGATTGGTATACTTAGATTTCCATTTTTCATTTCGCCAAGACGGCGAATCAACGTGGATGTTCTGAGTTTTCAGAATATCTCTGAACAACCCCTCTTGGGGATATAGTCGTGAGCATAGGTATTTAATAAGAGTTTCGGCTCTCTCTCAACTGATTTAAGAGATCTAAACCTAAAACTAGGTACAATAAATATTGTTTCATTATAAAAATATGGCAAATAACACATTGACGCCACTTAGCCGCCCCTTATGCATCCACAAAAGTATTAAGGCGTGGTTACATCGAAAGTGAGCTCCCTCTTTTATTGTGCTCCTTGGCTCGCGGCGAAAATTGCCCCTTTCGGTTAAAAACTGCCTCGTAACTGGTGCATACGTACGTAATATACCCTAATGTGTGCATGCCCTTAACAGCGGGACGTCTTCCGGTAACAGTTACAATTATTCTCCCCTTCTTTTTAATGAATTGAAACTTCGTTACAAATATGCAATGATAATAATTCAAATGTTTTTGCTGTTATTTTTTAGCAAAGTGGTTCTTTGCTTATCTATAGCTTTAGAGAAAAGTGCAAGTGGCATTTTAAGTAGCACATGCAATACGGGAACCATTATAAGTGACACTAGTCTGCTGGACTATGAAGAAGCGGTTTCTTCTAAAAATAAATATACAGGGTCCAATGTAATATGCTGACGGTTCTCACGAGGATGATCAGACCATCAAAATGAACAACTTTATCTATGGTACTAATGTCGAAATCACGAAAAAAATCTGTTGTTCCATACAAAACTGTAATCGTAGTCGAACACAAATGTGTAAGACAGCAGATTTTTTTCGTGATTTCGACGTTGGTCCCATAGAGGAAGTTGTTGTTCAGTATGATGGTCTGATTCTGACTATCCCCTTAAAAAAACCGTCAGTTATTAAGAAGGACCCTATACTTATACCATTATTCACCGTGTGAATGGCTCCTCCTAGAGTTTGGTGGTAAACATCTCTCTTAACAAATGCATCAAACTCAATTTCCAATGATAAGGAAAAAGTCGTGAGAACTTTCTCGGCAGCGTCAAGGTCACGCGGGCATCGGGCAGCGTCGTCCAGTCTGGCGCGGTTTATTTGCACGCCGTGACATCAGCCGCATCCGCAATCCGCATGCCCGCTGCGTGCCGCGCGTGTGTTAACGCCTTTACAACCACCCGTACGCACCATTTTATCCCTTCTACTCATTGTCTTTAGACGCGTTATCCTTTGTTCTCGCATTGGATCATTACGTTCTCAATCATTGGTAAGTCATAACCTCTAAGGACTGAAGATTAGAGCTTACATTCCCTTGGCAGGCGTCCCCTGTGAAATGTCCGACGTGTTAGCGAATGATAAATGTAGGCGTCGGTATCGCGTATCGGATCTCGCCGTTCGCACGCCGAATTAATTTTAATTTATTGATCGTCGTATCGACGCAGAGTATTTTAGGTGCCTACTAACGTTGTACAACGTTCGCTGTCTTGCTTTTAAAAGTATTATTTAGTACCTCGTTGCATTCTTTGGATTGCGAAAGAACAAATCCTCACTCCTTTGACTAGATCGTCGTAATCTCTTCCTTTACCATGTAATTAGTAGCCCATGCCACAATTTTAGGTATCTTTCGGTTAAAATATTTTAGGTAAACTGTTATTCTTTTAGTTTATCCCATTTCGTCTTGTCTATAATAAAACCGGTTGCACTGAAAAACGTGGGAATAAAACTGTACAAAGAGTCTGCATACTAATTTTTCTGAACAAAAGTTGAAATTTCAGTCATTATAGAATAAAACTTAATGTGTAATATAACTGAGTTAATCATGTATAATATAATGATAGAGAGCGGAGCGTGACGGTCAGACGGACGAAAATATTAGCTCACTAATTAACCGGATTTCCCGCACATTCTATGTAACACGGCCTTATGAAAGTACGTTAAAATTATAGTTCCAGCCGCCGTAGTATGGCAGCGTGATACAACGCTGTCGCGCCTTCGCTCATGCTTGTTCTATTTCCGCGCGAACGAACGAGATAAAAGGCGTAATATAGCTGTATCACACGCAACATGCTAGGTCGTTTATAAGTCTTACCGATGTACACACGGCGACACATCAAGCTATACAAAATCCAATATAAGCTGGTCGCGAGATGTTATACGTTACTCGTCCTACGTGCGGCCAGCTTATTTTGGTTTTGTATAGCTTGATGTGTCGCCGTGCGTACCTGCGCAGTTGACAAATTTTAATAGCGCGCGAAATTATATTCACCAATCAAGATGCGCCACCTTCAATCCGTTTACACTATTGGCTTATTTGTTTTCGCGCCCTTTTCGCTGCTATCCGACTTTGCACCCTTTGATTACTAAATGAGTTCTGGTTTTGACAGGGACTCGGGCCTGCTCTGTGCAAATGAAGATTAACGAGCTGAATTATTTTCCTGGTCGCATTGTACGTTGGTAGTTGTAGCAATGTTTCTAACCACCTCGAAAGGGATTATGGTCGTGAGTTTATGTATGTGTGTATGTACATTAAAAATGTATTGTTTTCATCACTTATTTACAACACAGTATAATTTGAATAATCGATAACTGGGGCAACACAAACTGCTATATACAGGGTGTAAACTTAAATGCGTTATAACACTTAAGAAGGTGCTTCAAACCAACAATCTACAACAAAAAAATCTGCTGTTCCGTAGACTGTTCCAAAGAAAACTTAAATGTTGACTCGACCGAAATGTAGAGCAGCAGATATTTTTTTCACGATTGCAAAGTTGGGTTGGTTCCATAGTGAATGTTGTTCAGTTTGATGGATGGTACGTAACGCCTTGTATAACCTTACAACCAATGACAAAACCAAAACTATCCGAAGACACGAAACATGTTTAAATCAAGTATTTTGTATGTATACTTATACCACGCATCAAAATCAAATGCACAAGACAATTATTCACGGAACTATCTACATTATAAGCGACATAAATAACAATGGGAGCGATGTGTGTGTCTTGTACTATTTTACTTCTAATTTTTTTTTTCGTGTTGTACACCCGAAAATATTTTACGATCGACACGGGCGCGTTCCGAATGGTAAATCGAGCTCGCGGGCGGTCACACCTCACGTTAACTTCTGATTGGATTATAATGCTTTTATATTACGATTCTTATTATTACGGGTGGGTAAGCGAGTGGCGTGTGACAGGCGACGTCGGGAATATCAACTAGTGTCGCGGACGGAAGAGCTGTCGGTTCGAACGAGGCTGCCTCGAAGCTCGATCGACTTTTACATCAGCTGGTGAATATGGGTTAAATTTTAGCTGTAAAAGGGTACATTTACATTTTCGAGTATCCCAAATTTCAATACATATCCAGAATTCGGTAAAAGAAGATTTTTTTAACCATTTTGTTTTTCTTAATCTTTGTTGCTTCGATGACCTTAGTTAAACAATAGGTAAGTCTTTAGATACGTGATGTTTTTAGAGATATTTTATATGAAATGACTCCGTGGTTCGGAAATCATGTAAAGCAGTTGATCTCGGATTGTACCGTTAGATGGTGGGGTCTATTCTTTAAGCTACGATAGATGCCTGTTACGGCAGTTGAAATACTCTACCTCAGAGTCTAAAAGGGGGTTGAAATACTTCGACAGCAGGATCACCTCCTTGTCTCCATCATCTATCCATACTGGTTCCACATAGTGGACTATGCTTGTCCAAGTTGCCTACTCCCTCTCATCCTAATTCAAGAGAGTCTACAGTGGGATCCTAAAAGTCCATAACAAAATAACTCTACAAACAAAATAAAAATTAGATAATTAAATTCGAATCATGCTGAGAACTATTTTAAATATTCCATGGAAAACGAAGTAACAAGCAATAGAAATTTTCAATATTCCCATAAGTCAAGGGGACAAGATTCGACAGAAGCCGCTAAGCCTCGGATTAAACCTCGAATAGAGCGACGCATCGTCGTGGGTGTCTCCCGTTGATTTATAGTCGAGTATCACATCGCTTAACTTTCGATAAGGCTACTAAAACATTGTGTGTTTTAGATAAAAATTATTAGTCGATACGTAAGAACAGAGTAGTAGACAAGAGAGATTGTGTTATGTTAGATTTTTGTGTAAATGATTCAATCAATTTTAAATGTAGTCCAACTTAGAACCTTGTTAACCTTTGCAAGTTATTGGAATTTTGTTATTCAGAAATGTCAAGTTTTTCTTGATATTCGGGCTGATTCGAAAACCATTTCAAGATTTTTCTTTGTCTCATTAACAATATTTTCGAATTAAGAGATTTTAAAACCGAAGAATTACATATATTTGTACTTAAATAATGTCGTTTGTCATTAAAATCTGTGACGTCACTCGTTGACTTGTAAACTCCATGGTAAACATAAAATAACTGGCCATTAACAAAAAAACGAGCGAGCCTTAGCCTTGCAGTAGTCGCATATGATGTGTAACATCTGATATCTCACCATGGTCATAACATGAAACTAAAAAGTACTATCACTCCCACAGATTGCAGGAAAGCGAGCGGAAAGACGTTAAACATTAAAAAAAAATCTATCGATGCACTTCGCTGAGATCCGACATTCGACGACGAACCATATTAAATAATCTGTGGTCGAACTAAGGTTCAAGACGTCGGGGACCGAATAGCTCGCTTAACGTGGCGGGCGGTGGGTAGGACACGTAGCTAAACGAAATGTTGGCAGGTTGTGCAAAGCCTTAAAAGAGTTGTGGCCGAGATTAGGCAAAACAAAAGAGGAGTGGTTCGTCCGGCAGCCAGGTGGGTTGACGACATCTGGAAAAGTATCGGCAAGACCTGGAAGCGACTGGCACAGGACCGAGAAGGATGACAAAATAGAGAGGAGTCTTATGGCCTGCAGTGGGAAGATACGGGCTGAAAATGATGAAAATAATGATACTTACACTGATGTGTCTTAAATACACTAAACGAAATATGTAGATTTGTATGTTAAAACCGTTCACATTGTATATTATTACAAGCAGCCATACAGCAAGATTCACGTATGATAACGTTAACTAGATGGAAGCAATTTCTTCTCTGCGACAACACCGAGATAGGAATTTGTTGCATCTCCTTGCATACAGGACATGTAATTTTAAGAGCATGCGACCTGCATACGCAATGCAGTTCGGAGTACCTATAATGTATTTTTTATTTTCATACGAACCCATCATTTCTCATTAAGTGGCGTTTGGAGAATAACTTAACATTACTAATGTCCGGACACACAATTTTATTGTTATTGCATTTTAATAAATTTTTCATTGTTTCGTGCGCGTCTTGTTTCGTTTCCTAGTATGGAGGAAGGAAATGCATCTTGTTATTGTTTATTGATGGATTGTTTTGAAGCTGATTGTTATAGATAAGTTTGTGACCACCCTGAATGGGAATAAAGTCGTGATTTTATGTATGCACAACATAATTCATGTTTAATATGCTCACTAATTTTTAAGGGGATGATCATCAAATTTTTTTCTATTGAACCAACGCCTAAATCAGAAAAAAAGAATCAGCTGTTCCATACAAAACTGCAAACCTATTCGACCTAAATGTGCAGATGTTTTTTCCCCGTTCGTTGTTGATCCCAAAAAGTGGTTCAATATTATGGTCTGATCATGATCATCCCCTTAAAAAACCGTCGACATTATTAATTTGGACCCTGTAAAAAAAGAAAACTATTAAAAGTATCCACTTGCTTACATATTACTTTACATCAAATCAAATCAGAACAAACTAGAAAAAACAATGAACAGGAAAAATGTTACAAAATAATGTAGAGTCCATACCTACAATGAGCAACAATAGTTCTGTTTTACATTATCACACAAACAAGCTGCTACTTGAAACTTGCGCTGTTTGCTGCACATCAATCGTGCCATACTCTCAAAATGTAAGAAGAGTTCATAGATCCGTAAAAAAGTTGGCGTTGCGGCGGCGCGGGCACGGCGTAGCCGGTCGGATATGTCACGCTACACTTGTGATTCACCGGATCAAAGGTACCGCCGCTCTTTGCTATGCCGGCCGCGTATGCGCAAACGCACAACCTGCTAGAAAATTTCCACTACGTTTGAGTTTGACTCGACAGTTGATAGTTGATACTGATGGACTGGTTGAGATGTTGGACAATTTAATATTAGAAGCCAGCGTTCTATAAGTATGAGAAGTTGACCTTTATTTACACCCCATCATTTGAAATGAATAATTGAATTCGAAACATACTATTTAAACCTGGTAGTCTAGTGGGTAGTAGTCTTCCCTTCAGTGCAGGGACGGAGGCGGTTCCCAGCCTTGATCAACCGAATCAAACCTATTGGTGCAAGACCAAAGAGGTTTTAGGTACTTGTTGTATGCTTTGTAACGCCACTAATACGTTTCTGATGAAAGAACACATACATGCTACCATTTTGAGGTATGTTATGTGACCTATTACACGTTCTTTTTACCCTTATTCATGAGAGGTGACCTAGCCTGTCCTACCTAGTGACTTACATCAGGTTAAAATGAGGTAAAATTTTCATTCACATTCAACTCAATGAAGAAAGACCAATTTTTCTTTAATTTTGAGTATTTTAAAATTAGTATCTTTTATTTGTCAGATCTATTAATCTATTTCTTCGTTCGCTATCATAAGTGATTCTCAAAAAGGTACTCAAAACACAGGTAAAAATCTTTAAAACAACGGAAGACATCATAGCAAATCACGCGCAACCCAATGCCGCAGATAAGCAATCTTTATGATGACATAAATTGTCACTTGAATCGTAAATCCACGCTTACTACTAAAGCGATAGCGATAACACTAAAACGTTAGACTTGCGATAATTTTCATCCATATATCTACTCAGAATTATAGAAACGTAGCTACATAACGAAAGCATATAAATTACAAAAATTGTACTAATGGCGTTCTTAATTTTATTGTTGATTGCAGACTATTTTTTTTATTAAAAAAAAGTAAGGTAAGGTAAAACTAAGGTAATTTAATTATAATAATACTGTTATAATCATTGATTCTGTACGACTGCCATCCATTGACCAAAATAAGAACTGTACTCAGATTCATACAACAACCCCCTTGGGGATAGGGCGCGTAATTTCTCTATGCAACAACCCCTCCCCCCTCTTACTTTTAAATTACATCAGAACCATATCGGCTATCATGTGCGTGTCCGGCTTGCTCTTGGCCGGTTTATTATTCTACAGTTCTATGAAGTTTTTAGCCTCTACGAAGCCATCCATCCAATTGGCCAGTAAGGTGTTTGGGCCAATAATTCACGAACAACTTGCTAGTTGTCCTCAATGACAATTTACATTATTACATTTTGTCAGTAGTAAATAGTGAAGTATGAGATACACATTTTTAACACTGTGTAAGTTCGGTGTCAAATAAATTGTCTATAACCTTGCAATATCGTGTGAACTGTATTTTAAACAGATTTCTCAGGATTGTAGAACATAACATAATGCAGTTACTAAGTTTTGTTTTAACTATTTTTGGTCTAGCAAAAAAGTTACACAACTTCGAATTTATAAGTTATTCTTTCCGAGTCAGTAGGATAAATAAACATACCGCATATTTGTGAACAAATAAGGATGAAAGCTGTTAAAACTTAATGCCAACAAACCCTATAAAAGACTTGACGACAAACTCGTAAACAATACAACAGATTTATTATCCAGGAGAAGCAAATTGCAAAAATGATTCAGTAAATCTCAGGAAAAGAGCAAACATGTGCAAGGTCTTATGGTTCTTGATCCTTGTTGACAATTATGTTAATATGAGGTAGCGGATAGACAACATGACGCTACAAGCGCTGTTATCTCTTGACGGATTACTAACATCATGACATGCCTCCTCTACGTATAAAACTGTCTTTAGTAAAAGAGTTCAAGGAGGAGGAGCGTATAGGTGTTCGAAACATCATCGAAGCTGAGTAACCGCTGGCGCACGCTTTTGGATCGGTGACCAATTTAGTGGTATAACAATCTTTACCACATCGTTGCTACGAAAGGCACGTTAACCATTCAAATACTGATATACCTAATAATGTGCTATGCGTTTAGTTCGAGGCCTGGAGTGAAATTTTTAAATCTCATACGTTGAACTCAGCAGTTGAAAATGTATGGAGATACGCATCTTTCTACTGCTGATTTGAATTTCAAAAATAGCAATCCTGGAGTGTGATATTTGAATGTCAAATCAACGGTAGAAAGATGCATATCTCCATAGTAATATTGACATTTTCAACTGCTGAGTTCAAAGAATTTGTTTCAAAAATCGCACTCCAGATGTAGGCTTGCAATAACTTTGCCATCAAGTTGAATACTAACTTCCTTCCTCTACTCCGTCAATCCGGAATGGATCCTTGTGGAGGATGGCTGAGGGCTGTCCTGTAGTGGGACGCAGTACAAACTTTGGTGATATTATATGATTATAGTGATAGGCTGTGAGCGGGCAAGAAAGTTTGACTACCAATTTTGCGAGAACGATGCATGATGAGAAATCGAAGTACATTCGATATTAAAACGAGATGCAAATACAAATATAACTAAACCCATAAAGCAACCTTAGACACGACGTGAGCACAATATGAGTCCCAATAATTTCCATAATTAATAACCGTGCGTCGGTCACGATGTCTATCATTAAACGTGATCTAAGCAACCACAGCTTCTCTAGGATTTTCATCGCAAATTGTTTTACAAGCAGCGATTTATTGGGTTATAGGAATAGTTGCGAAATTACAAGTTGGTTAACGTCGGCCTGGGTCTCTCTGACCCCACAATCTTGACAATGGCCGGACCGCGTGTTCCTATAATAATGTCTATAATGACGGCGCCGGCCAGCAGCCTGCTTACATAAGCGCTCGTGACTCGCGCATTACGGTATCGGCAAAAATATTATACAGGGTCGGTCTGAGTGACAACGAGCCACCTCTCATATGACACCCGCAACACACGGGTTAAATCATACATTTCATTGTGACAAAGTTTTAGAGACGAAAGGCAATTTCTTTGGTATTACAGATTGTGTTGAAAATAACAAGTTTCTTTTGTTCAATTTGATTTTACGAATTTAGTTTTTTGTTATCTTTATTAAAATATTTGAATACTTGACACGATAAATATTATTTACATTACATTTGGACTCATCATCATCATCGTCATCACAGCCTATACGTCCCACCGCAGTTTGGTAAAAAACTTCACATACGCATCCAAATTTCTTCTCCAGCGTATCCGGTTTCCACACGATGTTTTCCATCACCGTTTGAGAGCAGTCGGCATTACGTACCTAAGTTAGAAGAACTCATTAGTACATGGCATATCGTCCGTGTGGATTTGAACCCGGACCCTCGTGATTGAGTATCCGTACATCTCCGCAACGCGCCACCGAAGCTCATCTTCGAAATTTGGACTACTAAGAAATAAATTGCTATTATATTCTTTAGATTAAAGAAATAATTGTAGAAAAGCTCCATAAATAATTGCATACGAGTTAAACCATTAGATAGCAAAATAAATTTAATTAAAACTAATGTACCGCACTAACTATTTGATTATCAGCAGTAAGCAAAAACGTTAGAGCACGCGATCGGGGGTCGATTCTTTGATCAGTCGAGAGGAAATACTATCACATTAATAAATTACGTTAATCTATAATGATTTACGAGTGCGGAAAGAATGTTGGTTTCTTTCAACAGTTTGTTAGTTAGCACGTTTTATGGTAATTTCATTTGATTTTGCAGGGTGCTTTTTGCACCTATTATTGCAGTATTTGCATGACAAATGCTCTCAGACAGAATTTCTAAAATAAAGACAAATATAATTTAAAAATACGCATCCTATATTTATTGCTGTCGAGTCATAGGTCCTTTAACATGCAGCCTAATAACTTGGATATATTTAAGTTGATCTATTTCATCCAATTTATCTTTATTGGTTATCAAACTGAAAATTACTTAACTTTAACTTAATTTTTAACCGACTTTATAATCTTATATTTCTTTGAAAACGTAATTTTTTTTCTAAACTGATTTTATAAAAGTTATTAATTTCTGATTGCGTCCCTGTAACCGCAGATCCTAACCAGTTCACGGTTCGTCAATAACCTATAACTTAATCCCTCCCCACACAAGCAACCTTTAAACTATTTCGTAACAATGGAGCAACTTTTTATTTTTATCTCATTAACACAACTAGTTGTTACACATTAAAATGCAAAGAGTACTACCATCTTGCACACAAAACACTTTTTTGTTCCGAAGCTAATGAATCGTGTTACAGAAATGGGTATCACAAGTTAGCAGTCATTAGGTTTTCTTTGAATTTGCGAATAAAATCAAGCACATAGTTGATACTTGTTTTTGTCCTTATAATCTAGTCATTCGGATTTCCAGCAAATGTAATCGGTACGAGAGATCAATCATAAATTCATAATCAATGATAATAATATTACCACCTGAGTTTATCGATTCTCTTCTTTACGTTTATCAACTTTCTTACTTACTTCCGTTTTGGGACCTACATTATGGATGGAGACCATCAAAATGAACAACTTTCCATATGGGACCAACATCGAAAACGAGAAAAAAATCTGCTGTCTGAACATTTGGGTCGAGAAGGATTGCAGTTTTGTATGGAACAGCTGATGTTTTTTTTTACGAATTCAATGTTTATTTATTATTATTATTTTTTTTTTCCTTAGAGACAGTTGTTAAATTTGATAGTCTTATCATCGCCTTAAAAGACGGTCAGCATATTAATTTGAACCCTGTATACTTCCTAGTGCCCAAAAATCTAGGTAAACACGTCTTCAGTTGATAAAACTATGTAGGTACATGTCGTTTCCAATTTTAGTAGTTACCATGTTGCTTTGAAAAAACTGTGTCCCAATAAAGCTGTTAAACATGGTTTATTCGACCTACTTCAAGTCTATACCTACACTTTAAATGCTAACATTTATCGATCGATGCTACTTTGCACTTACCTACCTATGTCAGACATTCGATACGCGTTAGCAACATGCCAAGCAGCAATGCACTCTATAGTTATATCCATAAAGTTGTCGAAGGGGTCAATATGCTTGGATTGGAGACCACACTTTTTGTGATATGGCGTGAAGTGTTTTAAACAATTTATCTGGTCTATAAATTGATGGTGATAATACCTTACTACTTACCTTACCTTGCTTTTCTTTAAAAAAAGAAGAGGTATTTACCCAACAGTGGAAAAAGTGAGATTTTTGCATAATTTTCATGTTTCAAATATTATTGATTTTTAAACATGTTACAGCCATGTTGTGCTATTTCGAATCAAATTAAAGAATAAAATACATAAAAATAAAATACATGAAAATTAAATTAAAGATTGAAAAATTTGTCTCGGGCGGGACTTGAACCCGCACTTTAGAGTTCTCAAGTTTGGAAAAGTGCGGGTTCAAGTCCCGCCCGAGACAAATTTATCAATCTTTAATTTCATTTTCATGTATTTTTAATTTACTCCGTTATAGTCAGTTTCACAAAAAATTACGTAAAATTACTGTTTTGAATAAATTAGTTTGATTTGAACAAAAGAGACTTAGCTCAAATTGTAAAAATTAACCCATTCGGTACAATCACCATCGGATAATATATTCATGCGAATGTAGGTACTTTTGGTATATTAATTCAAGTGTCACAAGGAAATTAATTACAATCGCAATCAAATATGGCACTAGAGACGGCTAAAACCCACCTTTGGAATATAATAAATCACAGTTAACATTATTAGTTACTTAGCGGACATTTTAATCAATGATATCGTTCAAACGCTGACAGATCGTGGCAATACGCCATCGATACGCTATAGATATTGTTATTCGATTACATTATGGAAATTAATACATCTGTCTTTGTACTCGTATACTGTACGCAGATAAGCTAGGAGGTATTGACCCGGTATTTCGATATATAAATTCACGACCTTATTTTGGTTTTGACATGATCAAAAACTTTCGTCTCCCAACTTACATACAGGGTGTCCCGTAAACCGACGTCAACCCGGTGGATGCTGATAGGTTAGTTCATAATCAGAATATACTAAAATAAAAATAAAATTGAAAAAAAAATCAGTCAATCAATCAATCAATCTGTCAATATTTTACTTTAGGAAAAGGTTCTTAGTTTTCGAGATAAAGACAGTTTTATGAAATTCGTTCGTGAAACTCTTTACCATAGTCACTATTTTGAGTGCCACGGCTACAAATGTTCTATGCAGTATCTGTGTTAAAACTGTCAATATCTCGAAAACTAAGACACTATTACTAAAGTAAAATTTTGATATTCTGCTTAGTCATGACCTAACCTATCAGCATCCGCCGGGCTGACGTCGGTTTACGGGACAACCTGTATACAGGGTGTTACAGAAGTAAGAATAAAAATTGAAAACTATTAAGGGGGTGGTTTAGACCAAGAAACTGAACAACTTTCACTATGGGACCAACATCGAAATCGCGAAAAAAAAAATCTTTTGTCCCATACATTTATCTCGAGTAGATCCTGTAGTTTAGTATGGAACATCGCAAACGCATCACATCATTGCGATTATGGCAAATCTCCTCATTTTGGGGGAGGCCTATGTTCAGCAGTGGACGTCTATCGGCTGATATGATGATGATGATGATGGAGCACGCGATTTTTTTTTTCGCGATTTCGATATTGGTCCCATAGTGAAAGTTGTTCAGTTTGATGGTCTTAACCACCCCCTAAAATGTTTACTTGTATTTTTTTTACAACTTTTATATCGATTTTTGGGTTGCAAATATGGAAAGACGCGTCAAGTACTGATATTTCGTATGGCATTTCGTATACATAAATACAATGAAAGAAACTTTTCTTTTAGTCACCTAATTCATATGATAAATAATAGTCTTTGATAGTCTAATAAAGTCTAATTCAATGTACAGTACATCCAAAGTTAAAGCTAAAATAAATCTAATCTAAACTATTATAAAACTGTAGCAGAACGTTTGTCAGTACATTGAAGATATTAACAAAAAAAAAGTTACGATATGGTTTTTAGGTGTCCCTGATTCCATTTCACTAATTTTTGGATTTTTTGTCTGTCTGTTTGTTTGTGTGTTTGTTTGTTTGTTTGAACGAGCATCACGCAAAAAGTACTGAACCGATTTTGATGAAACTTTTTTTGTTTGATAGCTTATGATCTGACTTAAAATCTGGTATATAATTTGTGCGAACGAAGTCGCGGGTTAACGCTCGTAAACAATAAAGCTAAAACAATACAAATGCGATCAACGCAACAGTATTGATTTTGAATCAACATAGTTACTTAGTAAAACTCGAATGCAGCAATATTGTAATAAGAAACCAATATCAAATCTTCTATGACTCATACTTGATTATCAATATGAAATAATCAAGTTGATAGGCAAGTAGCATTGCCGGTGTAAAAGACTTCAACTCACGCGCAGATTTGAGGTCGAGCAAGTTTAGTATTAGTATTAGTAGCCATTGATATTGATAATGTTATTAAACAATATGAATGCATTTAATTTATTTGGAGTGGAATGCCCTGCATACGTCAGTATTTCCGGGCGCTTAGAACCCGTATTACTTTAAAGTGCGAGTGAATAGGCATCTTCTGCATGGCTAGCATGCCACCCACGACAAAGCGTTTAAACGAGAAAAACGAGGCACATCTCGATTTTTGTCTTTTTCTCGGGGGTGGCATGCTAGGCCTACTGGGTAAGCTCGCTACATCTTCGACCCCATCTTCGTCCTGAGGACTGGATTGAGGTCAAGAGCAAAGCCATTTTAAATAGAAAAAATTTTTTTTTTATTCTAATACATATGTTATCCATATTTAAGAAAACTAGATACAATGCATAATGTACTTTATAAACAAACGAGCGTTAACCCACGACTTTGTCCGCACAAATTATATACCAGATTTTAAGTCAGATCATAAGCTATCAAACAAAAAAAGTTACATCATGATCGGTTCAGCAGTTTTTGCGTGATACTCGTTCAAACAAACAAACACCCAAACAAACACACAAACAAAAAACAGACAGACATAAAATCCAAAAATTTGTGAAATCGAATCAGGGACACCTAAAAACCATATCGTAACTTTTTTTTTGTTAATATCTTCAATGTACAGACAAACTTTCTGCTACAGTTTTATAATAGTTTAGATGATTCCAAGCAACGTCCTAGTCATAAAAAATACGTATTAACCTCTTCATATAGTACCTAACATACAAGTATAAGATATTCTCCACAAAATCCAAACTATAATGCAGTAGTTCCGGCAACAATAGTTTGTTCAACATAATGAGTGGATGCAGTTCGCGGTGCGCCGGAGCACGCCAAATAACCGTCATCAGGCGATAGTTGTGCAGGTGCATTCTTCTATAACCTAAGGCCCTGGATGTTAGTAACGTGAGTGAAAATGTTATACAAAGGCAGGTTAGGTTAGACCCCTTGTTTAGTTTCGGAGAAATAAAACACCTACAGTAACCTTAAGGCAGTTGCAGAGGGGTCAATTTTATACAAAACTTTGACGCACAATACGCGTAAACAGTATTAATATAAGTAACTTTGTATATATGGAAAAATAGTTAAGAAAATCTAGTTGTCGCGTAACAAATAACATTTGCAATTTATAAAATAATTACGAAGATGTAAAGCTTTGAAATTTTTCATACAAAATTTTAAAAGCTTTATATCTTCGTAATTATATTATAAATTGCAAATGTTATTTGTGATGCGGCATCTAGATTTTCTAAACTATTTTGCCATATATAAAATATTACTTTTATTAATTCCGTCTACGCGTATTGTGCGTCAAACTTTTGTATGGACTGAAACCACCTTAAGGTGCTATAACTAATGTTAGAATTGAACACACATATCATAATATATTTTTTATGGACACTGCTTTAACATAGCGACAAGAAAACTGTAATAATCAAAATAAAATGCTCATTTGGACCCAGACTTATCTACATATATAAGGTCTAACCAAACTAGCTGAAACTATTTTAAGGGGATGATCAGACCATCAAACTGAACAACTTTCTCTAAGGGACCAATATCGAAATCGCGAAAAAAAAATCTGCTACCCCATACATTTAGGTCGACTACGTTTGTACGGAACAGCTGATATTTTTTTCGCGATTTCGATATTGGTCCCATAGAGAAAGTTGTTCAGTTTGATGGTCTGATCATCCCCTTAAAATAGTTTCAGCTAATTTTGTTAGACCTTATATATATATATATATATATATATATAAATTAGGTGAATATAAGGTCTAAAAAAATTAGGTATATATATATATATATAAGGTCTAAAAAAATTAGGTGAAACTATTTTAAGGGGGTGATCAGACCATCAAACTGAACAACTTTCTTTATGGGACCAATAGCGAAATCGCGAAAAAAAAATATCAGCTGTTCCATACAAACCTACTCGACCTAAATGTATCAAATGTATGGGACAGCAGATTTTTTTTTCGCGATTTCACTATTGGTCCCATAGAGAAAGTTGTTCAGTTTGATGGTCTGATCATCCCCTTAAAATACTTTCACCTAATTATGTTAGACCTTATATATACAGGGTGGATTGGTGAGACGGGCCAGTCTCTAAGCACAGTTGGTCTCGTAGACTTTTTTGATCTTTATAAGAAACAGGATCGATTGACATAAAAAAAGTTGTTGTGTACATGGTCTATTTTCTTGCTGACTGTACTTTTTTTTCAAAATTAATTGGGGGTAAAACTGTCTCAAAAAGTTAAGGACAGTCTCTTAAGAATGTTTCCCTCTAGTTGCAACGGTTAAGGTACCTGCCCTTACTGCCCCGTCTCAAAAATCCACCCTGTATACTATTATAAAATTGTAACAGAAGTGTGTCTGTACATTGAAGATATTATGAAGATAAAAATTACGATATGGTTTTTAGGTGTCCCAGATTCCATATCATCAATTTTTGGATTTTTTTGTCTGTTTGTTTGTTTGTGTGTTTGTTTGTTTGTGTGTTTGTTTGTTTGATCGAGCATCACGCAAAAACCACTAAACCGATTTTGATGAATCTTTTTTGTTTGATAATTTATGATCTGACTTAATATCTGGTATATAATTTGTGCAGACAAAGTCGGGGGTTAACGCTCGTACTATTATAAAATTGTAACAGAAGGGTACATTGAAGATACGTAAAAAAATTGCGATATGGTTTTTAGGTGTCCCTGATTCCATATCACCAATGTTTTTATTTTTTGTCTATTTGTTTGTGTTTTTTATTTGTTTGTTTGATCACAGCATCACAGCATCACGCAAAAACTACTGAACCGATTTTGATGAAACTTTTTTGTTTGATAGCTTATGATCTGGTATATAATTTGGGCAGGTTAACGCTCGTACTATTATAAAATTGTAACAGATGTGTAGATTGAAGATAATTAAAAAAAATTGCGATATGGTTTTTAGATGTCCCTGATTCGATATCACCAATTATTTGTCTGTCTGTTTGTTTGCGTGTTTCTTTATTTGTTTGTTTGATCGAGCATCACGCAAAAACTACTGAACCGATTTTGATGAAACTTTTTTGTTGGATAGCTTATGATCTGACTAAATCTGGTACATAATTTGTGCGGTCGAAGTCGCGGGTTAACGCTAGTAAATTATAAAATTAACAACTCGAATATCTACTTTGAATAGCTCTACAATTCTACATAATCTATCTATCTATCTATATCTATCTATCTATACTATTATAAAACTGTAACAGGAAGTTAGTCTGTACATTGAAGATATTAACAAAAAAAAAGTTACGATATGGTTTTTAGGTGTCCCTGATTCCATTTCACCAATTTTTGGATTTTTTGTCTGTCTGTTTGTTTGTGTGTTTGTTTGTGTGTTTGTTTGTTTGTTTGTTTGAACGAGTATCACGCAAAAACTACTGAACCGATTTTGATGAAACTTTTTTGTTTGATAGCTTATGATCTGACTTAAAATCTGGTATATAATTTGTCTGGTATATAATTTGTGCGGACGAAGTCGCGGGTTAACGCTCGTACAACTATGAAAACATAACACAATATACATTTATTATACTCTATACCTATTATATCTATGTAATCGTGACTCCATTGTTATATCTAGACGCCATATATTTATACACATTTGAATTGTTTGAATAACATTGTTTTATAGTTATGGATCAATTTTATTATAAATCTCTACAGGTAAGGTGTAGGAAAGGATATACCTGCTTAAATTAATCGTTAAACATGTCCTTCTTAATACGGTGACGGAAGAAGATAATCAGACTAATGACATTAGAATCAGACCATCAAACTGAACAACTTACTCGAAGGGACCGACACCGGAATCGCTGAAAAAATTATCAGCATTCCCATACATTTGGGTAGAGTCGAATAGGTCTGCAGTTTTGTTAAGTTATTTAGTATGATGGTATATGATCATCCCTCGTTATTAATTTGAATGCTAACTAACGTTCAATTTTGTTAACACGGCTTAACGTGCCATCCGAACCACGGAATCATTTTCTTTTCAGACAATCAGGTGACTCAGCCTGCAATGTCCTAACCAACTGGGGAAAAACGCACAAAGTGCCATTTCACTAGGTGTCCCCCGTGCGAATTGAACCCACGACCTCCGTTTCGAGAGCCAATGCTCTTAACCATTAGACCACGGAGGCAGTTATCCATTAGTCCGAGCACATTTTCTATCAAAACAAAGCCTTATTCAGCTAAACTTTGATTCCTAAATTGAATGAATATGGTTATAAAACTTTATTTAACAATGTTACGTAACGAAGACCGCGGCTAATTTAAATTATTTTCAAGCTATTTGAATGTAAAACCTCCAGAAAGAAATGGGAGCCCGAGCGTAGCTCCTCGCGTAACAGTCAAAGATTAAGTACCGAAAAATTTACAGAAGCGTTTTTGTGATCGTAAACTCACATTTTATGTTTGAGTGTTTTGTTAAAATCATTTGCGTGCATATCCTAAAGTTAAACCAGTGATTTACGTTTTGATAATGTTGATTAGTTGCTTTTGTGACTGCGTTTTTGTAAAAAAAATTGAACCAGCAAATCTCACTAATCACATAATTTGGATGTCGGAAAGTGATGAAAGTTGTTTAATTTGATGGTCCTCTAAGGCATCACCTAAAATATGAAACGTATTAAGGTTGACACCCTGTATTTGTCTATGTACCCAACTAACAATTTGGTCGCATAGGTGTTGTATAGTCGAACATCAGACGCATAAAGTACCAGTATATGACGAAATTACCGTAATATAACTTTTATAACTCAAAATAGTCATATAAATGTGGGCCTAATACGCCCAAATTGTTTGCTGGGAAGGAACTTATTACCGATAGGTTCAAACTAAACATTTCTAAAACTTTCATTAATCCATAGATCAAAATCAAAGGGTAATAAAGCTCAAGTATCCGATGGCTATCGCATTTCGAACGTAACAAAAGAAGACGAATGCAATGCTTTCTTTGCACAAACGAGTGTCCATTCTGTGGCGGGGCTCGTAATGACGCTTTGTCATTGGTAGCACTGAACAACGTGTATAAACTTTGTTTCATATAAGAAGTCTGTAACAGAACTCTTATACAGACGAATTAAGGACGAAAATTGTTCAGTTCGTGAGACTTTGTACGACAAACTATAAATCATGGCGGGCCAGGAAATCATTCATCCTCGGTAATGTGCTGCGAAAATAGGCTTCCATTCGGAACGAAGCCGTCGCGACGCTAACGCCCTCTACCTCCTTACATTTTAAACTCAAAATTATGGCATTAATGAAAATATAAATCTTGTTCACGGCTATTTGTAATGTTTATGTATAGGTAAGTTTTGTCACGCGATAAATGTTCTTATTCATAATAATAATTAAATCTAAGAGTAATATGTAGATCGTCATTTCAATTTGGTTCTTAACCACAAACTATTGACCTCATAGACACAGAATATGCAGTGGGTGTGAGTGGGAAACAAAGCACTCGCATGTCGCAGACAAAATCAACACGAAATATGTACCTTTAAAATATATCCAATAACGTAAATAATGTTCCAAGACAGTTATAACCCATTCATTTCTACTAACGTTGTGAATGACTCCAAACTCGACAGCAATAGGTAAATCGTGAAACAATAAAGCCTTTATTCCAACTTACAGTTACCAGCCGCAAAGCTTTCTTTAATAACTTAGTTTGTTCGTAGCACGATCGCCATTACATCGATGTAAACCCCCAATCAATTAAAAAGCGAACACGAAACAGTTCAACGTACCGTTCCCATGACATTTTTGTCATAACTCTTGCTTAAGTCTGAAGTTTTAGATTCCTCCAGCAACCGCATCTCGATGTATGACAAATCGTGACAAAACCACCGACTCATCCACTCAATTACAATCTTACATTTGCCGCTCACAAAATAATAGATAATTAATACTGAACCTTATCTTATCGCATTAAATGTTCTAGAATGTATTGATGGGTCAGTGACACCGGTGTAGTTATGTTGGTGGAGGTTAGGAATTCATGCGCGCCAGCCGCATGCCAGCGCTACCTTCATCCATCAAGCTCGATCCACATCACCTTCATCGTGGCAATCGACCGGAAAGACCCTTACCAACCTCTAAATTGGGCAGAGACAACAATTATATAACCACAAGTGTGGCATTCGTTTTGTAAGTATAAATAATATTTAAAAAAGTTTGTGGGGTCACAGCTTAAAACTTTGCAGAATGTTATCTAACTAATAAATTGGTATAGGTAATCTAATCTAGTTATTATAAAGTCTCACGAAACGTTTTCTCCTGGAAATCTGTATCATACATTGGCTCTATAAATGTTTTGTATTTGAATATTATTTTTGAGAACGTATATATACAGTCACTGACATAAGAAGGTAATCTTTATCATCAATGGGTACTTATAAATCTGCTGCTGAATAGCAGTCAACAAACCAATGATGAGATCGGTTTTGTTGACTTTTAACATTACATCTAAATTTTTACTATTTTTATTTCAATGTAACGCTTCCGAACGTCATGTTACAAACGCGATTATTGCTCATTACAATTCAAATGACGAGGAAAAAGCTTCATCGTTCGTTTCACTCCTACGCTCGAATCTCGCTCTGTCTCTATCGCTGACGGCCGCCAGATTTTAATATCAAATATCAATATTTGGATGCAATCAATCAAAGTTAATCACGCGAAAGATATAAAAGCAAAATGAATACATTAAATTCTATAGAGAACGGCGTCGGGTGCATTCGACCGAGCTCGGGTCCTTTTTTGTATTGAACCTAATAATGACCGATTAGAAAAAAAACGCTGGGAACGTGTGTACCCATTGTATTAAGTATATCGTCATGACGTAAGCAACTTCGAATATTAATCAGTACGAAGTAGTAAAAATAGTCTAAGAACAAATGTTGGGTAATTTAAAAAGTTAACTAATTAGGTCAGCTCGTCCCGTGCTCGCAGGCGATAGATCGATAGAAAGAGTGGGGCGAACTTCCAGCACGGGTAAAGAACAGCAATAAAATTAAACGTTGTTTTCTGTTCTACCGCTATTTGTTTGTGTCGGTTCTGGATCGATTTTTTTGTTCAACCGACTAGCCTATTTCAAGCACAAGTTCCCTTAACCTATAGCTAATGCTATTTTTTTTTATTTTATTTACAAAATTAAAGGCCTCTTGCGTATGCGTTAGCACTGCATTTTCGCCAGTGTCAAGTGGTTTGTGTGGTCTCAATCTCAATTATCTGAGCAAAACCACATCTGAGGAAAATTGCGGAGCCTCCTGACATACTCAAACGCGAACCGCGCGAACATCACTCGAAAGACAACCGCTCGTAACAAAACTAGCAACTGCAAATGCAAATGTATGCTAACGCAGTCATATATTTTTGAGCATTACAAAATAATGATAAATAATAACATGTTTGTATAAATGGTAGTGAAATTGCTAAAAACATTGTGTGCAAATAACAATTGGTACATAATGTAGAGAATGTGAAGGCGATTGCTACTTAGGCTCTATAAATACAGGGTGTTAAATTAAATACGTTACATATCTCAGGCAGCGGTTCAGGTCATCATACTGAACAACTTTTGCTACGGGGCCAAAATAATCTGCTGTTCCATACATTTGGGTCGAATACCTAGCCATTGACTTTTTCTATGGAGCCATAAATTTTTTTCACGTTTCCTTTCTTAGTTCAGTAGTAAAAATTGTTCAGTTTGATGGTCTGAAGCTAAAAGTATTGTAACGCATTTAAGTTTACACCCTATATATTATAATTTTGAGCGCAAGATGGCTTGAGGTTCGTAGTTAGGTTGCGTCACGATTTTTCAAACACTGCGTCTTTAAAGTGGCCGCCGGTTAAATGTATTGTGACGGTTAATAAACGCGCGCTCTAATGAATAACGGTCCCGTTTGACTTAATTAATCGTGAAGTGCTTCTGCTAAGAACCGACTTTCGATTTTTCTTGAGAACGTCGTGTTTAAAGCAAAGTTTACGACCTTTCACGTTTCTCACCAATTAAAAATAGGATCCAAAATAAAACTGTACATAATAGTTATGGCGTGAGAAAAGTCTAGTCTATAAACGTTTGAATGGTAAAGGATATAGTTTTTTTTATATTAGTACTTTCAGAAGTTCATAAAACTTCTGAAAAGATCGGTATCAATTTGTATCAAAACCGCTTAATTTACCGACGAAAGAGGCTCCGTTTAAATTGTTGCTTGAGATATATCGATAGTAATACGAAATATACAGGGTGTAAAATTAAATGCATTAAATATTGAACTGGGTGCTTCAGATCATCAGACTGAGCAACTTTCACTACGGATCCAATATAGAAATCGCGATAAAAATCTGCTGTTCCATACGTTTAGATATATGAAAATAGTGAAAATTTGTCACTTTGATGGTCTGAAAATCCTTTCCTTCTTATCCTTTTCCAACAGGGATTCAGTTAAAAGGAACTTTCAAGTAAAGTTGCACATAGAGAAAGAACCCAAAAAAGTTTGTTCAATTTTTGAGTTATCTCACCACATACCCAACACACCCACAAATCAATTAGGTATTTGCACTTAACCAGATTAAGAACCTAGACTCAACAGCGACCATTATCCACAGACCGTGCACCAAAGGCATAATTCCGACACCTTCCGAGCCTTTGTTATGCTTGTATTTTACCCTAATCAAAAGATTTTCTACTTGCTAAATTGATTGGGAATAGTTAACAAATTGTTAGGTAAGTAATTGGGAAAAGGTAAACAAAACAGGGTGTAAGTGACAGCCTTGCAAATACTGAAACGGTAAACTTAGACCATCAAACTGAACAACTTTCACTATGGAGCCTACCTCAGGAAACGTATGGGACAGCTGATTTTTTTTCGCGTTTCCTGAGGTAGGCTCCATAGTGAAAGTTGTTCAGTTTGATTGTCTGAGTTCACCATATCACTATTTGCTACGCTGTCACTTACACCCTGTATATAGAAAAAATATACCTTTTGGGAATTGGCTTACCTCCAAAATATGTTAGCTACACATAGTATCTAAAATTCAGCCTTCCATGGCAAACATTAGGTACACAATAGAATACGTTTTATCGATAAAATTTGGTAGTCGCACGCTCGCGACGAACATGTCTGGAAAGTTGTTGCAATATTACATTTCCGCGCGGGCGCGCCTACAAGCGCGAGCCGACATTGCCTGCCGCTGTGCTGTACAGTCGAACACAACTGCATATTCTTTTCAAGTTGGAATCAACTAAATATCAAACAAAAACAGAACTTAAAACATTACTTTTTTTTTTTTTATTAATCCAAACACTTAAAAGTTTTGGTTTGGTTTGACCCGGTTGGTGTAATGGTTACTACTTCGAACTGCCAAACCAGGGTTTGGATCCCGGTTCGGTATTGGATGTTTATTTTATTATACTGTCTATGTTTCGGTGTAAAATAAAGTTTTTAACCGACTTCTAAAAAGGAGGAGGTTTCTCAATTCGACCGTATATACAATACATATATAAATATATTTTTATAACTTCGTCGTTTATAAACCGATTTTGATAATTCTTTTTTTGATAGAAAGAAAATATTCCAAGGGTGGTACCATGATAAGGAAACCAGGATCTGATGAAGGCATCCTTGAGAAATCGAGCGGAACCTTTGAAAATCGTAGTGCCGGCTAGCTGCGTTTGTTAATTTGAAGCTCTACTATTAAATTGAACTAATGAATTCACCACTGAAAATTGTGAAATAGACAAAATTTTATCAATAAATTAAAACCGCCTTCATAAAAACTAAAAAATTAAAAAATAATACGTTTTGACAGCGACTTCGATAAAACAAATTAATGTTTTTATGATGGGAACGAAAAAGTCATCAGCTGCAATATTATTTTTTATCTTTTTAGTTTTGTTGTATAGTTCCCATAAAAAAACGCCTGAGGCTTACTTGGGAATCCTGGGATCATTACAATGTATGTATCTGTGAGCGTTATTATTATTTGAAATATGCTTTGCTTCCCTAGCGCCTAGGTAATATTACATTTAACACAAAAGATCCCACTGGGTCGAAGTGTTGCTGGCTTGCCAGCCCCCACAACAAGATAAGAATAGGTCCCTACTGCCTTAGATTTCGGATTCAAGAGTTTATCCTCCGAATTTCGAAAAGGCATTTTCTTTATTTAAATACCTAAATCTGTGATTGAGAATCTACATCAAGAAACATAAATCGACCCCATCTTCGTCCTGAGGACTGGATTGAGGTCAAGAGCAAACCCATCATTAATAATATATATATATATATATTATATATAAAATTTCAAACCTAAAAACCACAGGGACAATTTATTTAATAATATTATTTTATAATTACTGTTATGATTCTATTATATTAGGTTAATAGTATTATAGTTACTCAGTTATCGCAACAACATTTTTACCAAAACTAGGTAACTGGATCAATCACATTTAGATAACTACCTAAATATAACGAAAGGTAAAATTCTTTTCATTTTATCAATGAACAAATAGTTATTGATGTAAAACAATCAGTGTACCTTTCGTTCTATCATTCGAATACCTACTATAGAAAGACACTCTAGCTAAAACAATTTCCAATGTAAAACAAAACTTCTGCCTGCGACTGTACAGAGATAATAGCTAAACTTTGAGCATTGGCTGCGTATTGTTCTGATAACTTAAAATCTACATGTGTTTTAGCGAGTTTACTTTATTTCATTATACTTCTAAGCTTGTTTTATATTTTGAAGGAATTTCAAACTTTTGTACCTATTTACCTACTTAGATTAGAAGGGTAGGTAGGGAACGTCTTAAACATGAGACTATATTCAAATTTAAAAAATGGTTTTGAATAAGATAAACAAAATATTAATATTATAGGTAGTAGGCTACATGGGTAGAGATATACAGAGTGGAAGTTTAGATAGTTCGGGAAGTTTTTCAGTATAATTGTACAATCACCCTTTGAAAATGAAACTGTCTATGTCTACACTCACACCAGCCACACGCATGCGGAATTCCGAATCAGAATTACGATTTCGTATGAGTTTGCCCCCTCCGGAATTACGGAGGCATCAAATTCTACACAAAATACTATTTCTGATTCAGAATTCCGTATGTGTGTGGCTGGCGTTACACTCAGCATATAGAGCCAACGACAACGCCAATTTATAAAAATCATAACCCTCCCTGTTTTGGCTTCGACGGCGACGTAGTAAGGTAAAAAAATACCAAAAAACCGACTCATAATAATGACAGTACACAATAAAAATTTAAAACTCTGTTTTATGGCAACACAGCGCTGGCTCCATGATCGTCGTGCGTTGGGAGGAGATGTCGCTGCGCCGGCGCCGGCCCCGCCCCCCGCGGCTAATTGCGCCAATCTGCGGGACGCTGCGCACGCACACACGCACACGCCTCACGCACGCATGCGTACCATGGGGAATAGATTTAGCAGATGTAACCACTTTTGTGGGGCATATTTGTTGATTGTTCGTTGTACACGTAGCTTTTTTTATTGAAATGTTACTTAAAAAAAGAAATATCAATATAAAATCATGAGCCATTTCTGTGGTAAACATATAATATCATAGTATTATAAAGTATATTTAAAGGAACAAAATGCATAGTTACAGAAAATTACAGATCTTAAAGTAGATGCAAAGGTAAAAAAACGAGATATTAATATTATAAATAACTAAACTAATTTTTTTTAAATAACTGCTGGTAAGAAGTTCTTTAACTGGAAGTTCTTTAACTCTGCGGTTATGTGTATGCATTGTTCGTACGAATAGGTGCAGACATACATAAAGTCATGACCGTAATCCCTTTTGGGGAGGTCACAGGCATGGCCACAACTACCAACTCACTGCTAGGGTAGTGATTGTGGTCTGTATCATACCTACCTAAAAAGTTAAGAAACTTAACTATATAAAATTAACTTACCTAAAATTCATAACTACATGTAATACTTAATGAGATATACCTATGTTAAAGTATAATACCTATTTGGTCCGCGAACGTGAACGCCCCTTCCCCAGATAAACCCATATAGGTTTTTGTGGGACGGGTTTCATCATTGTATTGTGTTATTGTAAATTTCTTTTAGAGTCACAATCATAATTATAAAACAAGGTTACCTACGGGTTACCTATTTCAGTATACCTGCACATAGTACCTATTGCAAAATAGCCGTGTACCTGTACAATATAACGCAACAAATTTAAACATCTCTACATATAAAGAAAACGTAAGTAGTTACCTCATTGTATACCTAACTAAGAGCCTACCCAATCCAAACGAGTTGAGGACGGAATACAGAATGACAAAGAGTTAATAGATTCCAGCAAAACGAATACGAATGCTTAGCCACGTTAATTGCTGTTAGTTAGCCAGACTTTCTGTACTTTTACCTGCCACATCGTAATTGAAAAATGTTCATTAACTTCCAGTGATGTAAACTTATGGGGGGAAAAACTGAATGTAGACCGGCGACGTCGGATTGACTCTACATATTTTTGTCTTCCTTGTTTTATGAATATCTACTTATGTCTCTATAGGTCTATGTATTACGGGTAAGTCGAAACACGTACCTTTGGTAGTAGGTACAATTCTTTATGGAGTTCAATTGATAGAATGAATAAATGAAAATTATACTTTATTTAATGTTTATTCATGTTATGTTTTTTTACTAAACAATATAAGCTATAGTAAGCGGAGAATGATAATAAATGAATGAAATATAATTACCTACTTTATTTCAAATTATAACGGATAAACAAGATATTTTCTTTTAACCTATTTCGTCCCATTGTCGGGCAAAGGTCTCCCAAACAAGATATTATACACAATTATTTATAACGAGCGTTAACCTGCGACTTTGTCCGCACAAATTATATACCAGATTTTAAGTCAGATAATAAGCTATCAAACCAAAAAAGTTGCATCAAAATCGGTTCAGTAGTTTTTGCGTGATGCTCGTTCAAATAAACAAACACACAAACAAACAGACAGACAAAAAATCCAAAAATTGGTGATATGGAATCAGGGATACCTAAAAACCATATCGTAACTTTTTTTTTTGTTAATATCATCAATGTACAGACCAAATTTCTGTTACAGTTTTATAATAGTTTAGATGTACAACTTTCTCTATAGGACTAAAATCTAATAAGCGAAAAAAAAACATTCGGGTTGTAGGTTGTAGGTAGTAGACCCTGTACCTACCTAGGTACATGAAGAGCTGTAGAGTCTAGTTGAATTCGATTTATCGTTACAAAACTTATACGTTTGTATCATGACGTTATGCTTTATATCCACATCACAAATCGGTAAATCTTTATTAAGAGTTTTTGCTGCTATAATGCTGCTTATACAACGTGTTAATGAATAAACGCGAAACTAGAAACTAGTTTGTTTAGAATCGAGAACAGAATCGAATTATCTTGGTTTCAACATAGGTAGATAATTTTTATCAAAATATTTAATAATTTGTTTGTTATAATTTACTGAACCCAATGCCAACCCACGGCACCGTACGGACATACTCACCCTAGTTTACTACCAAAAGAAGATTATTAAAATGTATCCATGAGTACGTTAGCGCTTTCATTCATTGCTGAAACGATAACAAATCATTTTTGCCTCAAAACTTAAAATGCGAATAACTTTAAATTTTAAATATCAAAATAATGAAATTATTGTTTCAATATTTTTATTTATTTTTAATGTACACACAGCGACACATCAAGCTATACAAAACCAACATAAGATAACCGCGCGTAGGTCAAGTAACGTATAGCATAGCGCGGCCAGCTTATGTTGGTTTCGTATAGCTTGATGTGTCGCCGTGTGTACATACTTACCTTCATTTATTTGTCTTTAATAAAATTATATCAGCATTATTTTGTTATAAATCAGTTGCAGTGTATGAGGTTTTGCGCTTATTCAATGACACGTTGTATATACTTTACTTGTATTGCATAAGTAGGTAGCAGGTACAGGTACCGTATACGAAATTCACGACTACATAATGTTATCTTATTATCACACTCACAAACAAAATTAAACTTAACAACATTGTTTCAGAGCTTAATTTCATTTGCGCCCGCGATTCGAATTGTCCGAAGTGCGATTGCTCAATAGGTGTGAAATTGGCGATGAGCAGTCGATACTCGACATACGATTGAATAATGCGTTTGTTTCAAGCTTACGTCTCGATACATCCATTCAAATGAGATCTTTTGTTAACGTAGAGGTATGAAAACTCTTTGGATAGGTACCAAACATGAAAAAATATTTTTTTATGTTAAAAAAAATACGTTTTAATGCTTTTAAAAAAAATACGTTTACCCCCAGGCTCGCGCAACTCTCTAACAAAAAAACGTTATATGAAACGTGCACTGCCGCCATTAAATTTCTTTGATCGGTTGCACACCTTTCATACATTCTGGATCATCGGTCTCGACCAGTTTTTAGTATGGAATTAGAAGAAGTATTTGTCAAGAAGTGCTAAAGCTAAAAAACTGGACAATAGCTCATTGCATCTACAGGGTGAAATTGATATCATTAGCATCCTTTTAAACTAAGAGTCTGCCCATCAAACTAAACAACTTTCACTATGGGAGCAAACCGATCGGAGCAACCAAAAAAATCAGCTGTTCCATACTAAACTGCTATGCCTACGGGACACAAATGTATACAACAGCCGATTTTTTTTTGTGCTCCGATTGGTTTGCTCCCATAGTAAAAGTTGTTCAGTTTGATGGGTAGACTCTTAGTTTAAAAGGATGCTAATGATATCAATTTCACCCTGTATATAATGCGTGCAAACCAATAAAGTTTTTTTCTCTCTCTCTCTTTTGATATATTCGACAGATATTCAAATTTACAATCTAACGAACTATACAAATCAACGTTTGTCAACCTGAAATCCTCAATAAAACTCAATCCTCAGGTGTAATGTTTCAGAAAACGTCTACACTTTAAGAGGGAATAAAAATGACGATAAAACTAAATCCCAAAACTGAGGCGACGTGAAATAAATAATTTTCTTTCCGCCATCAATCGTATTAGTTAAACTATTTAAATTTACGATGCGTCAAAAAGTCCCAAAAGCCCTATCACATTACAGGGACTAGTTGCTATGGCAACCAAATTGTAACCCTTTAAAAAAAAATTTTTCTTTATTTAAGGACCTTTTTCTTTACAGAAGATGCCGCTCCATACGTCCACAATTTGATATCCTTAAGGGCCTATGTCGAAAAATAATTGAAGCGAAATGGGCGTGTGATAGCTTATATTACTACCTGATGCGAGAGAAAGAGATGGGGCGGCGCGCGAAACTGAAACGACGCAAGCGTAAAACACACTTTATTTAATTGTGATTGTACTATTTATGTAAGTTCAATTCTGCTCTTATCAAAATTTGTAAAATATCAATCTCTTTTTTTAAAATCAAGTCTCGTGTTTCTATTATTCACCGTTTAGCAGTTCCAAGCGTTTATAAATAAAAACGGAGGCTACTTTGGCTTGATTTTCTATCGAGAAAATGTGTCTTAATCGTGTATTGGCTCTAATGAAAACTTCAATTATATGTTCAATTTACACATATCCGCAATTCATACTCCTACTGTTAGTACTTCATGATATATGACGCTTTGAAGAATCCTATTTTTTTCACATATCCTCTTAATCAACACACGCTACTCTGATACATTTTATATAGTGCTCAGGCTGTATCCGAAGAGGGAGAAGCCAGAACACTATTACATATACCTATTTGACTTAAATTTCTAAGGATTTGTCTTCTAAGAGTATCATTCCGAGCACACTCCATCAACACGTGGTGCAAATCTTCGACCACGCCACAAACGTCACAGTTTAACCCTTTATAAATTCTTTATTGGGTGCTCAGATAGTTACATCGACTTATCTTTTTCTGTGTTTACAAAGGAAAAGTTATATTCGGTACCTTATGTCATACAGGGTATTAAGGTAAGTAGGAACAATTGCATTACTTTAAGGGATGATTGTGCTCATTATACTAAACAACATTCTCTAAGCTACTAATAGGAAAAATGAAAAAAAAATGGAATTTTCATACTAAATGCAATCAGCTGATCAAAGGTTTGAATGAAAAGTCGACATTTATTTACGCATTTATCTTTTGTTCCTTTGAGAATGTTGTTCAATATCATGTGTGTGTGTTGTTATTAGTATAATCAATCACCCTTTAATATAATGCTACTGTCTACCCTAACACCCTGTAAATGTTACAAGATCATAATTTATCCGTTTATCACTCTAATTCGTTGTACAAACATGAACAGTCAAAATCAAAAGTAAATTATAACGAAAGTAATAAAAATGGTTATCTGTTATATTAGTGCTATTTTTTTTTTTTTTTATCGGGCATAGGCCCACCACACATTCCCACCGCTGTAACTCCTGTAAGCCAGGATCAACAGCGGCGACCATTCACAACACTGGACAATGAAGTCCAGCGAGCCCGGGGGATGACTCTAATCTGCCTTGGAACCCGCAATGAATTAATCAAAGAAGATTTTATTAGTGCGATTATATTAGTGCTAGTAATGTTATTGCTATTAGCTTTAGGTAAAGTTCGTTCGTTTTCTATTTATACGTATTCTTACGTTACGTCTCTGTGAAACTTGTTCGAGAATAATTCAGTATCAATTTTTCTAAAAAATTTACAGAGTTTTGCTTTTATTTGTTTGTACTTGTAGGTACTCTTCTTTAGTTTGTTTGTTAGTCTTTTAGTTTTCTAGACAACATTTTTAAGGCTTTTGGAATGTATTATTGAGCACATTTTTAATGTTCATGAATGATATATCATACTAAAATAGCTATAATCTTCCACATTCTTTTATAAACACCCACACTCGTAGAAAGAATTAAAATAAAGTAACAATAATATTATTATGATAATAAAGGCAGTGGTCAGCTCAGCGGTGCGGCGCAGTGGCACGCGGTCGTAAAGTGTAAAGAGCAAAGTGAAAACGATCCGAGTTGTCATCGTACGCACTTTATGTGCGCCTCTGTGGCTTCAACATGCGCTTTATCACTTGCTCCCTTCTCTGAATCTACCAGAGGCTTACAAATACATAATTGTTTCACTTTTTAGGTTCAAATTATTCTAAATATCCCAAAAAAACAAGATCAACCAAATTTAATTAGTCCCCGTATCGCTTTTTGGAAATCAATGCTTCCCGTAATATTAAATGTAAGTTAGTACCTAATACAGCGGCCTCTGTGTCGGAATCACAACAGCATCAGATATGTAATCAGAGCGACAAGGAGCACCGCCCTTACCTCTAACACGATAAGCGTATGGAGTTACAAACAGGCCAAAAATCGGAGCCGAGCCGGTTCCAGCCCGGGACACCCATAAACTACGACACATAACTGCTGTGAACGCGACGAAATCAATTCCCAGTTCCGATTCTGAGAACTGGCACAGTTTCTCGAGTGTCACATCACTACCGACGCACCGCTAAATAAATTCTAATCGTTCCCGCGCAGCCAGCCGGCCCGCATGCCAATCTAGCCCCTAACGACCACGCTCTAGACCAACTTTTGTACGCCTCCAAATGAGCATTAAAATATAAAGAAGAGCCACCTGTCCCCGAGAAAAACTTTATAGCCTCCATAAAATTTAAACCTCAAAAAACAAAAAAAGTATGGACTTATTTTTTTCTTTTACGGCCGAGGCCCATTTTAGATCGTGTTTACCTAAGCTGTCAACTTACAGAATGGCGATTTTGACTGGTCGAGTCCGGTGAATTAATTGTGGACTTTTGGAGAGATATCGTCTGATGTACGATAAGACGCGACGGACGGGTGCCTACCGTCCGTGGGAGCAATTTGCTTAAATACTGACAGCTTCGCTCGCGGAATTAGAGGGCCGTTTAACATGCTTAATTGTTATGGCATCCAGTTTTGTACCTGTTCTAAAATAAAGACCGATATTTATGTAAACGAGTATAGATATTGTTACAAATGACTAGAGTATTAAGATAACGTACCGTGCGAGCTGACCGCGGCTGAGTAGGGGCTGTGCATTTGCTGATGGTAGTAGCGGGCGCGGCTGTGGTGTCCGCCCTCCAGCGGCGAGTGGAAGAAGCCATCGCCGTTCGCGTCGGAGTTGACGTCGCCGGCGGCCGGGCTGCCATTGACGCGGCTCTCGTACCACCGCTGCTGCAGCGTGCCCGCTCCCGCGCCGCCGCCCTCTCCGCTCATGTCCATGTCCGCTCTGGCCTCACACACCATGCATCGCTTTTATACACACGCACTGTAAGTTCACTCCCCTATCCGCATTTCAACAGTCAGTCTCGGTAATAGCTCGATCACTGGAGTAGTATCGAGCTCAGTCTCATCGTTGTGAAGCGGGCCTACTTCACGCGGTTCCGTTTTTCCTTGACGACAAGCTCATGCTCGTATCTGAAAATAATACGAAATCACTTTTTATTTTTATCCAACGTAACAGTTGAGAAACATCAAAGTAAAAAATAAACCGAAGCGCCGTTGTTTTGTCAAAAAAAGAGACAATCAATTAAGATAATAGTTGTGCGCTATCGACAGTCATCTGATATCGATACGCTCCCAATTTGATTAACTGATATCGCGCGAACAACACTCGATACCGCGGCGATAAGCGATAACGCGCATTAAGCGCTGTTAGCCAACCGAACCGTGATTTTTATTGCTACTAAACTCACTGAAGATATCTGAACTTTGTATCTGTCGTAGACACGTAATACGGCACATCATGAAATGGCCGGGCGGCCGCGCCGGGGCTGTCGTATGATCTATTGCCAGGTTATCTACTTAATATCTTACACACGCCTTATTAAATTTATATGAACTCGCTATTATAGTAACAAAATGTGAGCAACAATGATGTACGGTGGCAAAGTAACGCCTCGCGAACAAGAATTACCCATTTGTTCAAGTATCAGAACGGTGAACATGCTCCAAGAATTCTCTGTAGTTGATAAATTATGTATTCTGGCATAGATCTATATGTTACAAGATACTCTATTTACACGGAAAATAGACAACACTTTTATATTATAATTGTGATACTACGAACACAATTTTTGGTTCGGATTGATATTATAAAATTATAATGTATACTGTGGTAGAGATGGGAAATGGGCAAGATAATGATGACCGCGGTAGAGAACCTTTATGTACCTACTTAGAACATTTACCTATGATGAAATTAGTCCGCTGGTAGTGGCTAGTTAAAAAAAATAATTTAAATAGTGTAGGCGTACGAATTTGGCGTATGAGTTAAAAGCGGTTTCAATTTTTTTTAATCTAAATTGAATTTTAAAAATAGGAAAAAATGAGTAACCAAGGTCTAAATTTACAGATTTAGGTAGTACGGAGATCATAAAATATGAGATGTTAATACTGATTACCTATCTCAAGTGTGATACTTATTGAGTAAAAGATAGATATAGGAATAGATGGGAACTACCAAAATGCATTTATAAAATAACTGCATGCATATACCTAGCTAACAATAACATTAAGATTTTATAAAATTCGAATTATTACAATTTATTAAAAATTGCTCGCCGACTCTAATAATCCATGTATAATCTATAGGTAATAATAAAATAGTTTCGTGACTGACTGAATAACAGACAACACATAGCCTAAACGACTGAAGATACTTATAAAATAGTTCCGTGACTGACTGACTAACAGACAACACATAGCCTAAACGGCTGAAGATACTTATAAAATAGTTCCGTGATTGACTGAATAACAGACAAAACATAGCCTAAACGGCTGAAGATACTTATAAAATAGTTCCGTGATTGACTGACTAACAGACAACACATAGCCTAAACGGCTGAAGATACTTATAAAATAGTTCCGTGACTGACTGACTAACAGACAACACATAGCCTAAACGGCTGAAGATACTTATAAAATAGTTCCGTGATTGACTGACTAACAGACAACACATAGCCTAAACGGCTGAAGATACTTATAAAATAGTTCCGTGATTGACTGACTGACAGATAATGTACAGCCTACACGGCTGAAGATACTTGTAAAATAGTTCCGTGATTGACTGACTGATAGATAATGCAAAGCCTACACGGCTGAAGATAATTATAAAACAGTTCTGTGACTGACTGACTGACGGACAACGCATAGCCTAAACGGCTGATGATACTTATAAAATAGTTCCGTGACTGACTAACTGACAGACAACGCATAGCCTAAACGGCTGAAGATACTTATAAAACAGTTCTGTGACTGACTGACTGACAGACAACGCATAGCCTAAACGGCTGAAGATACTTTTAAAATAGTTCCGTGACTGACTGACTGACAGACAACGCATAGCCTAAACGGCTGAAGATACTTTTAAAATAGTTCCGTGACTGACTGACTGACAGACAACGCATAGCCTGTTTTATAAGTATCTTCAGCCGTTTAGGCTGAAGATACTTATAAAACAGTTCCGTGACTGACTGACTGACAGACAACGCATAGCCTAAACGGCTGAAGATACTTATAAAATAGTTCCGTGACTGACTGACTGACAGACAATGCATAGCCTAAACGGCTGAAGATACTTATAAAACAGTACCGTGACTGACAGACAACGCATAGCCTAAACGGCTGAAGATACTTATAAAACAGTTCCGTGACTGACTGAAAGACAACACGTAGCCTAAACATGATGAAATTTGGAATATATATTCTACTGAGGATGTAGGGGTGCACTAAGAAAGGATTTATGAAAATCAACCCTTGTTAAAGTTTTTCGAAATTCACGCGGATGAAGTCACGGGCAAAAGCTAGTCAAACATAATAAGTATTTATCAAATTTTAACGTTGGTGGTACACCAGAAAATGAATCGTAAAGTGAACTTTTCTGTTATCTCTATTAGAAATGATATCGAGAACTCATTCGTTATAATTAAGATATGATATGTCAACATTTAATCCGTGATAACTATCTATTACATACAAAATTAGCCTTCGATTAATTTAATTTCTGAAATTATTTTATCAAATTAAAATTATTTTTATTACCTACTCAAATTAAAATGTTTTTTTTTAGGTAATACTGACAAGTTACTAGTTTTAGTGCCTATTGTAATCAATTTTGTTTCTATTCGGGACGTCGTGGTTATGGTTTATACAGGGTGTTAGGGACAGCCTTCCGCACATGGAAACGGTGAACTCAGACCCTATGGAGCCTACCTTAGGAAACGCGAAAAAATAAATTACTGGTTCATACAAAATTGCTGTACCTGCCTTCGTGTTAGCACGAAAGCAATGTTTCCTAACTGCATGTTTAAAAATAGTTGGCGTTTGTAGTTAAGTTACTGAGTACCCCAAAAGAGATCAAGGTCGTTAGTTTAGTCGTGCGTTTGAATTTTCAAGTACTTAAAATAACATATATCGAACCTTGTGACTTCGCACGTAAGTAGAGATATTCTTGCGGCAGAAGATAAGAAATGTCCTATTTAGTTGCGTCAATTCGTATTGAATGACGTAGATTTTACTCATTCATCAAAGTATTGAAAGATATTCACGGATTCTCTGCGTCATAATCAGGTCACAATTACCTTTAGACATTTGAATTATCTTATACTGATTATAGGTGATTTTATATTGATTATAATTACTCATATTGATCCTACAGAGATTTTATTTCTCAAGTAACTTTTTTTAAACATACCTAAGTATATCCTATAGGTTCGATCGTTATCATCAGACAAGTCTAGAGTAGATTTGAAGTCTCGAATAGTTCAACCATTTATTATTAGTTATTTGTAATAATTTTGTCTATACCATTTAAATGAAAATTCTATATATATCTGAAATATTATTCAGTACTATATACAGGGTGAAATTGAAATCATTGGCATCCTTTTAAACTAAGAGTCTACCCATCAAACTGAACAACTTTTACTATTCGAGCAGATCGATCGGAGCAAAAAAAAATCTGCTGTTGCATACATACATTTATGTCGAGTAGGCATAACAGTTTAGTATGGAACGGCAGATTTCTTTTTTGCTCCGATCAGGATTTTTTTTGCTCAGAACCTCAAACCTCTTCATGTCCGGTAAAAGTGCCACGGTTTTAGAGATTTTAGGACTATTAATTTTTTCTGGAATTTAGGACCTTTGTCACTCTCTTGACCGTCATTGCCACAAAAGAAAAGATTTTTTTCAATCGGATTTTTGCATAATATTCTCTAAAAGTGGTGCTATCAGACATGTATGGGAAAGTTAGTGTAGCTAGGGTTATTCTATTAAAAAAAGAATCTTAAAGTGAACATTAAATTTTTCCTGGAATTTTCACCCAAGTTCGAGCATGTGTGGTCTGAAAAAAAAATATGTCACCATATTTTTTTGGGAAATCAGTGTGGGAAACTTTATCTAAAATTGCCTATTTAATGCAGATTTAAAAATGGTATAATACGTGCTAATTTTATTAGAACTAGAGATATTTCTATTGAAGTGAGCTATTTCTGCTAAAACGAAATTTCATTTAAAATCAGTTCAATACCTGATTCTGTTGAATATAGCATAGCATGCACGAAACACTGAATTTTTAACATCCAACGCAAAAAATATGATGTTAAAAGTTTGACATGTTTTTCTACGAGTGCGTCTGTGTTTGTCTACGTATATTTACTCCAGTAAAGCCTCTCAAAAGAAAAGAGGATTTTAGCTTTACTTTTCAAAACTTTTCCCGAATTAATCCTTTTTCTTAACACATAAAAATTAATTTCACTAAAAAACAAACATTTGTGTTCTAAAAATAAAAACTTACAAAAAAATACATTACTATTAAAATGCTGTTTGTTGGTAAGCGCATCACTTCAGAAAGGCTGTACCGAATTGTCAAATTTTTATTTTTACTTTCGTAATTGTCCGAATAAGGTTTCTAGGGAAAGAAAAATTGGAAAAGAAAAATGAAAAAGAAAATCCAGAAAATGGAAAATAGGGGAAAAACTGAAAAATAATTTTGCTACTGCGTGCGCAAATGTCGTTTGACAGCTGATTGGACAGGATAACACGTATGTCGAGTCATCTAGTATTCAAAATAAAAATATATTTACGAACTACCATATTTTTACAGTATATCTTTTTTTTATCAATCCGCTTTTATAAATGAAAAAGGTTTATTACTCGTAATAAATCAAGTACCTAGCTTTTTATTTTATAAAACTTTTAAGCTTTTTTAGAAGTTTGATGAAATGTACCAAAGCATTACATAACTCTGGATAAAAATCTAAAGTAGAGATTAAAAAAGATTTACCTACAAAATCAATCAGTACAAATCTTACCAATAATACTGGCCGATAAGATGAAATCTCCACCAATGAATATAGATTATAAACAATGAGGTATTAAAACTAACGCCTGGTGATCTAAGATCACAACCGTCGCTGCCGCTATCAGAGAATCGACTGAAAAAGGATTTGTAGATAACAATATAAAAATCACGAATTTATCGCAATTTGCTTTTTATTTGTTGTCATTTCCTAATAAATATCATGTGATAAGGACAGATAAAGCGAAATCACCAATTACTTTAAAGAGAGACAATTCGTCGAAATATTGAATCAAGGATTTAGGTAGTTTTCGTGAATATACAAAACTACATGTTTTATTATTAAAAAATTATTCGTACTCATACTTTTATTTTTAAATTGTATATTTACAGACAAATAAAGGTACATAAGTAGGTACATTAAAAATAAATAAAAATATTGAGAAAATAAAAAAAATATGGTGCAGGTTTGGACAAAATTATTAAAAAATTATATGAAGGAAGATTTTATCAATTTTCTCTAAAATGTATATTAAATGTTAATAATTCACTAACATTATTTTTTTCAAATAGGTACAGTCAGCAGCTTGTATAGCAGAAGTTGTATAAACCTTTTTCTATGTCGTAGTACTTAAAAGTGTATATAACTTATTGCTGCTGACTGTACTTACTTTAGGTACCTACCTACTAGGTATTCAATTTAAAAATACATTATGAATTCTTCACAATAAGCTCTTAAGTTAAGCATCGCTTATTAAGTTTATTTGCTTTGGAAGGCACACAAACAGGTCCACAATTGATCCATGATACGGACCGGAGTGATCGATGCGCTTGCGCATGGTAGAGGTGGTCCGGCGCAGGCTTCGGTGATGGCATCGGTACGAGTAGGTGTACAGTAGTCGAGTCACATACTTATTCGTAGATTCATTATGTGTATCTAGTATAATGCAGAGATTAATGTACAACCCAAATTAGTCGTTCTACTAGTTGCGTAATAAATTAAATTAATTAATTATGCTGCAATTACATAAAATATACACACTAATATTAGTCAAATTATTTCAACTACCACAATAAAAAAAAAACTCTAATTGACTGCAGTTTTAATTGTATATTCTAGTCATTTTATTATCTACCTTACTATAGTATAGTAAATATTAATATTACCACATTTATTTGTTCCCCAAAAGTAAAATATGTAGTCGAAATAGTTATTATAGACTAAGTTTAACCCGCGACTTCTTCGACGTGGGATTTTATGCCTATGTCTATTTTCAAGATATCTGTTTGATGCAACGATGCAAGCTCAATCTACTCGTCTAATCTCATCAAGATCGGTTCAGCAGTTTAGCCGTGTAAAGGTAACACAGCAGAGACTTGCATTTAATAATATTACCCTAGATATTGGAGGGGATAAATAGATTAGAGGAGAAGCCGTGGTCGTCCAGTGGCGAGTAACGTTGCCTGCCGTGCAGGAGGCGATGGTTCGATCCCCGTCCAGGCCGACTCGTACCAATGAGTTTTTCGGAATTTATGTACGATTTGTAACACCACTGGCTTTTTCGGTGAAGGAAAACATCGTGAGGAAACCTGCATGCTTCAATTTCGAGGCATGTATTGTACCTACTGTCCATTACAAGTGGCGACGGTCTCACTCCCCGTCACACTGGACAGAGTTTCGGTACTACTAGTGAAACGTGGATGTTCTGAGAATTCAAAATATCTCTGACTACCCCCTCGGGGAATATAGTCGTGAGCATATGCTATATGCTATGCTAAATAGATTCAAAAAACTAAAACTAACTGATATTCTTCAATTGGCCATTTTTCTGCTACCCTATTCACTGACATCTATAAAAAACGAGCGTTAACCCGCGACTTCGTCCGCACAAATTATATACCAGATTTTAAGTCAGATCATAAGCTATCAAACAAAAAAAGTTTCATCAAAATCGGTTCAGTAGTTTTTGCGTGATACTCGTTCAAACAAACAAACAAACACCCAAACAAACACACAAACAAACAGACAGACAAAAAATCCAAAAATTGGTGAAATGGAATCAGGGACACCTAAAAACCATATCGTAACTTTTTTTTTGTTAATATCTTCAATGTACAGACAAACTTCCTGTTACAGTTTTATAATAGTATATAGACAGGAGTATAGTTACTATTTTATGGATCTGTAGAATAAATCTTTAATACGTTGAATTATAGTTATACTATATTTAAACATAGCTCCTATCGATCACATACAAGAATAACTATCAGTAGGATCACGATCTAGTGACAACATGCGCAGTAGCACATCTCACTCTATAAATCATCGTTGATTGCCTATAGTACGGTGCCAATGATAAGCATTGTAGTTTTACACCCACACTTATTTGTATGTTAGTTTATTTATAACGTAACTTTATGGCATAGGCCAAATAGGTCTAACTAAATTCTCTGAAACTATTTTAAGGGGATTATCAGACCATCAAACTGAACAACTTATTGTATGAGGCAATGTCAATTGAGAAAAAAAAATTGTTCTATTATCTGTAAACTTACTCGACTCGAATGTATAGGACAATTGTTTTTTTTTTCGCTATTTGGATTTAGGTCCCAAAGAAAGCTCTAACTTAATGTATGAGACGCATTTAATTTTACAACCTATATTGTTATTTTAATTTAATCAAAGTATACCCGAGTCATGGATGTTTGTATCTATATATGTATTCTATATCGTTGTCTAGTCATCATAATAATTTAAATGTGACTAGATAATTTGTGTGACAATGTCCGAGATATGCATATTTACATACCGGTGATTTTTTTACCGATTTTACCGACACATTCAGGGGAGGTTCAGACCATCAAACTGAACAAATTTTACTGTGGAAGCAAACATGAAATCGTAAAAAGAAATCTGCTGTTCCATACAAAACTGCAACGCATACTCGACTCAAATGTATGAGACAGCAGACTTTAATTAACGAATTCAAGTTTGCTGCCATAGTTAAAGTTGTTCAGTTTGATGGTCTGAGCCGACCCCTGAATGCTTCGGAAAGGTTAAAAAAACCATCCGCTATAATTAAATTATGTTTATTAAAGTTATGTGACAGAAAAGATATTTTTAGGTAAGTCACCTTCAGGTCATTTACCTGCGAGGTGTTTACTTATTATAATACCTAGGTATTTAGATCAATCTAGACCAATACCCTCAAGATAAGCATTAGTATAACATTGTTATAACATAATGCAGAGTCTTATTTAGTCATCTTAGAAGATTTTTACTGAATGGAAAAACATATCATATAAAATATCTGAGGCTGATCTTTGTTCAATATCTATCACTGTATTTTTCAAATATAATGATGCGTAGCTACCTTGGTAGAGGCCTGTCTACAGCTAAACAAATACAAGCTGATGATGATGATGATTACGATGATCAATAATTAAATAACATTATATTTTAAAAAAAAAGAAGTTGTTTAGAAACAAATTCTTCGACTTATTTATTTTAAACTTATCAAATCATCCCTAATATCTAAACTTTTATTCTAATTATAATTTAATTTACATTTACATAAGAGTGTCACCGTAAGCGAAGTATCTCTTACTCCATCCATACATATTATACCAACATCGAAATAACATAAAAAGCTGTGTCATACAAATAGTATAGAGTAGGTACCTACCTACCTACTGACTCGACTCCAATGTATGGAATAGCATTTTTATTTTTATATCATTTCGATGTTCCATAGTGAAAGTTGATGTTGGATTTTGGTTGTTATTGTTGGTTGAGTTTGATTTGATGGTCTGTGTTTTGTAAACTGTATATTTATGAAAGTGTCAAAACTACAATAATAAATTCAAAAAACATTCATACCAAGCTTATATTAAACGAGCGTTAACCCGCGACTTCGTCCGCACAAATTATTTACCAGATTTTAAGTCAGATCATAAGCTATCAAACGAAAAAAGTTTCATCAAAATCGGTTCAGTAGTTTTTGCGTGATACTCGTTCAAACAAACAAACACCCAAACAAACACACAAACAAACAGACAGACAAAAAATGAAAAAATTGGTGAAATGGAATCAGGGACACCTAAAACCATATCGTAACTTTTTTTTTGTTAATATCTTCAATGTACATACAAACTTCCTGTAACAGTTTTATAATAGTATAGACAAAATTATTTTCATCTTGTTAACAAAACACGTGATATTACACTCTGTTGGTTATCTTTAGATTAGGCTAACTTCCAATTAAGATAATTGATTCAGGACCTCCCGGCCATCGATATCTGAGGCAGAGTTTAAAAAAGAAAAAAATCTTGTTCAACACTATCTTGGATCTTTATCAACTTTTGAGGCTAAAATAGCCAACGGTAACTATAGAAGAAATGTTAAGTTAAGACATAATTATATTAATCATTCAGTATCGCACTATACTTAGCCGTTGTTTATTCATTTATATTATACCTCATACGAAATATGAGATTAATTTATAAGCTCGGTTAAATTTTCTTTTATTGTAGGTACACGGAGAAAAAAGCATTGGTAACAATATCAACATGATTGTCTTGGTTAACTTATATGTCGGAGTCACGTTGCAGGTTCTGACTCGAGCACACGTCTCGCGTGGATTTCGCGCGTCGCGTTTTTGCCTGCCACGAGGCTCCGCAATCCTCAATCTCTTCTTGTTCTTGACCAAAAACAATCCCTGAGATTGGGATAGATTATCCCATAAACACTTGACACTGGCGGAAATGCAGTGCTAACGCACAAGCAAGAGTCCATTAATTAAAAATAAAAAAATAAAGTTATATGTCAAGATTGACAGTCGAAGCTACAAAAACGTAGAAAAAAATTGTAACCAGTATTGGCGTCTAAACCCTATCCATATACACGCACACAGACATAATTAGTATGGCGCATCACGCACACCAACCTAAGAAAGTTGGCCCCTTTTGTTTTATACGGTAGAAGCATGAGCCTCTTTCTAGATATATACTTTTTTTAAGAACTTTTAGTTACATCTAGGCATCATCTAGTCTAGCACAATTATTAAGCTACTAAAATTGCTTCATGACATTGTGTCTTTCTTATAATATTATTACTGTGACCGTCGTTATGTAATTACATGTGATTTATTACAAAAATGTGTGTAGTATGTAATGCAAAAAAATTGTTATGTGCTTTATTAAATAAAATAAAATAAATTAAAATAACAAAATCTCTAGTAAAGTCTACCAAATTAAATAGATATCAGAAATACCTACCTACTGTAAAAAAGAGACTGAGAGTATTTTACTGTAATTTTCATGAAGATTAAATTTATTTTTCAAAACTTCAAAATTATTTTTCCCTTTACTTATCTCTTGACTTATTAAAAAATGAGCAATAAACAATTATCAGACTAACAACTAAAATCATGTTATTAAAATCTATTAACCGACTGTGGAGCAGCTATTAGTAAATTGTGGGAATTTTCTTCCAGTATTTATTTTCTACATAATACAACACTTACTATGCAATTCGGTACAAAATTATAGTTTCGGATCATATTTCTGGTTCGTGGGATTGGTTTCGTTCGAAGATAAAATAGTGATTAGATACAAGAGACTATAAAAATGATAATTAGATATTCCAAATCAGTTAAAATTTTCAAATCTTAAACCTAAATGGCCTAAGTTGGTACATAATAATTGCCAGTGCTGAAGTCAATAATATCACTGTTAAAAATTATTACAAATTTCTAAAAATTAATAAAATCGTTTTTGGTACTGTCCTTTAAGATTGCAAGTACGCACTAATTATAAAAGTTAAAAATTTGAACCAGCCAATTAACATTTTCCTTATTGATAAAAATGAGTGTAAGTTTGTATACCGCGATTAAAACATAAATAGAAACCCGAGAGCCTAAAACCCAAAATAAAAACTGAAATGTCAAAACAAAGCAGATTACAGTAAAACCTTCTAAAACTACACTCAGCCACTTTATACATTTCTTTGTGACCATTTCAAAGTTAATCTTTGACAGGAGATACAATACAAGGGTTGGCAATTGTTTTTTATTTACGTATTTATTTTCATTATTGTTTAATACTAACTACCAATCTTTTTTACTACAATTAGTAAAATATTCTATTTTTTTTTAAATGGCTGCCATCTTGGTTGTGATGTTTTAGCCAATGTCTAGTTTATTTGGCAAGAGTGCTTGACTTTGTACGCTAGTATCTGTATTTAGGTGACTTCAAGGATGGTTATTCTAAAACTATCTTGAGCCACCACTGGAGCTTCTTTGTAGGCCCGGGAGGGGGCAACCAACAATCGACGAGCGACACGTGACTACCCAATAGCAGACCAACAACGCGACTCTTACTAATACAACCAAACCAACTACCCGTTTTACCATTTCGCATTAAATTAGAATAACAAATATTACCAAATTCTGTCTAAATTCAAACAAAAAATAATCATAAATATTGTAATCCTTTTACTTCACTTTATATTGTTGTCATAAGTATTGATTTATTATTTATCTGAACATGCTGCTTTAATAGGTGTTAATTCATTATTATTTCTAAATGCTTTGGTGCTCAGAATGTATAATGCATTGAGGAACAACCCTAGAAGGTGTTATTTTAGTTTATTTCCACGACGTGAACCCGATAGGCTTAGATTGATGCCTTTTAAAATGAACACCAGATTGAATAATTTATTGAGACTCTGATTTATTTTCTTTTTTATTGAAAAACGTTTAATCGAACGTTGATTGGTACTTATCTACCGTTTAATAATTCATTATCAGAACTATTTGTAGATCTTATTCTAGGTAACGTAGATAAATATGTAGGTAAAAGTTAATAGTTTTTACATTAAGGTGGTTTCAGTCCATACAAACGTTTGACGCACAATACGGGTAGACGGAATTAATAAAAGTAATATTTTATATATGGAAAAATAGTTTAGAAAATCTAGTTGCCGCGTAACAAATAACATTTGCAATTTATAATATAATTACGAAGACATAAAGATTTTAAAATTTTGTATGAAAAATTTTATATCTTCGTAATTATTTTATAAATTGCAAATGTTATTTGTTACGCGGCATCTAGATTTTCCAAACTATTTTTTCATATATACAAAGTTACTTATATTAATACCGTCTACGCGTATTGTTCGTCAAAGTTTTGTATAAAATTGACCCCTCTGCTACCACCTTAAATTGAAATCTATAGCCATTGCAGTACGATAAAAGTTACTTTTTGTTCAGTTAATATTCATTTTAAAGTTTCAATGAAATAAAATTTAATGTTGTGTTTGTAAGCCACTTAAATAACTTTTAGAAACAATTTAGAAACAAATTTACTTATGTTCTGAATATTTTATACTCAGATCTGATGAAATGAATTTCTATCTTTAGAATACAAATTCCAGGAGCCGTTAAATTAGCATTTGAGGACATTCCTATTAATTCAAAATTTAAATATTATATAATTTGAACAGGATATTAAAAATATTCTATGTACCTACCTATATGTAAATCCGGCGGAAACGTCTACATAGCCAACACACACATAAGCAAGCTTATCGACGGCTAATCGGCGTTTGCGCATCTCGAGCCGCATTCAAATTTCGAACGCGAACTGTCATGGCGGCCAATCGAACTGGCCGAAAAACAGCCGATTTGAAAACAAAGTGACATTGACATTGGATTGCGTCTACAGCACCAAATGTATGGATGTATTGGTTGTACCTATATCAGAGTGCCTGTATAAGTAAGTAGGTACATAACATGCCATACTTGCAATACTGGGTAAAGAATAGCAAGCTTGTTATGAGACAAGGTTTGAATACACATTGAGATGAACCGAATCAAGGTATATTTCTAGCATTTTCCAATCTAAGTAGGTACCTACATGCGCATCGAATATTGTGCTTATGTACGTAACTTAATTATATTTATATTAGTTAAGACGCCTTCTGTATGTGGTTTGATTGTAGAATTGGGTAGATCGTGATCTGCCTGGACGTTTCATGATACGCCGCCATTACATGATTTGGCTGATTTTTTCATGTTGTGCCTAATAGAAAGTCGGGCGGATCGATGAGAGTAACGTATCTGTGGATATTCACAGCTAACCACTTCACCACATCATGATCTGGCTAGGCATATGATAGAACACGATATTCCCAATTCTACGATTTATATGTCGTTTTACGACATATAGGTCTTTAGAGCTGTCAGAAAAAGTTTTACTCATAGTCAAGCTAAAGAAGCTAAATCGTCGGCCATAGACAAACTATACAAGATGGTAATTTTCGTTTCAATCCTAAATCTCGAATTGTCTCTGCTTACCCCTGTATTACTTAGGCGTGAGCATGTGTTTGTATCTTGAATATTGTCTATAATAAGCATGTACTGATTTTGAATAATGGAATACGATGCAGAAGGTGAAATCTCATCATGATTTGAAAAAAAAACACACTCGTTGATGTCTTTTGTATGAAAAATCACATTAATTTATTTGAGCTACGCTGCGTCAGATCTTTTATTAAGAAATGTACATTATTTTGTTTATAATTCAGGTAACTTTATAAGACAAGATCAAAATAATAATTACGTATATAAAATATAGGCTATTTATTAAGTACCTACTAAGAGACGATATTTTTTTTAATACCTCTACCATGTTATCTCTGATTTTAAATTTGATCAAGATATGCCTGTAGGTATAGCTAAATTTTTTGATACTGTATTGCTTTTACTAACTAACAAAAAAAGAGGAAAATTAAAGATTGTATGTGTGTCGGAGATCCAAATAAATAATTTTTCTTTCTTTCTTTCTTTAATAATTTGAATATCCGTCATGCCTGACAAAAATATAAATATAATAATATAATTAGTTTTATAATTATTATTCTTGCTTGCTTGGGATCATTACAATGTATGTGCCTGTGAGCGTTATTTATTTATTTTTATTTAAAATTCAATATGCCTGTGTAAGTAGGTAGGTATGTAAGTTTAATATCATAGTTTTCCACCGAATTTGAGCTACGCTCATTAGGATTATGATGATGTTATTTTATCTAGGTATATAGGTAGCTATTCTATATCGTTATCTAGTCATCATAGTACAAGTCCCGGTACTTTAAATGTGACTAGATAATTTGTGTGACAATGTCCAAGATATTTATATTTATTTATTTTTATATAAGGTCTAACAAAATTAGGTGAAACTATTTTAAGGGGATGATCAGACCATCAAATTGAACAACTTTCTCTATGAGACCAATATGGAAACCACGAAAAAAAAATCAGCTGCTCCATACAAACGTACTCGACCTAAATGTATGGGACAGCAAATTTTTATTCGCGATTTCGATATTGGTCCCATAGAGAAAGTTGTTCAGTTTGATGGTCTGATCATCCCCTTAAAATAGTTTCACCTAAATTTGTTACACCTTATATATCAATAGTTTAATTATAAACATTATAATTTTGCAAGAGATGAAAAAATATGACAAAAAATGAAACTGGTTAGTGTAGCAACAAAGAAACAAGACAATATTTTATATATTATTGTTGTGTGAAACCCTGTGTGTTCAAATAAATAAAAAGAAAAAATAAAATCAGTCCACAGAGCACGCGTCCACAGTTTTCTTCCGTCGGATGTAGAGTCGTATAATCTATCGTATGTTTGTCTTACAAAATCACAACTTTTTGTAATAATTATATTTTATTATTATAGGTTAACATATTTTCTGTATAATTCATGAATTTTCATTGTCATTTTTTTTATTTTTAACTACAAACTCAACGATTGTTTGCCATGGTGTGTAAATATGTAGAGTCGCTCTATCAAAAGATATTAATGCTGTTTTATCGCTATATCTTTTATTATATATTTTCAATGAATTTATTGCTTTTATTATTGAAGACATTATGCTTTAGTTCTTATTGATAAAAGATGCAAAATGTTAAAATGAATCCTATTAGAAAACGAAAGTCGTCATTGATTCGTTATCACTAAAGATAATAATTAAAAGATAACATCTAAATACCTCAACTGTCCTTATCAGATGCTTATCACTCAAATGTCGATCACTATCACTAATCACTGAATCGAGACAAAAACACACTGAAATCATGAGCTCCATTCCGTTCGCAGGTTCATTTTCTTATCCAATTCTAAATAAAATCGTATAAATCACAGATCACAATTGGTTAAGTCGTTAGTAATTCACGGTTATAGTTAAGCCGTTGGTTTGTTAACAAAAACAGTTCATTTTAGATGCGCTTGCGCGGCAAAGCGCAGTTAAACCGCAGCACGTGATGTGGCGCCGATGGGACGCGACCCGACACTAAACCAGTCGTGTGACTTTTTGTTGTGAACGCGCGCATTCGGAAACCCTCGGGCGTCCTCGGCACCGGCTTCACACACTCGGTTATTTCCTCGCGCTGATTGGTCGGATGCCACAGCGGGCGGTGGGAGTGGGCGGGATTTGGAGCTATGATGGGAGTGTTCTCTCTTCAAATTTTCTTTTTCTCTTTTTGGGCGTGCGAGTGCGGTGGTGTGCGTCACCGTCAGTCGCTCGCCGCGCTTGATGGATGCCGGGACGTTAGATGCTCTTGCGTTTTGTTGGATGCCGGATGCTTGCCGACGGTTCTGGTATAATCGTTAGATGCTGTTTAATTGTTTTGTATGGATTATAGGGTGTAGCTCGACAATTTAATTAAAGATAGATTGGTTTATGTACTTCTGCTTTCAAAGCATGTTACGCATTTAAGATTTAGTTTATTTACCTGATCAATTGATTTTTATTATTGTATCAATAAATAAAAATATATATTAACATAAGCACTATATACATAACCATTAACCTAAAGAAAAAACAAAAAAGAAACAAAACTTATACTACTTACAAAAAAAAAAGATCAATTTAAGTTTCTTCTTCTTTATTATTATTAACTTAATCATTTTATTCTGGTTTTAATTTAGGTCTAACAAACTACATTTTATTCTGTTGTTGTTAATCACTTCAATACAAAAACATACTTAAAGTAATCAGTAGGTAAGTAAACAATTCAAAATTAAAAAGTTTTTCACATACCTAGATAGCTTAGGGCCTAGGAAATGACCTTTAGGTCAAGGGTGACAGCTACAATAGATCTTGGTGATTGACCAAGCCTTAGCAAACAAATAATTGAAACCTTTTCGACGTCATTTTTCTGACTCTAGGTACCACCGCGTCGCGTCGGGAAGTGTTATGTTGTAGAGAAGATGCGGCCAGAAACTTTACAACAACACATCTTTAAAAAAAAAACAATTATACAGAGTAGCTATAAATACAAGATAAATACAAGTCGGTACATTAGTACCAGGTTTATAAGTGTCACCGATGTACCTGCGCAGTTGACAAATTTTAAAAGCGCGCGAAATTATATTGACCAATAAGGATATGACACCTTGCCGCTATTGGCTTAATGCTTTCGCGCCCTTTTCGGTGCCGAAGCATCCATAAGTCTGCTATTCGAGTTGGAGCGAGATAGAGAATACCCGATTTTGCACTGCTCTGCGCAAACGAAGATTGACGAGCCGAATTATTTTCCTGGTCGTACTGTACTTACATTACTTAACATTGTCAAGACCAAGAGTTTTGGTCTTTCTTATAATCATTAAGTGTAGATTAGGTGAACATTTCTTAATTCAAGTAAACATAATATACTAAATCTTCCAAACTTTGTTCGCAACTAAGCCTGGCACATAGCTATAGTAGGTAGTCTAAGACACCCCGTACCGCGCACCCCGCCGGTGATTTATCCCCCGTACCACGCGCTATAAATCTGTCGCTACACTATCTGAGCTGGCTCGCGTTAACGGCTAATGACATAACACTATGTCGGATAAATTGTGTTTTGAACATTTTCAGTAGGTGCACTGTTGTACTGTTTAGTTGTAGTACCTACCCCGGAATTTTATTTATTTATTTATTTGCATTCATGTACGATGCAGCGTAGTTCTTATCAGGTAGTAGCAAAAGTGGGTACATGAGCCCTGCAAGGGCACGGCAACAATTAATTAATCTAATTACAATTTGATACTACGTATTTCATATATTATATTAAACGAATTTTTAAATATTTATACAAAATTACCTAATTTATGCAAAATTTATACAGTGTTATTAATTACACAATTTCAATTGAAAATTACACTTTTAATATAATTAATTTAATTCATCTAATGTAAATGCAATATTGATGTCACACAGGTAATATAGTAATACAGTTGTCATTTATATGGTCATTTAATTTATAATAACATTTATTAGCTAGTATTTGTTTCAGAATATTATAGAATTGCTTGTCTTTGTCAATAGTTTTAATAAAATCAGGTAACTTATTAAAGATTTTTACTGACATGGCGGGTGGACCCGAGTTATGTAATTCTAATTTTGAGAGCGGCCTTATCAGTAGATTGCACTGTCTGGTTTTGTAGCGTCGGGGTAAGTCTCCTAATTTGGTATGAAAGTATGGGTATTTACGCACAAATTTGCAAATTTCAAGAATATAAATTGATGTAAGGGTTAAGATTTTATGTTCTTTAAAGTATGGCACGCAACTATCAGTCTGTACCTACTTATCTATTACAGGGTGACATTATATTAAGGTACCTGTGGAAGTAGTCAGAGCAGATTATATAGATACTTAACTCAGAACATCCACGTTCCACTAGTAGTCGGGGAAATCTACGGATTTTTGTATGGAGTAGGTTGCATTAATTGCACTTTTGGTGATAGTTTAAAATATTAGTAGATATATACATGAAAAACATAAATTCGCAATAATCCCCGATTTTGTATTGTGTATTATGGAATAATTAAAACACTTACAAAACATTAAATTTAGGTATGAACAAAAAATGGAAAACTGGTGATTTTATACAGGCTCGTTCGGCTTCGTTCAATACGTTTTACTTATAACAATAATAATCCCAGGTTAATATCGTAAATTTGAGTAGATATTTAATATTTTGTAAGTGTAAAAAAATTATAACCTCAAAACTTAATTATTTACTGTTTGTTTGTACACAATAAATTTGCCTTTTGCTAGTATGCTGGAAGAAATATATTTAGAGAAATACGCTTGCCCTTTGTACATTTATATCGATTTTAAGGTATTTCTCAGAGCCCTCAGCCTATATAGCCACGAAATCTCGACAAAAGTGTTATAAACTAACAGTAATACTTGTACAAACACAATTTACTAAAGTGTATTACGCTATTGGCTTGTTTATTTCGCGCCCTTTTCGCTGCTATCCGACTTTGCACCCTTTGATTACTAAATGACTTCGGGTTTTGTCGGGGACTCGGGCCTGCTCTGCGCAAACGAAGATTGACGAGCGGAATTATTTTCCTGGTCGTACTGTACTGTTTGATATGATATGATAATTAACGCGACTTCAATTTAATAGCATTATTCTCCTCTAAAAATCTATGTTGTATCTGTCGACTTCTAATTTTAAAACTCAGTACGTATCTATCTATACTATTACAAAACTGTAACAGAAGATTGTCTGTACATTGAAGATATTAACAAAAAAAAAGTTACGATATGGTTTTTAGGTGTCCCTGATTCCATATCACCAATTTTTTGATTTTTTGTCTGTCTGTTTGTTTGTTTGTGTGTTTGTTTGTTTGAACGAGCATAACGCAAAAACTACTGAACCGATTTTGATGAAACTTTTTTTGTTTGATAGCTAATGATCTTACTTAAAATCTGGTATGTAATTTGTGCGGACAAAGTCGCGGGTCAACGCTCGTAAAATTTAAAATTGATCTATACTTAATCTAACATACTCTTTGCTTCGCTCCTCGCTAACCTAACCGACTGAATGTATAAATTCATAGGACAAGTTAAAATAATTGTTGTTCTTTACTTGATGCTTTCTTTGAAATATATAGGCGTTGCAAATAAAGCGAATTAGTTTATTTTAGAAGCTTTTTCATTTTCCCGTTGCTTACATAGCCCAGTCATTTTACGGAGTTTTGTTAGGCGGGGTAGGGAGTTATTACTAATTGCACTTTTAAACTGCAACCGAAACGGCACCATTAAGTGACAAAAGGACTATCAAATCAAATCACAATCGATCACATCGATTTAACAATATACATTATTTTTGAGCAATAAAACAGGCAATGAAATTTAAAAAAATGAGGTATTTATTAGAAAATACGAATGTATTTTTCAAAACCTTCTAAGTAGACAAGTCGAGATAATAGCTGGTTTTTAAAATTTGAACTGTTGCTAACGTTTTTTTTAATATTGGTACATTTCTAGGCTCAAATTGGCTCTTCAATATTATACCGAAAAAAAATGTCAATTACTAATTAGTCCCGGCTCAAACCGTAAAATCAATCAATCAATCAATCAATGATACTTAAAAAAAATGACTGGGCTAACATATAAAATCAGAGGTTGTGTTATGTGGTCAAACAAAAATTCTGTGGCTCGACTTATTACTCCCCAATGTTAATTACCATGAGTATCTCCCATTAGGGTATGCATAACAGATCGCCACGTGGCTACGCATAGGTACTAACACTTGATCAATACTGAATATTACCTAGATGTTAGAGTCAGCATTCTAATTCAAATGCTGACATCAAGACACAGCTACAACTAGATTGACAACTAGATTGTTAACAACAATAATTTATAGTTGTAATAGCACTATACCAATTGTAGTGAGTTTAAACACTTTGGATTGATTTGTTGCATCCAAGTGTTCAAGAGATTATTTATAAATTTTTGATTATAGAAGGTACAGTCGCGATCAATAATAATGTACCTACCTGCATATACAGGGTGAAATCGATATCATTAGCATCCTTTTAAACTAAGAGTCTACCCACCCATCAAACTGAACAACTTTCACTATGGGAGCAAACCGATCGGAGCAAAAAAATAATCAGTTGTTCCATACTAAACTGCAATGCCTACTCGACTCTAATGTATGCAACAGCCGGTTTTTTTTTTTGCTCCGATCGGTTTGCTCCCATAGTGAAAGTTGTTCAGTTTGATGGGTAGACTCTTAGTTTAAAAGGATGCTATTAATATCAATTTTACCCTATATGTAGAATAAATAATATAGTTTTACGTTAAAACTTAGCAATACAAATTAACGGTTTGTTTGATTGATAGATTTTATACAGAGTGTAAAATAAAATGGAACAGTTTCTTAAAGGGGTGCTTCAGACCATCAATGGGACCAATATCGAAAGCGCGAAAATAAAACGGCTGTCCCATACATTCCAGCCGAGTTATGTTTGCAGTTTTGTATAGGACAGCGGAATTTTTTTTCGCGATGTCAGTGTTGGTCCCATACTAAAAGTTGTTCAGTTTGATGGTCTGAAGCACCCGTTTAAGTAACTGTCCCATTTTATTCTACATCCTATATATTAAAATGTAAATAAAAATTACAAAATAATATCTGTACATGTACCTGTAACTATACATATCAATGAACGTGACTGCACACACAGCGACACATCAAGCCATAAAAACCAACATAAGCTGGCCGCGCGTAGGTCGAGTAACGTATAACGTCGCGCGGCCAGCTTATGTTGGTTTTTATAGCTTGATGTGACGCCGTGCGTATCTTAGATAGGCTAGGTAGAGAGATGTTAATTACCCAATACCCACTGATATTAATTTTATTGTAGTTAACTTAAATTACCGGGGTATAAAATTAACCCATAACCATAAAAGGAGTGACCTTAATTACCCCCTTAGTTTCCTCGTCATCATCAAAGCCAGTCTTGTTAATTAGTAATATAAATACCAGGCTATGAAGCTGGTCAAAAACACACGTTTTGTGTAAGACCACAGATTAATAATTTAAAAAAATGCTGTGTTAATATCGTTGACATTTAATTAAGTATTTAAAATTACATATCTAGTGATTATATTTTGCTCCGATCGGTATGCTCCAATAATGAAAGTTGTTCAGTTTGATGGGTAAACTCTTAGTTTAAAAGGATGCTAATGATATCAATTTCACCCTGTATAGCCTTTTAATGGTATTTATAAAGAAATAGAGATTAGAAACATAAATTATGTTAAAGGTCCATGTTAAATGTACTAATCTTTCTTATATTCTGTAATATCATAGATAAGTCTAATAGTAAGTACCGACCTAGGTATTATAGTAATATTTTGCTGAAATTTTTTTTTCTTTATCTCTTTTAAGTTTTATGTATGACTTTTGCCACTTATCGTATTCGCTGCCTACATACATACGCAGTGATATATTAGCCCCACGCACACCAACCTAAGAAAGTTGGTTACTTCTTTTTATACCGTAGAGGCGTGAGGCTCCACCTAGAATTCTAGACATATACTAGAAATAAAGTCGTTTTTCGGTCCTGCGAGTGATGTCACTCGCAGGACTTGTAAACTCCATGGTAAACTAAAAATCAACTTAAAATAACTGGATATTAAGAAAAAAAATATATGTCAGAATTAATACAGAAGTCTGTGTTCAGAATTATAAATTAACGAGCGTTAACCCGCGACTTCGTCTGCACAAATTATATACCAGATTTTAAGTCAGATCATAAGCTATCAAACAAAAAAGTTTCATCAAAATCGGTTCAGTAGTTTTTGCGTGATGCTCGTTCAAACAAACAAAAAAACACCAAACAAACACACAAACAAACAGACAGACAAAAAATCCAAAAATTGGTGAAATGGAATCAGGGACACCTAAAAACCATATCGTGACTTCTTTTTGTTAATATCTTCAATATACAAACAAACTTCCTGTTACAGTTTTATAATAGTATAGATAGATGATGTTGCCGTTTCTATTTCCAGCATAGAGTTAGAAAGAGAATACAAGTGATTTTTATTTTTTTAATTTTTCTAAGCAAACGTCCATTTTTGCCATTTACCTATAATATATATAGGTACCTATAATAAAGACAAAAAAGAAACTTGACATACCGAATTTGGTTATAATGTACAATGTAAGTACCTAAGTTAAGTTAGGTTTTTTTATAAATTCTCCTCTTCTTTTCCTGTACCAAATAATACAATCTAGAAAACTATAAAACATTGCAAAACCGACTGTCCAATAGTTAAATAGAAAACAAAACGTGTATTCTAAAATAGAATGGAGACCAAACCATTTCCCCCCGACACCCACACATTTTCTAAGCGGACAGCCAGTCTGAATAACATTTAACCCCTTTGAAATGTAAAAGCATTACGGAATGAAAAAACAGCACTTATGTACCCCGCGACGCAGATAAACCATCTCCAGTACAAAGCGCACAAAGATACAATGCCTCTGAAAGGGTTCAAGAACTCACTTTTAAATTAACCGACAACAATTCCACAACGTAATAACTCTCGCTCCAAACTCACACCATTCTCGACTCTGTGGACTTGCAGTTGGAGACAAATAAATGTCATATTTGCTTGTAAATAAAAAGCGATATAAAATATTAGCCGCCGCAAAACTCCTATTTAAAATAGGGCCGTTTACATTTTTCCTTTTCATGTCATTGTCTCTGCTCCGAGCGCTTGCAACCGTCACGTTCCAATTTTGAAAAGTGTCGGAACAAAATGGTAGTCGCTTTGTGCCTTCCCCCGCTCCTAGCTGCCTCGAGTTTGGTAATTTAGCAGATGCTTTCCACCTTTGATATTCCGTCTGCAGGAAATATGCCACTGACGTTCCACCACGACACGGTATTTGCACTCAGTAGACGTACGTACCGGCCCGAGATAAGGAATAAGCCGGCTCGTTTGGAGCATGATTCGTAATTATTCTAACCGCATACCGACGTCAAAAATATCATTCGAACTACGAGAGAAGTCATAGATACAACAGTAAAGGCTGGTAACCAAATTGGAACATCACCGTGCCGTGTTTACAACTCAACAAAAAAAGAATAGCAACAAAGAAGCCGAATTTAAATTCCTTTCGAACTTTGACACATGTCTGCCACCATAAACAATGGAAATTCAAATCATCGTAGCGTTCGATGGCGGCCGACCTAATGCGATTGTGGCGTGAGCACTCGTAGTCTATGGCTCCTCATCTATAAATAGGAGCCTTTTCTCTCGCTTTTTCTTCACAAAATCTGAGTCAAGATCGGCCGATAAGCTATCTTGTGTGAGACGGTCTCAATATCCACAGATGGCCTTGCTCTTGTAATCTCTGCTCTAGACGTGGATATTTTTGACATTTTTTGCTGTTGCTTCTTTGAAAATCTCGCTTTGTCCTCTAATAGGGACATTATTTTGACGTGAAGCACGCCGCGATAATAATGTAAACACTGATTGAATACAGATAAGTAAGACAATCGGAATTTTGGTACTTGGATGTTTTTGTGGTGCGATTGTGTACGTAAGCCTGGGATTTAGTGCTACATCTCCAGGGTACCAAGAAGGTGTTGCATCTGCTCCGTGATGTTCATACTAAGTACCTACTTAAAAAGTTCACATCGAAGTCCTCTTTATGTTCATCTCATGCTTTTGTATGACGCTGAAATAGGTTTTATAGGAAGTGCTTATTTTATTCATAATGAGTTACTTACTTATACAAAATCGAAAGTCTTCGATCAGTGTGTGTTGCCAGTGATGACATATGGAACAGAGATGTGGTCGTTAATAATTAAACTAAATATGTTATTTAGTACCTAAGTAAGTTATCACCTAAAGGATCACACTGGCAACGGGGCGCCTCCTGTTATGCATAATGGGGGGAGGGAGAGGGCCATACTCCACCACCCATTCCGGATTGGGGGAGGCAAGTGAGTGGATAATTTGCTATCAAAGAATTTTCGAAACTGGCTTACGAATAGTTAGTTACACTGCCATCTGACGGAACTGTGCGGGACCAACTGCTTAGTGTGCCTTCCAAAAAGACGCTCATAAGATGAAATACAAATTTTTTTGTTCTTTGTTTTCTTTTTCTATACTATTATAAAACTGTAACAGGAAGTTTGTCTGTACATTGAAGATATTAACAAAAAAAAAGTTACGATATGGTTTTTAGGTGTCCTTGATTCCATTTCACCAATTTTTGGATTTTTTGTCTGTCTGTTTGTTTGTGTGTTTGTTTGTGTGTTTGTTTTGGTGTTTGTTTGTTTGTTTGTTTGAACGAGTATCACGCAAAAACTACTGAACCGATTTTGATGAAATTTTTTTGTTTGATAGCTTATGATCTGACTTAAAATCTGGTATATAATTTGTGCAGACGAAGTCGCGGGTTAACGCTCGTAATAAATAAAAATGGTCACCCATCCAAAGACTGACCGCAGTTGACGTTGCTTAACTCCGGTTATCGTTTCAGATACCGAAGCTCTACTACGCCAACGAGTGCCTATGTTGAGTAAGTATGTGTATTTATTATGGTAAAAAGTTTAAGTTATGGCATGGTTTAAAAGTTTTCCGTTGCAATATTCAAAGTAAAATTTCACTGCACATTCATAGCTAATAAAGTAAGCAGTTTATGTTCATCCTGAACGTCGAAACGACTCCAAACATTTTAGAACGACAACAAGGGCCGGTAATTTTTGTAGAATTAAGCAATAAAATGTGCCATATCGGGCGCAGGTCACACCGTTGATCACGCTAGGACTGGCCTAGATAAGGTACACGATTGTGTTTTCTTTAAAGTCCACAATACTTTTACAACTTTATACAGGGTGATAAATTCTTGGGTTAGTGGGAAAATATAAGAGTAGATAGATACGACTACGTGTATTAACTTTAACTTACGACCATATTGCATTATATCTAAAATAGAAAAATTTGAACTTGCTAACTATATTTTCAACAGTTGTAAGTAGCAAGATCCAGTTTATACCAATCTTAAGCAAAGATTCTGAATACTCCTTATACAGGGTGTAACAAAACACTCCTGTAATATTTAAAGGGGTAGATTAGATTATACCATCAAACTAAACAACTTTCACTATAGAGACAAAGTGAAAACAAAGAAAACTGCTGTCCCATACATTTTATTCGAGTGGATACGTTAAGTATAAAACAGCTGGTTTTTTTTCGACCTTGTCCCCTCAGTAAAAGTTGTTCCATTTGATAGTCTAATCTACTTAAACTCTAAACCACCCCTTTATTTAAGTATTACTAGGGTGTTTAGTTACGCCTTGTATACAGGGTGAAATTGATATCATTAGCATCCTTTTAAACTAAGAGTCTACCCATCAAACTGAACAACTTTCACTATGGGAGCAAAGCGATCGGGAAAAAAAATAATCAGCTGTTCCATACTAAACTGCAATGCCTACTCGACTCAAATGTATGCAGCAGCTGATTTTTTTTCGTTCCGATCGGTTTGCTCCCACAGTGAAAGTTGTTCAGTTTGATGGGTAGACTCTTAGTTTAAAAGGATGCTAATAATATCAATTTCACCCTGCATACAAGTCAAGTTATACACGACTAAAAATGACACCCTGTAGCCTTGCGCATAACCGCCATAATTGAATTCCTCAAAAATGTCTAAAAGTTTACGAGTGCCTTGTAAATTATTTCTAGACAGTCGTAAATCTAGTACTTGGGTACCACAGCAACTTGAGTACGTGATAAACTTTAGTTTTTATTGAACGTTTTGCCTTGTTAATTGTTCTTTATTATTTTCGTGCAATTGAACAAGTTATTTTATGGTATTGCATGTTAATTTTACATTAGGTACTTCTCTCTTTGATCTATACTTAATACTTAGCATATGCTATCGACTATATTCCCCGAGGGGGTAGTCAGAGATATTCGGAAACCTCAGAATATACTCATTGGTACGAATTTGCTAGGACGGGGATCGAACCATCGGCTCCTGCACGGCAGGTAAGCTTATACCAGCCACTGGACGACCACAGCTTAATTCATAGAGTTGAGGAAACGTCTAAAAAATATGACAATATGATCTGTAGATCATCTCTTCTGTCTTTTATGTTCATATTTTCAGAAGTTAGAGAACTGTGCCAGGTCAGGACCTCCAAAAGTGTTGATTAATATATGCAACTTGTTGAATTTCGCACCTTCTAATTCGTACTCGAAAATATAAAAAGCTCTTTAACCATTACATGTCATCAGCCGATAAACGTCCACTTCTGGACATAGGCCTCGCCCAAGGATCGCCACAACTGCAACGAACAGTCCTACGCGGCCCGCATCCAAACAACGACTTCTATACTGAAGTTTTTTTATTTTATTTACAAATTAATGGACTCTTGCTTGCGCGTTAGCTCTGCATTTTTGCCAGTGTCATGTAGTTTGGAGAGTGGGAGTACTTATCGATCCCAACCTGAAGGATTGTTTTTAAGCAAAAACACAGTTAAGAAGAGATTGCGGAGCCTTGCGGCAAATTCATACGTGAACCACGCGAACACCACGCGAATGACAACCGCTCGGGGCAAAACTTGCAACCTGAATTAAGTCGAAAGTGTCAATGACACAGTATAAAGGTCCAAACCACACCGTCACCGCCAGAACACCTAAAACACGTGCCTTACAACTTCGCACACCATTAGAACTAAATGGTACAAAAAAAACACTTGCGTGCCTTCAAGTGGTACTTTAGTTCGTTCCACATGCGAAGTCCCGCTCATTTAATAATGTTTTTCTTAAGACGTTGAGATAAGGTCTATGTGAGGGAACTTAGAATGGACTATAAGTGAAAGTGCGATAACGTGTGCAATGTTAGGTCCCATTATAGTTCTAGACTACCTAAGACCTAACCTGTAGCGTGACTCTTTTTACGTGTTTCGTTAAAGAGTTTAATGCGGTTTGACGGATTGCTTGAAGAAAAAGTTAATTATATTAACATTTCTGAGTTGATTTTCTTTGCTCTATTTTTATACTTAGTTGCTTGTAAAGGGTATTTTATGAAAATGTAGGTTGTAGAAATAATGTGAAAGGTTGTGAAAATGCACGCAAATATTTAGTTTAAAGTTTATCTGATTGGAAAAACCCTACCCAAAAAGACATGCGAGCTGATCCCAAAAAAAAAATCTGCTTACATACATAGTCCAGCGGAACAGACAATCTCCAAACTTATCCCGTATCTCTGCAATTTTGCAAACAAAACATCGCAACGGGCAATAAGCATAAAACAAAATCGTTTCGACCCCACACACGCCGTCGCCCGAACACTTGGAAAAATCCCTATGGATTTTCCGCGGGGGAGGTGCGGGCGCGCGGGCGGGGGGAAGGAACGTAAAAGAGAAAAGCTGCGAGTTTTTATCTCGGCGCCATAAATTTTATTCGTAGCGTGATTTAGTGCGCAGATTGCCCCCCGCGCCCCGCAATCCCCCGCGCCTACGCCCGGCCGGGGTAAGGCTGCTAGTCATTGTCAAAATTATTGCACCCCTATCTACTGAAGCTTTAAATATATGTCCCCGACACGTAGTTATGCCTACAACCCGTTCTGAGGTTAAATACGATGCTACGCTTGGAGTTTTATAAGACGCGGGCAAAGAATTTTGTGCTTTATCTAGATATCTATTGATCTACGTAGGTAGGTTTTAGATTTATTCAATCTGAAAGTCTTGGTATGGTTGCATTGAATTCAAAATAGATTAGAACTTGAATAATAGTAATACGTTGCGTAAGTAGAAAATCTATTTGCATTAAGCCTATTCTTTCTCTTTGTTTGTTTATTCTACTGGACAGTGGGTCAGCTCTGCTTTCATCAGCTTTGAATGCCATTGTAGTTTCCACTTGATCTATTTGCAATATTGTTGCTAACACTACATAAAGAACTAAGCCGACTGAACGCGGAATAATGCAATATCGGACCAGTGGCGCCATCCATCTTCAAGGTATTAGCGTAAAAAAATTACTTCGCCGTCCTAATCCATCCATTATTTTTACTTTAAGAGTAAATCTTACTTATTTGTCAATACGGAGCCACAAAGGCGCCCAAATACCCTTACACTGTCTGAAAAGCATAATACACGCCCCATAATAGAGAAGCAATTCAGAAACTGTTAAAATCATAATGTGCTTTTGTTGGTCTCTTGACAGCTCTCTTGAATTTTTTTCAAAGGTTTAGCTCGGTTTCGTGTTGCCGATGCGCTCGCTGGTGCGTTCCGCGCGAAAGTGACATATTTCTTTTTTCGTCACAATTTCTGGTGAATCCTCGATCGCTATCGAGGCGCGTATTTTATGTAAACACGACAAATTTCGTGGCTGATGTGAGACGGCATCTGCAGATGCGCCAGCGTTATTTTTATTGTCTATGGGCAGGGCCGGTGGGTTCGGAGTTTGGAGGCAGGGATTTGATCCGGGCGCTCTCCACACTGTGTCTTATCTCGGATCTGGTTTTATGAAACCCTAAATTTACGACTGCGGTCGGGGGTGGGGGCTGTATTAAGCCGGCTCTCGACGGCCGCTGCCACAGACACTTTTGTAGCCAACAATTCATGGAGGAGCACGTTCGGCAAAAATTTTACGCGTCAAATTTCAAATAGCGAAATGTTTGATTGATGTTAGAGATTAGGAAAGACTTTATGAAATTATAAATGTATACAGATACTTTTATTCTTTGCGGAGCTTTTGATAATTTATTACTGGAGAGCAATCGGGCAAAATAAATCTCAACTGAACCATGATTGGACCGCGTGCGAACCACAACTTTTAACATATTCGGTATTGCGCTATTCGTTTGACAGCCGTTATAGCCGTTTTGAAAGATCGCTAAGACGTCCAAGGCTGTCAGTCACATAGAGTTTAGCGCGATGCTGAATTCAGCACAGTTGAATAGTAATTGGTTTGCAATGTGATTAGAACTAAAATTGGATTATGATTGAACTTGGATGTTTTAAATAAGCGCGATTTCTCTTCAGGTCAACTTTGTTCCCTTATAGTATTGAAATCCTGTGAAATAGAGTCCTGCGACAAAATTTCAAGTAAACACTTAAAGTTCATTTTTTTAAAAAATTACATGATTATCTGAATGTTTTTTAGAGTATATTGGAGCCCACTACAGGGCAAAAGACTCACTAAATAGTGGGCTATACTCTACACTTAAATTCAGGTTAAACACTCTATCTAACCTCCACTAACCTGTAGGTAACTAAGAATGACTAATGATCGAAATTTAATTAGTACGAAAAGTAAGTCTTAATTATTGTGGGGCTCGTTAGGCCCAGCACCGGGTTAGGCCAGATACAGGCGGATCCTCTATAAATTACGGGAATAAATCCCGGGAAAGAAAAATTGCCCTCTGGAGCACATAATTCTTTCCTTGTCACAAGCCCTCCTTATCTGCAGCCAATACCGGATTACAATGCGATTTTTATTTCATGCTATATTCGCTGCTTCCTACTGTGTTTTTTCCTGTTCACTTTGTACCATCACCTACCTATATGGGGCTTTATTTACTTGTTTACATATCTATTCGGTTACCAAAGCAATAGTAGACTACGCAATAAAACAATATACAAGAATTGCTCAATCTTCTGCGTGAAAACAAATTGTGTCTAGAAGCACAACTCGTTTAAAAATATTTTTTGTTAGAAAGCACCTTTCTGAAAGGAAAAAAAGGGCTTAATTTTTCAGGGTCTACGCAGTTTATAAGTTTATAGTCATCAGCATGAGTCGCTGAATAGATTACCTCTTTTGTTTCAGCACTAATTCGGTAATTTAGACTGTATAATGCCTGAACTAGATACTTACGCAATTCCCAAGGGCATTAAAATATAATAGAGCAGAAACATTTATAATGTCTGTTACGCTCCATAACAAAATACAGTAAATCGTTTTTTTAAATGTTGACTAGCTTTTTTGGGAAACTCTTGTATCTTGGTCACTTCAATGCAAAGAATTTTTGCCATATAATAGTATACGCTTTATGGGAGTGACATGGTCTCTTTGAACAAACTCCCTTCAATGATTAAAGATTAAAAAAAAATAATAGTATACTTTGTTATGAAACTCAAAAAAAGAATACCATTGAATTATTTCTGTAAGGCACATCTTCACACACTTTTCATATAAGTAGTTAGACTAGACGTTCGAATCTATGTTTTGGTTTACAAAACTCTCAAAATGGATTCTATACAATTTGATTAGGCATAAACATCTCTGCTTAATTCATACGTGTCCTAACAATATCAACTAATGGACAATGACAAATGATTCCCATTGTCACGATTATTGAGATGTCACGGTGGTGACCATTGTAAGCCAACAATTGGACAAATTCACGAAAATATTTGAAAAAAATGTCGGTTCAGCGAAATATTTTGACAAGATAATGTATAGGCAGGTACGAGGACTGACAAGCTAATGATATTTTAATAGTTATCTAAAAGCAGGCAGATATATCGTGACGTAGGAATTTTTGTGTTTTTTTTCAATAGTTTAGTTGATAGTAAATTTGTACGCCACTTTCTCTGGAGTGAAATTGAAATCGGATTTTAACCTTGTGATCAATAATTTTTATGTTTTAGTTAGTGAAACTTAGGGGAAGCAATCGAAGTTTGAGTTAAAATGGGTTCAAAAAGTTACAGCGACCGAGCTCTGCTCGCTGAAAAAGAGTTGTTCCAGGGATGAGATGAGATCTAGATAGATTTTTCCCCCATTCTAAAAATTTATCGAAATCCTTAGAGCCGTTCTCTATAGAACGCCATTAACGATAAACAAACAAATGTTGCTCGTTTAGTATTGTATTTTTCATCCCTCCGGACGGAAAGCGTCAACTTTCGTCCCGCTGCGCTGAACGATGATGCCGCTTTCCGCCTCTGTCGAGGAGAAAAATAGTATACTGACCTCGAGCAGTAAATAAGAAAGCCTCAGATCACATGTTTGTTGACCTTGACGAGACTTTTCTTACTTACCTGCCATCGGTTAATATGTGATATGACAAACAGTCAATTGTTTTGGTCACAGGTTTTGATTAGATATATTCCATACGTTGACACGATGCCGATGGCAGAAAATGTAAGATCTCAAGAATGTTCTAGGCTTGGGCTCGAGGGTTTGATTACCTCTTGTTATTTTATTGATTTACATTTTATTGGGCCATTTGAAGTAATAACTGTTTGGAAACTTGAAATAAGCAGAAATCTTGAAGAGAAACTGCAACATTTCGGTGTATTGCAAAGCTTATTTTAATTTCATACTTAGCATTAAAATGATTCTGTTCAAAATTGCCTATCTTTCGACATTTCGCGTCCAAAAACGCGAATGGCCTTGCGGTAGCATTTCCCCTCTGCCACGGTATAAGAACAATTGATCATATGCATTTACATTAAATTTTATACTTTATCACTAAACTAGACAACCTATAATTGCGAAACAATAACTACGAACATATGACGTTTGGGGTTCACACGAACCTACTTTTCATGATTTTTAACATTCAAAATTAGAATCTAAAGTTATGAGGAATAAAATCCAAAGTTGCGGATTACATGTTACCTCGCCCCCCGCAAAAAGTGGCAGAAATGTTTGTTAGTAGAATATTACGCGTAACTAGTCCCTATATAACCTCTAGATTAATAATATAATTTTCTAATACCTACTATAGTTGGGGGCCTGGTGCCTGTCTAACAGGTTTTACAGCCGTTAAAGCCTTTTTCAGTCACCAGTCTCCACAAACATTATTTACTGTATGAACCTGTAAAATTAGAATGTTTGCGTGTATGTTTGTGGTGATAATAATTTTTTTTTTTTATTATTTATATAATTAGCCAAAGCGTCTTTGCTATCATGTACCTATTGCTAATTATAAACGATACATGAAACTGTCTCTCTAAACAATCTAAATGATTTTGTCTAGTTGTAGTGAATGCTGTGCCTAGTTACAGGTAACTGTTTTATGTATCAGAATTATACCTAACTAAAGATGTAAATGTGAGTGTTATTATAATATATAATCTGTTGGTGAGCCTAACGATACATTATTTACAAAATATTCAAAGCACCAATTTACCCCGTGGTTTTATTATGAATTGTGTGAGAATAACATTGCCAAATTCTTACGAAACCAAGCTATTTATAACAAATAATATTTCGATTTTCCATTAATTGCATAACAAATGCGGTGACACAGCATTGTATTAGAATTTATTGGCCTCTATTGTTGTCGGCACAGTGGCAACACCGAGAAATGGTTGGCAACTGGCAACACGGTGGGTAACGGCCATGTTTATTTATTTGGGTTACATTGCAGATATTATTCATTTATTTGTTTAGCTACCGATACACTGTTAGTTTATGTTCACTTCAATGGCTCTTCAAATAGTTTTCATTGCCTTTAGTGGGCTTGCTTATATTTCAACACAATCTTTATTTGAAATGTGTTTTATTTTTTGCCAAATTTTTTATAATATGAAATTTTGTTTGCCTCTCTAACTTCGGTACCTACTGTAGTTTTCGTACTCAGGTTGTCGTATTGGGAGATTGATTAAAGATAAAATTAAAGTACATTTCATAACATTACGAACTGTACTCATGTAGGTACACACGGCGACACATCAAGCTATACAAAACCAACATAAGCTGGCCGCGCGTAGGTCGAGTAACGTATACCTAACGTCGCGCTGCCAGCTTATGTTGGTTTTGTATAGCTTTATGTGTCGCCGTGCGTACATAAGTAATTTGTTTCTTTTATTACCTATAATTACTACCAATCACACTACGTACTACATACATGCAAGTGTGGTTGCATATTCGTAGGGTTGCATACATAAACACACATACCTAGCATATAGCATAGCATATGCTCACCACTAACTTCCACGAGGGGGTAGTCAGATGGCAGGCATGGTTACTCGCTACTAAACCACCACGACACACTTATACTTTCAACAAAATACTTTCTATCGCGTGGTACTGGTGGTAATGCGACACTAGGTTTCGTACTCAGCTCATTGGTTGGCATCTCTCTAGATCTCTATGCTAGAAACCCACAGAAAACACGTTGTCACTTATAAAAACCATTCAATTGTTTTATTTTGTTTTTTCTTTGTGGTGATCAGATCACCAAATAAATATTTATTGTACAAATAAACAAATTATAAACAACAAGTATTTTACGAAATATTTAAATTAGAACCACGCAAATCACATTTTTAAACACAAACAACTTTACCATTGTTCTCATCAATGATGCAAAAGTACATTTTCCACTTGAACAAAATTCAAAAGAAAGTAGAAAGTGAAAAAAATCAAACAAACAGATTTTAAGCGTTGGTTTTGATGCCTTTGTCTTGAATACTGCTCGATCCGTTAAACATAACAATAAACGTTCAGAATAGTAAAGAAAAAAAAATTTTTGTGAGTAAAAAAGATTGTTAGTCATCGTAATCGTAACTGAATTGTTGATTATTTATATGAAAACTTTGGAGAGTTACCTATTGTTAACATGAGTTTAATTTCTCAATGTCAAAATTCGCAAGTGCGGATATTGTCAAACTTGTAATATAAATATTGGGAAGTTTTGATTCAAAGGTTCAGGAGAACGAAATAATGCACATGTGTTTAGCGCATACACTTATGCATAAACAAAATATCGTGCGTACACAAGGTGCAAGACACCCTAGGCAGGTAATATTTATGAACTTTCACTATGGAGACAGAAGAAAAAAACAGCAGTCTCGTAAGCATGCTATGTTATCTTAGTACAAACTAAGTGGAACGCTGATTTTCCACTGATTTTTAGACCACTTCCGCACTCTATCGGTTATGTTTCGAAGCACTATGTGATGATCTAGGGTTCATAACGGCGTAACAGCGCACTACACCTCACGCGCTGTGGTAGTGGGAGATTTCGTCCATGTCAATCACTGTCTTATTGGTCTAGCGGTCTTGACTACCGGCTCACGATCCGGGTAGCTAAGGTTCGATCGTCGTGTCGGCCGATTGTCTTTTTCAATTTATTTCAGAATGTGGCGCCCCCTAGTGCTAATGAACGGCAACGCAATTAGGACGTCCTAAAATTCAAGGCGAGTTACCTATCTATGCTCGTAAGTACGTATGAGTCGAGTAGGCACTGCAATTTTCTAGGAAACAGCTAAATTAATAATTTTTTTCTTGATTTCGGATCCTTATAAAATGGCACAGTCATTGTACGGAGTTTTGTTAGGCGGGGTTCGGAGTAATTACTAATTGAACTTTTAAACTGTAACCGGCACCATTTAGTGACAAAAATACTATCTTAAAACATATTAAAAAACAAATCGCTACGCAACATAGAATTCGAAATTGTGTGTCCCAGAAGGCTTTTAAAATGAATAATATTAATACCTATGCACTCGTTTGACTTAGATTTTAACAATATAAATTATTTTTGAGCAATAAAATAGGCATTGAAATTTAAAAAATGAGATATTTATTAGAAATACGAATGTATTTTTGAAAACCTCCTAAGTAGACAAAAATATGTACAGCATGTTAGAAGTATGTACAATGGTAAAGCCTTAAATATGACCAAAAAAAAATTTTCCGTCAGGTTTTTTAGAACGAGATAATAGCTAAATTTTAAAATTAGAATCTTAAGCCTTAGGTGGCGTTGCTGACGTAATTTTTTTTTATTTTGGTACATTTCTAGGCTCAAATTGGTTCTTCAATATTATACCGAAAAAAAAAATTATTAATTAGTCCCGGCTCAAACCGTAAAATGACTGGGCTAAAAAGTTGTTTAATTTGATTGATGGTCTAAAGTTTAGACCAAATCCAAATCCACCCCTTTAAATATTACTAGGATGGTTCTTACATACAGTAGAGTCGAAATCGGCAATGATTCTAATTAATAAAACATAATCATGTAACGAATACCTAAGTGAAGGTTACTCCGTCATCATCTATACTATTATAAAACTGTAACAGGAAGTTTGTCTGTACATTGAAGATATTAACAAAAAAAAGTTACGATATGGTTTTTAGGTGTCCCTGATTCCATTTCACCAATTTTTGGATTTTATTCTGTCTGTTTGTTTGTGTGTTTGTTTGTTTGAACGAGTATCACGCAAAAACTACTGAACCGATTTTGATGAAACTTTTTTTGTTTGATAGCTTATGATCTGACTTAAAATCTGGTATATAATTTGTGCGGACGAAATCGCGGGTTAACGCTCGTTTTTTTATATATTTACAGAAACTACATCCCTGGAATGTTTTTCCTAACTTACATTTTTTCATTACTATCAACTTAAAAGCAATGACTAATAAATAAAAAAAAACTTACTTACAGCTTACGTCAAATAGCCAAAAATGACGGCCAATGCCACACAGATAGCCAACGACCAACCTACCCTATTCCACGCTCTATTACCATCATTGTACCATTCGACACGGCTCGCCTTGTTTCCAAACACCGACATATTTATTGCAACATTACTGTTCATTCCACATTTAAAAACCCCCTGACTTCACCTTTAAGATTATCTGCATAAGTATGAAAATAAGTTATTTTTTGTGACATCGTATGTGAAACGTATATTAGATATTAACGATGTGAAACGCATCCCTTCGCAAAGATAATTCGGTCAAAGTTTAATACGTTGACAAAGTGAAGTACACTTTCTAATAGGCTGGGCGTGATGTCGTAACAGATATTTCAATTTTATGTTCGATTTAATTGTGAGAAATGCGAGTTATGAACATTCAACGTTATTATTTTGCATTTAAATCTATCTATCTATACTATTATAAAACTGTAACAGGAAGTTTGTCTGTACATTGAAGATATTAACAAAAAAAAATTACGATATGGTTTTTAGGTGTCCCTGATTCCATATCACCAATTTTTTGATTTTTTGTCTGTCTGTTTGTTTGTGTGTTTGTTTGGGTGTTTGTTTGTTTGAACGAGCATCACGCAAAAACTACTGAACCGATTTTGATGAAACTTTTTTTGTTTGATAGCTTATGATCTGACTTAAAATCTGGTATATAATTTGTGCGGACGAAGTCGCAGGTTAACGCTCGTTAATTTAACAATCGTTTTAGCAGCATTGACTTTGGATTATTAAGTAGATTATTCTATCTCGCTGTTAAGATTTCATGAGATTCGAGGCTAGATAAAAGCTTCAATTTCTGAACCATAATAACTGAGAACAGTGATCACCCCTGACACTATACAATTTCTAGAATACCGGGAATTAACTATTGTATAAAATTGATTGATCACTTACATACTTTTTGGTGCAAGCCACTCTTAGCCTGGGTATTTAGGCCTTAAATTACTATTACTGGTGACAAGGACATACTTTTTTGTGTAAGCCATTGTTGATGTCCGCAGAAAAAATAATATTTCAACATTTGTCTCAACCTTTGACTATTTATTATAAGGACTAGCCTTGCAGTAGTATTTCCCCTCTGCCACGGTATAAGATCAATTAATCATGTGCATTTAAATTCAATTTTATACCTTATCACTAAACGAGACAGCCTATAATGGCGAAACAATAATTTCGAACTTAAAACGTTTGGGGTTCACGCGAGACTACTTTTCATGATTTTTAACGTTCAAAATTAGAATCTAAAGTTATGGCAATAAAATACAAAGTTGCGGATTTCATGTAACCTCGCCCCCCGCAAAAAATGTTTGTTAGTAGAATTACACGCGTAACTAGTCCCATTATAAGTAGTCAAAGGTCTCAACAGAATCTACCTTTTAAAAATTACTTCAAAAAATAAATCTTAAATTCCCAATTTACAGATATGATTTCTGTTTCATTTATATTATAAGAAAGTAACTACCTATCTTACCTATCCCAAACATGCATTATCTCTCAAAAAACAGGCAGGTATTCAAAAGCTATTCAAAATACTTTTATTCAAACTGATACTTGCAAATCAAAATAAACTACTAATCAACTTGTAGGTAAGTCAACCAATATTATTTGTCCCCCAAATGCTAAATGACCCAGGAACCAGTTCACTTACCACTACTGAATATGCCAAACCATTTTTGCATATCAAATCATTTAGTAAGGAACGTGTATCGCCAATAAAACACAAATTGCAACTATTAGGGGTCGGTGATTAGCGCCGCCTCATCAGCGATTCGGCATGGTTCTGACAAACGAAGGGGTGGGTTCCGTAACCTAAATTATCTATTCACTAGACTTGTTTGAGGCTATTTAGTAGAGCTTCTTTAGAAATTGAACCGACTAATGCAAGCGTACCAACATTACATTTTTACCCGACTGCGAAGAGGAGGAGGGTTATGTTTTTCGAGTGTATGTGTGTTTGAAAGTCTATTTCTTTGGCACGCCCTACAGCCTAAATGGCTTGATGGATTTAAACGTATGAGGTGTCGTTAGATTCATAAAAATCATGAGAGTAACATAGGCCATATTATTTTAATATGGCGTCTGATAATTAAATAAGAGAGGGGGAATTAAATTGGACGATTATAAACGAAAACAGACGATTCTAAGTATATATATATACAGGGTGTAAGTGACAGCCTAGCAAATATTGAAACGGTGAACCCAGACCATCAAACTGAACAACTTTCACTATGGAGCCTAACTCAGGAGACGCGAAAAAAAATCAGCTGTCCCATACAAAACTGCTGTACCTACCCAACTTAAATGTATGGTTGTTCAGTTTGATGGTCTGAGTTCACCGTTTCAGTATTTTCTAGGCTGTCACTTACACCCTGTATATAATATTTCTTATATAATAACATTTCGACACAAGACTAAAAAGTATGAAATAAACTAAATTATTAAGAAAAACAAAAAACCCGACTGCATAAAAAACAATTAACTGAAAAGAGAAAAACAAGACCTATAATCACTATCAGCTATAACAACTTTGTTTGAGCAAATATAATTCAAACATCTTCTATCTACTGATATACTAAGGTATAGCTAGTTTAGTATTATTGCCAGGGTGAAATAATTCAATTAATTCTATACTTTACCTATGTTAGTACGAGCTGCTAGCTTATCAAACTAATCAATCCCCTTACGTATTTTATCCATTATCGTATCGTTATAAAACGATATAGATGGATAATTTTTGTTCTGTGTATTTTTACGAGTGTAAAATGCCTTTTATGTAAGATATTATTAATTATTTATATTTATTTTGCCTACAAATGTAAGTAAAGGTTGAATGAAATAACTAGTTGTTGACATAAATTTGTAATATTAAGACATTAAGATCGTCATTAATATTTTTCTCATCCGGCTGTTAATATTTCTAAACATGGCCCAGTCTTGTCATAACAAATATGAAATATTATATTTTTAGTACATTTACTAATAATAATATTTCATTACAATATTCTTAGCTACCGGCCTTATAATAAAATTGTTTAATTGGATGTAAACACTGGTTAAGACGGGATGCCTTCAGATATTGATCGTTATCTCAATCACTTAGAGAGCAAGGATTTCATAGATTAATAGATAATAATTATTAATATTTTTTGAGTGATCTAAAAGGTCTACCTTTTTATTAGGCAATTTAATTAACGTTCAAATTATTGAGATGTTATGATTATGAATGAGTGTTGCGTCAATTGATATTTGCTTGTATGTACTGATTAGGAAAGCATTATGCTAGTTGTTACTCAAGATGAAATAATAATTATGATTCCTACATGAATCACAACAAAAATATTAAAGAATAAATTAAAATATTTTGTTATTAAAACTAAGTAGGTACAAACAAACTTCATTGATAACACTAGTTCAAGAAATATGTCTTCTTTGCTACGAAGCTGTTTCTTCCAGACAATGGATTCTACAAAGAATGTTATGGATTGCACTGTAAGGCGGAGGTATATGTAACTGTGTACTTTGTTATTACAAACCTCTTCACTGAGGTAAGTAATAACTAACTACACAGAAATTATATTACCTATTTCTAATATGAACACTGCTGATATTTAAAAATAAGCGCAAAACTTGGAAATCGCGTTCCTCTTAAATCGATAACATAATTTTTTAATAAAAGATGCGACAACTGTAATTATAGAGATACATTGTACATTGTAACAACTTTTATAAACAACCTTTAGTTGCAATAAATTACTCTTTAACTTTGACAAAAATGACTCTTTTGCAAATTTCAAACAGTTTGATGGTTTATCAAATATTATGTATTGACCTATAACCAATGACATTCTACAGAGTCCTTCTTAATAAGCTGACACTGTTTTAAGGGGATGATCAGACCATCAAACTGAACAAATTTCTCTATGGGATCAACATCGAAATCAAGAAAAAAAAATTTGCTGTCCCATACATTTGGGTCGAGGAGGTTTGCAGTTTTGTATGGAAGAGCAGATTTTTTTCGCGATTTCGATATTTGTCCCATAGAGCAAGTTGTTCAGTTTGACGGTCTGATCATCCTCTTAAAAAAGTGTCAGCATATTAAGTTAGATCCTATATATCGTTGCCTATAATCGTTTCTGTATTACTTGAATCATTTTAAAGTATAGCGTAAATTTTTTTAAACACGTTAAATTTATATTAACCAAAATCGATTGCCTACAAAAACAAACCTCAAAACTACTGCCTCCAAAACTCACTGGTAAATGCATTAAAATTAATTAAGGGGGGCAGAGTAGGACCGCCCGCGCGCTACCGTCCCCACGGGGTGTCCCGCCGTGACGACTTCATGCAGCTTCCCGGAATACGGGACACGGGACGCGGGACATAGTGGAACTAGCCCTTACCTGTACGTGACCCGACTTAGTGTGAGTTCAATGATCTATGTTGAGAGAACTGAGATGAGAGAACTGAGATGAGATGTTAAATTTCTTTTGTTTTTAGTATTAAGGTAGACTTGGGATTCCTGGGAAGCCATCAGCTTGTCTATCTATCTATACTATTATAGAACTGTAACAGAAGTGTGTCTGTACATTGAAGATATTAACAAAAAAGTTACGATATGGTTTCTAGGTGTCCCTGATTCCAAATCACAATTTTTTTTATTTTTTGTTTGTCTGTTTGTTTGTTTGTGCCATGTGTTTTGTTTGAACGAGCATCACGCAAAAACTACTGAACCGATTTTGATGAAACTTTTTATGTTTGATAGCTTATGATCTAACTTAAAATCTGATATATAATTTGTGCGGACAAAGTCGCGGGTTAACGCTATAGATAAGTAACTATCATCTCTAAATTCGTCACTTGCTGCAAGTGCACAATAAACTGGTGTCCTACTATGATGTAGGTAGGAATGTTTCTAACAACACCGAAAGACAAAATAATAAAGTGAGTTATATGTATATCAGCTGAATAACACCTATGTCTAGTTTTGTCTAGTCTCAGTAGTTCGGTAGGTAGTTAGTTCGGGTACCGAACTTTTTAGACTTCTTTGACTAAGTAGTTCGGGGTAAATTGCTACCGAACTACTATACACTTGCGTAAAATCTCATACAATACAGGAACTATTTACAAGTGTTGCTATAGCTACTACTTTTAGAGAGTGTAATTGTAGCAATTACGTACATTTTTAGGTATAACCTTCGTTGTTGCTTCCATGATGCGATAATAAGTTGCAATAATTATGAAAACTGTTATTTGGAAGTATCTAACCATTCCAATTCAATAGTTGTATTTTATACAGAGTACTCACGTTTTTTTAAGGAGATGAGAACAGACCATGAAATGTTTCTCTATACAAAACTGCTAACCTTTTCGACCCAAATGTATGAAACAGCTGATTTTTTTTCGAGATTTCGATGTTGATCCCATAGAGAAAGATATTCAGTTTGATGTCATCTTATCATCCCCTTAAAATCTGTCAGCATATAATGAAAGACCTTATACAACGTGTTAATGAATAATCGCAAAACCTTATACACCCCAACTGATTTATAACGAAATAATTAGATTGACACAATAATTTCAATATTTTGATACATAAAATTTAAAATTATTTGCATTTTAAGTTTTGAGGCAAAAATTATTTGGTATCATTTTAGCAATGAATGAAAGTGCTAACGTACTCATGGATACATTTTAAGAAGCTTGTTAAGGTAGTAAGTAGGGTGAGTGTGCCCGTGCGGTGAGTTGACATCGAGTTCAGTAAATTTTATATTTTACAAACAAATTAATTTAATATTTTGAAAAAAATTACATAATGTTGAAACCATGATAATTCGATTCTGCTCTCGCTTCTAAACAAACTACTTTCTAGTTTTGTGTTAATTCATTAACACGTTGTATATACAATTTTACACTATACTTCTCTTTATCTGTATACGTATTCCCGTTTATTTTGCTCATTCGATACGGGCGTTGCTATTATTTATCCAGAGGACATCTTGAGGATATTAAATTTGAATCATTGTCCTTCGTCAGAAAAAACAGCAGACGGAGCTGGTGGTGACGATTGCGATAAAAAATGACTCAAAGTGATAAAGCAAGTCCGGGCAACTCCCATACTCAAATGTCTATTATTTTCAACTCATTGGAACCGTTTTTCTCTAATTTATGCAAGACTTCACTAACACCGCAGACTTGGATGAAGTTTAAAAATTTACTTTCTATGCAATAAAAGTACCTCACAAGCATTAGGGTGACTACCCACTGAGCGTCTACCTGTGCAAACAGTTTGTCACAATGGCGTGGCGCTTCTACGGCTATGAGTTATGCGCTGCCCCTTTAATATTTCATCGATTTTATTGTGGCTCCGATGTCAACTCTGTCTCGACAATAGCTATAAAGATTGTTTTTTTCGCAATACACAAGAAGTTTGTTTCGCACCGAATTATTCACTTGTGTTCTACGGAAATATATGGATATTGAACAATGCAGTATCATTGCAGTTATCCTAATTATTTAAGTCGCTAACGATTTATTACAGTTTAGAATCTTAAATTTCTTAACCCGATTTGCATCAACCTAGATTGGCAATTCATTTTTATATACCAAAAATCAAGGGTTATCAACATAACCTGAAGTTTAATGCTAACCTGGGTTGACGCAAATGGGAGTAAGATAGCAAATATCGATAACGTATGCAAAAGACGAACGGCAAGATGACTTTATTGTCTAGTATTGTAATAGGTCGCCGCTGTTGATCCTGGTTTAATACGTACAATAGGTACAGTGGTGGGACTATGCCCGATAAAAAAGATAAGATAAGATAAATGTTTATGGTAGTGTTCTAATTTTTTCAGCTTAAAAATAAATACAGTACGAAGTTTCGGTACTACTAGTAAACGTGGCTGTTCTGAGGTTTCAGAATATCTCTGACTACCCCCTCGGGAAATATAGTCGTGAGCATATGCTATGCTAAAATTAAATATAAATACTGTCTGTTAATGATGAATAGGAGACAATTTGAGCGATACAACAGTATTAAATAATACTGAAAAAATGAACGTAATAATATCTGATAAGAACGGCACCCACCTCAGGCATGTTATTTTTAGCGAATCCAAACTATGAAATTCCGTAACCCAGTAGCCATAGTTGGGTTGATAATGTAGCAAAGAGAGTTCAAAGGAATTGGATGGCTAATGCCATCTTAGGGTGAAGACAAACGAGCGTAATTTTGTGAGTTGTGAGTCGCGTATTTAGAGTCCGTTTCATATAAAATCCGGAAATGCATTGTCTATGACCTCAGCATTTATATGGAATGGACTCAAAATACGCGACTCACAACTGACAAAATTACGCTCGTTTGGCTTCACCCTTACGCTAATGCATAAGACTGTATAAGGTGGTATAAATATAAGTACAGAATGCTGAAATGAGGGGCTCATAGTCTCCTAATGTTGATATTGCAAAGTATTAAATAATTTTAATCTTATTTTTATCGTGTGGGCAGACCCCTGGTGTCCCTGTGTCTGGTATTTTATTTAATTAATAAAAGAAGAGCGTTGTTTGCTTAAAATTGTCATTTTAAAATTATCATTTAGTTTACGTGACGTAACGTACGAGTAACTTAAAACTTATAAACATAGATCAAAGTAAAACGTAATTCATTTATTTTACTTTGATCCGAGCTTATATACGTACCATCAAGAATTACGTACTATTTTTATACGATGTAGGTGCACAATGGTATCAGTTAACCCTTGAGCACCCGGCTTCACCCGCGCTACTCTCCCACCAAGAAAAAAACTCTTATAAAGAGATAAATTATTACATTATGGCTTTTTGAAAGAGTCCACTGCTGCTGAGAAATGACAATATTATTAAAAAGTACGCGTCTTTGTCACACTATCTTTTTGTGTTCGATATATTGTCACCATAATAAATGCTGCCCCTTTATGGGCCAAGTATTGTGCTCTCAACCTTTGTGGACATTATTAAATATATTTTAAACAGTTTTATTAATGGTGGGCGTCGAGGAGTGAATGTTTGATTTATTTTTTCGACGCGTGTGCTGTGTATTCTTGTATACTTCAATCATTCATAATGGGAGGAATTGAAATCTTTTAAAAATGTTAAAACGTTATTTTGTAAACACACCTTTTCTTTGATTTTCAAAACTGCCGCAATAACTGAGTAATTTTATAATACGGTTGGTGGTTGAAGCAAAGTTTCTGATCAGCTCAATAGGGAATACCGTCGTTAGTCTATGTCTGTCTGCTATTATTTAAAGGCGCAAAATTCTGCAGCCAAAAATTGCTTCTTGTCATATCTTTTTTTTTATTATAAAATGGGATTTTTGATTTGCCCTTTGATGAAGCTTCAGTTCTAAGCTCTCTAAATAAAACAACCTTCAGGGAAGGTGTATGGGCATCAGTCCAGCACGCGCACTCTATGGAGATTGGTGTTAGTGGACACATACGCATCAGAATTACTTCTTCAGCGTATGCAGGTTTCCTTACGATTTTTGTTTGAGAGCAGTCGGTATAACATAGGTACAGTCAAGAGCAGGTCAAGCTTGAGACTTTGGACTTTGTACCGTTCTTATTTAGTGCGCCATAAGCGTTACAATCGAACTGCAAGTGTAAAGCTTGATGTGCTCTTGACTGTACAATAGTTGAAAATCTCATTGGTACACAGCATATCGTCCAAGCGGATTCGAACCCGGACCATCATGATTGAGTTTCCATACCTCTCGCGCCACAGACGTACGCAAAATTTTTAATTAATACATATTTTTGAGTCTGTACCTACGTATTATGTAACTAAACTGTTTGTTGATTCAATACAATAAATACCCAAGAAAAATAAAGCCGATTTAAACAACATCAAAAGGACTCTTAACACTACAACGACATAAAACATGCGAAAAATTGAGAGATCGAATTCCATGTTTTGTAACACGAAACGTTTACCTCGTTCGAACTTCACACCTTCGTATCGAATGCTTTTATTAAATAAAATCTGTTTTATCAATGTTTTTATTCGATTCAACTTTTTCTATAGAGATCTTGTTACTCCAAACAGGTCTGTGGCCACAATTGATTGATTTTTTTGCTGCCAGTACACGTAATGGAACGAATGTGGGTTTTTGTCTGTCATTATCAGCACCTGCAAGACACGCCACAAAAAGAACTATCACGTGAATCGTTTTGATATGCAAATGTTAAGTTCAAAGGTGACATTCAATGCCTCGCTACCAAAAACCAATTACTACCGTTTTCTATAGCCTTTATAACATTATGATCACCAACTTTTATAACATTATGTTTATATAAAATAAGTTAAGGTTTAAAAAATTGTCACATTGAGCTGGAGTTATTAAGCTAATAGAATAAAGTAATAAAAACCATAAAATTCTAAGGTGGAGGGCAAGCAAGCTAACTAGATCTAGTTTAGGAGTAATTATGGAAAAAAAATTGCAGAGAAATAAAATCTCTATCTCTATGAAAATATAAAATCAAAATATATTGAAAAAACAATAAATTCCAACAACATAATGAAAAAGTTAGCTTTAGGACGTCTTCTCAATGTCACCCATAATAGCGTTTGAAAACGGTAGTTCTTCTAATTAGTTTGTGCGTTTGAAGTAGATTGCTTGTAAGTAAAACTGTTTGCTCGAAAATAAGTATACTTTTGTTTCAGCCTGTATTTCTTCTATCATCTATACTTATAAAAGAGTACCTGACTGACTGACTGGCTGACTGACTGCCTAAACCACTGAAGATAGAAACATGTTTGGAATATATATATTCTTCAGAGGATGTAGCAGTGCATTAAGAAAGGATTTTTCGGAAATCGATCCCTAAAGGGAGTGAAGGAAGAGAAGGCCAACGCGTATGATGTCGCGGGTCAAAAGCTCGTAATTCATAAATAACATAGGTAACAATATGCTTGCCTAACTCATGAGTTAGGCAAGTAGTCTAAACATTTGAGACACTAATACTTAGTAATGTTTGATGAAATACAATATAGGTAGCAGGAAGCTGTTGGTCAATAAATAATGAAATAATATCACGTGGCGCTTTACAAATGGACACTTCGTGCTTTGCCACCGGTACACTTGTCTCTTACCATAGATTTGTTATTAAAGTTATGATTATGAGATGCGCAAATAGGTAAAAATGCAAACAAATTTATTTTCAGACTGTACCTACGGCAGATTGGAATGAATGAACCTTGTTTTTTCATTTCGTTAAAAAACAAAGAAAAAAGATTCTGGGGTAACTTTAAAAATAATTACTGTTTTACATTGATTGAATTTGTCTCTTGTAGAATCTCTCGTGAACTCGTCTATCGTAAATTATGACAAAAAACATTATTGTAATGCTGGTTACAATATTAACAGAGAGCAACAATATTTATACCTTGCTCTTTTTAATATTTTATTTCTGTAATGTTGTATATTCTTTCTTTTGAACATAATTGTTTTTTTTTTATAATTGAAAGGCAAAGAAACAAGAAATTCATCTTTGAAAAAAACTCATATGCAACAGAATTTGTCGCTTCTGTTTAAATAAAATAACAAATCTTTGGTCAGACCCCCGCGATTCTCCGGCAGCCGGTGTGTCCGTACTTCTCAATAGTCACATTAATATCCTTCGTACTGTCTTTATATTTGGATAGTTGGAATATTTATCTACTTGGCTATTCTTAGTAGATACCTTGTCTTTTTTATGAACCTGCACTTAATCCTATAAGACAAGACACCTATAGTCTGATGTCCAATAAGAACATTTTATAATATGCTTACATCATCCAACTGCTGAGCAAAAGCCTCCCCCTTCTAATCTCCAACCCCCCTCTGTCCCTGGGGTAGCTCTGGCCACGTGTCATCCAATGCATCCAGATGACCTTAAGATTATAAAGTTTTAAATCTTAGATTTATCTTTTCAGGGTTCCGTACCCAAAGGATTAAAAAGGGCTGTAATAAAGTTCATAAGCCAAGGTCGTCCGTCCGTCTGTATGTCTGTCTGTTCTAGCTATTTAGGGCTGTAACTTTTGAACCGTAACAGCTAGACAATTGAAATTTTCACAGAATGTGCGTTATTATGGCGGATTCGCTAACAAGCGGTCAAAGTGGTGCCATCTGCTCTCTAACTTGGCACAATGATAGGCTCCATCTAGCGGTAATATCCAGAACCACTTGCCTTCAAAATGTTTTTTACAACTAAAATGGTCACCCACTTAAGGGTGCTCGACGTTGCTCACCTTCTTCAAACACCGAAGAAAATCGAAGCAATTAGCGCCTAGGATTTGTTCAAATATAAAACTTGTCTGATATGGAATAAATCTGATAAGGCGCTAACAATTTAATTCTTACTAGTAAAATATACTGGATCCTTCTTTATAAGGCTGACTTTACACCAGAGTTGTAGTGATAAGGTGATGACTTTACACCAGTTGAGGTGGTGAGAAGACTAGCGAGGTAAATCATCCACCTTTAAAAAAGCTTCAATTTCCTTATGAAGCGATCAAGCGAGCGAGCTATTTAGCCCAGTCATTTTACGGAGTTTTGTTAGGCAGGGTAGGGAGTAATTATTAATTGGATTTTTAAACTCTAACCGGCACCATTTAGTGACAAAAAGACTATCTTAAAGCATATTAAAAAAAATATAAATACGCAACATATAAATCAAAATTATGTGTCCCAGAAGGCTTTTAAAATAATAATATTAATACCAATGCACTCATTTGAATTAGATTTAACAATATAAATTACATTTGAGCAATAAAATAGGCACTGAAATTTAAAAAATGAGGTGTATTTATTAGAAAATACGAATATATTTTTCAAAACCTTCTAAATAGACAAAAATATTCACATCATGTTCGAAGTATGTATAATGGTAAAGCCTTAAATATGTGCAAAAAAAATACCATCAGGTTTTTTAGAACGGAATAATAGCTAAATTTTAAAATTGGAACTGTTGCTGACGAGTTTTTTTTAATTTTGGTACTTTTGTAAGCTCAAATTGGCTCTTCAAAATTATACCGAAAAAAAATATCAATTATTAATTAGTCCCGGCTCAAACCGTAAAATGACAGGGCTAATTTGCGTATTTTGTCCACGCTACCTATAGAGAAAGATGTTCAGTTCTATGGTCTGATCATCCCCTTAAAAAAGTGTCAGCATATTAAGAAGGTTGTGTATTAAATCGTTTTTATTAATTCTAATATTTGCTTTCAGGCCGAGATTCTGAGATTTGAGCGCAATATTATGCATTATATGAATTTACTACCGAATCCCTTTGAGTTTGCTTTGGTCAGAAAACTCAGAAACATCACTATGATAGAATATCAAAATACGTGCCCAACGGTGATACTCGAAGATTCTTTCGCTCACAAAACAACGCAAATGAATCGTCATGTCCCTAGTAGTCCCTAGTAAGTACATTCACAGGAACAGACTGGGTGGTCTATAACCTTTAACCACGAACCACGCGGAAGTTTAACAGTTTAATATCATTTCCTCATGAACCACTACGAACAAAACATAGGTATTTCAAGTACCCTTGAACATTGTTTACACCACGGGGTGGTCAGACCACCGCGTTTAGCACGTGCCCTCTTCATACCACTTGGGATATACTTCCTGAGCACAACAGCGCAGCGCTCTCTAGAGTGCTATAACTGCGAAACAAATCTAGCGATTGTCAACTTTGTGACAATGGTATAAAGGTCTTAACCTGGATATGAGATTTTGTATTCGAATAAGGGAGCAATTTTTTAAACTGCTATTGGAATTTCATTCTATTCCTATATGTAACAAAGAAATAGAATGTATCAGTACCAGAGTAAGGCAAGACCGCCATTGTTAGCCTTCTCATTTAACTATTAAAGATATGGTTTAAGACAGGGATGTATACAGGGTGAAATTGATATCATTAGCATCCTTTTAAACTACGAGTCTACACACAAAACTGAAGAACTTAAAGTATGGGAGCAAACCGATCGGAGCAAAAAAAAAATCTGCTGTTGCATAAATTTGAGTCGAGTAGGCATTGCAGTTTAGTATGGAACAGCTGATTATTTTCTTGCTCCGATCGGTTTGCTCGCATAGTGAAAGTTGTTCAGTTTGACGGGTAGACTCTTAGATTAAAAGGATGCTAATGATATCAATTTCACCCTGTATACACAAGGTCCTATCTTAAATATGCTAACGGTTTTTGAAGGAAATGATCAGACCATCAAACTGAACTTTCTATGGTTTCTCTATGGACCAACATCGAAATAGCGAAAAAGAAAAACTGTTCCATACATTTGGGTCCAGTAAATTTGCAGTTTTTTATGAAACAGCAGATTTTTTTAGCGATGTCGATGTTGGTCCCATGGACAAAGTTATGTCTGATCATCGTTTTAAAGAACCATCATCACATTAAGAAGGACCCTGTATAGGTATGGATGTGGAGGATGGAGGGGCCTTGTCCAGCAGTTAGTGTAATAAAATAGGCTAAAAAAACTCAACTGTTCATAACTTTAATTCACTTAGCTCCATAACATCCCTAGTTCCAAGACTTTAGAATTCAAAATGAAGTGTTTGCTACAAAGGTGCGCGTACGCACAGCTGCAGCCAGCACGCGCTCTTAATGAGGTGGCGTCGAGTAGACATTGTTTTTAGGTGCGTGGCGGTGGTCTGGCATTAACTTGATTGCCACTTGTAAGTTTTTATAACAACGTTTTTTGTATCAATATTGAAGTTGTTAAAGGGTTTGTTCGTTTTTTTTTAATCTGTAGTATTCAAAATGTTGTAAAAGATATTTTGCTGGTAAGGATCAAGCGATATTCTGTTGTAATAGGGCAATGTTCTAATAAATATGTTCTAAATACTAAAACTAAATAAAAACATTCTAATTTCGAATTAGTTTTTATTGAAAGTCCAACTAGAAAATAATATTGTGTTCACTGAAAAACTAAGATGACCTCCTTGACTCCTCACGAAATCTTCCGAACTAGGGTTTTTGCTCGAGATTTCTCAAGAAATCTTGCGTTAGTCGAGACGGGAAAAATTTGCTCAACAACTCCAGAATTCCATTCAAAGAACATCAACTAAAGAAACGCGTGCGTGTCACGTTTGTTTGTTGTTTAATTTAGGGCAGATTTTCAAATTGTCAGTTAATCCTCTATGAATATAAATTATGTTTTTTATTTTGTTTATGTTTTGGTGTAAAATAAAGTATATTTGATTGATTGGTTGATTTTTTGAAACAAATATAATTTACCATACACTTATCATCGAAATATACATCCAGGAAAATTGCTGGTAAATCATTGTTTTTTAAATATTTATTTCAGTTTGGAAGAAGGAGACCAAAGAGATATTATTGGGATTTCGGAATAAAAACTTTTTGTTGTTTCTAATTTTTATTTTATTTTAACTGGCAAGATGTCTTGGAAAAAAAACAAAAGCCATAAAAACTAATAAGGAAGAAAACTTTTTCTTTTTAATTGAACTATTTGGCTTAACGTATTTTTTTTCCGACAGATAGCTGCCAGATCTGTATTTCTTACATTTAATGAAAACTCTTTGGTTGTATGAAAAATATGTAGACGAGAAAGAAAAACTTTTTGGTTGGTACCAAATACTTTACCAAATTACTTAATAAATTGTATTTCTGATGTTTTCATATGAGATCGGTGATTTTTTTTAAAGCATAGGCATATGCTCACGACTATATTCCCCGAGGGGGTAGTCAGAGATATTCTGAAACTTCAGAACATCCACGTTTCACTAGAAGTACCGAAACTCTGTCCAGTGTGACGGGGAGTGAGCCCGTCGCCACTTTTAAATGGACAGAGGGTACAATACATGTCTCGAAATTGAAGCATGCAGGTTTCCTCACGATGTTTTCCTTCACCGAAAAGCCAGTGGTGTTACAAGTCGTACATAAATTCCGAAAAACTCATTAGTACGAGTCGGCCTGGACGGGGATGGAACTATCGCCTCCTGCACGGCAGGCAAGGTTACTCGCCACTGGACCACAACGGCTCACTTTTTTTTTTAACACCTTATCTTCTATACTATTATAAAACTGTAACAGGAAGTTTGTCTGTACGTTGAAGATATTAACAAAAAAAAAGTTACGATATGGTTTTTAGGTATCTCTGATTCCATATCACCAATTTTTTTATTTTTTGTTTGTCTGTTTGTTTGTGTGTTTGTTTGTGTGTTTGTTTGTTTGAACGAGCATCACGCAAAAACTACTAAACAAATTTTGATGAAACTTTTTTGTTTGATAGCTTATGATCTGACTTAAAATCTGGTATATAATTTGTGCGGACGAAATCATGGGTAACGCTCGTAATTTTATAAAATCGATAAATTTTATTCATAAAAATAATTATGATATGTTATATACATATGTATACTAAGTACCAAACCGATTCCAATGAAAAACAAATTCCGTAGCCTGTAACATTTGAAAAGACAAACCTAACATAACTTGGCCTGTACTACGAAAAAAAGCAACTTCTTATTCCAAAACAGCCGGCAAAATCAAGTTCCCTAATAAAATAAACGTCATTGTTATGTAACAGCCATCCAACCTACTTGTCGGGTAACTTCACTACCTAATAACAAACAAGCCAACTCCACCAGTAAATTAGGAGTAGAGTCAAAAAGTACTATAAATAACAGGAGAACTGCTATTCTTGCTTTGTTCTTAGAAAATGTGAGGGCAACTTGGACAGAATGGACTTGACTATGTACCGAAGTTGCGTCATAGCGTCAGTATTGTTATGTATACGAGACAAACTGTATCAGAAAAAAATTTATGCAAAAACAAAAAATCACTATCTGTTGCAAAAAACATTCCCTAAATTAAAGGGTCTAGAGTTACGTATAAAATAGTATTTCAAGAAGTTTTTTGAAATTAATAAAGATATATTAAATTACATAAAGCTTTCTTAATTTTCTACTTTTCATACAAACATGGTTTCCATAGCATTGGCCATATTATATTGATGTACGAATAAAAATCATCATCATCCCTGCCCTTACCTATACAACGTGTTAATGAATTAACGCAAGACTAGAAAGTAGTTTGTTTAAAATCGAGAGCAAAATCGAATTGATGTTGAGGTTTCAACATAGGTATTTTTTTTTCAAAATATTTAATAATTTGTTTCTAAAATTTAAAATTTACTGAACCCTATGTCAACCCACCGCACAGGTACACTCACGCTACTTACTACCAAAAGAAGATTATTAAAAAGTAGGTATCCATGAGTACGTTACCGCTATCAAATTATCTTATCTTATCCATTCTATCAAAATAATGAAATTATTGCTTCAATATAATTATTTTGTTATAAATAAGTTGGGGTGTAAGAGGTTTTGCGCTTATTCATTAACACGTTGTATACTATTACCTATTCTGTGCCCTTACCCTAAATATCACGAATAATTAGTGATGTAGTTTTATTAAGCGTTAATAATAAAAATACAGTATATCGCGTTATATAATGTTGTTTTGATATCAATTGTGGTGATTGCAGTTTACGTAACATCTTTATATACCTACTCAATGCAGGACGAAGTACGATTATTAAGTATTATTTAATTGTATACATGTCTTTTTATAGACTAGCATTTACGTCTTTACGACTTCAACCGCTTGAAATTAGAATATCGTAAAATCCTTTCTTTGTGCACCGCTACTACATCTTCCGTAGAACTACATCCTCCAAATTTCATGTTTCTATCTTCAATGGATTAGGCTGTGCGTAGGCTGTCAGTCAGTCATGGACGAATAGATAGATTACTTGAAAATAAATCAGAATCATAATACCTATTTAAAATATCTTAATCTTAGACCAACCACGTCAGAGGCCGTAAGGCGGTCTGAAATAACTCTGACACCAGGGCCTCTACCCGCACATTCGAACTTCGCAATTGCGTGAACGTTTTCGTTCCAATGTCAACTCAATTACAATGAAGTGCGGACCGAAACAGTGGCGATATATCGAACATCGAAAGTCCGGGTACAGGGCCAGGGCTCTGCCCACACGATAAGAAGAAGAATAAACTTAGACAGTATTTATAGTACGAAACATACATAAAAGAGGTTTTTTAATTAATTACTAGTTACCATACATAATGAAAATAAAAATAACGATTATCTTTTAAAAACAAACAACTAGATTAACAACCTTTAATTTCTTCAAACAATAAAAACAGCCTACCATTACGTTTCATTGTTAACCGAAAATAAGTAAAAATGAAAATGCGATAGCTATGTAAACAGAGGGCGGATCATCGTTTGAAGTTCCACAAAGCCGCCCTAGGAAAGGGAGAGGAGGGGGTGAGGCAGGGGTGGACTTAGAAGCCTATCATCCTCCCGTACATCCGTGAAGACTTCGAAGTAAAGTACTCAAGTACCATCACAGCATCATAAGTGATCGTAACGTAACGTAAGCCGACAAATATTTGTGTGAAACTGCATGTTTGGGCGACTAGCGCTAGTGCGACAGCATGAACAATGCTTTTGAAGTTAAGAAGAGACGAGCAGCGTGGATCTTTGAACGAGCGAGCATATAGAAGATTTCCATCTCGTTGGACGTTAGTTTTGATCTTGGATTGGTGAGAGTCTCAATCTTTGCCTACATCATCATTATCATCAGACTCATCAGCCTATATACGACGTACTGCCTGCAGTACGACCCTGCCCTGTGCCCTGGCACAGGCCTACTCTTTAGGAGAGTGGGTGGGCGACAGTCCACCACGCGTGCCCAATGCGGATTGGTAGACGACACAAACGCATCACAATTTCTTCGCCAAGTAACAAGCACATGTAGGTTACGTAGGTACAACATACGTACAGGTTTCCTCACGATATTTTATATCGGATAGGATCATTTTTGTATCTTACACCAATAAATACATAAAATGATGAAATATAACTTTTTTAATAATTTTTTACTGCTTCAGTTTATAAGACCTAGAAGACAGAGTTGTCTAGCCCAAGTGAAGGAAAAGGTTGATGTCGTGTCGTATCAAGAACTCAAAAGACTAGCGGAAAAGAGACAGGATTGGCGAATACTCCACGGACAAGAGCGTAGCTCTTAAATAAGATGATGATGATGACAGTTTATTGCAGAATTCGATGCATTTTACACTAACCTAACGCAGCGCTTACAAAAAGTTTTTCTTCATCCCAACTCCGACCCTGTCGACAGGGACTCACAGATACTATCAGTGAATCCAAACTGCCGCAGACAGATAAGCGCCTGTGTGTGCTGAATTTTAATATAGCTATGTAATATTAATATTAGTTGAGGTCCAGTCGTTGGCAAATTGAAATGTTGACAATAAAATCTTATTACTTGTTCTCATTGTTGATGGAATGAAGTGCTTATGATGACTGGATACTTATCATTACGTTAATGTAATCGATGTCGCAATTCATATTTCGTATTTGGAATTCTTTTTAGAAACTAAATACTAATAAGTCGATGTACAAATCAGTAAGACATTAATGCTGGTCCTTATAGCACTTTTTGTTGGGAATTCATGAATTCTGAATGGATACTTGAATTAAGATGTCTTACATAATTATGTAATTGTGCTTAAGAATTACAAGTAATTATTTCGAATAAATTTCACTCAACATACATAAACAGGGTGAAATTGATAACATCAGCATCCTTTTAAACTAAGAGTCTACCCATCAAACTGAACAACTTTTACTATGGGAGCAAACATATCAGAGCATAAATTTGAGAGAATCTGCTGTTGCATACATTTGAGTCGAGCAGGTGTTGCAGTTTAGTATGGAACAGTAGATTTTTTTTTTTTGCTCCCGTCGGTTTGCTCCCATAGTAAAAGTTGTTCAGTTTGATGGATAGACTCTTAGTTTAAAAGGATGCTGATGTTATCAATTTCACCCTGTTTATGTATGTTGAGTGAAATTTATTCGAAATAATTACTTGTAATTCTTAAGCACAATTACATAATTATGTAAGACATCTTAATTCAAGTATCCATTCAGAATTCATGAATTCCCAACAAAAAGTGCTATAAGGACCAGCATTAATGTCTTACTGATTTGTACATCGACTTATTAGTTAAAAGGATTTAAAAGGATGCTAATGATATCAATTTCACCCTGTAGAGGGTGTAAAATTTAATGCGTTACATATCGAACAGGGTCTTTCAGACCATGAAACTGAACAACTTTTATTAAGGGACGTTTGTCCCTTTTAAAGTTTTTTGAAATCGCGAAAAAAAAATCTGCTTATAACATTCTAGCAGAGTCAATTTTTACATTTTCTATGGAACAGGAGATTTTTGTCGCGATTTCGATGTGGGCTCCATAATGAAAGTTGTTCAGTTTGATATGCACCCTGTTCGATATTTAACGCATTCAATTTTAGACTCTGTTTTTGTGTCTACTATTATAGTGCCATCGTATCATCAATAAAGGCAACTACAAATGTTTTAATCCAGCTGCTGTTGTTAGGAACCGACAGACAACGATATATAAACTAAATGTTACTTCTATTTGTCATAAAAATTTCAAAAAACAAACTACTAATCATCAAAAAACTAAACAGATCAAATCAACCCTGAAAAATGTGCACGGACGGCATTCGGGTCGATACTTCAGCGCCCCCCGCGCCCCGCAGGTGCGACGAGATAATCCAAGATGGCCGCCGAGATAGGACGTGACGTCACAGCACCCTCCCCGCCCCCCGGCGCATCCTCGAGGCCTGGAGCCACCCTCCTTAGATCCTTTCAGAAAATCCGGCAAGTAGCGTCAGCAGGTGAATATGAGTACCGAATTTTCGTTCGTTTCGTTTGTGTTCGGAGAAGAAATAGTAATTTTTTCGTAAAATAGATTAGGTTTTGTTACATTTTGAGGGAATCAAAATATTTTTATCTCCCTTGACCTAAAAATTGTATAACCCACATCTTTACATCAATCCTGGAAAGAGATCAAAGTCATCACCATTCACCACGTTAGGAAGTAATCCCACTTCTGATTTTTTACTTAAACCAAACATTATTTTCTATCCACCATAACGAGTTTCTCCATTCTTTTATTCCATCTCACTGTCAAGTCTGCTCCCGTTTTCTTTTCTATCAATTCATATTTCGGACAAACTCCGACCACTGCTACCAAATGCATCTTGGTCGTCCTACATGAAACATGAGGTTATGGAGAGATGTTTGAATGACCGCTTTCCAGTATCCAAGTCGTGTTAATTTTAATAACGAAAATGTTTAAGAACATTTAAATCACCTCTTTATTTACAAACTCAACAATGAACATAGACTCTAAGCGATAGGCGGCACTGGCACAGATTGGGGCAGATGCGTGCCATCCACGTGGAAGCCGTCTGGGCCGGCATGGTACTTCGTGACGTAGATCTTGCCGTCGTCCCCAATGAACTCGTACTGGCCTTCGATGGCCAAGACGTAGCCTCCGTTGATGGCAGGAATCAGGTAACCGCGTTCTGACACTACCGTATCTGGAGGGGATAAGTTTCAGATTAGCTTGTGTTTGGACATAAAGATAGGTCGAGGCTTTTTGCAAACTAAGAGGAGAATACTTGAGGACCATAGGAAAGTTAATAAGAAACGTGACTTCACAATCTTCAAATTAGATTTCGGATGTTTCAGTAAACAATACCTAATTAAATTATAATCACAGCAGGTATTAATTTTAGTAGATTTTTTTGTGAGCGCGTTTATGAAAACGATAGAACTAGGTAAATAAAATAGATTCCGTTTACCTAAACTGGATTTCCATTCGACAAATTACACAGTTGTCAAAAAACGTAAATCCTTAAAGTTGATCACGAATTACGAATTGGAACACATTTATCAATAATTCATCTTAGTCATACCTGAATAAGCTACAGTACGACCAGGAAAATAATGAACCTCGGCAATCATCGTTTGCGCAGAGTTCCGACAAAACCCGAAGTCGTCTAGTAATCAAAGGGTGCAAAGTCGGATAGCAGCGAAAAGGGCGCAAAAACCAATTAGCCAATCGTTGCAAGGCATTGAAGGTAGCACATCCTGATTGGTCTACGTAATTTCGCGTGTTATTACAATTTTTCAACTACGCAGGTTCACACGGCGACACATCAAGCTATACAAAACCAACATAAGCTGAACGCGCGCAGGTCGAGGAACATATAGCATCGCGCGGCCAGCTTATGTTGATTTTGTATAGCTTGATGTGTCGCCGTGTGTACATCGGGGGAACTTAAAAATATGGTACCACTGTAGTACTTACTTTCCGCGGTAACAAAGCGGAATGCGTATTGTCCGTATTCATCGCGCGTTTCTTCGTGCCTCAGAGCTGGTAATTCCCTCAAGGAGTGGTCTTGGAAGATAACGGCGCAGCTGGCCAAGGCTAGCAGGCAACTGAAGACCACGAACTGCAAAGAAAAAAGTACGAATAGCTTACTGTACTTACTGGCATAAATACATGTTCCTTCATAATATGTTGAGGGTTTTTTAAGGGAAGAGATCAGACCATTAAACTGAACAACTAACTTTATGGGACTTACAAAGAAATCGTGAAAAAAATACGCTTTTCCATAATATTTGGGTCAAGTAGGTTTGCAGTTTTGTTCCATACACAACTGCCAACCTACTCGAAAACTCTAAAAATATGAATATAAGGTCTAAAAAAACTAGCTGAAACTATTTTAAAGGGATGATCAGACCATCATACTGAACAACTTTCTCTATGGGACCAATATCGATATCGCGAAAAAAAAATCAGCTGTACCATACAAACGTACTCGACCTAAATGTATGGGACAGCAGATTTTTTTTTCGCGATTTCTATATTGGTCCCATAGAGAAAGTTGTTTAGTTTGATGGTCTGATCATCCCCTTAAAATAGTTTCACCTAATTTTGTTAGACCTTATATAAATGACACTTGTATTATTACTATTTGTGTAACAAATCATCGTGTTCAACCTCAATAATTTGTGTCCATTGCAGAATTCGAACCTTGCTTCACAGGTTGTTAGAACCAGGCCGTCAACCTTTGGTCATATTTATGACTTTATATAACTAATCATAGGAGACGAAAAGCTTTGTAGTTATTAGAATTGTAAGCTAGGAGCTAACAAGATAACGAAATAACTTATTAGGCTTCATCCAATAAGAAAATCCAAAAGGTAGAAAAAAATTATAGAATCATTAAGGGGGCAGTCAGTCGGTGCCCCGTGCATATTCTGCTGCCTTCAATCGTATTTTTTTATTTCTAAACAATTAAACAACATTTCCGAAAAACCAGAATGTCACAAGTCATCGTTGATTTTCAATTTATCGGGTCACTGCGGATTTGTTTTTATAATGTTACATAAACACAGAATGTTACGAGTACATGTTGTTGCTGTGTATGTTGTAACATAAAACATTATAATCCGTAATGTTTCGATAAATTGAAAGCCAATCAGGACTACAATGTGACATTCTTGTTTCTTGGAAAAGTTGTTTAGTTGTTCTGAAGTATGCAATTTTAATAATGTAGTCTTTGCGCTACAGATTCTATGAAAATATTGAATAAATAGGCTAAATGCGATGGTAGGCATCTCGCTACGAAACCGTTTAGAAATAAAAAAAAATACGATTGAGGGCAGCACAATCAGCTCGGTACTCTCTTAAACAATCTCTTCCCAAACCAAGAGTAGAATCGAAAACGTCTGATCACACAACAACATATTTTTATTAAAAGAAATAAATGTCACAGTACTCACAGATTTCATTGTGTTTTTAAGGTTTTGAGGTCCTATAGTTGAAACAAACAAATAACTAATGATGACTTTAAAAATGTTCCTCTGTTTATATAGTAAAGTAATTTAACAATCAATCCAGACCTAATTAATAATAAACTCGACCTGAGTGAAATGGTGTAACTGTCATTAACAACAATTTGTGTATCCGCATATTTTCTATTTTGTAATACCTATTTTAATTAATAAACATTTAAACTACCTCTTGAATCTTGAAAGTAGTAAAATGCAAAGAGTTTGCCAAAATACGAAAAGTAGGTATTGCAGAATTTGAAAATCATCAGAGAATACACAAGCTTCATAAATTAATATCAAAATAATGGATGCGTACGATCAAAAAATTTATAGTTTTTTATTGTTGAATATATATAAGGTCTAACAAAATTAGCTGAAACTATTTTAAGAGGATGATCAGACCATCAAACTGAACAACTTTCTCTATGGGACCAATATCGAAATCGCGAAAAAAAACCTCTGTCTCATACATTTGAGTCGAGTTATGTTTGCAGGGACAGCAGTTTTTTTTTTGCGATTTCGATATTGATTCCATAGAGAAAGTTGTTCAGTATGATGGTCTGATCCTCCCATTAAAATAGTTTCAGCTTATTTTGTTAGACCTTATATATTCTGAATCCCAGTTAAGCCCCGATTTCAAAAAGAACAACTCAAAACCCTACAGAATCGATATGTCTTAACACGTTCCGGGGCAGTGAACGAACACAATAGAACTTTTATTGTTATCACGTCTATAGGCGGTCACTGTCCCGGAACGTGTTAAGAATATGGCGGAAAAAAAATTTTTTTCCTCCAATGTTATCAATCTGTAAAATAATTAATTATTCAAACGTAAAAATGTACCTATTCATAATTGTTTATTAAAAAGAATATCATATACAGATAGCTCTTTGATGTAATTTTTTGACACTACCACTACCACCGCGTCGGAACGTTTTTGTATAGAGAAGATGCGGCCAGAAACTCTATAACAACAATTTATAGTAGGTATATAAAAATCTTTTTTTAGATCTTCATATAGTTCACAGTTATAGTAACATTCCTCTGGTTTTACGTAAAGTTTAGCACCTTTTTAAAGAAGTAAACTGTTTTTATAGTACATTATGGTACAAGCGTGTAATGTTGGTGATTACCGCTGAGGCGCCATTGAGACCCGAGCCGTAGGCGAGGGTCTTAAGAGAGCCGAGGACGGTAATCATCAATACACACGTGTATCATACGACGTTTTTCAACACACTTGTGACGAAAATAATAATAAAAAATCATTTTATTTAGTTAATAAAAAGTTTATTTAGAGAATTTATTTGTACTATTGAATAATATGATCTTTTTTGTATCGAAACAAAGCAACTCAAGAACTCAACCAAGAAGTTTAGATACCTACTATAAAAAACCTATAACTCCCTTGTGAATAATAGTAATGAAAAAGTCACAGTTTGATTATAGATGTCAGTATGTGCCTAATTGCGGTGAAAAAAGGGCCATTTTATGAGCAAGTGTGTTGAAAAAATCATTATTTTGCGGATAGTACCCGAGGGGAGGCTAGGCGCTATGTGCAGAGCTATGTAAGGGTTATCTGCGCCGCCGTCTCTATCTAAATCTGTATTATCGCAACACGCCGCCGAATAATTATTATTACATATACCAACCAACACACTACTGTTTACATATATTTGTATCGTAATGGGTCAAAGTAGAGGTTGAATTGAATTTCAATCAAAGATGGCGGTGAGATTTATATCTAGATGATTTAGTTTAGTGTATGAAGAGTTAAAATAGACTACCTACAGTAAATCTTCTGTGTTATTTTTCATAGAAGAACCATTCAACTAGCTTTTGATGTACGCGAATTATTAGACATGCAATTTGAATCGTATGTTTTAATAATACATGTTATGTTTTAATTTAGATTATTAGCCCAGTCATTTTACGGTTTGAGCCGGGACTAATTAATAATTGAAATTTTTTTTCGGTACAATGTTGAAGAGCCAATTTGAGCCTAGAAATGTACCAAAATTTAAAAAAAATCAAATCAGCAACAGTTCCAATTTTAAAATTTAGCTATTATCTCGTTCTAAAAAACCTGATGATAATTTTTTTTTTGCACATATTTAAGGCTTTATTATACATACTACAAACATGATGTAAATATTTTTATATAACTTAGAATGTTTTGAAAAATACATTCGTATTTTCTAATAAATACCTCATTTTTAAAATTTCAACATCTATTTTATTGCTCAAAAATAATTTATATTGTTAAATCTACGTCAAATGAGTGCATTGGTATTAAAATTATTAATTTATTTAATTATTAAATTATCCCTTCTGGGACACACAATTTTGATTTCTATGTTGCGTAGCGATTTTTTTTAATATGTTTTAAGATAGTCTTTTTGTCACTAAATGGTGCCGGTTACAGTTTAAAAGTCCAATTAATAATTACCCCCTACCCCGCCTAACAAAACTCCGTAAAATGACTGGGCTATATGAACCATATAGTATACCATCATCATCTTCATGCAAAGTTTCGTAGAAATTGCCCCTCAAGCGTCTCATATAATAAAAAAATCAGACTCTTATTAGTTTATTTTGCATTACCTAGTGGGATTAATTTTATTTAATGTAGAGAGGATATCAATAAATATCAAGTTCTACAACTTTACTTGAGAAATTGCGGTGTTGAAAAACATAAATATTAAATACCAACCTATAAATATAAATGCTTAATGCTAAAAGCCCCATAAAAACATATTGACATCATTTTTTAACCGACTTATAAAAAGGAGGTTCTCAGTTTGACATGTATATTTGTCCGCGATTACCTCGCGTTTGGCTAAACCGATTTTTTAACAAACACAATCATCATACCCATTGATCATACAGTCCGTGAGCACTCAAAAGGTGTCAGGTAAAATCGTTTATTTTCGTATAATAGATAATTAACATACATAGCAAACAACATTAGTTGTAATAGTTTCACAATAGTTGGTTTTTACAAAATAATTATGCAGAGTAGTAGAATAATATTCGCGTGCCTCCGACAATAACCCAAGCTTACTTAAGACCCGAATCTTATTCTAAGTGCTCACGGACTGTACTGTACGTCCTATTATAGGGCGCAGAGACTTATCTGTGTCCACAAATCCGTCTCTGCTTGCTGTCAGAGCATCTTCATTCTTCTTCGCCAGACAGCCATTGACTTTCTGTAGCGAATACTGTAATAAATTAATAAAGAATAAAAATGTTTAATTCCTCAATTCCACTCACAAAACATCTCGAGACAACTTCAAAGATCGCATCTAAATAACTTTAAGGATCAACTCGAGTCTCCAGTCCACTAGACCATAATGTCACTCTAACAACAATAGCGATCACTTAATACCGTACTCAGACGCAAAAATCACATAAAAGCTTTAACAATTCCCTGTTTCCCTCTCTTCCAGTTCAATTTATATAAGTAGACTCCTGATTTAAGCCATTTTGATACTAATTACGTCGGTACAAATGTTGTTTCAGGGGACGTGTTGTGTGGACAGGGTAACAAAGAGCCTGTAACGCCTGGAGGCAACGAGGGCCTGGTATGCCTTATCGACCTGATCGGGCCTGTAAAGGACGCTTCGATTTGAGGTGCAAATTAATCTTTTTTTTTCTTGCTAAGTCGGATTTGCAAATTAAAAGCGTTACAACATTATTGTATCATATCCGTACTATTATACATACATACATAAACACACGCCTTTTCCCCAGAGGGGTAGGTACTGACTATAGGTCTCCACTTTCTGTTCTGACACCCTCTTGCTTCCTCTAGGTCCGTACATTAGACAAGATATAGCAGGGAGATTTGTGACAACATTACCGTTTATTGAGGCTACTTATAATCAGGCGTTTTTTTTAATGATGTGCCTAATCTTGTCTAGGCTGGGGTTAGGTACGTACTCCTAGACCTCCTAGGTCTGGACTAGTATAAAACTGAAAATTTTTAATTTCTACATGGTGTTGAAGACCCTTGCAATTATTTTATAAGATGGATTTAGACCATCAAACTGGACAACTTTCATTATGGAGCCAACTTCCATCTGCTGTTACATACAAAACTGCCGGCAGTACCTACCTTGAACAGCAGATATTTTTTTTCGCAATTCTGTCGTTGACTCCATATATGTAGGTATGCAAAATATCCTTACAGTCAAGTATTAGGTGCATATCAAATAAAGGCTAACTGTATACACTTTAAGGTGGTTGCAGAGGGGTCAATTTTATACAAAACTTTGACGCACAATACGCGTAGACGGTATTAATAATAAGTAACTTCGTATATATGGAAAAATAGTTTAGAAAATCTAGATGCCGCATCACAAATAACATTTACAATTTATAAAATAATTACGAAGATATAAAGCTTTGAAATTTTTCATACAAAATTTTAAAAGCTTTATATCTTCGTAATTATATTATAAATTGCAATTGTTATTTATGACGCGGCAACTAGATTTTCTAAACTATTTTTCCATATATAAAATATTACTTTTATTAATACCGTCTACGCGTATTGTGCGTCAAACTTTTGTATGGACTGAAACCAACTTAACCGCTCGCAACCCGGCTTTAAGATAACAAATAGATATGCAATGGGTACCTACCTAGTTTAATTTATATCACGTCCATGCGAGTTCAATAAGGGTTAAAAGTTTGATTCTATAGAGAACATAGGCCTATTTAAAAAACTCAAAACCTCGCCTGAAAGAAAATCAAAAATAATTTCAGTCACACTTATCAAACTATATTTTAACAACGAGTAGGCAGTAAAGGCATCCACACACTAGGCGTCGTCTCGCGGCGGAAATGGCGTCTAACCGGATATTGTATCGCGCCTTCATCTCCGGCGCGCTTCCGGTTCCGGCGCCCACCTCCCAGCTCGTGCGTCGCCTAATTACTTCTAACATACAATGTATGCTATGTTATGTGATATGAATGTAGAGATTTTTCAGTTTTCTTTTTTCCGTTACAAAAAAATATTTACCCATATTCTACATTGAATGCGAAAGTGTCTCTATCTTACGTTTTCTAACCTAACCTAACCGCTGAACTGCTTTTGTATAGCTTGTCCCTGAGAGGAAACCATATGCCTAAAAATTTCAGACGGATGAAGTCGCGTGTAACAGGTAATTTAATAAATAATAAGGTACTGTGATTTAAGATGACGCACCTAATTAGAACAACAGCGTTGAAAAAGACAAACTGTGTAAGACTTGCATAAAAGTTTTACTTAAATCTTTAAGATTAAAGAAAAAACTGAGCAATAAGAAAAGGAAAAAATAAATGCTACACCCATAATATTTCAATAGTAGGTACTAGAAGGTTCTGTAATGAAGAGATTATAATATAATTACGAAGATATAAAGCTAAATTTCTAAGGTTTAATTCTTCGTAATTATTTCATAAATTGCAAATGTTATTTGTGACGCGGCATCTAGATTTTCTAAACTATTTTTGCATATATACAAAGTTACTTATATTGATACCGTCTACGCGTATTGTGCGTCAAGAGAAAAGCGGCTAATCCACGGCTCTTAAAATATTATAGTACACGAGCGTTAACCCGCGACTTCGTCCGCACAAATTATATACCAGATTTTAAGTCAGATAATAAGCTATCAAACAAAAAAAGTTTCATCAAAATCGGTTCAGTAGTTTTTGCGTGATACTCGTTCAAACAAACAAACACACAAACAAACAGACAGACAAAAAATCCAAAAATTGGTGAAATGGAATCAGGGACACCTTAAAACCATATCGTAACTTTTTTTTGTTAATATCTTCAATGTACAGACAAACTTCCTATTACAGTTTTATAATAGTATATGTAGATATATAGATTAATAGATTAATAATAGGTAAATTAAATGTTACATGATGGTTATAAGTCTGCTAAGTTACCTACAAAAATTAAGAAATAATGTTATTGGATGCGGATTTTATCTTGTGTGCTGCCATTGATGGATTGATGATTTGTACAAGTTTATTTATGTATGTTATCTATATTGTGTTATTGTGATCTACACCGCCTACCAATCTTCTGTCACTATTTCCTCTACCCTAAGGTTGTCTGGAAGAAATCGCTTTTTAGCGATAAGACCGCCTGTTTTTGTGCCTTTTGTTTTTCCTGATTGATTGCTCTCTGTATACTATGTTTTTTTGGTGTCAAATAAAATATAATTGATTGATGAAACTTGTAGCGGATATAGATGTATGTGATTAATATTTGACGAAGTCTGAGTTGCGGATTTTATTATTTTTGGTATATTGTACAATTTAAATTATTTTTGAGCAATAAAATAGCATAGCATATGCTCACGGCTCTATTCCCCGAGGGGGTAGTCAGAGATATTCTGAAACCTCAGAACATCCACGTTTCACTAGTAGTACCGAAACTCTGTCCAGTGTGACGGGGATACAATAGGTGTTAATCTATACTATTATAAAACTGTAACAGGAAGTTTGTCTGTACATTGAAGATATTAACAAAAAAAAAGTTACGATATGGTTTTTAGGTGTCCCCGATTCCATTTCACCAATTTTTGGATTTTTTGTCTGTCTGTTTGTTTGTTTGAACGAGTATCACGCAAAAACTACTGAACCGATTTTGATGAAACTTTTTTTGTTTGATAGCTTATGATCTGACTTAAAATCTGGTATATAATTTGTGCGAACGAAGTCGCGGGTTAACGCTCGTTATAATATACATCATGGACATGTTAGAAATAATTTTATAAAATTTTATTAATGAAGTGTCCATTTAGGACACTTCTCAGTCATTGTTATTGTCTATCACTAAAAGTACATCCAATAATCCTACGTATTTCCACCCTTCATTTAAACAATACAAGATCCCATAACATCAATATAACCAAAACAAAACCACTGTGCGAACTAGTGAACCACTGGTACAAGATAAACAAATGTCAAGCAATAACCACCCCTCGGTAAGGGCAGCTTTAAAACCACCTTCTGTAATGTATGTCCACATAGACAATTGTTTTACAATGTGGTTAATGCCATATGGGTCGACATTGTATAGATTCCTTTATTCTTAAGTGTCAATTAAATACAAAGCAGAATAAAATTGTGTTAAGTTTGGTACGGTAAGCGATGCGTTTTTTCGGTATACTATTGAAGAGCCAATTTGAGCGTAGAAATGTACCAAAATAAAAAAAAATCACGTCAGTAGCATTTCCAATTTTAAAATTTAGTTATTATTTAGTTTTAAAAGACCAATTACCCCGCCTAACAAAACTGCGTAAAATGACTGGGCTACTAGAGTTTACTCGCGACGTCGTCTACATGGCTGCCCGTCATATCGTGTCATTTGTGTCAGAGATAACCATTTACCATTTTAAGTCTAATCTTAAGCTCTCAAACAAAAAAATTTCAATGAAATCGGTTTAGTAGTTTTCGTGTAATGCGCGAAGAAACAAACAAACAACAAAAAACCAAAAAAAATCGTGATTAGGGACACCTAAAAACCAGATCGTAACTTTTTTTAAATAGGTACCTTTAATGTACAGACAGACACACTTCTGTTACAGTTTTATAATAGTAGAGATACTTACTTCGGTTCCTGACTCTGCATCAACTTTTAATCAATTAGGTATATTATTATTATACACCAAAAGATTGAGACAAGAAAAAAAAACTATATAAAATGAAAAAAAAATACTGAAAAAAAACAAGATAATATGATGCAAGATTTATTTTATTGTGGACGAAATCCATCATTCCATTATAAGATTTATTTTCTACACTTATGAATTAGGTACCTAATAAGTAGGGTATGTTAGTTCTTTGCCACCACGACTTACGCTTTAGTTGTATATTTAGTTGTATGTAAGTATGTAGTGTAGGTAGTAAGTATGCTTCAAACCACGGATGTTAACTTGCCTAGATCCGAATACCCCTTCAAACTAATTCCCTAAAAACGTGGCTTATCTTCCTTGCCATAGTTTACGAGCTTCGTGTGCGATCGGAAGTGAAAATTAGTGGTTTTTGATGCGCCAGCGCAAGGCGCGTGCGGCTCTATTGTCTGTGATCATGCGCCGGCGACCCCCGACATAGTGACACCCCCTAACTTATGTCACAAGTCAAAAGTGACGTCTTGTTAATAGAAAATTGTTTTTTTTAATTATTTTCATTTTTGTTTATTATTAGCAAGTGTTTTTTTCGCATGGAAAAATGTGGCAGATATAAGTAGGTAAGACTTTGGTGAAATATCATTGTGTTGATATCTAATGTGTGGAATGGAATACTACGAACGGTGTAAGACTCAAAACATTTTGTAATATCATTACGTTCTAATAGCAAAACGTCATACCTAATAGCAAAACGTCCCATTTTTACATAGTATTACAGTCAAATACACCGCCTGTTTTTGTGCCTTTTGTATTTGCTCTCTGTATACTATGTTTTTTGGTGTCAAATAAAGTATAATTGATTGATTGATACATATTTCATTAGTTAAACCTAATCACTTATACAGTTATCGAGAGTTACGCGGTTATTATTTAATCTAGAAATAAACATTTTAACGGGTTAAGAACCCGTTAAAATGTTTATTTCTAGACTAATTACCTATGTTTAAAACACTTATATTTATATGTACTTATTTGCTTCACCCATCATGGGTAAATTTGTATTGGCAATCAATGTATTAGTAGCTACGTTATCATCTTGAAATGTACATTTTAGTTATTCAAAAAAATTCAAAATTCAAAATGATTTTATTTCAGACACAGTCCATAGATTGTTAGTATATACTTAAAAACTATGTTAGTACAGTATAATACATAACAGTCATATAATTTAAAAATAGCCTATTTTCTGATAGAGGGGGCAGCGGAGAGGTGTAGTTCCGTCCAGTGCCTCCAGAAGGGCATTTATGGCATTAAATCTTTGACTACTTACATAGGGACTAGTTACGCGTGTAATTCTATTAACAAACATTTCTGCCACTTTTTGCGGGGGGCGAGGTAACATGAAATCCGCAACTTTTGATTTTATTCCCATAACTTTAGATTCTAATTTTGAACGTAAAAAATTATGAAAAGTAGTCTCGCGTGAACCCCAAACGTTCTAAATTCGAAATTATTGTTTCGCAATTATAGGCTATCTCGTTTAGTGATAAGGTATAAAATTGAATGTAAATGCACATGATTAATTGATCTTATACCGTGGCAGAGGGGAAATGGTACCGCAAGGCTAGACCTTAAATAAATGGTCAAAGCATTAAATAAATGAATGAATAAAACAACTTTACAATCTATACTATTATAAAACTGTAACAGGAAGTTTGTCTGTACATTGAAGATATTAACAAAAAAAAAGTTAGGATATGGTTTTTAGGTGTCCCTGATTCCATTTCACCAATTTTTGGATTTTTTGTCTGTCTGTTTGTTTGTGTGTTTGTTTGTGTGTTTGTTTGTTTGTTTGTTTGTTTGTTTGAACGAGTATCACGCAAAAACTACTGAACCGATTTTGATGAAACTTTTTTTGTTTGATAGCTTATGATCTGACTTAAAATCTGGTATATAATTTGTGCGGACGAAGTCGCGGGTTAACGCTCGTATTTTAATAAAATCGGTATGTGAAGTTTTTTTAGCTGTTCACTCATCAGAGTAACAAAGTAATTAGAAAAATGAAGAACACTTGTACCGACACCACTAACATGGAACCTGACCCATCATAAATATTGAGCCAGCCCGACACTCGGAATAAATTCTCCATTAATCTAGTTGTTACATTAATTAATTGGATACGTAAATAGACTACTAATTACTCAATATACCTAGTTTAATTGACGCGGGCGCTTGAGTTATTTTCATCAAAATGTCTGCATCGAAATAAGTGTTTAATTGATAGCAGATGTACTGCTACCGTGTGTTCCAGACTTAAAATATACCACCCTATTTCTTTGTAGGTGTCGTTATATCTAGGTAACACAAAATTTCATTATTTTCTTAATATCTAAACTACGCTATGATTTCCATGCATTTAATAAGGTTCTCCACAATTGTAGATTATTAAAATATTTTCAGTTTAAAAATTGTTGATAAACGTTTTGAACTTTTGGTTTGTAACAAAATCCGAAATTTTCTAAAAAAATTACTAAAGTAGGTAACGTAACCGTTTGTGTACATACGGCGACAGATCGACCTATCCATAGTTATATCTATCCAATATCCCTTTTGTGTTGGGTTTTCTTGAAAATGTTAATGAAAACCTTTATTTTATTTGTCACATTGGTGAAATTTCTCTAAAATAAATACCTTCTACTCTATGATATTAAAAAGAAAGTCGTGTTAACAATTTACCCAAAACCACATTTTCAATTGTATTTCCAATTTTTGTAAAACTTCTGTCAAATAGATATTGTAAGAAATAATATTTATTAATTTAGAACGGTAATCGTTGAAAACATTTGCATTCGCAACAAATTAAAACCGGCTGTAATAGACTAGCTACTGTAGCTACCAAGTTAATTATGAGCAGCATTTTTTCCACTCGTTTGAGCAGTCATTGAATCACAATTACATCTGTTTAGAGCTAACACCCCGGTACCCTGGGGTATCTTGGCGTCACCCTCGATACTCTAAAAAAGGGGTGCTCAAACTGTGGTACGAACATGGAGGTCGCAAGCAGTGACATAGGCAGGTGTATGACAAATAAACTACTTCAAGGTTTTTAAGAACAATCATAATCGTTATGATATGACCATTATACTGTTAAGTGGGAGAAATCCTTCTTACAAAACAGACCAAAAAAATCTTTGTCTTCTTATTTGTGATTAGGCCGCTATTTATATACTTCTTTAATATCTTTTGATGTTTCCGAAAGAATTTAATGAATAATGAACGTTTTGATATATTTTTTGACTCTACCACCGCTTCCTTCGATGATTATGGCTTTAGAGAAAACGAGAGAAGACGCATATAAGACGGAAACAGCTTATACCTTCACTACAACTTTATGCCCTATTTTAACGCGAGCCACTCTTATTTTAATTATTCCTATATCAAATATTAAAAGGATATTTCTTGCAGAGCGCCCGAGCATGCTGCATATAAACAAAGTTTGACACTATTTTCAATACTAACCAATTGAAGTCAATTCAATTTTTAACCATGTATATATTAACGAAAAATCAGAAAAATCACAGCAAGCAAAGATATTAGTTTCTAGATCGTGTGTAAAAAATTATTTTGATTTTAATTGGTTATACAGGGTCCTTCTTAATATGCTGACAGTTTTTAAGGAGATTATTAGACCCTAAAACTGAAGAGCTTTCTCTATGGGACCAACATCGAAATCGCGAAAAAAATATCATCTGTCCTATACATTTAGCTCGAGTAGGTTTGCAGTTTTCTATGGACGAGCTGATTTTTTTTTCGCGATTTCTGTGCTGGTGCCATAGAGAAAGTTGTTCAGTTTGTCGGTCTGACCGTACCCTTAAAAAAGTGTCAGCATATTAAGAAGGACCCTATACAGGGTGTCCCGTTAACCGACGTCAACCCGGCGGATACTGATAGGTCATGACTAAGCAGAATATCAAAATTTGACTTTAGTAAAAGTGTCTTAGTTTTCGAGATATTGACGGTTTTAACACAGATACTGCATAGAACATTTGTAGCCGTGGCACTCAAAATAGTGACTACGGTAAAGAGTTTCTAGAATTTCATAAAACTGTCCTTATCTCGAAAATTAAGAACCGTTCCCTAACGTAAAATGTTGACAGATTGATTGATTGATTAACTGATTTTTTTATTTTTATTTTACTATATTCTGGTTAGGCATGAACTAACCTATTAGCATCCACCGGGTTCACGTCGGTTTACGGGACACCCTGTATATCCAAAATAATTAAACTTCGTTTGCATAGAGCGCGCTAACAGTTAAATCTGTTACTTATATAAAACAAGGTTGAGAACCCCTGCCCTATCTAGGGCTCATTTAGTTCCCTCCCCGTAGTAAAGAGAACAATAACGTTTACTGGACGCCGCGTCGGGTGGTTGCGGAATGGTTGTGAGCGTTGAGAGCGTAAGATTTTAGTTGCTGTTTTAATGTCAGTTGTTTATATTTTAATTAAGCTTGTTTGTTTCCTTGTTCTAGACTTATTTCGTTCGGTTTTACGTTTCAGTACAAAGTACGAACACCTTCTGTTACAATTCTAATAGGTAAGTATTGGTAGGTACTGTAAATGTAAAATAACACATTTCTTCTCTTGCCTCTTCATAAGTAGATTTGTAATATTGCTCATTGTTAGTGAGATTCAAAAATTTCAATTTTTTGTTTACATCGCAAGAATATCCTATTGGAATGGTAGTTTAGTTGACACCCTAATCCATTAACCCGACTGGCAGCTCCCATAAATCAATCAAACTTTCAAACAAAGATCATAACTCGAACCGAACGACTCTTCTAGAAAACTTAAATGACTCTTTTTTCCGCATTACGAGTGCGAATAATCTTCCTGACGGGCTGCGAAATTGATGGCGTCGAAAAAAGCGGCGCCACTCAAAATCCGCCAAAGTTTTTACGTCAACCGAGTTTCACTTAGAGAAGTTTCCACATCCATTTGGAAGTTGCTTCTGTACGACAAGCTGACAAATTTTAATGAACCCAAGAGGGCCGCTAATGCCTCCGAGCTGCGTAATGGGAAAACTTCTGAGCCTCCGCCCTCGCTCGAGAGGGAACAGAACGAGCGTACGCCAACCATTTTTGTCTACACATTTATTCCAGTTTCCAAGACATATTTAACAAATTCACAACTCGAAAGTCACATTACAATCATCCACCTCCTTTAAATTAATTTCACAAATATGTTAGCAAAATATGTTAACCATGTAGTTACTTAGAATTGACCTCTCCAATTCTTCCCGTCTATGTTGTACGAGGTGACTAAGGGATTAAAGGTTTCTTATGCAGTGTTTATGTGGGCGAAAGGCTTAACTATCTAAATAGGGTCCTTCTTAATATGCTGACACTTTTTTAAAGGGACGATCAGACCGTCAAACTGAACAACTTTCTTTATGGCACCAACATCGAAATCCCGAAAAAAAAAATCAAGTATGTTTGACATGTTAATAAAATTCCCATGCGAGAGTCATTATAAAATACGTAACTCGATAACCCTGGGCATTCGACAATAAAAAGCGCAATCATTTTGACGTGTGCCATTTCAACTCTTTCATAAACTGGCCTAGTATAAGTTACATTATAAATTTTGAACTAGGCGCGGTCGTTTGGTGACCAGCGAAAAAAAATGGGGTGTTGATGATTGTGATTTAAACGGCTAACCCCCGCTTAAGGGCGACGTCGGAGTCATCCATCATACGCTTTACATATGTTTGAATAAAGCCCGTGGGAAAAGGATTTCCTCTCAGAAGTCAAAGCGGTATGCTGCAACTGTAGGGTGACTAGTTATTTTGTTTTTTGGTGTCTAAAGTCCATAAAAATCCCTGAAAATGTTAGTATTCCAGTTTCATCATCATCATTAATTCAACCACTGACGTCCACTGTTGGACATAGAACTTACTCTAACGATCTCCACAATAAACGCTTTGGTGCGTTGTCTAGTCTTTGTTAGTAACTTTCTCCTTCACTGAGTATTTTTAAGAATTTAATGTTTATTTACTTACGTACTATACAGAATTATTTTTTGAAAATGTTCCAAACAATAATCTTTAATTAGATTTGTTTAAAACGAATAAACCCTCCAAAATATTGAGTAAGAAACTTATTCAAGCAGCGCAATAAGTATTTTACGAATTCCAAATTAAATGCTCTATACTATTATTATAAGATACTAGAGTTTAACCGCGACTTCGTCCGCACAAAAAAAAGTTTCATCAAAATCGGTTCAGTAGTTTTTGCGTGATGCTCGAACAAACAAACAGACAGACAAAAATTCTAAAAAAGGTTGATTTGGAGTCAGGGATACCTAAAAATCTTTTTCTTGTTGGTATCTTCTTATTATTATCAATGTACACTTCAGTTAAAGTTTTATAATAGTTTAGATAAGAATGTAACTTGTTGTTAACTGTCTCTTCTACGGGTCTGCTGGAAGAAATCTCTCCAGAGATAAGCTCGCCCTTTGTACATGTTTTCTCAACTTTGTGTATTATTATGTCCGTGTGTACAATAAAGTGTTATAATAATAGTAAGTCCCAAACTACCCTCACATCATGGTGACCGCACACTACAAATAGCGGATTAGGGCAGTTTGGCAAACAAGGCGTCGATGTCGTGTGCCGGCGCCCTTACAGCTAATGCTGTATTAATGTCTATTAGGTCGCAGGCTTTGTTCTCGAAGCTAACGATTTATTTAGCTTTAGCTGACTTTCGCACGAGAGACGGTGATGTGTAAACAACGTCAAGTATGCGATTGTGAAGGTTTTGTTTAGATTGTTATTGTTGAGAGCTTAGGTAGGAAGAGATTTTTAAGTCTTTAGTTCGAAGTCCCGTGTATCAGAATCCATACATTGGAGTACAGAACACAGGGTCTTAACCTAGGACGATGTCTTAACCCTACTTAGACTAAGCTCACGCTTCAAAAATGTGTCTTTAAATCTCGGCCTTAAATGAAATTTAGATTATCATAAGAGCTTATCAGAAGTTATAAAAAGATTATACAGGGTGAAATTGATATCATTAGAATCCTTTTAAACTAAGAGTCTACCCATCAAACAGAACAACTTTTACTATGGGAGTAAACCGATCGGAGCAAATATAAAATCAGCTGTTCCATACTAAACTGCAATGTCGACGCGCGAGTTCGCGACGCAAAATATGTATGCAACAGCAAATTTTTTTTTTGCTCCTATCAGTTTGCTCCCATAATAAAAGTTGTTCAGTTTGATGGGTACACTCTTAGTTTAAGAGGATGCTCATAATATCAATTTCTCCTTGTATAAGAAGAGTTATCAAAATAATAAGTGATAATATTGAACTATTGAACGGTTAAAGAGATTATCAGAATGTAAACTTACGATCAAACTGAACAACATTCACAATGGGATCAACAATGGGTTCCATACATTTGAGTCAAGTAGCTACTAATACTAACATTTTATTTCCGAGATTGCTATATTGGTCCCTTTCGGTCCCTTGGTAAAAGTTGTTTGGTAGTCTGAAGCACCCCTTAAGTAGGTACCTATGTAACGCATTTAAGGGCCTATGTCGAAAAATAATTGAAGCGAAATGCGCGTGTGATAGCTTATATTACTGCCTGATGCGAGAGAAAGAGATGGGGCGGCGCGCGCGAATGAAACAACGCAAGCGTAAAACACACTTTATTTAATTGTGATTGTACTATTTATGTAAGTTCAATTCTGCTCTAATCAAAATATCAATCTCTTTTTTTAAAATCAAGTCTCGTGTTTCTATTATTCACCGTTTAGCAGTTCCAAGCGTTTATAAATAAAAACGGAGGCTACTTTGGCTTGTTTTTCTATCGAGAAAATGTGTCTTAATCGTGTTTTGGCTCTAATCAAAACTTCAATTATATGTTCAATATACACATATCCGCATATTATATCATACTCCTACTGTTAGTACTTCATGATATAAGACGCTTTGAAGAATCCTATTTTTTTCACATAGCCTCTTAAGTTTACTATTAAGTATATTATTTAAATATTACCTAAGTAATGAATACTTTTAAACTTGCCACATACCTACAGGCTCCTTAAGAGGGTACCGACACCGAGCCTATTGTGCTGCCCTCAATCGTATTTATTTTATTTCTAAACAAACAACATTTCCAAAAAACAAGAATGTCTAATTGTAGTCCTGGAGTGCGATTTTTGAAACTCATTCTTTGAACTCAGAAGTTGAAAATGATAATATTACTATGGAGATGTGCATCTTTCTACTGCTGATTTGACATTCAAAAATCATTTTATTTATTTATGGTACATCAATAGCAACAATACATTAATAAAATTATAATATTGGCATGCGGTATCATACTCCAAGAGTGCGATTTTTGAAAGTCAAATCAGCAGTAGATAGATGCGTATCTCCATACATTTTCAACTGCTGAGTTCAACGTATGAGATTCAAAAATCGCACTCCAGATTGGCTTTCAATTTATCGAAACATTACGGATTGTGGTTCCAAAAGTGGCCACTTTTGGCGGTTTTAAAGATAATAACTACAAGCATTATAAAAACAAACCCGCAGCGACCTGATAAATTGAAAATCAGCAATGACTTACAATATGTGACATTTTTGTTTTTTGGAAATGTTGTTTAATTGTTTAGAAATAATAAAATATCGAATATAATATAATATTATATATATTATATATAATATAATATACTATTGAGGGCAGCACAGTAGGCTCAGTGCCCCCTTAATATATGCTGAAGGTTTTTAGTTTTCTTGTGTCTTTTCATTGCAGAAGGAATTAAAATATTTTCCTTATTCGTGTGTATCTATTTCGACAGGGTGTTACAAAAATACAAATAAACATTTAAGAGGGTGGTTAAGATCATCAAACTGAACAACTTTCACTTTAAGACCAATATCGAAATAGCGAAAAAAAATCGGATGTTCCATCATCATCATCATCACATCAGCCGATAGACGTCCACTGCTGGACATAGGCCTCCCCCAAAGTGAGGAGATTTGCCATAATCGCCATGGTGCGATGCGTTTGCGATTTTCCATAAGTACTAAACTACAGATCTTCTCGTACTAAATGTATGGGACAAAAGATTTTTTTTTCGCGATTTCGATTTTGGTCTCATAGTGAAAGTTGTTCAGTTTGTTGGTCTAAACCACCCCCTTAAAAGGTTTCAATTTTTATTTTTACTTCTGTAACACCCTGTAATAGTAGTTTATGCCTTTTACAAAATAGGATTGTGAAATTCAAAAATGCCACTGTTGCGCAAAAGATCGTAAAATATTGAATAGTAAAAATTGCATAACGAACACATTATAATAACAGTTTGAAACAAAAGATACGATCCTATTGCGGATGCGTACTAAATTAATATTTAACGCTCGTAACATCATACTGTGTATTGTAGTACTGGTACAGACGGCAAGATAAGTCAATGCCTAGAAAACAATTAAAAAAAAACGAGCGATCAAAAACTACACGAAAGAAGAATATAAAAGGATGAAAAAAAATAATAAAAAAAATATATTAGGTACCCATTCTTAAATTTATGTAGGTACTGTGGAGGCGTAAAACGGATGGTAGATTAAAATAAAAGCTTTACTGCTTGGCTAGTGATTTATTTTGTAATAATTTTTGCTTTTTGCTTTTTGAACCTATCTTCGACTCTCCTAGCGTAATAATACTAATAATAATTGAAATCCACCACGGGATTCGACAACGTTCCAAATTTAATTCAAATAAAAACCAGCCAGCAAGCTATGGCTATACAACCTCCTTACAGTACCTAATTAACTCGATATATTTAATTTAGGTAGACTAAAAGGTTCCCCATACAGATAATAAACAGTTACATTACTTAAAAAGCGGTGATTGCACCCAATATACTGAACAACTTTCCTAGGAAATAAGTAACAAAAAATTTTGGACTTTCCATACTAAATGCAATTAGCTGATCGAACGTTTGTAAGAAACACTAAAAAAATTTTTTTTCTTTTATCAAAGCCTGAATAATATTTAAACGGTTAGTTGGTACTTGGAGTGCGTTTTTTGAATCTCATACGTTGAACAAAGCAGTTGAAAATTTATGGAGATACGCATTTTTCTACTGCTGATTTGACTACCAAAAATCGCACTCCTGGAGTATGATTTTTGAATGTCAAATCAGCAGTAGAAAGATGCGTATCTAAGATGTATCGTATATACATCATAGTAATATTGACATTTCAACTGCTGAGTTAAATAAACGAGTTTCAAAAATCGCACTCTTGGTAGCCAAATAAGAAGATGATGTAAATCTTATGGAAAGTGTCAATTATTACGTTGACCGTACAAAGGAAAAGATTAACAGAAGAGAATCCTTCTCTTTGTGAAACTAAGGCAGTCTCTACAGACATCATATTCAGAGATAACATGGTAATAATTTTCGTTTTGTTGCCCGTTGTGACCTGAAGAGGTGAAAATATGAAACTTCGTAAACAGCACGTTACAAATGCATTGACTCTATTAAATGGGAACGGAAATTGTGATTGTGATTCTAGCTAGGTGTTTAAGGCGGTTGCAGAGGGGTCAATTTTATACAAAACGTTGACGCACAATACGCGTAGACGGTATTAATATAAGTTACTTTGTATATATGGCAAAATAGTTTAGAAAATCTAGATGCCGCGTCACAAATAACATTTGCAATTTATAAAATAATTACGAAGATATAAAGCTTTGAAATTTTTCATACAAAATTTTAAAAGCTTCTTCGTAATTATAAATTGCAAATGTTATTTGTTACGCGGCATCTAGATTTTCTAAACTATTTTTCCATATATAAAATATTTCTTTTATTAATTCCGTCTACGCGTATTGTGCGTCAAACTTTTGTATGGACTGAAACCACCTTAAGCCTATTATTTTACCTTCACATATTTTAAGTGATATCTAAATACCAACATGATAATAAATTAAATAGTACTATTTATGAATAGCTATAGGTAAATTTTATTGAGACTATTTGAGATCCAAAAACCTATTAACAATTTCAAACTAAGTATAATAAAATAATTAGGATCGGATTAGAAGCAATGAGATCGCTAAAAAAGGGGTGCGATTTTTTAATGTAACCGGTGAGCTTGAACGGTTTTTGAATCTTATAAAAAAACCTTCTCGTATGGGTATGAGAATCTAGTCACCCCGGTGAGATTCAAAAATGCGAACTTTTGGAAATCGGTAAATAATCGGCCATTTTACTCAGCCGGCCATTCAAAAATCACACTCCTGTTCTTAAAAGATAGGTAAATAAACGTGTGAAATAAAAAATAGGAACATCAGTGTACATTAGCAGGTAGGTATAATAAGTACTTACCTGACTATAAATATGATATTAATACATTTATAAATCCATTTTCTAGTATCTATCCTTAGAGGATACAGTAACTAGAAAGTATCTATCACATACATAAACATTTAAGTACCTAAATAGGAAAAAGATTGACCAGAGTCAGAGATATGTACCTACCCAATAGGTACTTGGTAGGCACTTGATTATTTGTGGTTTGGCTATTGCAAGCAAGGGTCGTTGTAACACTGAGACCAGCGCTGGTCCCTTGTGGTCGCCCCAAGCTCACCCATATTTTACTCACACCTCCGAACTTATGGTATTTTCTTTTCATTCTCGGGAAAGCAGGTTTCCTCACGATGTTTTCCTTCACCGCCGAGCTAGTAAATGATAAATACAACCGTACATAAATTCCAAAGAACTTAGTGGTACAGGCCAGGAATCGAACCGCGGCCTCATGATTGAGGTGCTAGCTCTCTTCCGTATGGGCTATCATCGCTCTAGGTAGGCACAACAAGAAATAGTTATTCGAGCTTAAAGTGCAAAATCATAACTTAACCTTGCATGCACCAAGGACTTGCAAGGCCATAGGCGATTGTATCTAGTGGTAGTTAAACTGAACGATGAACGGTTAAAGGGGACATCTTATCGGCAGGCCAGCCACGCGCCCTCCCCAACTCTACAACTACAATGGAGTTAATTCACCATGCTTTGGTTTATTACCGTTGAAAATTAAAGATGGTTGGTTTTGAATCGCTTTTGGATTTGGTCTTTTACGATAACATAAAATTACAATACTTGGAAGAGCCCAAACCTTACCATATCTACTAGGTAGGTAAAGGGTGAATTTGAAATCATTAGCATCCTTCTGAACTCTACCCATCAAATGAAATTTTTTTAATATGGGAACACACCTGAAATCGCAAAAAAAAACAACTGTTTCATACATTTAAGTTGAATAGGCGTGGCAGTAAATTATGAAACAGCAGATTTTTATGGTTTTTGCGATTTCATGTTTGCTCACGTAGGTAGTAAAAGTTGTTCAGTTTAATGGGTAGAGTCTTATTTTAAAAGGATATAATGATTTCAAATTTACCCTGTATAAGGTCAAAGATGTTGGTAGGTTGTATCTAATGCAAAGTTTAAGTGGAGATGAGCTCCTTGGCAAGAAGGGAAGACGTTCGGTGCGCTGGACCAAAACTAGTATCAGATTGGTGGCCAATTTAAGGGAGGGATAGAGGTCAGTTAGCACAGACCATCAGCTGGACTGCTGTTTTTGAATGTCACATATCCTAATTCATTCTCGAAAGTGACTTAAATCCCGCAGAGTTTGGCATCACTTTCGTATTCGAATTAGGATGTGTGTGACCTTCAAAAATAGCACTCCTGCATTGCTCCTGTGATTTTTTAAAGTCACACGTTGAAATCAGCAGTAGAAAATGACCTAAACAGTATGAAGTTTGTGTATTCATTCAGTCATGATTTTGAATCTCACGATTCTGAGTTTGCTCATTTTTTAACACCTTGTTATTCCTATAGGAAGTGCCTAGCTATTTGAAATAGCAATAACTAAGTATCCGCCATATCTCATTACAGCGAGCGTCATCCCACAAAGCGATCTCATTACCGGCGTTTCACTTTACACTTCCTGCCCATTTGTGTGCAATCTGTAGTGTGCAAATCCGTTAATCTTATTTGGAGGGTAGTTGTGGAACACGTGGCGCCACGTGGCGCGAAATCGAACTAATCTCGGGACCGTACGCGTCGGCGGGCAAGGCGCGTGCGCCGTCGCGATAACGCCAAGAAATGCCATTCATTCCCGCTCTTTTGTCGCGAACAATCACATATTTATTTATGATATTTGCTAGTAACCTGCCACCCTTGTGAGTTAGCGTGCTTATTCGCTAGTCGCTAGGCGTTGTGAATGGGTGGGGTAGGGTGTATGCTCCCTGCAAGGAGTATTAATCTCATTATGGTACCATTCGAGTTATTGGAGCACTAGTACCTATACACCAGTAGTTTTTAATTTTAAGCTTGTAGGTACCTACTTAAGTATTCAGTTAATGAAACAACTTTTAAAAACCCCATCCAAAAGCCACGTGGTGCGTTGGTCCAGTGGCCAGTAGCCTTGCCTGCCGTGCAGGAGACAATGTTTCGATCCCCGTCCAGGCCGATTCGTACCAATGTGTTTTTCGGAATTTATTTACGTTTTCTAACACCACCAGACTGGCTTTCGGTGAAGAAAAACATCGTGAGGAAACCTGCATACGTCAATTTCGAAGCATGTATTTTACCCACTGTCCGTAACAAGTGGCAAGGGGCTCACTCCCCGTCACATTGGACAGTTTCGGTATTACTAGTGAAACTTGGATCTTCTGAGTTTTCAGCACATACCCATGACAGTCAATATACCTATTCAACCTGCATGTAGGTGTACACATTTTTCAAATGTGGTCGATATACCTATGCCGCGTGTCCCTGAAAATCTGTAACAGACATGATATAACGTTAATTCATATAGACATAACATAGATATACATATTAAAAAAGATAATAATAAAAATCCATAATTCGAAAAACTATACATGAAAATTAGGGATGGGCCGAAGTTCGTTTTAAACACGGTTTAACCGAATTTCGGCAGCTTGAGCCGAACTTCGGCATTCGGCCGAAATTAGGTTTAAATGCCGAACATTTGGCACAGGAAACAGTAAAATAAAATTAAGTGTTATATAATCATGGTCATTTATTTTAGTTAGGAACATTTAAACTTTAACTCGTAAATTCGTAATGCGATTCAAAATGAAATTAGTTCTTAATTATTATTTATTAAATCTTTGCCTAATTCCATAGACATCAAAATTAAACATTTAACAAAAATGAAATAAATTTACCATTTGCCATAATGAATTTTTGCGTAAAGGCTTAGGCTTTTGTCGCTTATTTGGTAGCTATTATGATCTGGAGTACAATTTTTGAAACTCATTCGCTGAAAATGTCAAAATTACCATGGAGATATGCCTCTTTTTCTACTGCTGATTTGACTTTCAAAAATCATACTCCAGAGTGCGATTTTTGAAAGTCAAATCAGCAGTAGAAAGATGCGTATCTCCATACATTTTCAACTGCTGAGTTCAACAAATGAGTTTCAAAAATCGCACTCCTGACTTAAAATCTGGTACCTATATAATTTGTTAGTCGCGGGTTGACTCTAGTTATTATCTAAACGTTTAAATAAACAATATAGTCCATAATCCTTTTGACCATTTAAAATTGAATATTTTAACCTTTTGGTCAACTATGGATTTTGGCCTTTGAACAATTTGGCCAATATAATATAGCCTTTTCAACCTTTTAAATCTTGATCTACTAAATTTTGGTCTATCATACTTTTGGCCTTTTAACAGGACATCCGGGACATAATACCAAACAATGTTTCTATATTTAGTATGGACTATGATACACTAGAAACTAATTCTATACATTTTCTGGGAATGTGCCGGTTGTCCTTTGGTATTTCATTCGTAGATCTTTTAAACTTTGGCCAATGAATTTTCGACTTTCTGATATGTATATGCAACCGTTTATAATCAAGATCGGAGATCCATAGTTTCTGCCTAACTATTTTAAATTTATTACTATTTTAAACTTGTATTATGAAGGGAAACATGTCACAATGTTTTTTTGTGTTTCAGCTTGTAGTGTTTAGATAGAGAACTTTTACGAGCACTTTTATACTCACAGTGAGAACATGAATATGGTTTTTCACCAGTGTGTGTACGTAAGTGTCTTAATAAGCTACCCTTTGGATTACATTTGTAATCACAGTGAGGACATGAATATGGTTTTTCTCCAGTGTGAATACGTAAATGGATCAATAAATCACCCTTTCGGATGCATTTGTAATCACAGTGAGAACATGAATGTGGTTTTTCATCAGTGTGAGTACGTAAATGTTTTGATAAATGACCTATTTGCTTACATTTGTAATCACAGTGAGAGCATGAATATGGGTTTTCTCCAGAGTGAATACGTAAATGGGCTAATAGATCACCATTTTGGTTAAATTTGTGATCACAGTGAGAGCATGAATATGGTTTTTCTCCAGTGTGAATACGTAAGTGTCTTGATAAATGACCCTTTTGCTTACATTTGTAATCACAGTGAGAACATGAATACGGTTTTTCACCTGTGTGAATACGTAAGTGTGTTAATAAATTACTCTTTTGTTTACATTTGTAACCACAGTGAGAGCATGAATACTGTTTTTCACCAGTGTTAGTACGTAAGTGACTTGATACCCTTTTTTGATGACATATAACATGTTGTGCTAATTTATATTTTTTCCGAAATTGTTTACCACATTCATTACATATAAATACATTTTCGAACAGTCCAAGTGGTTGATTACATTTCTTATTTGTTTGTTTGTTATTTCTCGATAATGTATTTGTTTTGATATTTTTGGGTGTATTCTTGTTAAAGACAACGTTAGAGATGATTCCTTCAGTATTATTTTCCTTCATTTCCTTCTGAGGTTTGATTTGACCTGTCTCTTCATCTGTTGTCTCTAGTTTTGGCTTCTTGGTAACAGATACATCTGAAAAGATTTAAAAGTTAGGACAAACAGACAGACAGACGGACGAAGTCTGACAAACGGCGTAGGTTTAGTAATAGGGTCCCGTTGGTACCCATTGAGCGCGGAATCCTAAAAACCGTCACGTCTTACTAAATAGTCAACAAGTAATTGTTTAATACAAAAAAATAAATATTTTGCTTAGAATTAAGACACCCGGTATAAAAGTATGTGAAACAATTTTCTCGGCATTCAGTACTAATTAGGTATTAAATCCTTATGCAGAATTTAAAAAGTTAGGAGGACTAGAACTAAGTCCATACAATTACGGTCCAGATATGGTTAGAGCACTGTTATACAGGGTGTCCGGTAAGTAATCGATAACCCTGTAACTGCTGATAGAGGACCTCAAAACCGTCCAATTGACATTCATGTCCAGTAAAAGTGCCACGGTTTACGAGACATTTGGACTTTTATATTTTTTCTGTAATTTGGTACCTTTGTCACTCTTTTGACCGTCATGGCCACAAAAGAAGAGATTTTTATAGTAAACTTTTTGCTCAGTATTCTCTAAGATTAGGTCCTCGGTAGTATAGTGGTGAGTATCCCCGCCTGTCACGCGGGAGACCGGGGTTCGATTCCCCGCCGTGGAGCCAATCCGGGTCGGTCGATGAATCGCTGTACCACAGTGTGGACACCTGTCGACCGTGCGCAGGTTCTTCCCATGCGACCGGACGGGTGGCAGGTTGCGGATAGCCCCCCCGCCGTGAACGGGCGCTGCGTACGGTACCCGCCCATGGACGGGGAGTCCCTCGGGACCCCGGACAAGGGAAGAACTCCCATCGGAAAACTCCCATCCGATGGGAGTCTCCCTACACCCCTATCCCTCTTCCCGTCCTCTTAACCTCCCACTCCTCTTACCCTCATCCCATCGCTTTCCACCTCCTGGAGGAGACAACCTCGACTCCAAAAACCCCAATCTACAGGTGTCAACCGTACCGTGCCCATAGATGCGTGGCTGAGGGGGTGCTCAGTCGCTAACGGTGTCTCCTCGATACCGGGCAGACTCGGGGTAGTATCTTCGCCTTATCCTGGCAAGCGGGGCTCTGCTGGGATTGACTGATTTAGTTCCCTTGCTACTCGTGGGATTAGTAATGGATGATAAATTAAAGAAAATTTTAAACTTAATGCCATCTCTGGGCGTAACAGGGAACACACTTGGAGGGAGCGGCTCAACAAGCCCCCCTACCCAAAACAATGAGGAGCCGATGATGGAGGAAGGTCCAGTAGCCTCCCCTTCTTCAGACGGCACCAGGATGTTGGAAGAAAGCCTTCTGACATCACCTACATCCTCGATCTCGGGCACAGCTGAGGTGACGGACACCAGGACGGACGAAGAATCCTTTGTACCGCCTAGAAGTTCGAACCAAAGAGGTACTCGCAGAAGAAGGATGTGCGGGTCGGCTCGTAGGCGCTACAAAACCCTCGTCGCAGAGGGCATTGACCCAACTGTAGCATTCGAGCAGTGCCATAAAACGCTCGAAGAGCTGGGAATGACCCAACAACAGTACGACCGTAGGCCATACAAAAGGACCCGGTCGGAGGAGGTATCTCCCAAAGAAGGTGTCCACAAGGCACCAAGAGTAGACGGGAATCCGCCTCGCGTCGAACCCCCAAGGGCATCCACCTCTAGAGAGCCAGAAACGACAGAGGGGACTCTGGGGCGGCAACCGAGAGCGGGCCCATCCTCATTCAAGGAGGCAGCAGGCTCGTACCGAGTTGGTATCCGTGAAAGGACACCAATGACGGACGAGCAATTAGAATTGGTCCGGTGCTCTATTCTCAGTGCGATAAGCGGCACTGAGATTAGAGGAACCGGCCCAAGATTCCTAGGCCATTCGCTAAGGCCTGGGTGGCTGCTGATCACCTGCAAGGACCTGGAGTCACGCAAGTGGCTTGAAGACCGTGTAGGTAGCCTGAAACCCTGGCCTGAAGCGGAGCTGTCGATAATGACAGAGGCTCAAATGCCTAAGCCGACAGTGGGAATCACTTTTGCACCCAAAACCGAGGCCAAATCGGCCGAGGAGGTAGTCAGAATGTTGGGGGTGCAAAATAAAAATTTGAACACCCATATGTGGAAGGTTCTCCACTGTAAGGCCGAAGAGGCAGGGTTCACCATAACCCTGTCTATCGACGACCTTTCAGCGGGGGTCCTACGCGATATGGAGTGCAAGGCAAGCTTGGGCCTCAAACAGATCCTGTTCAGGCTGAAAGGAGGTGAAAAACCCCTCAAACAGGCTGAAACTACCTCCAAACCCACCCCGAAGCAGCCTCCTCTAGCACCACCTCAAGGAGGTGCATTAAATGTAGAACCTCCAGCTAGGGGAAGCTTTCCCCTCTCCAGGGGGACCTGGCGGGGTAGGCCGCAGAGAGGTTCCCGAGGCAGTAGCTTCAGCAGAGGGACGCAAAGGGGATCGACCCAACCGAAAGGCCGTGGACGGCCCGGAGGTGAGGGACGGCCCAAACCGCCCCCTGCACACTAATGCCCTAAAAGGGCAAACCACCACGAGGGCAATAAAGGTCATCCAAATTAACATTCATCACGCCACAGCTGCGACACACGTGCTAACACACAGCTTCTGTCGGGATGACCTAGAAATGGCCCTCGTACAAGAACCGTGGCTGGAGAACAACACGGTTCTCGGTCTACACAACGCAGGTAATGTACTTTATAACATTAATGGCATTAAGCCTAGAGCCTGCATTATCTTCAATAAACTAATTGAATATCTACCAGTTCCAGAATTTTGCACGGATGACCTGGTAGCTGCGTTCGTCAACCTCCGTGGATGGAAGGGAGTGAGGATAATAGTCTGCTCAGCCTACCTCCACGGTAAGGAGACAGACCCAACCACAGAGCTCGACAAACTGCGGGAGTATGCACGCCTACAACATGCCGAGCTTCTGGTCGGATGCGACGCCAATGCCCACCATACCAATTGGGGGAGCACCGACATCAACCCAAGGGGTGAGTTACTCCATGACTTTACTCTAACCAACCGTCTCCTTATTTGTAACACAGGATGTAAACCCACCTTTGTAACAGCTAACAGACAGGAGGTTTTAGATGTTACTTTCGCAACGGAAGAAATCTTCAATTGCGTCAGTAATTGGCATGTTAGCGACGAAGAATCCATGTCTGACCACAGACACATACGTTTTGATTTAATAACCGCTCCAATATACCAAACGAACACCTTTAGGAATCCGAAGGCGACATCCTGGGAACTATTTAGAACCCTACTAAAGGAGAACCTACTAGACTTTCCTAAAACAATCAAAAATCCTGAAAGCTTAGAACTGGCAGTACTTATTCTAAACAACGGCATCCTAGACGCCTACCACAAAAGCTGCCCTCTGAAAGAACCCAAGCAACGAAGGAACACTCCCTGGTGGAATCGTAAGTTAGAAAAACTTCGAACCCAGTCTCGTCGGCTTTTCAATAAAGCCAAATCCTATAGGTGTAGTTGGGACACCTACAGGTCCGTTCTAACAACTTACAAACGAGAAATAAAAAAAGCCAAGAGAGAAAACTGGCGGAAGTTCTGTGAGGAAGTTAATCAAACTCCTCAAGGAGCTAAACTACACAGGATTCTCGCAAAAGCTCCAAAGAACCAATTAGGCCTTCTCAGAAAGCCTGATGGTAACTTCACCTGCTCTGAGAAGGAGACCCTGGAACTGCTCACAGCGGTCCATTTTCCTGGCTCAATCAGTGAAACAGACCCAAACACTTTCACAAGTGGAAGGGGTAACAAAGACGCTCACGCACCACAAAGGCCTCACTCAGAGGACTGGCGGAGAGCGTCAAAAATTTTCAGACCTAACCAGGTTAAATGGGCGCTTAAGACCTTTAAGCCCTTTAAATCAGCTGGAGATGATGGAATATTCCCAGGTCTTTTACAACAAGGCGCGGAAATTCTAACTCCAATTCTAATAAAATTATTTAGAGCCAGCTTTGCGTGTAACGTTATACCTGAGCCATGGACTAAAGTCATAATTAAGTTCATACCAAAGACAGGCAAAAAGGACTATGCCCAACCAAAGTCCTACAGGCCTATAAGTCTCACCTCTTTCATGCTGAAAGCTATGGAAAAGGTACTTGATCAAAACCTACGGGAAAGTGCCTTACGGACACACCCATTGCACAAAGATCAGCACGCCTACCTAAAGGGCAAATCAACAGAAACCGCCTTGATAGATTTAGTCGACAAGATCGAAAAATCAATCGAGGACAGGCAAATTGCCCTTTGTGCATTCCTGGACATTGAAGGAGCCTTTGACAATACCCCTACAAAAACCATAATTAGTGGACTAACTGCCAAAGAGGTAGATCGGACCACTATAGGGTGGATAGAGTCAATGCTCCGCAACAGGTCTGCAAAACTAACGCTGTCCACAGGGAGGAGTACTATCCCCCCTCCTATGGTCAGTCGCGGTTGACCAACTCTTGCATCTACTGGCCGAGGAAAGACTACCCACCCAAGGGTATGCCGACGACCTTGTAGTAATCATTAGAGGACCGTGTCTAGACACAGTTTCCTCTCTTGTGCAAAGAGCTCTTCATATCATACAGAAATGGTGTGAAGAGAACACTTTGTCTGTCAACGCAGACAAAACCGTCATAGTACCATTCACGAACAAGCGGGACCTCAGAAAATTAAGAGTCCCCCGTCTCAATGGAAAAACTATACCCTTCTCCAAAACTGTTAAGTACCTAGGCGTTACTTTTGACCAACGCCTCAATTGGAATACGCATATTGATACCGTCATCCGGAGGGCCAAGACGTCGCTCGGCATCAGCTATCGAGTAGCAGGGACTAGATGGGGAATAACCCCTAAAATAGCCCTCTGGCTTTACACTGCCATAGTTAGGCCAATCGTATGCTACGCCGCAGCTGTCTGGTACAAAAAGACCCTCCAACAATCCACAATAGACAAACTCAGTAGCCTTCAAAGGACCGCGTGCCTTATTGTAACAGGCGCGATGTCCACCAGCCCTGGGCTAGCTCTTAATGCACTACTCAACCTCCAACCGCTACATATCTTTGCACAAAGGGAAGCGAAGGCATGCATACTAAGAGTTAACCCAAACAAGAATCGTAACTGGCAGTCGAAGTGTCTAATTAGCCTGCAGGAGGATGCCACGTGCCTCCCAGTGCTAAAGATGACCACAGACACTATGACGCCAGTATACAACTTCACCAAGAACTACATTGTTACATTTCCTTCGAGGGATGACTGGCTTGAGAGCCAAACGTCCGTCAAAGACAACTGCCTAACCTGGTTCACAGATGGATCCAAGAAAGGCAATGACGTCGGCAGTGGAATATACGGCGAAAACCCAAGATTAAGGCAGACCCAAAATCTTGGCAATTACGCCTCCATATTCCAGGCGGAGGTATACGCCATCACAGCCTGCGCTGAAATTAATTTGAGCAAGCGCTACGTCAATCAACATATCACTATTAACTCCGATAGCCAAGCAGCCTTGCTAGCCATAGACTCTCCGATCATAAAGTCTAGGCTAGTACAGGACTGCGTATCACAACTGAATGCTCTAGGCAATAACAATCAGCTTGTGCTACAATGGGTGCCAGGACACTCAGACATAGAAGGTAACGAAAAGGCGGACGAGTTGGCCAGAAGAGGAACAGAAAACCACTTCATAGGCCCCGAACCCTTTCTTGGAGTACCTGGCAGTCTAATACGCGATTCTTTGAACAAGGTCAGCTTTGGAGAGGCAATAAAGCTTTGGTGCAACACCCCAGGCATGGGCCACTCCAAAGCACTTATCAAAGGCTACAATCGCAAACTTGCGAACGGTCTCCTTGCCCTCAGCAAAGATCAAATTTGTACAGTAGCAAGGTCACTCACAGGCCACTGCAAATTAAATAAGCACATGCACACACTGAAACTAAGTGACACCACCGGCTGCAGATTCTGCAAGGAGGAAATGGAGACTCCTCTGCACCTCCTATGTGACTGTGGCCCCCTGATGTACAAACGTAGTACTCATCTAGGTAGGCAGGTTCTGTCACCAGATGAGATACAAACTATCCCTATCAAGAATCTACTGCGTTTTCTGGCCGCAGTGGGGATTGGTAAGGAACTTTAAAAAAGGGCGTTCACAAAGGACCAGCGATGGTCTACGTGGCACAGGCTAAGCCTGTCAAGGCCCAAAAACCCCCCCTAATAATAAATAAATTCTCTAAGATTGGTGCTATAAGACATGCATAAGATAGTGTAGCTAGGGTTGTTCTAAAAATGGAATTTAGAAGTCAGCATTAAACTTTTCCTGGAATTTCCACCCAAGTTCGCGAATGGTGGTGAGGTTTAAAAAAATTTATATATGTATGTTGTTCAGTTTAATGGTCTGAAGCCCCCCTTTAAGTTAGTGTCCCATTTAATTTTACACCCTGTATATCTACCTCAAATGTAGCTTTGTGGCGATTTCATATCCTCAATTGCCATGGTCTGATGATGATATTTATGAGAGCCTACTCACACCTAGCGAAGCGCAGCGCAAAGCATTTTTCACTGCCAAACCATTAATGACTTTGCTTGCGTTCACTTCAAGTAGCTTCGATGCTCTTGCAGATTAGAAGTTGTGTTAATTAATTTTTTTCAACCCTAGCCAAGTTGATAATGCTTTGGCAGTGAAAATTGCTCTCTAAGGGGATAGAGAACTTGTCAACAGGATCTTTGGACACAGACACAAACAAGACCTATTATATTAATGAAATACCTACTAACCTTTACGATGATAGGTCGTATAAACTACTGGTTGGAGCACCACAGGACCAATAACCATCTCATCTTTGATCACATGATCTGCATACAAGTCAATATAGCTCTCTACCTCATCATCTGATACATTTTCAACTTTTACATCAGTTACACCTTCCGTAGATGTATTTTCAACATTCATTTTAGCAGCAGGAATCCACCCAATATGTCTGTATCAAAACAACATGTTACAGCTCCATCAGATGAGCGATGATTCTGTCTATGTAGAGGTAAGAAACAGTTCTGTAGGTAGTTCTAACGGTTTTAACGTCGTGCTTCAACAATGAGGATCTAAAAAGGACAGCACAGATTAGTAGTACCATAACAAACAGAAAATAAATCTAAAACTATGATGGTTCAGGCTAGGAATGAGAGGCTCGGACATCGGTATGTTCTGGGATGTACCTCCTGCTTCATCAGGGGTTCAATATCACCGGTTTACATAAATAAAACAAATGAACACTTACCTAACCTGTAAACCATCACTAAAACCACAACAAAGCACACAGATTTAGGAACTCTGAGGAGTTATAAATAGAAAGAAAACGCGTATCTAACTCGGGCACGTGTGTTTCCTTCACAGTTACGGTCAGAATATGTATGGAATATCGTATTTTTACGATTTTATTGAAATAGAAATTCAGAAATTCACAAACGGTACAAACAGCAGAAACGTATTCTTTTTTTTTAATAATTTATCCTTTCGGAAAGGCAATGGGAACTAGCCCTTTCAGCCTGGTCATAAGATATTTTTCTTTGTACACAAGGCGACACATCAAGCTATAAAAAACTAATATAAGCTGGCCGCGCAACGTTATACGTTACGCGACCTACGCCCGGCCAGCTTATTTTGGTTTTGTATAGCTTGATGTGTCGCCGTGCGTACTTAAACCTAATCTAACCTAACCTTATACCTAACTTTTGAAATGCGAGAGAGGTACACACATTCCAATGTTCAAGAGAGTTTTACGCTAGGATCAATCCGAATCAAACGGGAGCGCCTTCTTTATTTCTCACTTTTACTATATTGTTCTCCTTTAACGGCACATTACTATACTAATTCCACTACATTAACACAATCAACCAAACTTTTGTCCTTTCTTCGTATATATTTGTGATTCCTGTTATGATGGTCGATCTACGCAACTTTTTGGTACACAATCCGCACGAAATTATGTCACAAATATCACTGAAACCAATTTTTAACGAATATCAAATACAACAACAAACGAACACAATAACGGTGGCAAGCGAACCCTCTCCAAAGATGAACAAGATGATTTCTTTTTTGGTACAATTCAAGGAAAAGGGTTTCATCTCTTTCCTGTGGACTTCTCTGCGTTTCCTGCGTCTTTCGATTGTCTCCAAAAACTCAAAAGAAGCGTCAAAACGTGAAACACTAACGTTTCAATTACTATAAATAAGAGAATTTTATTGAAGACATCGGTTGTATGGGATTTTTAATCCTTTACCTTCAATTGTACCAAAAAAAACTGTCAGTGTCAAGTTGGACATATTCTAATTGATCTGTGGTGTCAAGATGACAAGTTGCGTTGCAGCAAATACGTGTTTTGTTCACACTTCACAGTGCTTCACAGATCGGTTTTGTTTGCACGTTTGCACAACACTGCTTTGCTGTTTTATTTGTATTCTTGTGTATTTCACATTTCACAACTTTCGATTCTACGTTTCACAATACATTTTAATTTAAAAACCAACAACAACAACTTATATTCATAGGAAAGTACCTTAATTCAACAATCACGCAAAATGGGAGAGGAAGACGAATATGGTTGTGTGAACAGAACTCAATTGAAAATCAAGGATAATTCTGGAATAAAGAAGAAAAAGAAGAAGAAGAAGGCTAACAAAGAAACTGAGAAAGTTATAGAGAACGAAGTGAAACAGCAAATCAAACAGCAAACCATTCAAGACACTCGAACCAAAGCTGAAATAGCCTTCCAGAAGATGCAGGAGAAAATGGTATGTGGCCAGTTGCGTAGCGAAAATATAGATTGATTGAGCTCTGCCTATAACCAATTCGTAGAGCAGAGACAAGTCGATAGTCTAAGTTCCGATTAAACTAAACGAAAAAAACAAAAAATAAATAAACTAAAAGAAGTCTGGCCAGAATATGGTCATGCAAAAAAAATTTCGCGCTTGCTTCGCTCGCTCTGTTATTTTTTGTGTGTCTTTATAAGGGGGTGGCAAAATCGATCTGTGCCCCAGGCGGCAGAAACCCATGCTACGCCACTGTATGTGGCACATCTTATTTTTATATTATCTTCATTATGCCCATTGTAACCAGGAAGGTGGCATAGGTACTGTCTATACCTGGAGTACAGACTGCCTTACAAGCGGTGAAACATTTTTAATTTTTTTTTATTCTTATTTTATTTAGGGACCTTTGTACCTATTGTACAACTTACAACTATTTAGTGAGACACTGATGAGTTAACAAAGGGGAACAGGCTACTTGCAGCCTCCGACTCTGGTGATGCCAAAATTGAGTGGAACGTTCCTACATTGAGCCTGTTCAACTCTAGTTTTCCCATCAGTGCCTCCCGAGCTTGCTTGTACCGGACACATTCCACCAAGAAGTGGTACACATCCTCAACTACTCCGCAAGTCTCACAGTTTGGTGAGTTTGTCTTTTTCATTAGGTACCCAAACTTCTTCAGTGGCATGTGTCCTGATCGAAGCCTATGTGCTAGCACCACATTCTTTCTACCTAAATGTAGATAGGTTTTGATCAAGAACAGGAAGAGATTGCGGAGCCTCGTGGCAGGCAAAAATGCAAACCACGCGAACACCACACGAGAGAGGTGCTCGTGTCAGAACCTGCAATGTGACACGTCAAGGATGAATCTCACTATAATCTCACATGGTCTGATGTGTCACCATTGTGTAAATATATTATAATGAATAAATAATAATAAAATTAAGATAAAAACATATCCCAATTCCTCAGAACCTGCAAAGTGACACGTCCATAGCTATAATAGTCTAAGGTTGAATCACACTATAATCTCACATGGTCTGATGTGTCACCATTGTGTACATATATTATTTATAATGAATAAACAAATATCATAAAAAATAAGATAGAAACATGTCCCAGATCCCGAGCGCCACAACATTTCCCAGTCTTTAATAAAGTAATATTCTCCTTTGCAGCAAAAACAAAGGATCCAGCAGAAAGCGGAGATGACTCACAAGCAGCGGGTGGAGAAGTTTAACCAGCACCTCGACAGCCTCACCGAACACTTTGATATTCCTAAAGTTTCCTGGACCAAGTAGAAAGTTTGCTGTTTGTTTTATTAACTTATAGGGATCCGTAGATAATAAATTTTACCAATCTATAGATATAGGTAACCTATATTTATTATTGTACTGAACTAAGCAGTAATACCTTTACATCAAAGAGTATAATGTTGAAAATTTTATTTAAACTGGCCTACGTAATACATTGGCATAGCCAGTAAATGCAACATCTTTAGGATTCAAGTGTAATTTGTACACAATTGACTTATAAGAAATTACTGTGTGTGTGATTCTATATCGATAATTATTGAGAGAATCTAAATTATACCTTTGCAGTTAGAATACATTGTGTACTGAGTTTTATTAAACTAGAAGTATTTGGACTTTCTCTTGGATTCTGTCGCAATAACGTCTAAAAAAAGCCATATCACATGTGCAATTATTGAGCTATTCGTTGAAGGAACAATATTGTAGCGATATTTCTGAAAACAATCGGAACTTGGATCAATGTTTCACGATGCACAGCCTTAGAGGAGTTTCAAGTGTGCAATAATACACAAAATTATTTATAAAAATTTATTAAGTCGATTGTTGTCGAACACATGTATAAAAGAATAACTTAAAGACAAGTGTAAATAAAACATAGTATTGCATGGACGGATGCAATTTGGAATGGAATTGACATTTCATTAAATCAAATAAGTAAATCATATTGTCATGACTAAAAAAGTTAACAATACCATGTATAAAAGAATAACTTAATAGATTTGTTTCTAGACACATGTAAATAATAAAATATATAAAGTATTTGCATGGACGGATGCGATTTGGAATGGAATTGACATTTCACTAAATCATATTATCTTTACTAAAAAAAAGGTCAAGAAACCCGAATCAAAAAGGATTTAGATTCATGACATTTATACGATTATTCCAATCTACAAGGCACTAAATCACTATCCTAAGATCTAAACCTGAGATTCCTTTACTTAACAAACACTTCCTGGTTAATAGATTAGAGGCCATATTTTGTACAATTAACTGACTATTATACATTAAAATTGTTTTGTCACAGATACTGGTACAAAGTGTTAGAATACGGTTATAACTTATGTTAGAACTTATAATTATGTAAAATACAAGAAATTAAAAAATTAAGGAATTTTTTAAATCTTTACATAAGAAGCTGTACATAAAAATCCAAATAAAATATAAAATTAAAACTTTAGAAAATATACCTACACAACTATTCTAGTTTTGATATAATAAATGGTGTAGAAAACGGTTGTGGTTTAATAAACGGTAAAAAATAAACCAAAAAAATATATGATAATAGCTGCAACAGAACAAAACACAACCAAAATATTAAGAGCCTACCGAGCATATTGTGCTGCCCCCAACCAATCGTATTAATTTTTTTATTTCTAAACAATCAAACAACATTTCCAAAAAAACGAATGAATGAGTATGTCACATTGTAGTCCTGATTGGCTTTCACTTTATCGAAACATTACGGATTATTATGTTTTATGCTTGTAGCTATTATTATTGTTAAAGATAATAACTACAAACATTATAAAACAAATCCGCAGTGACCCGATAAATTGAAAATCAGCAATGACTACAATGTGACATCCTTGTTTTTTGGAAATATTGTTTAATTGTTAAGAAATTAAAAAAATACGATTGGGGGCAGCACAATAGGCTCGGTGCAGCCTTAAGTATTTGTTACTTATCTCATATTGTTTTTTTTTTTTGCAAATTCAAGTATTCTAATATAACTTAAAACTATCAGTGTTCTATTTCACTAGAATATATTATGTAAAGAAGAACTAACTTCAAAAATACCAAATGTTTGACTGTATTAGTTGTGCTAATTATCAAATCACACCGTCACACTACTGTGAAAGGTGGATGTTCTGAATTTTCAGATTGTCTCTGACTACCCCCTCGGGGAATGTAGTCGTGAGCTTTTGCTGATTATCAAATTTGGAGCGTCATTCAACGTGTGGTGTGAGAAGAAATGCAAGGTTCGTAGTGAACACATCTTTAAAAATTACTAATGAAATAGAACTTGAAACACTTTTCCAGTCGAATCCTGCAATAGCAAACTAATTATGCTAAACACTACACAATCACTTTAGCAATAAGGCCCTTAAGAGTTCATTTTAAGTCGAGATAACTCAAATTTCAGTCTACATAAAAATAAGGCACATTATTGCAGCATCAATATTAAAACTGCCATAAGTAGCGTAGCGAAACTAACGCCTATCGCTGAGGCACTATTACCTCTCCAGAAAGAATAACTGAAAGAGAATATCTTAATATAATTCTCTTTAGTGGACCAGGGGTCACTGCCATCGTCGAAGTGCATGGGGCATTGATCCCGCTCTCTCTCATACTCCTCCATTTCTATAGCGACTGCTGCGCCTTCGGTGTAGTTCCATGACGTCACATCTTGTTTTAGGTCACAGTACGGACCTAGTGCTTGTGACATTAGCACCCTGGAAACAAATAAAGATAAAATTACTGATATGTTTTTAGGAACAACTATTACGATTGTCATTTTGATTGTATCCTATGGGTCAGCACATACTGATAATGAACTCGATGACTCAATAGTCATGACCTATATCAATATATAGGTTTGAAAATAGCGTGCAATAGTGTGCAAATAGGGACAGGGATCTCTTGCACGCTATTTTAAACTCTATTTAAATAACCATTGAGTTAAATATTAATTGATTAATTGTAACAGCTAGAACAGTTCTCCGCTAGGTGTATGCTGACCCTACCAGGGTTCGAAAGGATAATTATCGTGATAATGAGAATTATCATTAGCACGATAATTATACGTTGGTAATTATCGTTTTAAATATACGTAGATAATTATCTTGATATTTATAAAATTACTTGGGAAAACGAAAAACACTAGCAATGTCACACCATGTGTATTCCATCACGATTTGCGAAAAATTAAGCTCACAGACACAAAATAATGTTTCTCACTGTTTTTGTTGCTTTTCTCTATTATTTGTGCAAAAACATCAATTTTAGAACTTTTAGTAGAATCAGAGGAATAAAAAATAAAATTACCTATTAAGATCGGCTCTCTGGTATACCCAACATCTGTACTTAGAGAATGGATCCAGCTCATCGTAAGTAATCAAATAAGACTTCAGATTCTCCTTCCAGAATCCAATACACTTCATCCTATAATCCGGGTCACTGTAGATATCAACCGGTCTTCCTAAATAGTCCACAGTTAGACAGTAATTCTCCTTAATTTGCACCGTTTTTTGATCCGTATCACAGACGGAGAAGTCACTTATATTCAATTTGCAGTACAAATTCGGACGAGGACTTAGCGTGACACCTCCAAGAATTCTGGTTTCGAATCTGACGTCTCCTTTCTGTGTAAAGTTGAATTTTCCGGCTACAGGACATCGGATCGGCGTTGGGTCCTTCTTGAGAAAAAGATCGTACCGCCATTTTTGTTTATTAGGAAACTGCACCCAGGAGCAAACTGTGTGGAAGTTGCTCTGAATCATCGCCAAGCCTTTGCGGAATCTGCAAAAGACATAATTGGTTAAGGCCAGGTTATCCGAGTGCAAGCATTTCTTTCTTGCAAGCATAAGTTTGTAATTAGCCATCCCGCTTCAATCGAAAGCAGGATTGCAAAAAAACGTATTTTAAGTCAATATCTTTTCTCTTAGGTGTTTCTAAGCTCCAAATTCAGCGAATTTGTCTATGTAATTGTAATGTATCGTATAGCAGCAGTTGTCATAATATTGAAAAAACAACAAAAAGGGATGTTTTCTATGTAGTAAACTTAATCTAATCGCGTTATTGAGAGCGTTCGCCTATGCGCCAGATCCTTAAATAAGACATAATTTGTTTTCAGACTTTAAAACACTGCTTTTTCATGTTTCGTTCGTGTTCAAAAAACTAGTGAGTGCGGCCTCAACCGGATCATACCGAATCGTCGAGACAAGTAGGACGTCAGCGACGAAACAAGATTGAGATGAAACACACAGGCATGCGTGTATTTCATCTCAATCTTGCATCGTGTTACACAGGCACACACAAAAACATTTCTAGTTCGCAGAAAATTCTTAATATTTCACGCAAAGAAAGTAGAAACGATTATGCACCAATTTTTACTAAACATTTACGAAATAGCATTGACTTGCAATGTATTGGCTGCTATTTATTGCAAATCTTACTTTTGTTGTTATAAAAAAAATTGGTTTATTAGCTGTATTCAAATATGTTTTATCCCATTCTACCTATACAGGGTGTAGGAGACAGCCTAGCAAATACTGATACGGTGAATTCAGGCCATCAAACTGAACAATTTTCACTATGGAGCCTACCTCAGGAAACGTGAAAAAAATTTCGCGCGCTTTTAAAATTTGTCAACTGCGCAGGTACACGATGTACCTACTGCAGGCGATGTACTACTGTACTTATATCGGTAGCTACGGCCGTGTGATAGAGGCCTGCCTTTGCGGCTGTATCTGGCGCTCGTGTTACTTAAACCTGGATTTACCTTATAATATTGTGATGTTGAGGCACAAAATCGAAGCACACATAATCCTTCTGACATCCGTCAACGGTTAGACGCGCCATCATCACTCTGCTGTCACGCTGCTCTCTGTAAATACATGTCAATTTGTTAAATGAAACTATTATATGAATAAATATGACTACATAAGTGTTAGTACCATATGATTTCTTTAAAAACCGACCAAGAGCGTTTCAGACTCGCCCATAATAAGGTTCCGTATCCATTGCATAAGTAGAATAGGAAAAAAAAGTTGTAAAGAAACTCGATACCCGATCGATTACCTAAAATACTCTTGTAACTACTGATCATCCCCTTAAAATAGTTTCAGCTAATTTTGTTAAACCTTATACAACGTGTTAATGAATTAACGCAAAACTAGAAAGTGGTTTGTTTAGAATCGAGGGCTGACACAGGTATTTTTTTTCAAAATATCAAATAGTTTGTTTATAAAAATTAAAATTTATGTACTAACCCTACTTACTACCAAAACAAGATTATTAAAATGTATCCATGAGTACGTTAGCGCTTTTATTCATTGCTGAAATGATACCAAATCATTTTTGCCTCAAAATTTAGAATGCGAATAACTTTTAAATTTTAGCAATTTTATTATAAACGAGCGTTAACCCGCGACTTCGTCCGCACAAATTATATACCAGATTTTAAGTCAGATCATAAGCTATCAAACAAAAAAGTTTCATCAGAATCGGTTCAGTAGTTTTTGCGTGATACTCGTTCAAACAAACAAACAAACACACAAACAAACAGACAGACAAAAAATCCAAAAATTGGTGAAATGGAATCAGGGACACCTAAAAACCATATCGTAACTTTTTTTTGTTAATATCTTCAATGTACAGACAAACTTCCTGTTACAGTTTTATAATAGTATAGATCAGTCAGGGTCGGGTCAGTCAGTATTTTGTTATAGATCAGTTGGGGTGTATGAGGTTTTTCGCTTATTCATTAACACGTTGTATAAGGTTTAACAAAATTAGCTGAAACTATTTTAAGGGGACGATCAGAACATCAAACTGAACAACTTTCTCTATAGGACCAATATAGAAATCGCGAATATAGAAATCTTCTGTCTCATACAAAACTGCAAACATAACTCGACTAAACTCAAATGTATGGGACAACAGTTTTTTTTTTCGCGATTTCGATATTGGTCTCATAGAGAAAGTTGTTCAGTTTGATGGTCTGACCATCCCCGTAAAATAGTTTCAACTAATTTTGTTCTAACAATGTTCTTTATTTACCTTAAATAAATAAAGGTAGACCCTAAAATACAATTAATAAATCAATAATACAATCCAGCAAAAACAAAATAATCACTGAATGTATGTAATTCTTTTATGTTGTCAACTTTATCACCTACAGATACAGAGTTCATTTGAAAATGCAAATGATTGCAAATAATCTTTAATATTAAAACATACCTGCACACATAAATAGTTCTCCTAAATCTGCCCTCATCAGGATAATAAGTCTCAATGATGTGTGTTTCGTTAATAACCACATCCGCATCAATATTGGCCGTGTTGATCCATGTACCAGAGAAGTTTTGTGGTAACCTGCATCCTGGTTCTACCACTTCAGCCTGAGAAAAAAGTTTGTGTTCATGATAATGTACTAAAAAAATAATTGTTCTGATAGGTGCAAAAATGAGAGGGTAATTACTAATTAGGTTAGTGTATATTCAGGGTGTTACAAAAGTAAAAATAAACATTTCCAACTTTTAAGGGGGTTGTTGAGACCAGCAAACTGAACAACGTTCACTATGGGACCGACCTTGCATAAGTTATATGTCATATACTTTTACTTTACATATACTTTTTCTAAGGGTCCAACATCGAAATCGCGAAAAAAAAAATCTTTTATCCCATACATTTAGCTTGAGTAGATCTGTAGTTTAGTATGGAACATCGCAAACGCATCGCAACATGGCGATTATGGTAAATCTCCCCATTTTGGGGGAGGCAGTGGACGGCTATCGGCTGATATGATGATGATGACGGAACATCAGATTTTTGTTTCGCGATTTCGATATTGGTCCTATAGAGAAAGTTGTTCAGTTTGATGGTCTTAACCACCCCCTTAAATGTTTATTTGTATTTTTGTAACACCTTTTACAGACAGACAGATTTGAACAAAAATACCAGGGTTTCTTGTTTAAACCTCCGTTACTCTGCCATAGATAAGCACCTACAGGCGCATCGTAAGCGATGCGCTTGCTTGATTCCTGCTACTCCCTAAATTATTATTAAGTTTCCTTGGTCTTTATCTTTATCTTTGGAATTGCTAAATGTGAGCATTGCTACAACTTTTGAAACAAAAAGTTGGTAGTTGTAGCAATATTTCTGACCACCCAGAAAGGGATTACGGTCTTGAGTTTATGTATGTATGATATCTTTGGAATTGCTGTATATCCAATGTAAACAGCAAACTAAAACTTGTATTTATTTTCAAAAATCTAAATAACATATTCTCTTCTATTCTATTTTTTGTGTCAGAGCGTTTCCTTGATGATTTCGCCAGTATCAAGTGTCTATCAAGAATCTATCCCAATCTCAGAGATTGTTTTTGGTCAAGAACAAGAAGAGATTGAGGATTGCGGAGCCTCGTGGCAGGCAAAAACGCGACGCGCGAAATCCACGCGAGACGAGTGCTCGGGTCAGAACCTGCAACGTGACTCAAATACCATATTACCTTTACAGCAGTAACTCTGTATCTCTCCGGCGACTTTTCAACGGTTTTCAAAGGAGTACACTCGGGCGTGATCGAAGCACCTATGAACAGGTCATCATCTCGATTCTTGAGGAAACACCTGTATCTCTCATCCTTACGAGATTCCTTCGTGTTCGCGACGGCAAAGAAGTGATTCTTATCCACAAACCAATGTCCTGGAACATAAGCAATGTACAGGGTGTAAGGATAACCTTTGAATCACATACTCTACCCATCAAACTGAACGACTTTTAACTATGGGAGCAAACCTGTCAGAACAACATTTTCATCATGAACAGAAAGATTTGGAATCATTTTTGGTAACTAGTTTAAAAATCGTCTTCATTAAAAATTTACAAATTGCATTAAATAACGTTAATTCAAAGACATAGTTACACACATTATGTAAGTTTATCAAAGAAGGTTAAAATGCTTCAACTATCAGAACAATTTGGTATAACAATAAAATGAATCGTATTGATTACAAATGTCAATAAACTGAAAACCTTTAATGTGTGAAATTACATCTAATTGACACATCAAATAAGGATAAAATATTGTATAGTGTAGTGATAACCCGTATGAATTTACAAGGAATTAAGTAAATTAATCAAAGTAAAAATATTCTTTACATTTTTCAAGTTATGACAGTGTTGTTATGAAATATGAAATGGTAATAATCTCACCTAAGCAACTGTACTCAACGGTTCCATCGAAAGTGCCAGACATTCCTGGGCACTTCCTATATGTAATGTTGAACTTCTGGTTGGTGATCAAGAACTGGGTACCGGCTGTCTGACACGACTTGATCTGCGCATCAGGGTGGTTACATTCTCCCGTGAACCGGTAACGGTTCTGATAGGCAAATTGCCATACACCTTCAAGTGAGGATCGGCAGTTGACCTGAGAAGAGATTTTTTATTTATAATATAATTAAGAAATACTTTGATTGAATATGGCTTTGCCTTTTAAGACTGGACAGTATGCCATAATAATATACTAATATATAGGTATGCCTATGTCCCATACACCTGGTCAAATGTTGGCACAAGACTGAGAATTGTGTATCTCTAGGACTTCTATAGTTTGTACATATATTTAATCATTCAATTAATCCTAATAATAACAACATGTACATTTCTTAGTCATTCAGTCAAGACTATACAGTCGTGACAGAAATAGATAGTCATTAATCTGTTAAGTCAGTCGGAAGAAAAGCTAAGACGTTGTTGATAAGGAAGATGTGTGAAACTGAATGTTACGTTATGGCGTTATATAAATTATATTTCATGGCAAGACCGCCACTGGACTCCCAAAATATGGTGTGTGCCTATTCAAGATGGCATCTGTATACTATTGACATCTCAGTTATTCTAATGTACGCTTATCATAAGTGTGATTAGAAAACCAGTAGCATTTTTGTCTAGCTTTATATGTATTATCCATCTAGTCGTCCACCCCTATCTTAGTTCCTAAATAATTTAAACAAAACTCACAGGTACAGAATTTTCAGAAAACAACGTAATGAGATGTTGATCGGGATTGAGTCCTCTACAAACTCGTTCAATGGTTGGCTCTTCGTTAGGTCCCAGATCCACACACGGTGTTTCAGTCTTCTCCAATACGTTCACAGTGCGGACTATTAGTTTCACACAGTAGTAGCAGTTCGTGTAGCGGAACACCATTGTGTAGTTCACATGGTAATCTGCTTTTATGTTTACACATAGACCTCTGAAACAAAATGGCAGATGATTGATAGTGCAGAATTATTATATGATAATATTATACGAGACTACTGGGGGAGGCCTATGCCGAAAGGCGATCTGACACGGATTCAAACACAAACAATACATAAACCTACTTTATACCTATAGTTAAATTAATAATTGAAATTATGTTTAGAAATGCAATTTAGGTAATCACTTGATTTATAAATTAAAAAGAATTATTATTGTTGTATTAGGTACTACTTATGAAATTATTGTTATGATAATTGATAAGAAATACTCGATAAAATTATTTTCGTTAAATACTTACCTCATTATGTAACAAAGCATGTTAATATTATTTTCGATAATTACCTAATTAATTAATTATGTAACAAAGCATGTACGTTATGTACATGCCTATACCTAAGTAAAAGAAAATTAAATGTATTTTTTGAAGTGTCAGAAATGAAAGGCTATTTTATTTAATTTATTTAATATTAAACGTGCAACATTTGTGGGTATATCAGCAATTACATTCTACAAAACAGCTCTAAGGATTTCGATGAGTCGCACTGCAAGTCTGGGGGAGGTCAGACGCGTGCGTATTGGCATCTGTTACGCTTGCACGTGGCTCCGCCATTTTGTAAACTCTTTTGTGTTTTAACTATAAAACGTTCTTGAGATTATAAGAAACTACTTGACGTGGGCAGAAATGCTACTAATCATTTTCCTACGTGTACTCTCCACATAACGGGACATTGTCACAAATGTGATAACGCATCGGACGCCATTAAATAAAAATAGAATAGAATAGGATTTCGATAAAATTTTCAGCATGAGTGTTTATGTGGGCCCACTGATAGATCTAGATAGGTCTCACCAAAAGATAGTTTTCAGAGCTTAATCGTTCAGGTACTTCTAATGATAAAACAAAATAAATATTATATTTTGCTGGAAATTTTAAATAAATATAGAACATTATTGTAAGTTGTTCACTTCAGTATCTTTACCCGTTGGCAACCCGATTTTAAGATAGCAATAGATAACCAATGGATAGTTCAATAATATCATATCTTTTGGAGTTCAAGGGCTAATGCAGCATAATAAATAATAATGTATGTACATGTTTACGACTATACTAGGTCTTATTGGATTATTGTGATGCCACATTAGGCATGCCCTAATGTGGCATGATGATACTGTATAGTAAATGCAAATTGCAATGATGGATACTGTATAGTAATTGCTTTTATAACTAATTATCTATACTTTTTTACTTATATTTAATGGACTCTTGCTTGTGCGTTAGCACTGCATTTCCGCCAGTGTCACATGTTTATGGGAGAATTTATCACAATCTCCGGGATTGTTTTTGGTCAAGAACAAGAAGAGATTGAGGATTACGGAGCCTCGTGGCAAGCAAAAACGCGACGCGCGAAATCCACGCGAGACGTGTGCTCGGGTCAGAACCTGCAACGTGACTCTTATCTATACTTATAAGAGTTCCATGACCGACTGTCAGACAATGCACAGCCTGATATTCTACAGAGGATCTAGGGGTGCACTAAGAAAGGATTTTTCAAAAATCGACCCATAAAGGATCCACGCGGACAAAGTCGCGGGTCAAAAGCTCGAATTCAGTCAATCAGCTATTTTGGTTCAGCACTTTTGGTTGTGTTCTCCAATAAGAATATTTTTGTGTTATTATTTCAAACAGTTATAAAATAGATAAAAACAACATGGGAGCCCCATGCACTTTCTTCAGCTTACCTTCCAGTCATATCACTAGCATTTATATCTGTTATTGTTTGTTTTCCATTCTCAAATGAGAACCAAGTATTCCTCAGAACAACCGGAATAGTGCAATCAGCTGCAATTGATGAAACTGAAACAATACCAAACAAAACATGAACTGGGCGTTACCACTCAGCACACAAAAACATGTCAAAAATTAAAGTAATAACTGATCACTCACCTCCGAAACATAGGACAGTTATCACAGATAGTAAAGGTAAGTTAAGAGCCATTATTATGACTATTCACTTTATGGAATACACCTAAAATTAAAATTTAACTTTTGTAAAAGCACCGCCCATTATCAACCGACAAGACAACTTTATATGAATGAGTGAATGAAATGAAATTGAATGTATTGCGTTTGCGGAATGAACGAATGAATTAGTGTTGAAAACGAACAATATAAATATATCGATAAACAGTTTCAATCCAAATCTTTTGTCTGTTTGATGGGAGCAATCTTTTCGGTACCACAGAATAATACCGAATTTACCTTTTACCGAATGATTTTTTATAGTGTTTTGCTTTGCGAATACCAAAATGAGCATCATGACGGATTTTTCGATTTATCATTTATTTTAGTGTTGTTGCTTATATTCATATGTATATTGGATATAGATAGGAAACTCGCCTTGAATTTTAGGACGTCCTAATTGCGTTGCCGCTTATTAGCACTAGGTGGCGCCACATTATGAAATAAATTGAAAAAAACGATCGGCTGACACGAGGATCGAAACTAAGCTACCCGGATCGTAAGCCGGTTGTCTAGACCGCTAGACTAACAAGACAGTGATTGATATGGGCGAAATCTCTCACTACTATGATATGAACCCTAGTTCAACACATAGTTCGAAACATAACCGATAGATGGCGCAAGCTGTCAGCGTTCCACTTAGTTTGTACTAAGATAACATGACATGTGTTGTAGCGGTAGCCCTACGGGGCTGCGTTCAGAACCTACGCCCCAGGTGCACCCTGAGTGCAACTTTTCGCACTAACGCCATTCCGAGCCTCGGTGAACGGTTCCGTACCATAGAGCGTGTTGAAAAAACAACCGCACCCAAAGGCATAGAACGTAGTACTTACTATCTCTATGCCCAACCCACCCTGGCTACAGCATGTCATGTCAATTTGTTTGTCACTTTGACGTTGACATTTCGGATTAATGAATGCCGCTTGTTGAAAAATCTACAAACAAACAAAAATCTACAAGAAAAGAATAATCGTTCAGCAGGCAAGCAATTTTTTTTTGTAGTAGCATTTATAGGTGCTAATTATAAATAGGTTCCTCACCCAAAAATATTAAATAAACAAATGTTTCAGGAATGGGTCGCCGCAAGTCGAAAAGGAAGCCCCCGGCAAAGCGAAAGGCAATAGAGCCCCTCGATCAACAGTTCAACTGTCCGTTCTGTAACCACGAGAAATCTTGCGAAGTCAAAATGTACGTATAAAATTATCAAAGATTCAAATAGCAAGGGAAAAGCTTGCAGGTTTTATGGTATGGAACCAGCTTCCTGCGTAAGCTCATACATTATGGAGTACACGCGTGGATCCTGAGGGGTGGTCAAGGCGGATGTGTCCATCCCCATTTCATGTGGTGTCCCTTTTTTATTTTATTTATAATTAATGGACTCTTGTTTGTGCATTAGCACTGCATTTCCGCCAGCATCAAGTAGTTTATGGGACAATCTGTCCCAATTTCAGGGATTGTTTTGGTCAAAAACAAGAAGAGATTGAGGATTGCGAATCCGTGCAGGCAAAAACGCAACACGAAAAAACCTTGCGAGACAAGTGCTCGGGTCAGAACCTGCAATGTGACTCGGTGTCCCTTTTACTCAAACTATATTAGCATTATTTTTCTCTTGTTAATTACCAGTCTATGCATTGACTTACCAACTACTGGACGTCGGGTGCGCGCTCAAAAGTGTCCGACCCAAAAGAGCACCAAAATGTTTAAAGAGAACCAATTATGTGACAGTCTCAATAAGGCCTTGCTGCGATGGGGTAAAAACTATGCAAGCTAAATGGAAAAGAGTATCTTCAATGTTTAGTCTCTAACACTTTTTTGGATAATTTTGTACCAGACCCGGCATTTGTTATTTGGTATGTTAATGAGTCTGTGTCATGACGTCCGCATGTCTTCATTTCTTACTCTCAGTTTTAGATTGGATGGTTGACTGCCCCCTTTTCTGAAGACTGGATTCGTGCCTGCACAAGTGTAAACCATGTATCCCATTTATGTATAAATTGGATTAAATAGATACTGATCCTTGAGATTATGTCAAAAGTCATTTGGCTGCCAAAGGACTTCCTAGATTATCTATAATTCATATTTTGATCACCTAGCCTGATAATGTGATAACCTAGTAGAGAACTTTCCTATACAATTGTTTGCAGGATCAAATAATTTGTAAGATCATCATCTTACTTTAGAGGTGGTTTTATTTTGTTGCTCTTGTTAGTTAGCCCAGTCATTTTACGGAGTTTTTTTTAGGCGAGGTAGGGAGTAATTATTTATTGGACTTTTAAACTGTAGCGGGCACCATTTAGTGACAGTGTATCTTAAAACATATTAAAAAAGTCGCTATGCAACTTAGAAATCGAAATTGTGTGTCCCAGAAGGCTTTTAAATTAATAATATTAATACCAATGCACTCATTTGACTTAAATTTAACAATATAAATTATTTTTGAGCAATAAAAAAGCATTGAAATTTGAAAAATGAGGTATTTTTTAGAAAATATGAATGTTTTTTTCAAAACTTTTTAAATAGAAAAATATATTTACACCATGTTTGAAGTATGTATAATGGTAAAGCCTTAAATATTTGCAAAAAAAAAATTTCCGTCAGGTTTTTAGAACGAGATAATAGCTAAATTTTAAAATTGGAACTGACATTATTTTTTCTTAATTTTGGTACATTTCTTCAAAATGACACCAAAAAAAAAAAAATTTAGTTAATAATTAGTCCCAGCTCAAAGCGTAAAATGACTGGGCTAAGTGTAGTATTCATCAATCCTGTCTCTTTTCCGTGAGTGCCTAAAGTTTTTGTATGAAAATATCATAGAAATTCATACTACTTAATTTTGTTGTAATCCCGTCCATCCTACTGCTACAGCTCGGCTATAAATTCATCTACTTCACTGATTGTTTAACACCTCATGCATTTCTCTTCCATTGCCACAAATAATTATCTTTTGGATATAAAATTTCATAATAATATTATGTTCTGTGTATTTTCAGGGACCGAGCCAGAAATACAGCTAGGATACAATGTCGGGTGTGTTTAGAGGACTTTCAGACGACAACTAATGTGCTGTCAGAACCAATAGATGTCTATAATGACTGGGTGGATGCCTGTGAAACTGCTAATTAACTATAGGTTTACTTTAAGTACTAAATGTATTTTATAATTTAAAATGTAACTTTACAATAAAAAATTATGTAAATCAAATTCATGTGTTAGTCACTAATCTCTTGGATGGATATTAAAAATTCTTGAAAACAAAGATTAATGTGAAATATTTGCATTACATAGGCATTAGGCATAGGGTCACAACTATATTCCTTGAAGGGGTAAAAAGAGATATTCGGAAACTTAAGTTTATTCTAAGACAGAATCCACGATCAGTATTTTTTTCCATGGCAAACATATTTTTACACAACCTAAATCTAAACACATTATGTCCAGTGTGCAGTTTTCTACTTTCCTGCATTTTAAAGTGATCCAGGCATTTTGTAAAACTAGTGGTTCAGCTCGGCGGTCGCGACAAGACAATCGTGCGGTTTCCGGAGGGAGACTTAGGGTTGAAACTCATCCGGCAGCACGGAATCGTATTTTTTTACGCTCTATCCTTTTCTGTTGTTCAGGAACGTCAATTGCTAGAGCGAGAAAGCGACGAAGCGGGAATACGATTACAAGCGGCAGTGCCAGATGAGGCTCAACCCTTACTAGCGCGCGATACAGACTGCCGACACCCCGTCCCCCGTCCCCCGTACACCGCGTCATCATAGACGCACCACGACCGCTTAGGACTCTTACAGACACTTTGCTGTCGCCGTGGGTGACTTTACGGTCACCGTGGGTCGCGCGACGCCAAGTGTTGGTCGTCTGTAAGAGCGCTTAGCTGATCTCAATCCAGCGGGATTTACACGGGTCGATTTTCGTCGTGCGGCTAAGTGCGATTTGAAGTAAAAGGTTAGATCGACAAAAGCTTGAAACATAACAAACTCACACAGCAATGAACTTCAATTCACACTTAGCCGCACGGCGAAAATCGATCGAATCGTGTAACCACGATATCTCCTTGTTCTTAGCTTAAAGAAAAAGGTCTGGTCTGGGAATAGAGACAAAATTAACACAATATTGGTTCTTTCAATCACTTTTATTTTCTTTTAACAGGTAAGATTTCAGGCAGATTCTAGCATAGCCACTAATGACATGACGAATAGATCTTTAGGTACAATCGGAACAATTTGAAGTTGATTATAGAGTAATCACAATTTATAGATCGATGGTAATTATTGCACATTTTTAATTCACTAGCCATAAATGGCTATGTCAAATCCTGCATCTTTACAATTCCTTCATATATTTTATCACACTATATTACATTCACAGAAGAAAATTATGTTAAATAGTTACTTTAACATTTAAATACTACTTGGCTAGTTCATTTCCTAAAAGCTTGAATCCAAATACAAGAAATATTTGATAAAAATTATTACAGATTATGCAAGTCTAACAATAGTGTAGTATAGTATAGACGACGAGATTATTTATTTCATTTATTTATTCATGTTTATATGGAATGTTATAAACATCGAAAATACAAATGTAACAATGCAAATCAACAGTAGGTATACCATAGGTAACAACTTATATTCACTTAGAAAATATCTATTAATAATTCAACAGCGATAGAATGCCTAAAAGACTAAAATCCAAATTGTCTTGAAAATAAATGAATAATATTCACTACATCCCTTGCAGTATTTTTGTATGCTATACTTAATAAAATATTATTGTATGTTTTATTGCAAATATAATTCTTTCGCGTCTCTTAAGCAAAATTTAGTTTTGAATGAGTGTTTTTTATTTTTAATACTTTTTTAATTAACCTTATTTTGGTTTTAAATTCATGTTTGTAACCCAATTTAAATTTATCTACATTTTGTTCTCACGAAAAACGTAACATTCAATCATTAAAAAAATAAATCCAAGCAGCATGAAACGGAACATATCATTATTGGTATTTTATTATGTTAATGTTACGTAGAGAAACAAGCTAGTTAGCTCGAGTAATTGACTGTGAATCTGCTAGATGTGCATAATTATAAGTACGACACCTAAAGCTTATAATTAGCTATTTCATTGTACTCATCATTGCTAATGATTCAATAAAGATTAGTAAAGGTCCTACCTCTACTATGTAACAATGTTTGAACGGTTCATAATACTATTATAATAATATTCTCTTTAATATTGACATCATTCTCTTAAACAACTATTACATTAGTAAACAATCATCAAAATACCTATTAACATAAAGACAGCGTCAAGCTGCATCACGTTTTATTAACAATTGGAAATAAATAAAAATTGCTCTTCAAAAATAATAATACACTAGAGAAATTGAGCTATTGCCTAGACTTAACAACCCTGGGATTTCTGTAACCATGTCATATAACGACCTCTTAATTTGTTTCTACTATATTGAAGAAGACAGTGCTATTTACAAGACGTCGATAAAAGTTGTCACAAATAAAGTTACCTAATTGTATGACATGGTCACGAGATTCGCATACCACCAAACCCTCTCCTGTGCATAAGCTGTGTAAAGGTACTGAGGGGTGTCTGAATAGCTCTGAATAAAATGTATAACATTACAGCCATACAAAAACAGGATGTAGTGGACTCTTAGCTGAAATGGAATGTATTTATTTCATGGAATCGTCAACACGGCATCCTCTTTTCATAATTACTCTTCAATATTTCTTATACATGTATAAATTGATTTTTATCATATTTTTAACATAGAAGCATACAACATTATTGCATACAGGGTTATATAAAGATTTTAAAAAGTGATTTAATAATAAAAGTGTTAAAATTTACCCATGTCCACAAAAGAGTCGTACTGTAAATCTGAACCATCTACATTATCTTCTTCATCTTGGGCCATTGTGTAAGACAGGGGTGTTAAATTATGATTTATTTGTGTATTATTGACGTCACAGACGGCTGTATCGTCGGAACTATCACTGTTGCTATCTATATATTCGTATAATCTCGATAGATTTTCATCAATAATAGAAACATGCGTTTCAAACACAGTGGGCACCGTAGATGTTATTTCTACGTCGATAAGATCAAATGTATGTGAAAGCAAAGCGTCATCGTATGTTGGTATGGTAATTGATTCGAAATGAGACGAGCAAGCTTCCTCTGTGAATTGGCCAGAGTCTACCATTTCCGATATGTTATAAGATAAAGTTATATCGTCAGTGGCTGACGGGACATCGCTCTGAACATGGTTACTATCATCCCCATCTTGAATTGTTTTTGGAATATTTTCAATTTCGATTATGGGAATCTCTTTTTCAATGTCTTTAGCCGATGAAAGCGAACTGTCATTAACCTCATCCTTTTCTAATGAAACTGAATTATCATCAGACAATTCACCGTCTCCATTGTTAAGTGTTACCGAATCATTATCGTTTTCTATCTGAGGTTCGATGTCATCAACGCATTTGGTCGAATCGTCACTGCTATCTGTCACGATTAGCTCAATACTTCGATCTAGTAAGCCTGTGTCGGTGCAAGTTGACATTTCGTCTTCGAAAACGATTTCAACGCTGCGGATTCTCATGAGCGGCATTTTAGCCGGTGATATCTCGTTACCTTTCGCTGTTCTTCTAACTTTATGACTGTCTAATGGTTCGGTACATTCGCTTATTTCATCGTAATCTATTTCGTAGCTTCTCAAGTCTGAAGTACAGGGTGTGCACTCGGTTACTTTAGTATTATGAGTTTTAGATGATAAGATATGTGAGTTAGAGTGATCGGGTGAGGGCGTGTGTGTGGTATGCGCATGTAATCCCTAAGGTTGCAATGAATCTTATTGTATAGTGGTACCGAGATCTAGGCCGCCTTCTTCCTGCATTTTCGTGAGGAACTTGAACACTCTGGATTCTTCGTCAGTTTGTTTCACCATGTCGACTAGAGCTAGCAGTTTTTTGATTCCGATGAAGATTCTGTGGATACATAATTGTTATAAGTTTTGCCGAACATTCTTTATTTTTATTAACGCAATATCGTAGTTATCATGATACCAATATTTTAAGATAGTAAATCTGTGGTCGACCTCTTACGATGCTTGTCGGCAAAATTTGATACATACATTTTTAGCAGACTACGCATGCGTTCAATAACTATGCTCTGCCGAGATTGCGCAAAACTGTGCAACGTTCTCATTACTTCATTGACTTAATTGGGGGTTAATATCTTTTTTTGTATTGTACCCATGTTGGTAAAATCGTATTTTTTTATTTCTAAATAATTAAACAAAATTTCCAAAGAACTAGAATGTCACATTGTAGTCCTGATTTGCTTTCAAGTTATCGAAATATTACTGATTATTATGTTTTATGCTATAAAAGAGGCGACTTTTGGCGGTTTTAACGATAATAACTACAAACATTATAAAAACAAATCCGCAGTGACATACGATTGCGGGCAGCATAATGGGCTCGGTGCCCCCTTAAGAGATGGTTCTTCCAGCACGGACATGCCGTGCTCCGGCTGTGAGGTTCGGACGCAGCTCTCCAGTGAAGATACTACATCATAGTGTATACATACTTGGCGCCGCGCAGGTTGCTCTGTATCTTGGCGAGGTCCCGCTTGGAGAAGGCGTCGCTCTCCTCGAGCACAGACATGATGTGCTCCGGCTGTGAGAGGTTCGGTACGTGAAGCACTCCTGTGAATGCTGAGAGCATCTCCATGTCGTCGAGGACTTGTCTGTGAAGTGAAATTATCATGTGTAACTGGATAAAATTAAATATTGATCTTTGATAATTTGTTTATATATTACAATGATTTCGTTGTTTTATTTTTACCGCCCTTCACAGTAGTAAATAATATAACGAACCTTCGACTGCTCGTGCACAGGATCAAGAGCTTCCTGCCCTTGGGGGGTTGTTTCTTCAGCAGCACGAGTAGAGCTTGCAGCGTCAGGTTAGAGTAGCGCGGGCCGATCGGACCATAGTCCAGGAGACGCTCGATGTTGTCGACCAGGATGCAGGACAGGGTCGAACGGTACGCGTCGTCGAAGTACTGTTGAAATAATAAGTTCATTCATACCCGTCACACAAATTCTTTCATCCATGTCAAGGATTATTTTACGAACAAAAGCATAGGTATTGTGACATTCTCGTTTTTTGGAAATGTTGTTTAATTTATTAGAAATAAAAAAAAACCATTGAGGCCAGCAGAATAGGCTCGGAAGGCTCTCAAGGGCCAGCCGCCACTGCTCGCCACATAACTGAGACTGATTTGAAATAGGCTGCTATTTATTACTCCACTTCGCAAATTGTGAAAAAATTTACTTTCTTTTAAGTGATTTCATTCATTCCAGATTGTATGAGTTATAATCAAAGTTTAATCAAATTATGAAGACATACCTTCCTGATCTGCAAGCACTTGGATGACTCTGTATAACCGATCATGTCCTCAGGAGAGCACACCTTCACGAAGGGGAAGTCCGACAGTTTGGCCAGCTGGGCCGCCAGCGCCGTCTTACCGCTGTTCGGTGGACCTTCGAGAAGCACTGATACTAGGCCTGCAGGAGATAGGAGCGTCTGGTTAAGTAAGTTTTACTTAAACACACATGCATCAACCTAGGTTAGCAATAAACTCTGGGTTAAGTTGGTAACCCATGATTTTTTTTATAGAAAAACAACAGAGCTATTTTACACGTGTAGTTCATTGCTAAACTAGGTTGACGCAACAGGGGTTTAGGGGTCAAATATTTCGGGTCCCGAGCCTGAGACCCACCACTAATGTTATGTTATTTATTTATTTATTGACAAAAATAAAATTTTAGTACTTTATGAAGGCAAATACCTTTACCCTATTATCATTTTGTAATATATTAATTTTCGCTTTAATTATTATGTTATTCTCGTTCTTGTCTTATTTTTAATGTTGGACATTTTGGCAGGATTGGCCATGCATTCTTACACAACCATGGAAGATTTACACACACCCTCCCTGGGGGACGTATAAAGGGTCCTTCTTAATATGGTGACACTTTTGTAAGGGGATGATCAGACCGTCAAACTGAACAACTTTCTCTATTCTCTTTGACGAACCAGTTGGTGTAATGGTCACCACGCTGGACTGTCAAACCACGGTCTTGGGTTTGAATCCCGGTTCGGTCATGGATGTTATATGTTCGTGCCGTTGTTGTATGGTTTCTGTTTGTTTGGGATCATTACAATGTATGTGCCACAGGCACAAGCGTAATTATTTATTTATTATTTATCTATGGGACCAATATTGTTTTTTTTTTGTATGAACAGCTGATTTTTTTATCGCGCTTTTAAAGTTGTTCCATTTGACGGTCTGATCATCCCCTTAAAAAGGTGTCAGCATATTAAGAACCTATGGCCCTACAGGCTAATGATGATGACAAAAATGAAGATATGATCAGTGGCGCTGGACTGCTAGATGTAAAGCTACCGACGGGTAGCTTTCAGTAGTTCCAGCAGCGAGGAGGCTGGGGTGCCCCAGTAGATGAAGCTGCGGAAGTGCTCCAGAGCTTCCGCTACCGTGCCGAACACCTATAGAACGATGTTTTATGATACGTGACTTACCGCTGGCCTCAGTAGCGCGCGACTGCTGAATGTAAAGCTGCCCGTCTTCCAGCAGCGAGGAGACTGGGGTGCCCCAGTTGATGATGCCGCGGGACAGGAAGTGCTCCAGCGCTTCCGCCGCCGTACCAAACGCCTGGTGGAAACCGTTTTATGATTAGGACGGTATAGGTTGAAGAATTTCGTTCTCTGACGTGGCTCGGTAATTAATTGGGCGAAAGCAACCCAACTAACAATTTGGTAGTATAGGTGTCGTATAGTCGAACATTAGAAGCATTAAGCACCAGTATATGACGAAATTACCATTTAAAACTCTAAATAGTCATATAAATAGGGGCCTAATTCGACCAAATTGTTTGCTGGGAAAGCCCTGGTTTTGCAGGTTACGGGTTCAAGTACTGGCTAAAACAACATTTTTCAATCTTTAATTTAATTTGTTTCCTTCCAGAAGTCAGCTGGTAGATAGAAATGTTTCTGACCACGCCGTAAGGAATTCGGTATGTCAAGTTATTTTTTTAAGGGCTGAATCGAAAACCATTTCCAGATAACTGTCTCAATAGGTTCGTCATTAAAACATTTGGCGCCACTCGTCGACTTTTAAGCTCATGGTAAATTTAAAATAACTAGGCAGTAAGAAAAAACTGTATTTACAATGTCGGAATTTGACGTTTGAATGTTTACCGCTTAGATAAAGTATGTCTAGCTAGATGGACAGTCGAAGCTGCGAACCCGTCAAAAAAAATATCTGCCAACTATTGGCGGATAAATTTTTTCCCGCGCTTAGTGTTAGAGATAAGTTGTATGACGTTGTCAAGCACACCAACATAAGAAAGTTGGCCCGTTTATTTTAGTACGGAAGTAGCGTCAGGCTCAATCTAGACATATACTTTATCCAAGGTTTTGCCGTTTCTGTTTCCAGAGTTAGAAAGAGAAGGCCTGAGTTTTTTTTTATCTATTCAAAGGTTTTCTCTATGGAGTTTGAAAGATTTTCTCGCAACTATTTGCTCCAAACCATATTGTTCTATGTCCTATAATTTCGGAGGTCCTCATACTAACCACCGTGCGTGCTACCATGTATATCAACTTACCGGCTTGATATCATTCTCAAGCGCATGCATGAAGTCGCCGCGCTCGACCATCAGTTTCTCCATAGCCTCAGGGTCCACCTCGACCTTGCTAGACGCCTTGATCAGTCGGTTCATGGCCGTTGACTGAGCAGCACGTACGAGACCTTCCAGCTCCGCACCAGAGAAGTTCTTCGTCATGGTCGCTAGTTCCTGGTGAAACGGTTGAGATTTGAGTGAAATTGATGTTTGAGGTCGTATGATCACTGGATCACATTTTATCGATATAAAAGTACTTTCACATGAAAAGACATAAGTGTGAAAGGAATTGTAAGGCATATTTTTAAGCACTGTTATCTATCTATACTATTATAAAACTGTAACAGAAAGTTTGTCTGTACATTGAAGATATTAACAAAAAAAAAGTTACGATATGGTTTTTAGGCGTCCCTGATTCCATTTCACCAATTTTTGGATTTTTTGTCTGTATGTTTGTTTGTGTGTTTGTTTGTTTGTTTGTTTGTTTGAACGAGTATCACGCAAAAACTACTGAACCGATTTTGATGAAACTTTTTTTGTTTGATAGCTTATGATCTGACTTAAAATCTGGTATATAATTTGTGCGGACGAAGTCGCGGGTTAACGCTCGTAAGACTTAACGTAACAAGTTTACACACACAAGAGATCCATTAGAAATCGCATGAGGTCTATTTAGTTCGAGAATTAGGGTGACCTTAAAACAAATTAAATTCAGCCTTGTCTTCATAGTTAAGTCTTATGTTATGACTCAATCTTCATAAAATTGTCAAGAGACCATTTGAGTTACCTTTGAGTCGGGTAGGTTAGGTATAGCAGTTTTGTATGAAACAGCTGATTTTTTTCGCGTTTCCTGAAGTAGACTCCATAGTGAAAGTTGTTCAGTTTGATGGTCTGAGTTCACCGTTTCAGTCTGCGGAGGGCTGTTCCTTAACCTGTATAGATAGCTCAATGACAGACTTACGTTGCTATCGACGTCCTCGGCGATCTTCTTGTACTCCCTCATTCGTTTGGTATGGATGTTCAATATCTGGACCCTTCCTTTCTCGTCGGGCAGGCCGATCTCCATCTGTACTTCCAGACGGCCGGGTCGCATCAGAGCCTCATCTATCATGTCGCGACGGTTCGTCATGCCGATGACGAGGATGTTGTTCAGTTGGTCCACACCTGCGTTAGAGATGTAACTTAACTCAAAATAATTTATTTAATAAGAGGAGCTTGGCCCACTTATTAAACGTCAAATCTTTTTTTGAAGCTACCACCGCGTCGGAAAGTGTTGTCGCTGTAGAGAAGATGCGAGAAACGTGTTGGAGTTTCTCGCATCTTCTCTATGTTGATAGTGATGAAACCTGCATGTTTAAATTTCGAGGCATGTATTTTACCCACTGTCCATTACAAGTGGCGATGGGCTCACTCCCCGTCTCACTGGACAGAGTTTCGTTCGGTTTGTGAGTTTATGTATGTAAATAAATAATAATTTATGTTAAGTTATGTTAATTACCATCGATCTTGGACAACAGTTGGTTCACAACGGTGTCGTGGACGCCGGCCGAGCCTCCGACCGATCCTCTCGCCTTACATATTGCGTCGATTTCATCGAAGATAATGATGTGGAGACCGCTGTTTGGACCGCACTGTCGAAAAGATATCTTATAGTTATGTATCGAAGGGTCAATGTGTTTTTTTTTTGACATGAATAGTTCGTATGGATACCATGATACCGTGTACCATGAGTTTGAGAATGTAAATTGCGTGATTCTGACAATATTTGCGTATCGGTTCATCATCATCTCAACCGATGGACGTCCACTGCCGGACATAGGCCTCCCTCAAGGATCGCCATAACGACCGGTCCTGCGCTGCCCTCATCCAACGGGATCCCGCCGCCTTCACAAGGTCGTCGGTCCACCGTGTGCGGGGCCTACCCACGCTACGCTTTCCGGTACGCGGTCGCCACTCGAGAACTTTTCGGCCCCATCGGCCATCGGTTCTGCGAGCAATATGCCCCGCCCACTGCCACTTTAATTTAGCAATTCTTTGGGCTATGTCAGTTACTCTGGTTCTTCTGCGGATCTCTTCATTTCTGATTCGATCTCGCAGGGAAACTCCGAGCATAGCCCTCTCCATTGCTCTTTGGGTGACTTTCAGCCTTTTTATGAGGCCTTGAGTGAACGACCACGTCTCTGTTCCATATGTCATCACTGGCAACACACACGGCGTATCGGTTATTTAAATATTATTTATTAATAGATTAGATTTATTAAAGTATAATTTATTGATTGATTAATAGTTTCTACCGTAACTTTTAGTTGGCAATGTTGTTTTATAAAAATTGTGACACCCTATCCTGTAATTAGTCCGTAAGTTTTCCTAAAATGAATAAAATAAAAATATATTTATTTATTTATTCTTCTATCACAAAATGGCGATTTTTAAATGTTATTTGTGAGTACCATTAGTTCGGTACTATCCGTACAAATAACATTTAAAATTCACGGGAGATCCCGGTTCCAAGTCTAGTCCCAATTCTTGAGATGGTACCGGTACTGCACTTACAACTTACCCTCTTCTCCTCCTCCTCGGCGTCGGCGAACAGCCGTCGAATGTTGGCTTCGCTCTCACCCACGTACTTGTCGAGGATCTGAGGACCGTTCACGATCTTGGGCTCGCGTGCGTTCAGCATGTTGCCGATCTGACGCGCCATCAGCGTCTTACCGGTCCCGGGCGGACCGAACAGAAGGATGCCCTTCACGTGCTTGCAGCCTGCAATGTTCATCTTAGTTTTATTTTTATTTTGAAATAATGGCCGGTTGCTTGCGTCTAGCGCGGCAATTCTGCCAATGTCAAGTAGTTTAGTTTAATCTCAAATATTATTCTATGGCCAAGAAAAAATTAGAGCGTTACAAAATGGTACAGCCACGCGTAAGCCCGAGAGAAGAAGATACGTGACCGCCCACCGTCAGATTTGCAGCGCGAAACCTTCATCTTAGTTTGTTAATACGTTCGTTTTAAGCTATCTAAACTATTTTAAAACTGTAACAGGAAGTTTGTCTGTACATTGAAGATATTAACAAAATAAAAGTTACGATATAGTTTTTAGGTATCCCTGATTCCATATCATAAATTTTTTGTCTGTCTGTTTGTTTGAACGAGCATCACGCAAAAACTACTGAACCGATTTTGATGACACTTTTTTTGTTTGATAGCTTATGATCTGACTTAAAATCTGGTATATAAATTTGTGCGGACAAAGTCGCGGATTAACGCTCGTACTATTATAAAACTGTAACAGAAGTGTGTGTGTGTACATTGAAGATATTAACAAAAAAAAAGTTGCAATATGGTTTTTAGGTGTCCCTGATTCCATATCAGCAATTATTGGATTTTTTGTCTTCCTGTTTGTTCGTGTGTTTGTTTGTTTGTTTGACCGAGCATCACGCAAAAACTACTGAACCGATTTTGATGAAACTTTTTTTGTTTGATAGCTAATGATCTGACTTAAAATCTGGTATATAATTTGTGCGGACAAAGTCACGGGTTAACGCTAATGAAAAATAAAACAAATAAATAACGCTCACAGGCACATACATTGTTATGATCCCAAGCAAGCACTATTGGCTGTTTATTATGGAAACCATACAACAACGGCACAATCAAAGACTAAATGATTTACTCATATTCATTACAATTAAATTGTAATTATTTTCAATGCTACGTACCTAATTGCTCAACAACTTCTGGAGGGAAGACTCGGGAAGCGAACGCTCGCCTGAAGATGGCGTTGAACTCGCGGTCCAGACCACCGATGCCCATCTTGCCGAAGTCCCAGTCCGGGTTGATGATCGACTGCCGAGGTTGTTTTCTGTACAACATTACTTATTTATTATTTATTGCAATGTTGAGATTAATTCAAAATATTTCATATTTCAAAAACAACTCTATTTATGTAGGAGTCTTTATTCCGTAACAAACAATAAGTAATAAAAAATCCGTGCAAAAAATAATAATAAAACGATTTTTTACAAATGAGGTCGAATGCCAAGAAAAAATTAAAAAAAAAAAAGGTTTTTATTCGTAAAGTTAAAACTTCTGGCCAATACAGCACGAAAAAATTAGCGCCAGCCATTAGATAGGTGTACAAAAAAAGAAAAAAATGTTTTTTTTTTTGTACCAATTTTAAGCCAGCGTTGTCAATATTTTGAGCAGGTAGGTACCTAAACGATCTCTTTAAATTATTTTTATTATTTGTAACATAATAAAAGTAAAAAGACGAAATGACGATATTAAAAAAAAGGAATCGAGAATCGAGAAACTCCAATTTTTTTTTTAAAGTTGGTTAATAATTAAAAATTGATTTTAAATTATGGTCCTAGATAATTACACTTTTGTTCGTATACCATAAAGCTTAAACCAGATCGTACCTATATTTATCCAGACGCCTAAATTCAAAATAAGTCACATGAGTTACCCTTTAGCTTTTCCCACCAAGTTCAGAGAGGAGTTTTCAGCCTTGTCGAACTGAATGCACGCGTCGGGGAGCAGGCGCCCCATCCGGACGCGACGGGGCACCACCTTGGCGCCCGCTGCCATCGCTTGTATGTCCACAGCTATGACAAAGCATACATATTTAAGGATATTTTACCTTAGTTTCCTTCAATAAGATAATATTCATGTTTGAGAACAGTATTCTTTTTTTGGTTCGACCTGTTCTTACTTACGGAGTAGTTTCGGTAATATTATAATTTTATTAGGCACAATCTCTGCCTCACGACAACTGCCTTCGTGGTTTAATGGTTAAGAGCATTGGGCTCTTGACAAGGAGGTCGTGGGTTCGATTCCCACGGGGGACACGTAGTGAAATGTTACATTGTGGATTTTTCCCCAGTTGGTTATGACATTGGAGGCTAAATCACACGATTGTCTGAAAAATAAAGATGATTCCGAGCTTCCGTCCGGATGGCACGTTAAGTCGTTGGTCCCAGCTACTATCTCTGGTGGTTGTAGTCGTTACATAAAAACCACGTCAGATGTTGGATCAAGTGGAAGAGGGGGGTTGGGGCAGCCTAAGAAAGAGTTGATACGACAATCTGGATACCCATAAAGCAGAATGGCAAATGATGGTACGGGATATAGAAGGCTGGAAAAGCTTAGAGGTGACCTTTGTCCAACAATGGGACGAAATACGAGTAGGTTAAACAAAAATTGACAATAGTAATAGTAGTAGCACAGTATAAGAAAGAGTATCTCTTACTAGATACAGCACAGACACTCCCTTCCTCCCACCAACTTTTTACCTCACCCCCTCTATCGCCCTCTGGTTACCAGACAGTTACCTAAGAAGAAGACATAAGGTTCAATTTCTTTGGTTTCGCATGTGCTGACGTCATCTTGTTAATTTTCAATTTTTTGTATGCAGTGTCCGGGCTGTGGTAGTAGCGAGGTTGATGGATAATGTAGCGATGCGCGCTTTGATTGGCGGAATCTCTGACTCTTAAGTAAAAGACAGAATTTTTATTGCCTGCTTTAATTTAAATTATTAGATTTCCCATCCCTTGATGAAACCTTGTTACAGAGTCGCCAGAGTTTATAAATCAACTGCCAGGTTTACCTTCGAGATTCTTGACAAAGAGCGCCAGCACCTTCTTGTCCTGGAACGAGAAGGCAAGCTGTTGTCCAACGCTGAAGATCTGGTTGGAGAACTGGATGAGGAAGTCGCGGGCCATCTGCTCAGAGTCGTAGGGATCCATTGATGTTCTAAAACAATCATCATTGGCCTATATAGGGTGAAATTGATACCATTAGCATCCTTTTAAACTAAGAGTCTACCCATCAAACTGAACAACTTTTACTATGGGAGCAAACCAATCGGAGCAACAAAAAAATCAGCTGTTCCATACTAAACTGCAATACCTACGCACAGTTGTACAATTTAATGGTTAGACTCTTAGTTTAAAAGGATGCTAATGATATCAATTTTACCCTGTATACGTCCCACTGCAGAGCACAGGCCTACCCTTAGAGAGGATGTATGGGCGTCAGTCCGTCACGCGCGCACAATGCGAATTGGTGGACTACACATACACATCGAAATTTCTTTTTCAGCGTATGTAGTTTTTCTCACGATGTTTTCTTTCACCGTTTGAGAGCAGTCAATATTACTTACGGTAGTAATTATAGCACTCTGTGGTATTACGCAGGGACACACGGCGGCACATAAAGCTACGCAAAACAAAAATAAGCTGGCCGCGCTAAGGTAGAGTGATGTATAACGTCGCGCGGCCAGCTTATGTTTGTTTTGCGTATCTTAATGTGTCACTGTGTGTACGTTTAAAACAAACAAAAAAATGATTTAACATATTATTGTTATTAAATTACCTCAACAAAATATTTCTAAAGAAACAACATTAATTTAACATAATAACATATTAATCAAACAAACCAGCCCACATATTTATTGCGCCGGTCCTCGCGGTCCTGTGCTAATCTGATCCAATGCGAACATAATAATAAAATATACAATCTACGAATAAACCAGATAATCGTAGTATACAATACGTAAATTTTATTTACTCAAAACCATAATGGAAAGATTTTTCTTTTTTACTTTTCATACAAATTGGTCGTGTCGGTTTCAGAGTTTGTTTAAAAAGCGGGAAAAGTCATTTCTTTGATAAATTACACGCCTTGATATAAATTTCTTAAATCTTGAAAGTATCTTATGAATATGAAAGTATACAGGGTGTTACAAAAATAAAAAGAAAAAAGGGTGTTAAAGGGACCCTTGAAAAAGTCAAATGACAATGTATGACAACCGTAGTATAATGTTATTATTTACCGAAAACATAATTATCGATAACAAAATAGTCATCGTTGAAGCGCAGCACTATTTTACTGACAACGTTCTAGTTTAAAGACTAAACGGCATCAGATGAATATTAAGTCCTATTTATTGCAAAAAAACCAATAAATAACAGATGAACAAAAAAATTATTGTTTCAAAAATAAACATAATTTCATTAAAGTATTCATATCTGTCATCATATAAGATATTTTAAGCATCTTACAATTCGTTTTTTCGACAAAGAAAATCTTTTCGTCTCTTATGAAATGACTAACAAACACCATCCTTCTGAAAAAATAGTCTATGTTTTAGATGTCACACTAGAGTTGGGATTTTTATTGATTGGCTTCGAAGGATTTTTTTTGGTTAATTATGTATAGGTACTTTCTTAACAACATCCCACTCAAAGGGCTATAAAATGAAGGCAGCAAAGTAGGTTAGTTAAAGTTAAGTGTACGCAAAATTGAACCATCATCGGTTGAGATAAAATACATATCCTAACAATACAGAAGACAATTACTTTCTTTTACACCAGCCAGTACTAGAGCTAATTATGGTAAAAAGATAATGTACATACTTACATATTTGCGTGTTTGATAGTTTTTCATTCACGAAGATATTAATGACATAATCAAACGCAATTTATAAACAGCAGAATTACTATGAATTGAATTATTGCACCTTAGCACTATAGCGAAAAAGTGCATTTTACAATACGTTAAAAAGTGTAATTGAGTTAAGTTAGCACTTACGTTTTCTTGAGCATGAAATCAGCCTCCAAGGTGACGCTGCATAAGCATTCTGCATTCTGAGGCTTGAAGGGCTTTACATCGATTGGCTGTGAACGTCGAATTGTAATTTATTAAGTTCGCAAAGCTAGTTTATCAATTTTTTTTTTTTAATTAATCCTACTGGCTAAATGCAATAATCTGGGGGCACTGCCGCTGCCTTGCCCTCATATCATTGTATTTGGCCGGGACGAACTAAAAGAGCTGCACTGCCGTACCCTTTTTCGAAGTAATTCGGCATATTTTTCAATGGCAAATAAGCATAATGCACAAAAATCTTAAGTGACAAAGAAGAAAGAAGCTGCTGACGTTTTGCTTATTTGCCAAATTTCCGCGAAACAGCGTTATAACTTTTGTAGACCAAGACGAAGAATCTATAAATATATAAAAATGTATAATAGACTTCGACACCATTTGATCGATTGCGATGAAACTTTGGTGGGTTTGGTGTCAGCATGCAAAAAAAAAACTGTCAAAAAACACCGCATTGCAACGCATGCCAAGCACAGTATAAAAAAATATCATTGGCTAAATGAATGTCGTAATACGCATAGAGTGGGGTATAGGGTAGGGATTCCATAGAAGTTTTACACTTAATTATTTCAAATTATTCCATGTTTTTTTTTTATTGTTCCTATTTCAAAGTTATAGGGCCCCCTACAACTTTAAAATAGGAACAATAAAGAAACATGGAATATCCTACTTCCTACTAATATTATAAATCCGAAAGTTTGTGTGGATGGATGTTTGTTACTCTTTCACGCAAAAACTACCCAACTGATTTCGATGAAATTTGGCACACAGATAGACCATGGCCTGGATTAACACATACGGTACTTTTTATCCGGGTAACGCAGACGAAGTCGCGGGCAACAGCTAGTTTGAAATAAATAAGTGTACAGTATAGTGTTACAGACCACAAATTCACGCACAATATCTCTTAAACTACTCTTAGTATCGAAAAGAGATCAATAAAACAACATAATCATTTCAAAAAGCCTTTAAAATACTTGGTTCAACTCCACTCTATAGGGTTTGAAGGAAAACAAAATTCAGTAAGTCTGTGCTAGCAAATATTTTCTAAATTGCACGCCGTCTTACCTGTCCGATAGATAGAGTAGCCCACTTCCTCTGTGGGGCAGAGAAACCGACTGTCCCGCGATCAACACCATTGAAGAATCGAATGCTGAACACAAAGTTCTGAGATGGCCCTGTCGATACTTCTATGTGCCTGAAACAAATTATTGCATAAGGTTTTTTGTTCTGGCCGGCCAAATCACACTAATGCAGGCACTACATTCTCACCGAGAACGAGAGTGTGGATGCCCTTCATTGTTCTCGTGGCTTCATAAGCCGTAGCCATTTTCCTTTAAAGTTATCGCCGAGAATTTTCGGCGAGAAGTTCTCGCGAGAGAGAAGTGCCAGCTTTACGGGTATAACAAAATAGTTATACAGGGTGAAATTGATATCTTTGGCATCCTTTTAAACTAAGAGTCTACCCATCAAACTGAACAACTTTTACTATGGGAGCAAATCGATCGGGGCAAAAAAAAAATTAGCTGTTCCATACTAAACTGCAATGCCTAGTCGACTCAAATGTATGCAACAGCAGATTTTTTTTGCTTCGATCGGTTTGCTCCCACAGTAAAAGTTGTTCAGTTTGATGGGTAGACTCTTAGTTTAAATGCTAATGATATCAATTTCATCCCGTATAGTTTTTGTTGAATAGGGTTGGAGGAATAGACGTCCTATACCCATCAGTTGGACATAGAACAGCCTACATAAAAATATATTGATAGAAGATTCTATTAATTTTAATAAGGAATAACATCCTTCGCTGTCGGCGGCGTAACGTCGCGGCCGGTTTGCCTAGCTAGCATGCCACCCACGACAAAGCGTTTAAACGAGAAAAACGTCATGCGCGCATGAGCGCGCATGAAGGCCAGAAAGATCTGGCCTACGTAAAATAATAAAGATGGAGGCACATCTCGATTTTTGTCGTTTTCTCGGGGGTGGCATGCTAGCTAGGCTGGTTTATCGTTCGTTGTTCGACATAGATCCACCCTTGATCCTGACTATGACCTCACAACACCCTTACACAAAACAATGATTCTTTAAAATTTTCAATTTAATGTACTATCTGATATATAGATGACACGATTGTATCAAGACCTCCGCTTCCAAGTACCTAGTAGACAAAGTTGTATTACGTTATGCAACACAACCTGCCCACCAAATAATTTCTACTCTACACGTGTTTCGCTCCACCAAGGAGCATCCTCAGGAGTTAGACCGACGAACGTTCGAAACAGATCGATTCGATGGGGTTTCGGTTCGATTTGGTGGGCAGGTTGTGTTGCATAACGTAATACAACTTTGTCTACTAGGTACTTGGAAACGGAGGTCTTGATACAATCGTGTCATCTATATATTAGTCATGGATTTCCGCAAAGTAACGCCTGATTCAATTAATTGTATTATCGGAAACAAAATTAAAAAATAAAAAACATTACTACATAATCTAAACTATTATAAAACTGTAACAGGAAGTTTGTCTGTACATTAAAGATATTAACAAAAAAAAAGTTACGATATGGTTTTTAGGTATCCCTGATTCCATATCACCAATTTTTGGATTTTTTGTCTGTCTGTTTGTTTGTTTGTGTGTTTGTTTGTTTGAACGAGCATCACGCAAAAACTACTGAACCGATTTAGATGAAACTTTTTTTGTTTGATAGCTTATGTTCTGACTTAAAATCTGGTATATAATTTGTGCGGACAAAGTCGCGGGTTAACGCTCGTTAATTATAAAATTGGCAACATGCAAAACGTTTTGTTTCGTGTCGCTTTAAATTTTCAATTCTTTCTCTTCCTAAATATAAATAAGTCCAATAATATTAAAGCAATAAAGGCCGTGTTGTCAGACGTGCGATAATTATCCTAGATCCACGATATTTTTGAGGGGCATACGATAGAAAATAAAAGTCGTGTATCGCACGATAATTCACAATAATTCCACGATAATCCACGATAGTTTTTTAAATTGAATAAAATTTGTGTATCCAATCACTATTTTCAACCATATTATCCGTCAAATTACAATGATACATCATATTGGCCTTTATTATCGCGTAAAACAGTTTAGAAATACCTATTACTAAAATTGAAGTTCTAATGAGAAAAATTGACAAAGAAATATTTTCTCACTGTGTCGTTTAATCAGTTTTTACTAAAATTACCTAAAAACCTCGTACTGTCCTACCTATAAATAGGTAACATTAAATAGTGGCATGCAATATAGGTAAGAATGATTGAATTTCACGCATCATTTGTCACTCTTTTAGGTTCTAAGATACGAGAATTTTTGGAATTTGTGATGAGATAAAAACACGATAATTTTGCTGTTTATCTGGGATAATTCTTAACTATGGATCTGGCAACACTGATTAAAGGTCTAACCAGACAGGTTAATTTGTATGAAGTTTCCCGAACATCCAATGGTAAAATTATGTGATGTCCGACGATAACACTTACTTTACATCGCTGGGGAAGTCATCAGGGTTGATCAGCGCACAGTTTGTGATGGCAAGCTCGTCCGATGGACACTTCGTTGCCTTCATGCGCTGCATACGAAATAAAATAAATGAATGAGGCCTTTGCCCAGCAGTGGGATGAAATAGGCTAGTAAAAAAATATATATGTAGAGCTTCAGTGGCACATTGCGGAGAGCTCATTCTTAAGGTCCAGGTTCGAATCCACACCGATGACATGCCATTACCGACTTCTCTCAAACGGTGAAGGAAAACATCGTGAGGAATCCTGCATATGCTGAAGAAGAAATTATGATGCTTATGTGAAGTCTACCAAACCGCGTTGGGCATGCGTGGTGGCCTAAGACCACCACCACAAGACACCTTTCTTTGGGAAGGCCTGTGCCCTGCTGCGGGACATATATAGGCTGTGATGATGAAACACTAAAAGTTTGTGACTATGTTTGTGGCTCGATCATGCATAAGCGGCTGAACAAATTTGGATGAAATTTGGCACATAAATAGAATATGTTCTGGATTAACAAATAGGATACTTTTTAAGCAGACGGAGTCGTGGGCTACAGTTAGTTAAGACATAAATTAAAATTTTTTTTACTGTTAAATCTGGTTATCATTAAATCTTAGTTCACCTGAGAAGAGGGTCAGGGTGTCATCTTAGGGGCGGTTTATCAGAGTCATGTCATCACAGAATCCTATCATGACATCATTATACTTGATGATGTATAGCTAAACACCGATAGTAAGTATAGTTTACTGTGAAAAAATAATAGATACTTTCTGGTTTAGTTACCCAATATTTTATCAAATAGGTACAAACTGCTGTATTCAACAAAGTTCGGAACGATACATTATGTGAAATAGGTGAGGTATTGGGAATGCTAAAAGGTTTTATGTTGGCAGAAGATAAAAAATGTATGGGCAATGTATGGGCAATGCATAGGCAATGTAATGATTTCGGGAATACTTACCAATGCAGACATTTTGATTATTTATTTATTTCAGTTTTAGCTTGGAAGTAGTACTGTTTTGACACAAAATGATTCACGTTGATTGAAATGACATCGAACAGCTGTCGCTGTTTTCCTAATCAATGGAAATCAGCGAATGACTGCAGCGAACTTATTTTGGCTAAAAACCATTGGTCAAAAGCGATCAATACATTTGAAAAAATGTTGCCATTTTACTGTAGTAATGTATTTTATTGCACTAACTTCCGCTTTTGTATTGAAAATGACTAGCAATAGCAAAATATGATTTATGTTATTTGGACTTCTATTATTTATTTATTACCTTACTAATAAACATTCTTTCCTTATTCAAATCAAGCAAAAGCAATGACTCAAATCATCTTGAGTCACATAATAAGTAGCCTGCAGAAGTACACAGCTCTATTCTATAGATTATAGAGCAAAAAAAATTACAAAATTCACAAAAATGGCTGAAACCGAAAAAATCTCGTTCGTGTCGTATTCTCGCGAATTGTGATAAAAAATTATTTACTTTTACTAACGATTACAGTGAAACTGTGTCGGTATCGGACCTATAGTGTTTCGTGTGAAACGTTATGATAATGACGATTATACTACTGATTCACAATCTCGATTAAAGAATTTCCCCCTAACCTCAATAAAATCGAAATGATGGAGCTTCCGCAACCGCCTCAAGGTTTGTAACTTTTTTGTAAACATACTTATTTCAATTGAATCGTACGGTACATGTTTAAATCCGGCAGGGTCCATTAGCTCTACAGGTGTTAATCCTATTCGATGAATTCCAGATCAAGACCTACGCAACATCATAGACAAACTGGCGCAGTTTGTCGCAAGAAATGGACCCGAATTCGAGAAGATGACAAAGAACAAACAAAAGAACAACCCGAAGTTCAGTTTTCTGTACGGCGGGGAGTACTTCAACTACTACCAGTACAAAGTGACTACCGAACAAGCAAGTAAGCATACACAGTGATGATGGAAGAGATTGAATGTCCGCGGTCGCGCCGATCGCTGGTTGCCTGTTGTTATAACTGTTTCAAGTGCACCTCCGCTGTTTATAGTTCTAAAGCAATCGGCCGGTGGTGCTCCCGCTCCCGCCGGGGCTTATATGGCACAGAACAGGCAATATGTAATGCCCCAACAGGCCAGCGCGACGCCCGCGCAGCTCGGCCTGGCGGCGTCGATGGCTGCGGCTCCAGCGCTGCAGCAGTGGCTCGCAGCCAACTCGGCCCCGGCACCTGCACCGCCACACTCCCACGACCTTGACAACGTCAATGCACAGATCAACATGCTAAAAGAGCAAATTACTCAATCTGAGAGTAACCTTAGTGCACAGCATACGGTTAGTTGTCCTTTTGTATTTTATTTGTCTTATAAGAAATAAGAGATATTTATTACAAGAATAAAATAGTAAATACACTAGAATACTCTTATAAGATAAATTTTATAAATGTTATGGGATTATTGAGTATCTATTAATGTTAGGGAAAGTATAAAATTTTGATCATATTGTTGTTCATAAAGTATTTTAAATTAAATTAAATTTTCAGTATGTGATTTAGACTTGAATAGATTTATAATCACTAATTTTCAGAATTTTTTTATGTTTTTTAAATAATTTTACTGTACAATACAAAAATTGCATGCTTTTAGTATATGTAATTTTTTACAATATTTTACATGTTACCTAATAATTAATGATTTATTAAATTATAATGTAAAACGTAAACTAAACAGTTTGAATATTATTTTATTTACAGGCATCATTTAGGGGTCAATCTTCATAATTACCTACACTAAAAGATTGCAGTTTCTGCAACCTATTAGTTACTATTTATGTCAATATTAAGTTTAGATAGTAAAATTTATTTTTCATCCTTTTTCACTTTGATCTTTTTTTAAAGTTGTTGATTTATTTTAGGCGTTGATACAGCAGCAGCAAGTGAAAGTCAATGAGCTGGTTAGCAAGGCTCAAATGGAGAAAATACACACAATGGCGGAGGAGAATAATATCAGTCTCACGGAACTTGACAACATACTACAGCCTATTATTGATACTTGCACTAAAGACAGCATCTCTGCAGGTAAGTAATCACATACATTAAACTTTTTCATAATTAATAAAGAAAATTCTAAGGTAGCTTGGTCTGTATACCTCAACTAGGAGGTTTACTAATGAAAATCATGTTTTTATTAGTGAACTGTGGTCAACTGCAAGCAAATCCAACATCCAATGCCTGCAAAGGGTTCAGAACTACACACTCAAGACCATTCCCAATGCGTGCTTCTCTCGAAATATCAATGTACAAATTTAGTCACAATATCAATATACAAATTTAGTTGAGAACATATCTTTTAATGAAATAAATTTTTATTGATGTCTTAAATGTGGTAAAAGTATGATGGTCAATATTTATAAAGTCGTTTAACACATGTAGTCATTACTGATATACAACAATTTATGAAATTTACAATACTTGGGAATCTCACGCATGCTGAGTTTGCTCTTACAATACAAAAATACAAGACATTACAAAATATTCAAAAATTAATTTAAAAGTAAGATATCAATGTATAATAAATGATAAATATCTTGGACATAGTCCAGACTATGTCCAAGTTCTCAACTAAATTTGAATTCTTTAGTGTCCCATATCAATTATTAGATAGAAAAAAATGATTTTTGTATAGGTAAAGGCTGGATATTACAACATGCAACATCACACGACGCTGGTAATGTGATATCACAGCATCTGCTCAGAAAAGTGACTCAATCTGGTGCCGCTTTCACTCAGAAGCTGCACATCATATATCTTGTCAACGATGTTCTGCACCACTGGTTAGTAACCTTTATTAATTCACTAATATAGTTCATTTTATGTCTCATTTTTATTTTGGGTCTCATTTTTATTTAATACTCATTTTCATTTGTCACTAATGATATTTATTGTCTTTGCTTTCACATAGTATTGCATAGTTTCTTCAACATGTTTATTTATGTTTGACACTTTTACATAAATGGGACACAATGTTGCACTTTGTACTTTGTATTCTGTACACTGAAGACAATTTTAATTGGAATATATTGCAAATTTTTATTAATCTATTGTAAATCTTGAAAACATATATCTAAAAAAACTAATTTTATGAATCATTTCATTCCAACATTTATTACATGATATATTTTAAGTGTTTGATTTGTGAAGTAAATTCAAGGAATATGTAATAGAAAATGATAGTTTTAAAAAATTGAAGGCAAACTTTCTTTTTTCATATTATCTAAATATAATAAAAATATTTGTTAATTGTCTGTCTGTAAATTGATTTTTTTATAATTTCACGAATGGTCTCTTCTCATAACCGTGTGTCCATCCCTGCTTATCATTATCAATTCGGTGTCTATGATACTGTTATTCCTAATTACAGTGCACGCAAAAACGCAGAAGATCTCAAGAAAAATTTGGAAAACGTGGTGGTTCCAATGTTTTGCAATGCCAGTATAGGTAACATATTTATAATAATGCCCTCGAGATCTAGGTCTCTTTTGTCGATTGTGCATTCTCACCTTTAATTTAATAGCATCTTTAGAACATCATCGCCTGTGGTTTGCGCCAGTCAGGTAACTTGCTTAGTGTTGACCCGGCTCGTATGACATCTTTTTTCATTATTTTGCTGTTTCAGCGGTCACGGAAGAGCAGGAGGCTAAGTTAAACAAGCTGCTCCGCCTGTGGGAGTCCAAGTCCAACTATTTCGATACCTCGGTCATAGAGAAAATGAAGAGCCCCACCAGTTCCTACCAGGAGTATCAGAACAATCTGGTCGCACAACACTCTAACGCTGTCTCACATTTGAGTCAGCAAACTAAATCTACATTTGAGAAGTATGTCACCTTTTATTGTTTTACTAAATATTTCTTATACACATTTCTTAACTTTACATTTACTTTTCAGTTACCAAACGCAGCATCAAGCATTTGTCACGCACACAATGCAACAAATACAACAATTAGAAATGCAAAAACGTGCTGTAGAGTTACAGAATCTTGAACAGAAAGAAAGCAGGCAACAAAATAATATGCCAAATTCCTACACGAATAACAATTTCGATCAAAGCTTCCAACAGCCGCACTTTGATCAGAGCTTTAATTCAAACAACCAGCAGTATGGCAGCGAAAGTGGAGATAATTATCCTTCTAATAACAGCATTAGTGGGAATGAGAACAGCTATGACAGTCAGACCTTTGACCAGATAATGAATCAGAATAAGAACGAAAACATAGAGGAGCCTGACTTATCAAATCTTCCAAACGTTAACTTCTCTCAGCCGCCTCCCGGTTTTGTTCCACACGACAACTCTGCACTTTTAGCATTCCAGAATGGTCTTCCAGATCTCAGTAAACCCCCGCCTGGCTTCCCACCTTTCCCTGAAATAAATAATGAGGAACTGATGCCTTCCGTCCCATACTTTGAGTTGCCTGCTGGGCTGATGGTGCCTCTTATCATGGTGAGACATTTAAAATACATTTTATTTAATCTTATTTATTGACTACATGAACTTCTTAATAGAGTATGTTAACATAGAAAACCTATTACAGATTTTCTTCAATATAGATTAAAATTCTCAAATATAATCTTCCATTTATCTCTAATAGCTGTAATTTGAGCACTCACTCCTTTCTCTTTCTTGATCTTTTCATTTTTCATCCATCCATCTCTTTCAATCAATCAATCATTTAATTAAATATACTTTATTTTACACCAAAACATAAACAGTAAAATACAGAAATAAAAATACGAGAGGCATAAAAGATATACTTAGATACGATATACTTTCAATTAAGATATACTTAAAAATATATATATATTGTTGATTATGATTTTGTCAATAAGTAAATACTTCGTAACTCCATTATTTAGGAAGTAAATTAAGAATCTATTTTATATTGATACCAAAAATGTGAATCTACAATTCTACATACATACATTTTTTTTTATTGTCCTCTTACTAATGCAATCTGTCCTGCATGGGACATTCGGGAATGATTTGTGTTATTTTCTTTTAAGATGTCATTCAAGGAATGGAACCACTGTCTCACCCTTATACAATATTCTAATCTTTAAGATCTTGAGGTCGAATACGAATTTTAATGTAAACAAAAGTCAAGAGGAGTGTGTTTGGTATCAGTAAGACAGACACAACCTGCGTGTTGTGCCCAGAGCTGTACCCAACACTATCACTCATACCGCATGTATCCGAACCGAATTTAATTGAATAAATATATTTGTATTTGAGGTGCTTTTCGTTTTAATCTAGTGAATGTATTTTGATCTTTCATTAATTCCACAGCCTTTTGGTTTGGTACGTACATACATAAACTCACGACCGTAATCCATTTCGACGTAGTCAGAAACATTGCTACAACTACCAACATTCTGTTTAACACGTTCGCGGACAGTGACCTGCTATAGCAGTGATAACAATAAAAGTTCTATTGTGTCTCGTTCAGTGTCCGCGAAAGTGTTAAGAATGTTGTTGTAGCAATAATTAAGTAAAAAGTAAGACTGTGAGTCAGAATGTGAACCTTAATAAATAAAATAATGTACAATGATAATTTCAGTTGGAAGAAGACCGGTACAGACCGTTAGAGCCAGCGAAGATCCGTTTGCCGCCGCCTGCGCCGCCCAACGAGCGGCTTCTTGCCGCCGTTGACGCGTTCTATGCGGCGCCCAATCACGAACGACCTAGAGACAAGTCTGTATTCATTTTACTAGACATCGGATTATATGCATAGACAAAATATGCATGCAAATATGCTCTAAAAAAATTAGAGTCAAATTATTAATAATTACTGATCAGACTTATAATTCTTGTGACAATACACCCGGGTTTTTATACAAAACAGCAGTTAATATCTCAAACCTTTTCTAATAGTAAATTAGGAAGGGTGTCAGCTTGTTCGATCATTTCTTTTAGTATTTCCACGGACTTGATTATGGGGTAGGTCAAACGGTAATCGATAATACTTCTCGCTACCGATATAAGCACAATCAGCAAGAAGTAAATTATAAATACATAAATTATGCAATAACGCTATAAATATAGCATTATATACATTTGCATATGCAAACTTGCAAATGCATATAATCCGATGTCTAATTATTACCTTAAAAGTTTGTGGTTTCTCGAGAAACGCACCTCAGGTGTGGCTTGAGATTCACTGATGAAAACACAGGATACACAAATTTGATAGGTGCTTTTCATAAAGTAAGACCGAGCCCTAGTTCAGATAAAGCTAAAAACTTGTTCACCTTTGTGTCTTCATCGGTAAAGCAATAATTTTGATGTTATAAAGGTACGATGGGACTGATGTGTACACATGGCGTCACATCACGCTATACAAAACCAACGTAAGCTGGCCGCGGAACGTTATACGTTACTTTTGGTTTTGTATAGCTCGATGTGTCTCCGTGTGTACTATGCATAAAAGTCCCTAAAAAAGTTTAAAGGTAGTAGCAAAATGTCAACTCTTATCGTATCGAAATTTCAAGATAAGAAAAGGGCACAAAGAACTTGGGCCTCATTTGATTTAGTATATCGTTGAACAGCAGTATAAGAAATATACCTATTTCTACTACACTGCATACTACATGCAGTACAGACAATACCAAGTTTTTAACCTACTGTCCTAATACAGAAAATCGCATAGATGCATGCATTCATGGTATTTTTCTCGTGAAAAGTGGACAAATTTTTGAGTGACACTTAGCCTGTTAGTCTTTGTTGCTTTTAAATTTAACATGGATCTAATGAGATTATTTATTTTTCAGTGAGGGCTGGGAGAAATTAGGTTTGTATGAGTATTACAAAGCCAAGAATGCTGCTAGAAAGAGTAAGGAAGAGGCGATAGCGTCGGGTCAGAGAGAGAAGTCAAGATCTCCGTCGCCGATACCCAAAGACTTACAGAAACAACCCACCCCTCCTGGAAGGAGATATAGGTATGTAATTGTAATGGCTTATAATTTATTTACATACACAAAGATCAACCAGTTTCAAACAAAGGGGTTTAAATAGTGGTCTATGGTCCTTTGAACTATCTTGAATTTTTACAAAAGTGATGTCGCAGTCTGAAACTTTCGCATTCCTTAACTTGGCCTACCTTCCATTCTAAAATCTTCAAATTCCTTTATGTTGTTCCAAATGTGTTTTTCTTTTAATTTGCAATGCAATTGTAATAAATTATGTATTTACTATAGCTATCCCTCATTAACGCTCATCATCATCAGCCAGTTATCTTACACTGCTGAACATAGGCCCAAGGCGCGTGAAAACACTTTATCTGCGGCCTTGTTAATCCAGTCTCTCCCGGCTACCATTCTCATGTTGTATAATAAGCATCCTTTCTCAATTAATTAAACCTTATCAGTTATCAGTGAGCGAAGGCCTGTACCAATGATTTAACTACCGACCTGCTTATAGACCCCTATTTTTTAATCATTAGAAAAATGTTTTCAGATCAACTACTTTCCCTAAGGTCAAAAAGCGAGAACATTTTTCGCACCTCCCATAGAAAATCGATCGACTGATTCGTTGAATCTGTTGAATGAATAAACATGTTATCTATCTATCTACTTTTGTATGGAAGATCCAAAAATGTTTAGTTTTGTATAAATTGTTCGACTTGGAGAAAATGAGTTCACATACAGTACACGGCAAAAAAAAATGGTTTTCTGCGCAGACAAGATATTTGCTAACTTGTTTCATTCATCATCATTCCACCCCAAGTCAAAACGTCCAAAGAATTATTACAAGTTACTTATCGACCAAAAATATATATTTCTAACATGACATTAGAATTTATTTATAACACGTGTATCAACAGGTCTAAGAGTAAAACTCCAGAGAAACCTTCACCGAAGAAGTCTCGATCAAGATCCTCTTCGCCAAAGAACTCGAGAAAATCTTCTTCATGGAGAAGAGATCGGGAAAGAACAGAGAACAGTAATTATCTTTCATTTCATTTATTAAAAAAATTATGAACTTACTTTATTTTATAAATGACTAGCGCGACGGGCTTACTTACCTGTCAAGCTGGACAATGTTTGGGCACACGACTGCTAGTAAATGTGGAAATTCTGACAAGAGTTGTACGGTACAACAAGAAAAGTAATTAAAAAAACATTTAAAATTATTTTTTATACAAGAGTGCAAAGTTGCTTTTTAACCACGTGCTCAATTTTGATTTTGCGAGTGATTAAAAAATTAGAATCCTGAGCGTTAGCGAGGGAATCAAAAGAGCACGAGGTGAAAAATCTTTGCACTTGAGCTCAACACGTATCTTTTCATCCCACCTCACCGAGGAAATGACTAAATGCAAAACAAAAAAAAATTTAAAAACGTACGCCAAGAAGGTTCCGAGTCTGAGTTTTTAACAAATTAAAAAAGGTTGTATGATAAATTCGGTGCCATGGAGGGAGAAGTAAATAGGTTTAATGATGTTTTGAATTCACAAACTTAGTGCACACGATGTTCTAAATTCAATCTACTTTATCCTCTAGCGGATAAAAACAGCTTTTGCACTCAGATATCGAACTCTTTCTGAGATGGGGGGATGAAAAAGTAATTTATTTACCCTCGTCAATCTTCCTTTGTCCCCGACGGAACCCGAAGTCGTTTAGTAATCAGAGGGTGCAAAGTCGGATAGCACCAAAAAGGGCGCGAAAACAATAAGCTTTTAATTATATCGGTCAATACAATGTCGCGCACTATTAAAATTCGTCAACTGCGCAGGTACATCGGGGGAACTTATAAATCTGGTACTACTGTACCGCTCCGTAGGTAGTTGCGCAGCTAGATTTGGGGGCAGAGAACCCCGCTCGCTCGGCCATTCCATCGTAGACCATCGCGGCAGCAGTACAAACTCGCACAACACGACCAGTAACACTATAACAATCCGTCGACACCGTAATGGATGTCCCCGCGGGCAGCGACAGCCACGACATCTGTCCACTACCTTTTTCTTCTGACGCATTATATTTTATGAGAGCCGAAAATCGGTCGCCCTTTTCAAATTTTGTTAGATCTTGGTATTTCAAATGCACCGAAGTGTCGAATTGTCATTAGTTTAGAAGGCTGTTTAGAAGGTTCTCGGGAAATCGAAAAAAAAGAATACTTTGTAGTCGTGCTCATGAGGGATAAAAATAAGTCGTAATATAGTTTAATGGGTCTATTGAAACTACTTTTTTAGAAATGATTTAGATTATTTTATTGCTCTTAGTAACAGAGAAATACCAAAAAAAACTTTGAAAAACAATTCTACTCCGTTTTTATATGAAACCGATACAATATTTAAGTTTCATACATTCCTTTTTTATTTGCTGACGTCTACAGGCTCATCCCAGGCCGCTTCTCACCGATCCCCGCTACTCAATCCGCTGCGTAGCCGTAGCCCCAGCAACGTCCTACGCCGAGGTCCATACCCTTCTGGGTGCCCCTAGGTCGGTTTCATAAGTTCATTCATTGGCTCGGTAGACTCTTCGTGGTCCCTCCAATAGTCCGCAGTAATAAGCAGTAGCTGCTCCTGAGCAGTGCTGTAATGAGAAAGAAAAAAAATACCCAGAGCTTTGTCGTACACAATGCCCTTAGTAGCCCTTGCGGTCAGACTGTACCCGCGCGAAGTGTCTGTCGTCTACTTTGGGCCTTAAAACCTCTTAAATTTGACATTTTCTATTTATTTCATGGTATATTTGAACTTAAACCATACATTTAGTATGGGACAGCTGATTTTTTTTTGCGTTTCCTGAGGTAGGCTCCATAGTGAAAGCGGTTCAGTTTGACGGTCTGAGTTCACCGTTTCAGTATTTACTAGGCCGTACTAAGCTAAATCTACCATGTAGTTGGTTAAATCAACCAAGTACTTAGTTAAATCTACCAGTTAGTTAAATCTGACATGTAGTTAGGTAAATATACCAAGTACTTAGTTAAATCTACCGTGTAGTTAGATAAATCTTAGTTAAATATGCCAAGTACTAAGTTAAATATATCAAGTACTTAATTAAATCTACCAAGTACTAAGTATTATTATGTAATGATTTATTTAATATTACTAAGTTAAATCTACCAAGTACTTATTTAAATCTACCGTGTAGTAAGATAAATCTACTAAAATCATCATCATTATATCAGTTTCTTATCATTATTAATGCAAAAGAATTTTTAGCCCTTGGCATCACGTAAACTCAAAACGAGAAAATCGTTATTCCATCCTGCATGATATTGGTATTATAGTATACGTGAGGCTTCTTGCTGTTAATAACGCAGTAGTAGTTGTAGCTAAGTGTCTGATTACCACGAAAGAGATTACACCTTACGGGCCATAATGTTAAAAATATTTCTTCCTAAAACGACCACGTGAAAATAAAACACCCTGTATCTTTTTTTACTCGTAAATATTTTGATGCCCTTTGTACACCATGTAGGTACTTTAACGTATCCTCTAACAGCTGGAAATAGGCATTGTCTTTACCTGGAGTACAGACTGCCTTACAAGCGGTGAAACATGAAATACTCCTTGGTGGTCGGTAATGTTCAACTTCTTTCGCATTGTTTTCATCTTCGTTGTTGGTTTGTCCATTTCTAATCCAACGACGAAAATAAAATAAAAAAAGAGTTTTTATTTAATTTTTGTTCTGACAGAAAGGGACAAACCTAAAGTTTGAAACATCGACGCACGAAAGAAGGTTCAACAATACCGACCGCCATGGCCAATTTTCGTGTTTACATGCTTGTAAGAAGGATTAAATCCATTTTCCTAACCTGTGCCATAGCGGGCGCTCCTGGACTTTATTTCTATGAATTAAATTTGTCAAAACTCATTGATTTCATAAAATAAATTATAAAGTGTTTTTCAAAAATTACCGACCTCATACGAAAACATTAGAAATACGAGCACAGATATTATCTTGTACCTACCTAATATTATTATTTTACTAAAAGTACGATTGGGATTGATAAATCAAGAGAAGTTAAAAAAAACATTTTGGAAATCCAAAAAGTTTTCATTACAACTAAGAAATACATATCTGGCAGCTGACAGAAAGAAAAAAAATGACGTTAAGCCAAATCCTTCAATAAAAAAGAAAAAAAAATCTTCCTCTTTAGTTTTAATGGCTTTTGATTCTATTCTATTCTATTTTTAAAATAACGGCTGCCTTCTTGGTTGCTTTGACTAATATGTGGACTAGATACGCGTGTAATTCTACTAACAAACATTTCTGCCACTTTTGCTGCGGGGGGCGAGGTAACATGAAATCCGCAACTTTGGATTTTATTCCCATAACTTTAGATTTTAATTTTGAACGTTAAAAATCATGAAAAGTAGTCTCACGTGAACCCCAAACGTTCCAAGTTCGAAATTATTGTTTCTCAATTATAGGCTGACTCGTTTAGTGAAAAGGTATAAAATTGAATGTAAATGCACATTAAGAATTGATCTTATTCCGTGGCAGAGGGGAAATGCTTCCGCAAGGCTAGTCCTTATAATAAATAGTCAAAGCTTGGTTGTAATGATTTTGCCAATGTCTAGTTTATTAGCAAGAGTGCTTGACGTTGTACGGTAGTTGGTGACTTCAAGGATTGATTTTCGAAAAGAACACTATCTTGAGCCACCACTGGAGCTTCGTTGTAGGCCCGGGAAGGGGCAACCAACAATCGACGAGCGACACGTGACTACCCATTAGCAGACCTACAACGCGAGTCCCGTGACTTTTATTTATATATTTTGTTTCCAAGACATCTTGCCATTTCACATTTAAAAAAATACAATCAATAAAAAGTTTTTATTCCGAAATCCCAAATAATCCCATCCCTTTGGTGCCTATTTTCAAAACTGAATTAAAATATTTATAAAACAACGCCCTACCAGAAAACCTGGATAAGTCATAGGAATTATCCTTGGACGAATTATCTGATAACTGATAAATCTGCCCTAAATTAAAACGTCACACGCACGTTTCTTTAGCTGGTGTTGTTCGAAACTTCGAATTGATTTACGGAGTTGTGGGAAAAAAAATCTTGTCTCCACTAAGGTCAGATTTATCGAGAAACCCAATTTACACAAACAGCCAGCATATTAATTAGTTTACAGTCCAGCCCTATAGCATATTTATTGCCTCTTTCCCATTGCAGCTCAATGGCAGAAAAAAAAATAGGATTCTCATTAAAGGTCTATCCACATTAGAAGGGGCGGAGGACGGAGCTATCTCAGTCAAAGTGTTCTATTCGCTATCCGTATTAAAATTTGTATTATTTTACATTGCTGCCGCTGCGCCCGCCCGTCCTTATGTGGATAGGCCTTTGATTATAAGCTCTTTTGGCATAGCATTATAAGCATTACGTTCACGACTGTATTCCCCGAGGGTAGTCAGAGATATTCTGAAAAGTCTGAACGTACACGTATCACTAGTAGTACCGAAACTCTGTCCAGTGTGACGGGGAATGAGCCCGTCGCCACTTGTAGTTAACACTGGGTACAAATACATGCCTCGAAAATGAAGCATGTAGGTTTCCTCACGATGTTTTCCTTCACCGAAAAGCCAATGGTGTTACAAATCGTACATAAATTCAGAAAAACTTATTGGTATTGGTACGAGTACAAGCCGCAGCACCACCGCGTGCGATCGCGTTCCGTCTATTTTATTCGCTCTAGCAAATGACGTTCCTGAGTGACAGAAATTGATGTAGCGACGGAAAAATGCGATGCGGTGCTGCCAGATGAGGTTCAACCATTACTCTCCACCACAAAGATTTTTTGTCTTTTTTGGCATCCATCTAATTCTTATATTTGCTTGGCAGGTCGGAGAAAATCACGTTCGCGGTCGAGATCGCGGTCACGCAGCAGATCGCGGGAGCGCGACAGACACCGCGACTCGCCGCGCTCGCGACGCATCGAACGCTCCAGATCACCCTCACCACCTAGTTTTCTGTTAGTACTTACTCATCATCATCATCACGGCCTATATACTGCAGGGCCACAGGCCTACCCTCAGGGAGCAACGCACCTCAACGGCTTCGTAACTGAATCGCCGCAATCTTTAAGCACTGGCGTTGACAGAGCGTTGGCGCTGCGATACTGATTAATCTCAGAACATACGCGTGTTAGATATAGGGTGAATATAGGTGGAAAGAGACTGGAAGCTATAGGTATTTGGTGTCACGATTAGCTTCACGAATATTTAAATGATTCTATTATCAAATTTAATATGATTGATGCTGATCAAGCCCACGATGATAATGACTAAAAGCTATTCGGACAGCGTAGGTAGTACCTCGTATCAAATATATCACGTATTGTGTTATCATCATGATCAGAATGATCATCATCATCAGCTTATTATGTCTATATGTATTGCGTTGTTTAGACCAGTCTTATTGGAAGTGTCCAATAAGTAATGTATAGGTAGGTTATTACGATACCATCATTATCCTCTATCATCTGTCGTCCCCAGTTCAGGAAACTGGTCTACAATGAGGATGAGGAAGGTATGTACAGAAATGATTTCAAATGAAAGGTCAGACTCAGGATAGTCTAATAGTATTTATTTCTTTGACTATCTTTTTAAAACTTTGATTCTACAGTTACGTCTGATTCGCTAGTGTTCCCCTATCTATACCATAGGGCCTATGGATTAGAATCAGACAAAGAAACTCCATATAGAACAACCAAAGTACATTATTGAAAATCACACATAATCATTATAACAATTCAGTACATTTTATAAATTAACACAGGTTACTTAACTTTGGGCAGCGTGACGGCCTCTTTGAACTTTGGTGGCAGAATGTCCCCACTTTCAGACAAACCACCTCCTTTATATACTTACCACCCTTCACGATCGTTCGGAATGGCGGCTAATCCATCCAGGAAATGAAGTTTGTTTACAATATTACAATACGTACTAAATCATTTCTAAAATACAATTATTACTTCATAAATCACACTTTAGTTTTAGAATCAATAATATATAAGTAACATAACATAATAAACATTTTAGTTGACCAAGTAATTGTCACGTTCGCTTATTGGCGCGGACCAATCAGCGACAAGTGTCGTTTATATTCCTTTTAGAAACCAACAATAATATCCATCGAATTCACTACAATTAATAATTAATATTATATCACAGAATCAGAGTAACTGTATAATTAATATCACATTACAACAAGATTTACGATAATAAGTTACAAAACATGGTCAATAACGGTTTACTTTTTTATTCAATGTTGCCAACAAAAATAATGTAGTTGGCATTGTCTGACAACTTGCATTGCAATTCTTAATATAATCTGATAAAACTCCAAATTCATTTATATATAGTTTTCATAGCATATAACTAGTATTCCAACACGCGCGTTCTAACCGCTCCCCACTAGTCCACGTAGTCCGCGTAGTCCCAGCAACGCCCATTGCCGAGGTCCGTACCCCATAGGGGTGCCCCTTGGGCAGGTTGCTTAATTTCATTCACTGGTTCGGTAGACCTACCAGGGCGCTTCGCCGTCACTGGTGTGGTCACCCCATAGTCCGCAGTAACGATATCGTTCCGTCAGCGCCTACGCTCAAAAATATCTCGTGTGATATAGCCCTAAGTGCTATTATTTATCGAAACAATACTACTACTGAATAATATGATATCCATAGTAAAAAAGCCTAGTAATTTACTTGGAATCATCACAATTTATATGCCTGTGAACGTTATTTATTTACCTATTATAATATTGCTACATGACAGCGGAGGGGCATATGCAAGTACATCAAGCGGGCTGGACTCCAGCAACAAAGGTCACCAGCTGCTGCAGAAGATGGGATGGAGTGCCGGCGGGCTGGGCGCCTCGGGGCAAGGCATCGCCGAGCCCATCAGCGGCGGCGCCGTGCGCGACAGACAGGACATGTATAAAGGTACGCTATCGAAACATTACATAAATAAATACCCCTTATTTGCTACAACTTGGACAACATGAACAACTCTGACAAAATGAACAACTGATTTGACTTTGTCAATTGTTCATTTTTTCCAATTAAGTACTTTCTACAACAGAAAACTCGGACTACATGAACAACATGGTCAACTCAGACAACATTGTCCAAATTGTCAGAGTTGTTCAAATGTCCAAGTTCTTCCAAGATTCCCTTGCTCCTGATTTTGCGTAGTTTGGTTAATAAAGAATATGAATCATAATCATAGTACAAAAAATTACTACGAAGGCAATTCGCAAAAACCTAAGGACTTGGATTTAGTTTTTAGCGCTAAATGTAACAGTAATGAGGGATTTTCCAAAAGCCATTAAAAAAGAAAAAATTGTTCCAAATGGCTCAATAGATGGCTTTGATGCGAGTAATCGTTTTTTTAAATAAGCAGAAAAACGTCAACAGTGCATTTATTTTAACTTTTTTAGCCTAAATTACCTGACGTCAACGCCGTCTATCGAGGCATGCTGAACTAAGTTTAAACTAGCTGTCAGAAATCTCACCATTGAACTCATCAAAATCTGTTCAGTGGATGCAGTTAATAAGACTGATAATACTACAATTTTATGTTTTCATTTGTATACAGCTTTCTCGCGCTTCAAAACTACTAACATGTGAGTGCGCTTGTCCAGTGTTTAAGAGGGTACCGAGCCTCCAGTGCTGCCCTCAATCGTATTTTTTAATTTCTTATCAATTAAACATTTCCAAAAAAGAATGTAACTTTTTGTACTCATTGCTGATTTTTAACGGTTTCATCCGTACCCAAAGGGTTAAAAGGGGACCCATTATTCATAAGCGTACGTCGTCCTATCTTCTGAACCGTAATGGGTAACTAGTTAAAATTTTCATCGAAATTGTATCATTATTCATTGTATTGGATTTGATAACAAATAATAAAATTAACTAAAAATTAAGGGGGGTACACAGTCCCCGTACACGACATTAGTTTTAATCTACATGTTTTCTTCTCACACTATCGTAACAATGGTAATACTCGTACATACAAGCGTCAAACTTGGTGTGATGATAGTGCAGACTGTACAGTAAAACAACAAATATTAAAAACTGGCCAAGTGAGTCGATCTCAAGAAAAACATTTTTTTTATCATCATCATCAGCCTATAAACGTCCCACTGCAGGGCACAGTCAGGCCCTACCCTCAGGGATGGTGTATGGGCATTAGTCCACCACGCGTGCCTAATGCGGGTTGGTAGACTTCACATACATATCAGAATTTCTTCTTCAGCATATGCAGGTTTCCTCACGATGTTATCCTTCACTGAGAGCGGTCGGTATTATGTTCGTATATTTTATCTAAATTCATTATTTTAATTTATTGGAACATAATGCTCATTTCCTCCCGTGGGTGTCGTAAAAGGCGACTAAGGGATCTACTGAAGGATGGGCAGCAGCATCCTCTGAGTACACACATTGATTCGATCCAACTGCGATCGCCAACCCGCCTGCCAAGCGTGGCGATTATGGCAAATCCCCCCCGTTTTGGGGGAGGCTTATGTCCAGCAGTGGACGTTTAATGGCTGATATGACGAACATAATGGATGTTTTGTTTTATGTAGGTGTATACCGAAAGTGTCAACTTTTAGCGCTTTTAAAGATAATAACGACAAACATAAAACATAATAGCCCTTAATGTGTCGATAAATTGGAAATCATCAATGACTAATGTGACATTCTTGTTTTTTGGAAATTCTATATACAGGGAGTAAATTTAAATGCGTTACATATTAGGGTTCCCGCAAAACCGCCTCTGTGTGGCCTGGCCTTAAGGGTTGAACTTCATCTCGCAGCACGGCGTCTCCTTTTTCCGTCGCTCCATCCTTTTCTGTCACTCAAGAACGTCATTTGCTATTGCAAAATAAGGTAGACGGAACGCGACCGCACGCCGCAGCACCGTTGCTCTGAACGTTTCTGAGTGACAGAAAAGGATGGAGCGACAGAAAAAGGCGATGTCCGCCCCGGGCCCCCGGCCTTGGGGGGCCTCCGAAGTCTCGAGAAGAGAAGTCCTTTTTAATCATATCCAAAATTATGTTCAGTAAGTAAGATGCAGTTTGAAGTTGGAGGCCCGGGCCTCCGGTGTTGGGACTGCAGTTGAGGCCTCACACATAGTGAAAAAAAGTCAGAAATAGAGTCAAAATATTGCGAATTTTCGAGCTCGCTCAATTTTTTGTTGTTTTCTTTCTACGCTCTGAAACAATCCAGTTTTTGTTTCACATACAAATCAACTCCATTTCGGCAAGAGCTACTCAATCATGTTATTATGTAGTCAGCATAATCATGAGCTCCCTTCGCTCGTTCCAACTTTTCGAATAGCCTTAATTTCGCCTGAAAATTAAGTTATAATTTACCAAAATCTCGAGCTCGCTTGGCTCCCTCCTGGTCCTAAATGATATTGCAATGATCTCATTTGATTCCAGTAAATTCTCGAGCTTGCTTCGCTTGCTCCTCGTTTTGTAACTTTTGCAACGACCTAGTCTCACTGTAGTAAAACCTTGGTCTTGCTACGCTCGCTTCAGGATTTCGACCAAATCGAAGGTATTGCAGTAAAAATCGAGCTCGCTTCGCTCGCTCCTGTTTATAAATGTATCTCAGACGCACTGGATGTAGATCATGTGACATTCCTATTTTTTGGAAATGTTGTTTAATGGTTTAGAAATAAAAAATACGATTGAGGGTAACACAATAGGGTCGGTGCTCCCTTAATATTCCAGTAAAATCTCGAGCTCGCTTCGCTCGCTCCTGGTTTTAGTTCGTATTGCAGTGATCTCTTTATATTGCAGTAAAATTTTGAGCTCACTTCGCGCGCTTCTTGTTTTAGATCGTATTCCAGTGATCTCATTATGTTGCAGTACAATCTCGAGCTCGCTTTGCTCGCTCCTGGTTTTAGATCGTATTGCAGTGATCTCATTATATTGCAGTAAAATGTCGAGCTCACTTCGCTCACTCCTGGTTTTAGATCGTATTGCAGTGATCTCTTTATATTGCAGTGAAATCTCGAGCTCGCTTCGCTCGCTCCTAGTTTTGTTAAAATTCTTGCTACACGTTTGGAGGGGAGGTGCGCAAAAGTCAAGTTTTGCCCCGGCTCGGAAAAATCGTAGATTCGGGGCTGGGGTTTGCAACAAGGTTTGCAGTGACCTAATAATATTGTAATAAAATCTCGAGCTCGCTTCGCTCGCTCTAGGTAAATTTTAGGTCGCATTGATCTCAAGCTCAATTCACTTTTTTTTCACCGGGATTTTATTGCAACGACCTAACCTGGACCTGAAACTCCCTGAGAAATAATTATTGCTATCTATGTCCATGGAGGGAAGGGGGCGCCTATGTCAAGTTTTTGCCAGGGCTCGAAAAAAATCATAGATATCAATTTCCGGAAAGACCGGGCCTCATTTAGTTTTGCCGCCCCGGGCCTCCGACGTGCTTAGTCCGCCACTGCACACCACACCATACACAAACAAAACACACAGAAAACCGAGCGGGTCCGGAGATATTCACTTCCCGCAAAACCGCCTCTGTGTGGTCTGGCCTTAAAGGCAGTGCTTTAGACGCTTGAATTACCAGTAAATCTACACCCTTTATAATACATAATAGTTAAGAAATTTAAAAAATACGATTGAAGGCAGCACTGAAGGCTCGGTGCCCCCCTAATTGAGTCTTCCTTAAATAGTCTTTTGTTATTGGGTGTGTAGAGGTTCTATTATTAAGTTTTAATGTTTCATTAAAGATTATACTTAATGTTTTATTATCTGTTGTGCAGGTATCGGGGTAAACCTGAATGATCCCTACGAAAACTTCAGAAAGAATAAAGGTGCAGCATTTATAACGAGAATGAAGGAGAGAGCATTGGAGCGCTCCTCGTGATCGCTCTCCCTGTTTTAGTGTATATGTGTAAAATGAGATTGAGTGGCTGGGATATGATTTATTTTATCTAAATCATCTTAAATAAAAGTTATATGAATTTTAATAGAGTATTTTATTGAAGGCACGTAGATATAGTCGCGTCGATTCGATACGGACGCACAGTTTAGATCATAATTCATATAAACCATTATTTCAACAAGGATGCGCACCACGTTTCGTTTGTCCACAAACGCTCACAGCCAGCCGACAGTTGCCTTCCTGCTGCAGGCTTAGATGAAAATAAAAAAATGCACTTTCATCTAAGGCTGCAGGTACATTTTTGCACTCGATGAAAGTAAGTAAGGATAAATAATGGATGGAACTATACTATTACAACTATTATAATTGTCATTACTGCTTTCTCAACTGCACAGTGGAAAGTGTTATTCTCCAACTTAAATCTACATTAAATATCATAGTACAGCTCCATAAAGCAAGCCCATAAGTGTGAGCGAGAGGTTCGATGATAATGATTTATGATCCCAAACATCGCGATTATAGTGATAGAATTTTTAATATTTACATTGTTAATAGAGCTTATTATTATTACTTATTTACAATTCGAAATCATCTTCATAATTATCCTTGAATTCACACAATTTATCTAAACTCTCTTTATAATCTGCTGATTCCAGACCCTCTTCCCCAAACTTATGTAACTTTGCAAACTTTATCCTGCTCACTTCCCTGTGCAATTTCTCAATAACATCAGCTATAAAGGTACCATTGTGATATCCTGCTATAACACTACAACTTTCAACTCTTTCTTGCTGAATATCGTTTTTTACATATCCATACTTATTCAGCCTATCAGAGAATATTTTAGGGAATGGAGTTTTTAATTCTAAAGGCTTTTCACAGATGGTAACATTTGTAGCGGAAAGGAAATTATTTGCTTGGAAATAGAGATCAAACATTTCTTTAACACTATTACATCTATAGGCCGGGATATTCACCTGTTCCTTAGCCTCCTTCAAAGGAGCTTTGAGATAAGTCTCTGGAATACCTCTAACAGTTATTAACTGGAATATTTTATCTGTACCTATCTTACAACTAGGTGTTATCGAAGTATATATAGGCTTAGTTGTATTATTTAGGTATTCTATAAGATACTGAGACTCATTTAATGCAAATGGAATGGATAAGGATGCCGCCGCCATTTTTCGTCCATAACCAGTCATATCAGCACCAATATCCGACATTGTGTATAAATTGCTTTTGAAGCGGTATTTTTGGCTGAGTGTGTCCATGGCGGAAGCTAGGATAGCTGATGAGTGATAGTAGTTCTCAGGATTGTAGTTTAGATGGTCAAAAGTTCTAGGGCTTCCTGGTTTCCTCCAACCACGCTCTCCGGTGCAAAGGGGCACGAATAAAGTTGCATGTTGCGATAACTGTTCAATAGAAAGCGCTGTGTTGACCAATCTTGTTGTATCCTTTAGATTTGATTTATCTCTTGCCTCCTGAGTATTCGGATTGTTATCGGGAAAGTGTGATGCTATAATCGGGTATGCAAATATGGACTTTTTGTATTCATCGGCAAGGTGCTCAATGCAACTAACAGCGAGACCTGCAAAACCATCTGTACAGTCAAAGTTGACGTGGAAACCTTGCATACTGTCACATTCTTCTACGTATTTGCGAAGGTTATTACTGAAGTCATCTCCGTAATCTGATTTCCATACTGTTTGCCCGGTATTGTAGATGTCAAAGCCCTAAAACAAAATAAGACAAAATGTAATCTTGATTAATTGGACCTGAAATGTTTAACATATGCAGTGGTATGAATGATTAGTTTTGCTGAATGTCCAAGAAAAGGAAAAAATTACAGATAGCAAAAGATAAACTCCCAAATCACAAAAAGAGCTCCCATATACGAACTCAGAGCGAAGAAGTTAAAAGTGAAATAATAATAGGTAACAAATGAATTAACACTTTCGCTGTTAAGCTCATGTGCTAACACTGCACCCCTCGTGGGTCGTGCGCACAGTCTTAACTTAAAAAGACCAAAGCGGCTCACTTCGTGGGTCACCCGCACAGGCGTAAAGTTTGGGTGACTCACGCTGTAGGTCATGAGCACAGGCGAAATGCAATAGAACTTGACCCCCCTCATAGGATGTGCGCACAGTCATAACGTTGAATCGTTACGTGGGTTTTTCAGCACTGCGGCCCATTTGTCGCCAACCTATGGTGTAGGTAGCAATGATTTTTAAGGCTATTTTGAATTACAGAACCAGAGATTTTTAAACACTTCCTCTCTCACTTATTCTTAGAACAGCTTTAGTAACGTCAAAGATATGTCCGATAGTATATCTTTCTGATAAATAAATCAGAATTGGCCAGAAAGCTATATAGGAATTGGAAAATCTTGTCATCCTTATTTCAAATGAAGTATAGATTCCACATCACCATAATACCAAAATCATACTTACATTGTCCTCTCCATGCCCATATTCATTAATAACATTAACGGTCCTAGAATGCAGCCGTGGATATACAAAGTCAGTCCAAGTGTTAACACTTTCATCTAAATTGTACTCCTTAGATGTACAAGCACCTTCAGTATCAAGATCTTTCAGAAACTCATTTATCTCGGGTACTGGTTCTTCTATTTTTTCAACAGTCTCCCATTCAAAGTTCACCTGGGTACTTTGTGAATCATCAGGTAGCCCTCCACTTACTGGTAGAGTCTTTAAACTACCTTTTAAGTCCGCTATGAGCAGTCTCGGTGTGTATGTCAACTCCCCACTAGCCGTTCTACCTTCACGGTACAGAATATCATGGTTACATTCGGTTTTAACCGTACCGGTGTAGTCGAAACTGAGCTCTTGGATGTTCCAGAAATGGGCACCGACGTAGTTTGAATAATGACCAAACTGAAGGGTTATAATTTCGCGAGTAGACATTGGGAGTTATTGTAAGATAATGCTTGATTTGAAGTGATTGATAAACAATGATTTATAGTTTTCGATGGGTTGTTTTTCACCTAAAATCACGTTTTGCTGATGACAGACAATGACAATCAGTTGACATAAGAGATAAGTAAGACACACAGAGTACTTTGTTGGTAAGACAAAACAAACCAATGTACCAACCAACCTACAAACTAAGTAGAACGCTAATTTTCCATAGACAGCTTCCGACATCTATCGGTGATGTGTCGAAGCACTTTTGAACAGGAAGCTGGCATTGCTATTGTCTATACCTTGGAGCGCCTTTGGCTGCGTTCCGAACCTATGCCCCGGGTGCACCCCGAGTGCAACTTTTCACACCAACGCCGTTCCGAGCCTCGGTGAAAAACGTTCTATTGCAACTCGGTCGTCACAACTCAACCGTTCCGAACCTCTGACGGGTTGCAACTTTTAACCATCAAATTCGATGGTTAAAAAACACTGACGTTTTGATTATCTGTGGGTACTTGACTTTTCGCTCATTTTGAATAAAAGTTTGTTTTTCAAATTATTTTCGTCCACTTTTTAATTCGCCAACATGGAAGATGACTTTTTTTATTGTATTGATGGAAGTGATGGAAGCCCTGGAAGCCCATATTACTGTCAATGTCAAAATTTGAGGTTATAAAACTACCGTGATCGTTCCGTACCTCATAGAGAGTTGAAAAATTGGCGTGGTCATTCCGTACCATAGAGCGAGTTGAAAAAACAATCGCACCCAAAGGTCGTGAACGCAGCCCAAAGAGTAATATAAGTACATTACGCAGCCTCAAGCGGTGAAACATGATAATACTCCGTGGTGGTCGGTAATGATCGTTCTTCTTTCGTACATTCCCGTCGTTGTTTTCGACGTTACTTTGTCCCTTTCTAATCCAACGACAAAAATTGTAGTTCCTGTTATACATTACGTCAAGTCATTGGATAGAAAGGGACACAAAAACGTTAGAAATATCGACGACGGAGACGTGAAAAAGAAGGTCGAAAATTAACGACTTCCATGGCCAATTTTCTTATCTAAACTGCCTAGCTAGCAAGTTGCACGTGATACGGCTATATCCATCTATATCACGTCTTTTATCTCGTTCGTTTCGCGCAAATAGAAAGAGAGCGAAGGTGTGATAACGCTGTATCACGGTGGCATGCTACCCATGCTAGTGCTTTAGCGCGCTATACCTCACCACTGTAGTAGTAAGAGATTTCGCTCATATTAATCACTATCTTGTTGGTCTAGTGGTCTAGAGTCTAGATAACCAGCTCACGGTTATAATCGATCCTCGTGTCGGCCGTCGGCCTTTTTCAATTTATATCACAATGTGGCTCCCCCTGGATGCTAATAAGCGGTAACGCTAATAATTAGACTTCCTGAAATTCCAGGTGACTTACCTATCTATAAACGATATAAATATTAATCTATAAAACAACCATAGATTAATTATGTGTTATTAGAGTAGGATTGGTATGTCACCTTGGTTTTTAGTACACACATCACATTATTAGCGTTTCTTTTATTACCACTAGACGGAGCCACATGCTTGAAATAAATTAAATAAAAAAGAAATTCGGCTGAGACGGTAATCGAACAATGATCGCCGGATCGTGGCGACGTGAGCCGATTCTTTGAAACGCTCGATCTCGGGGTACAAGCATAGAGATAGTAAGTACTACGTTGGGTACAAGTTACGTGTTTCTCTATGCGCTCGATCAACAAAACAGTCAAAATTTGATTTGAGCGTAATCTCTCTCTAGTACCATAGAGTAAAAGACAAGAAGAGTGCTCAGGACTAGGCTGCGTTCACGAGCTTTAGGTGCGGTTGTTTGGTTGTTTTTCAATCTAAGGTATGGAACGAACATTTCTTTTTCGACTTGCTCTAAGGTACCTACGGAACAATCACGGTTGTTTTAAAATAAAGTATATTTGATTTATTTTTTATAACCTCAAATTTTGACACTGACAGGGCTGCGTTCACGACCTTTGGGTGTGGTTGTTTTTTCAACACGCTCTATGGTACGGAACCGTTCACCGAGGCTCGGAACGGTGTTAGTGCGAAAAGTTGCACTCGGGGTGCACCTGGGGCGTAGGTTCTGAACGCAGCCCAGTAATATGGGCTTCCATCATTACCAAATACAATAAAAAAAGTCATCTTCTATGTGAGCAAATCAAAAAGTGGATAAAACTAATTTGAAAAACAAACTTTTATTCAAAACGAGCGAAGAGTGAAGTAACCACAAATAAACAAAACATCAGTGTTTTTTAACCATCGAATTTGATGGTTAAAAGTTGCAACCCGTCAGAGGTTCGGAACGGTTGAGTTTTGACAACCGAGTTGCAATTGAACGTTTTTCACCGAGGCGTTGCGTTCAGGGTGCACCTGGGACGTAGGTTCGGAACGCAGCCTAGTAGATGGCGTTCGTTGGAAAAAGCTCAAAATCCCGCTTCATAGATGGCGCTCTCTCCTTGCCCGCGAGTTTCGACAGCAACCATATTTTTTTCTATTATAGTTGGTGCGGTTCGTAATATTGGAAGACTAATCAAAATTTCTTAGCGTATATTGGCAATTCATCTACTCGCAGGCAAGGAGTCAGCGCCATCTAGGAGCTTCTGAGCCAGTATGGAAGTATAGCATTCTTCTAAGCAAACGTTTTCAGTGTGAATTGACCCTTATCCTTATGTTTCTTAAGCACTTCTTTTGATGTGGGGTTATCTATAAATAAAAAAAACGGTTTACTCATTCAATTTTTATTACAAAAATGTTATTAAAAATCATTCAACTTATTTCCTTAATACAGCACTATAATACTAAACCTATTATCTACTCTTACGCACTAAATGCTTATTTTACATGGATGTTGAAATACTGGCAGTGGAAAAATACACTATTTTTATTTATTGTACAATATTAGTTATTAGGCTAGCGACAACAGTTGTTACATGTTTTATATTTATGGTTTTATTGCAGAATTACCGTAAGGAAGACTTCAACTATCTTTGTTAAAATTTGGAGCTTATGAGACAAAATTAGATATTTGAAGTTTAATAATTTTTACTCAAATTTAATCAAGTTGTTCAGACATAACTACTTTTTCAGTCTAGGATTGTAAAAAAAAAGATTCAACGCTGTATTAGAATAGTAGATAAAATATAAACACGATTAATTTATTCTAAACATAATGGTTAGGTTAAAGTTATATAAATTTGCATTATTAGTACAAAAGCAAATGAAAACTGCTGAACTAAGTAAAATTATAATTATATACAAAATTGCACTTTCTTTTATGACATTAGTATACAAAAAGCACTTAATTTAGTTGCCTTTTGGTAAGGGTATTCGAATTCATTCCTAAGTATTAAAATACAAATGAAATTAACATTATTTTGGACAATTTTAGTTTATTTATTGGTTCTTTGAATACACTGACAGTTTACTTCAACATACCATCAATCAATACGTTCACTACTTGCAGAAAATACTATTATTCTACACACATTCAATACGGAATACAAAAGAATTCAAATCTTTGAATATCCCACGAAATCACGACAACATAGTTTGTACAATTAGCAGATCTAACGGAAATACGAGTTTTATTTCTGATGGTTGATTTGATGAACTCTTATTTCCGCACCCACACAGCGACCGCCACAGCTAATATGTCAAGCTATAGTTCCTTTTAACATCCCTACATACAATAAGTCTATTAGTCAATAGTAATATTATATAAGTATAAAGTAATTAAGCATCTAAGTATATCAAAATGCGAAACATGTCGTCTCGGCCTACGAAAGGGTATGAAACACAAATCATCGATTTAACTTATTACTTGTGATAATATTTCGAATTAACGATCCATATCAAATATCACAGTTTCATCTAATCTAGTAACATAGCATTAATTAATTGCTTTGTTGTTTGAATTTTATGAAATATATTTTTCCTAAAACAATCATTATGACGCTTAAATGGCTGGTAAATATCTCAGCCCCTCCCATTTCTCAAGATGTGTGCCGGGTACTATACAAATTTCGATGGCGAGCTGGTAATTTAAACATCTTTCATCATTTAATTCTAATTTAAATGTAATTTTTAGTAAACACAATTGGGGAGATCTAATATCACAACCACTACCAAAGATATTCGCCATCCCTTTTTCGCACCTCACAGCACACCATTGCAAAATTCAAGTTCATTTCATAATTAATATACTTAAGTCCGATAATGTATTGTCGATTATGAAATGTATTCATCCAGAATTCATGTCATAATCAAAATTACACGAATAGATTCATAAATTCGATATTGCTAGGAAATATACTAATAGTGACACTCAAAAAATTTAGAAAATAATTTGCTTAGGGCTAATTTTCGCCATATTCTACCCAAATTAAAGGTGGAAATATATGGAGTAACGCTGCAGAAATGTTTGCAAGCTAATATTTAGTATCGCATCTCCGAAACGTGAATAGATCCGTGCATTGGGGCATTGTCTTGGCGCGTTCAAATTAGTCGCTATTTGTGTCGCGCGACCGCAGCAAATAAACAAACGGCAGCACCGCTGCAGCCGCGAGACATAGCGACTAATGTGAAGGCACCCTTAGCAATCCTAATCGTATCACAAACGATAAAGTTGAATATTAGGCATGTAATCAAAAGTTTCTTCGTCACAACTCCGTACATTTGCACCAATTGTACCTTTCTTCAATGATTCTCGCCTATTTAGCCAGTTAGTGGCAGGATAATTATTTACAATAATGACACCAACTGAAGCATCCCTTTCTCTTATCTTCTATTGATGGATACGTATGTAAGTAAACAAATTTACTGTAAGCCACGAAAGTAGAACTAGAAATAAGACGAAATGATAAGACTGGTACATTAAACTGCGTAATTGTAGTCAAGTCTAAGGGTGGCTTGCACCAAAAATAAAAACCCCTTCGTTAACGGTGGGGCACATGTGACCCAATTTTATCTGTGATTTGACAAGCGGTGGTCCTCAGGATGTTTAAATATAATGCTGTCGCTGTCATCAGTATGAGCAGTGCGAGAGACAGAGCAATCAATAAATACGTCCAAGCCTACTTGTTGGTGCAAGCCTGGGTAAGTATATTACACAAAGCACCATAAAATCATCATTAGTTCTGAATATTGGCATTTCATTGTTATGTTCAACGTTCGTTCAGAGTTCTAGGTTCTCGGTCAGCGATATATTTGTATTTATTTCACATACGATTGCAGTTTAAGTAAGTATCAATCATAAGTATATTCAAGGAGACTACAGACCTACCATTTAAATCACTGAACAAGAACAGAGAACTCAGAGCATTTCATTTACTTAGTAGTTATTAGAAAACTAGAAATCATAGTACAATGTGACAATCCTTCTGTTCAGGTGACAATTTTTAATGGGTGTATAAATTTAATGTGTGAATATAAGGGTCGTGATATCGTAAAATCGATTACTTCTTATGCACGAAAAACGCTAATAGCTTCCTCTCGACCACCGATACAGGAATGACATAAGTCAAAGATGTCCTCGACTTACTAATTTATTGCGATATATAAAGTAAAAAAAAATTAGCTGAAACTATTTTAAGGAGATGATCAGACCATCAAACTGAACAACTTTCTCTATGGGACCAATATCGAAAACGCGAAAAAAAAATCAGCTGTCCAATACATTTCGGTCGAGTTGTGTTTGCAGTTTTGTATGGGACAGCTGTTTTTTTCACAATTTCGATATTGGTCCCGCAGAGAAAGATGTTCAGTTTGATGGTCTGATCATCCCCTTAAAATAGTTTCAGTTAATTTTGTTAGACCTTATACTACTAACGATATTATGCAGTAAAGACTGACCAGAGATATAAAAAAAACTGGTTAAGGGGCGCTACAATCGACTATACTCTTTAATGTCAGTGTCCCAAGTACACAAAATTAGTTCTTATGATTTTCCGCAACATGGCGACGTTTTTTATGAACTTTAGATGCGATGACAAAGCTTTCGTCACCTCTACAGAAGGGTTTATCACACTTGTTTGCCTTAGTTCGAAAGGTAGTCTTACAGAAAAGTTGTTTGCCTGAGCTGCCAGTGTTAATTACATTGAAGAAATTAATAAGAGTACATAAGTAATAGATAGATATTATATACATATACCAGCGGTGGGAACTTTACTCATATACCCGCGATGGTCCATGCTACTATATCGAGACCTTTTCTTAACTATTCAGATTGCTAAAGTAATTCATATTTTTTTCACATTAATTTTATTCGAATTGATTCTTTGAGCGTGCATAAAGGTGTCGATATAGCAGCAAATAAAATTATTTTGTACTGACAGTATGGTTGAAACCATCCACTTATAAACTATTTTAGGGAACATTGCATCTTCATTATCTGAACATACAACTAAGTAAGACGTCAATACCGAGATGAACAAGTCACAAAAAATAAGGTCTCAGAAGGACGGCTCCATACGAGTGAAACAGACTCACGCACACCAGATCGATAGATTCAATTACACACTGACACACACACACAAAGGCGTGGATCTTGAAAGTCGCCTCAATTAGGGTGGTGGGCATGCCACCATGCATGTATGTATGTATGGCGATCTCGGGACAAGTCGGTCGAACGCCAGTACAATAGCCGCTAAACATCTTGAGCAAGGCCTTGACTGCGCAGAAACAAAATTTGTAAGCAAAAGCGCTACTGCGCAGGTCCGTCACCCCGACGCATTTACCAAGTTGTTTGCCGGATATTATACTAAATATATTTTGTGTCCGTTCGTTCGCGTCTTTGTGTGCTTGCGCTGTTTCGCTCGTTGCACGGAGCCGTCCTTCTGGACCTGTTCATTCGGTGCCCAAGTTCAGGGCGTGAGTTAACAAATAAAAACATATTTTACAGTGTAAAGATATGTAACAAGTGTCCCAATATTAGTAAAAACATGTAAATACACTTATCTGGTACAGACTATCACGTTCGCGATCCTCTAACCGACAAAAAACACTCAGCACTTTTACATAATTCACAGCTAAATTATTAAAACCTACTTATTATCTGTAAAGTAATGGAACATTCACTGGAAAGAATACACTATTTTGACCCCATGTCGTATGATCACAATGTATGAAAAAGTCTTAAAGTTCATGAATGGTATACTTAAATGATTAAATTAAAGCCACTCTGTTTACTAGTGGCGTTTTTCGTCGGCTTGTGTGCGTTTGAGTCGACACTGGTTGGTAGATGAAGCTTGTTTTTGCTCTCTTTGCTGGGTGTACTGTAACATAAATATTTAGTGTCAATTTGTGTAACAACTGAATCATGTTGGGTCTGGATATTAGTGGCCAATTAATTACTTACGTGTGTAATTCTCTGTCAAAGAAAGGTCTAACTTCATGGGTTTTGTTACATCGATATCAATCTCTTCGTAGGAATGATCTAATACCTGAAAATTTAAAACAAATAGGTTATTGGTCAATAAAAGTTAGGCACTTAATTTATATTTATTTAATAGAGATAATCGACATTTTATTTATATAATTTTAACTTTACATTACAATATATTAATGAGTACAATTTATTTATTTGTCTTTGAAACATAAGCTTTTGCTCGTGAAGTCGTCACCTACTGTGTATTGATGATCTTCTAGGTTATCTATCACATATCAAGTTATCAACTGTGTTATTACTTTATTAAATGCTGACGGTTCTTAGGGAATGATCAGATCATTAAACTGAGCAACTTTCTCTATGAGAAAACACAAAAAAAAAAGCAACTGTTCCACACTAAACTGCAAACCTACTAAACCCAAATGTATGGGACAGCCTACGAATTTCTTTATTCTTAGGGGACAGCAGATTTAATTTTTTGCGAAATCGACGTTTGGCCCTTAGTTTGATGGTCTGATCACCCCCTTAAAAAAACTTCAGCATATGAGGGAGACTACCTACCTTGTATCCGCTCTCAAAGTGTGCTTTGAGATCACATCTTTATGTGTATGTTCTGTGGATATAATCAAAATGCTAAGTTACCTCAATATCACTAATCTCCTCGCTGGACTCGACGTCGGTGATGTAGGAGGTGATGGAGCTCGGGCCCGTCGCGAGCAGCCGGTACGTGCCGCCCACCATTCCCGTCCCCTCCACTTCCTCCACCTCCAGTTCCTGGTCGGATAGATCCTATGATCATTAACAAATACTATTTATACAAGGTGTTACAAAAATACAAATAAAAATTTAAGGTTTAGAGTTTAGACCATCAAATTGAACAACTTTCACTATGGGACCAATATCGAAATCGCGAAAAAAAAATTATGTTACATACTAAACTTTTAGAGTGTAAACTCTTTCTGTATCATTTCTGGTTTGCCTATGACAATACCTATGAAGAAGAAAATGTGAGCTTTTGTTATTTGCACTGATTATGTAACTCCGTATCTGTGAATACACATTATCCTGTTTTTATACGTTTTTAAATTAATCCTAAATTAAACTACAAATCTACTCGAGCTAAATGTATGGGACAGCTGATTTTTTTTCGCGATGTCGATGTTGGTCCCATAGTGAAAGTTATTCAGTTTGATGGTCAAAATGTTTATTTTTACTTTTGTAACACCTTGTAGAATAACTGTACTTTTGTATAAAGGTACAAGTTCATAGCAGAAATTCTCAAAAAAATTCGACTTTTCATACAAACGTTCGATCAGCTGATTGCATTTAGTATGGAAAGTGCACAATATTTTTTGACCATTTCCTATAGGTTTCTTTGGAAATGTTGTTCAGTATCATGAGTTAAGTCACCCCTTAAAGTAATGCAACTGTTTACCCTAACACCCTGTATTATCAATAATTATTTACCGAACAAGCCGAACAACGTCAACATATTGGCAAACTCATGGATGGTACTGCATTTTCAAAATTGAGGTACAAATTCGTAGACGATTGCACGCAGGAGTAGGCGACATGTCGCCGCGACCACAGGTATAAGAAAGAGTATTTATTACCCGCGACACTACTGGTTTGTATTGTATGTAGCGTGCTGCCGCTGCGTGCGGTCGGCTACCAACTTGTATCTTTAGAAATACAACTTATTAGTATTTTCTTTCTTTCTTTCTATTGAAAGAACGAAAGAAAATACTTTTATTTGCAAACACCACAAAACACACTGACTTAATTTATACATAAAAACTAAAATAAAACACAATTTAAAAAATTACATAATTGAGCAGTGTGTGCTGCAGCAGCAAACAGAGTTACGACTCAGCATTATGCTGGGCTCAACGAGCTCAGCGCTGATTTTCAGTCGCACCCCAGAAGTGCCATTTCTGAAACTCACACCCCCAAAGTTGTGATCAAATGATGCATAAATTATGGCAATTTCACTCCTTTTTTGAACGTGTTACCCCCAAAAATACCACTCCATGAGAAAAACGAATCTAATGAGTTTTTAAAGTACCTGTTCAACAATAGCCTCTTCCTCTTCGACTTCTTCCTTGACTTCGGGATCTATTTCGACGTCGTCGAGTTCAGTGTCGGGATCGACGTCCGCGTCGTCGTCCGCATCCGCGTCGCCGCCCACTCCGCTGTATTTCATCTCGCCGCGCTCTAAGGCTTCTAGGCTTTCTGAAACATTATAATGTGAACTTTAGGTGAGGATTACTAAAGAGCTACTACTTATGACACATGACTTCACTTTGGGGCTTGACTAGAGTTGTTATTCTGTCCTTGTAAGTTTATGTGCTTTTCTCGGTACCTACGGCCGAGTGACGGAGATACAAAATAGGTCCCGACAGCTTACGAGCACAAAATGAACAGATAGTCTTATAGTATAATGGCCGGCAAACATATTGAGCCAAGAGCTTGATTGCGCAGAAGAAAACTTGTAGGTGAAAGCGCTACTGCGCATACCCCTCACCCCCGCAAATTTTTCAGTAAGTTTGCCAGGTAATATACTGGCATTCGACTGACTAGATGTGAGATTGCCGGTATGTACGCGTATCTGTGTGCGTGCACCTGGTTCGCTTGCTGCGTCAGTCCCTCCTTCTGGGACCTTTTTATGACGGAGGTCACGGAGGCCTGCTTTAGGCAGATTACTTCTCTTGAAGTATGTTCGTTGTATGTTTTATAAGCATTCTTATTAGCATTAGACAGAATTGAAAATTGCTCTACTGAAAAGAGCATGTTAGGTATAGAAAAAAGTTTACCTGGATACACCATTGCTCTTTTGATTGCTTGAGGATCCTTCCGTGACCATTTCTGAACTTCTTCGTCCATTTTTCCTACTTTAGAAGGATTCATGGCCCATAAGCAACCCTTTCTTTGACTTCCATTTGTAGATGGCTTCTCAATTTTTTCGAAACATTTGTTGAGACTAAGATTGTGCCGAACGGAATTCTTCCAACCGTTTGGCGCTGTTTTGAAGTATGGAAAATGTTGACTGGAATAAATGAACATGATGGTGAGCACAGAAAAGAAAAATCTTCAATTATATCATAGTTCCGTGACTGACTGACAGACAAAGCACAGCCTAAGCCACTGAAGATAAGAGCATGTAATTTGGAATATGTATTCTGCAGAGGATGTCCCCTACATCATCTGTAGAATACATGTACTAAGAAAGGATTATTCAAGCTTACGGGGTTGAAATGGAGTGTAAACGTTTATAATCCACGTGGACGAGGTCGCGGGCAAAAGCTAGTTACTAGTAACTAAAGCAAGTGTTAAACTTACCACATGAAATTATAAATCTCGGAGACAGGTAGACTGCCTGTTCTTGAATTTTTAAGTGCCATTGCTATGAGACAGGAATAAGAGTACGCGGGCTTTGGGAACTCCACTAAAGAATTTTTGCTATTAGTATTTACATATTTAGCTTGGCTAGTATCCACTGTAAATGCTCCACTCACTGCAGTTTTTATAATTTGTCTATTATTATTTAACGATGAATTGTCGATCAATATTGTCGCCTGGTTTTTGTTACCATTTGCTAAAATTGTCCTAGATTGTTGAGCATCCAGTATGTGTATATTGCCCGAAATAATTGTTTTTGACCCTAAATGTTGCGTAACTTTTTGGTTTGTATTTAAAATAGAACAACTTTTATTATTCACTTTGAGAACTTCCGATTGTGATGCTTTTATTCGTACTGTAGGAGTGTTTTGTGTGATACCTAATTTTGTCTTGTCCAAGTCTTTCAATAAGTCTTTAACCACTGTTTTGTCGTGTTTCCGCACATAAATCACCATTTGTGTTGCTTCCTCTAAGTTCTTTTTGGTTGTGGGTTCTTCTGGTTCTTGTACTTTGGACACCTTGATTGCATTCGGAGAAAATGTTAAATGGCTTTTTTCTTGCTTTGGACTGGGCATTGACGTACTGTTATTCAAGTCATTGTTTGCTGCAGATGTTAGCAATAAATTTGAGGCTTCTTCTTTAACAATGCTTTTTATTGGGGTCTCGGCGAAACTTGACGGCATCACAGAATTAGGATTGACCATAACAGCGTTCGCTTCGGAACCGTACAAATCTAGATTGTGTACGAAACTAGATGAGTTATTTAGCCATGATGCCGAGTTATCGGTGTCCATGTCCAATAACGGCGGCAAGTCAGAAAAACTTAATCCTAATGAATCCTGTAAATTAAGATTTCACATTTAAGAATTTGTTTTTTGAGTAAATCAATATTGTATGTCCACCAAAATTAGTAGGTATACTGACTGGAAAGTCTGTGATACTGCTAAGATCTGTAGCAATTTCATTTTTGATATCCATGTCCAGCATATCCTGGAGCGAGTCTGTGATGTACAAATCCATCTCTAAGCACGCCTGTAACAAAATATGTTTTTATAAAAAAAGTTTAATTTAAATTGGTAAAAATGTGTTAGCGAAGGACTAAGTTTTCGCGCCATTTCGATTCATATCATACAAACTGGGGTCTTAGGGAAGTGCAGAGGGGCGGGAGGGGCGCACAATGAAACCACTATGTAGTACAGAAACCTGTTTTGGACTTGTGGTATGCGCTACCCCGGCGGAGAAAGAGTAAATTGTATGAATGCTATCTTGTTTACGCTCATTGAAAACATATTGTATTGTACTCAATAATTTCAGGAACTTGTAACATTTAGGGCCTGCTTCGTTGTTTTAATAGGTATTGTAATAAGAGTAATAACTAGAGCACGAGAAAAAGCACAATATCCCTAAAATCGAATCGAAATCATATAGGAATGACAATTCTACTTCGTTTTCTTTGTCTTCAACACCATGTTCTCTGAACTGGAAGAAGTTTAGAAACATATTTTTTTTTCATTGAAGACCTACACCAACCCATAACTCGTTGACCGTCGGGATAGTTTAAGTAGGTGCGTATAAAAACGCCTTACAACAGACGGACGGAACAAACCGAAGGCTTCCATGATTCGGGACGATATTTTTTGTCGATGCTTTTACTCGTCCGCGTCTATAAATAAACTTGTTCTGGTATGGCGTGCTCCATTAAACTAAATATGTATTATGAATATTTTTACTTTCATCTTCTTCCGATCGGGGAATAGGAAGCGATATTACTACACATAGGAAACTATAATTTTAAAATCGCTTCGATTTTTCAAAATCGTAACATGTAGACAGTAGATAGTCTAGACGTGTTTTGTTGGAAACTCGAATGCCAAAAATGTGTAGTATATGGGTGCATTGACTGATAACTGATAAGGGAAGCACGTGTAAACCAATAACATAAACTGTAAACGATTTTTAAGTTTGGTTCGTACTCTGCACGTTATCTTAAATCTGGTAACTTTTGAGTGCTAGATAAGGTAGAAACACGCCTAAAAATAAAAAGGCGTAGTCATTGTCAGTACCTAGGTAAGGCCTCGACAAGTACAAAAAAATTAAACCTCTGTAAATTAATTATGGAGTTTAGTAGAATTTTTGTTAGTTAACATATTTTAAAACAAAATATTATTTGTTAGTGATAAAACATTTATTTTCCTAAACCGATATACAAAAAAGTTTAGATTTTCCCGCCTTGTAAGTAACAGAAAATTGAGTGTAAAATATAAAACTGCCGGAGCTGCTCTACGTGCCAGAAAGAGACAAAATGGACAGGGGTGGCAGACAGAGACAGCAATAGAAGATCGAAAGAGGGTGAAACGACCCCTAATGACATTGCAGCCGCCACACCGCGCCCTTTTGAGTTTACAACAGGAATTTGCGTTGCGTTAGCTAGCTTATAATTTTGACAATCTATTAGCAATAAATAAAAACAAAAATTCTAACGTAAATTGCAATTAGGGAGGATAATTAAAACCGGTTTTAACAACAAGTTAAGTCAACTAAATTAAATAGTCTAGCAGTTTAGTTAGTTTTAGACGGATCTACCTACATTCACAGAGCTTGATTATTCATATTCATTCAAAATGAGACGAGACGAAATTCTCCGTGGTACCTACGAGCTACGTTAGTCGCTACGTAATAGTCGTGCCGTGCCGCAGAGGGCCATGAACTCGCTCTTTATTACTTCTAGAGTTCATCTTGCTTACGTGCAATATGAACAAGTAGGATCTAATCATATTATTCATATTGCCTTGCATGTGTAAATTTGTAAATATTAGTAGGTACATACTTCTTATCTACATATTACACAACGATGGAAAGTTGGAATAAACATGACTAGGAAATTAGGAATCCTAGGTGCTCTAGCTTCAGCATTATAATTTTTTTAAGAACACGAAAATTCAATTATCATAATTTATCTCCTAGTTGATAAGCGGTTACACTTCTTCAGGCTCTACTTCGGAATACATTGCCCGCTTTATTATCTCTATTTTTAAAATGTTCCGATCAAAGCAAGCAATGTATAGGTTGGCGGGCCAGATAAATTGGGTAATGTAATCGCACCTTTAACATCAAGCAGACACTAAGGCCACTCCGGAATACACCGGATTGTCATTGACGAATAATTCTTTTTTTAATTATATCTATTTACAAAATATACCTACCTACCTATCTATGTATAGTAGTTGCGACTTGCGAACATCGTCGAGTAACATTTAAAATTACCTACATAATTACGGTCATTTTTGTGAGCGCCCATGTATACCTAATTAATTAGGTATTTTATTGATTTAACAATTATATGGTAAACATTGGGCTGTGTAGCCTACAGCCACTTACAAAGAATTGACAAATAGAACTACAACCATATGAATAGATAATAATTATTGTACTATTATTATCTATTCATATGCTACAACCAAGTCTAAACCGAGGATATTCTGGTATGTTAGTTAATTTCTCTTATCCCAAGAGAAGATCGTATAATCTAAACTATTATAGAACTGTGACAGAAATGTGTCTAACAAAATTAAGTGAACTTATTTTAAGGGGATGACCAGACCATCAAACTGAACAACTTTCTCTATGGGACCAATATCGAAATCACGAAAAAAATCTGCTGTCCCATACATTTAGGTCGAGTAGGTTATGGAAGAGCTGTTTTTTTCAGGATTTTGATATTGGTCCCACAGCGAAAGTTGTTCAGTTTGATGGTCTGATTATCCTCTTAAAAAAGTTTTAGCTTTTGTGCGGACTAAGTCGAGAGCGCTAGAGTTTTCTAGTGTGACATATTTCACACTAGAAAACTCTACCTCTAGAGAGGTTTCAGCACAGAGAGTGGGAGGAGAGGAGGGTCGATGGAGTGGAGGCGCCGCAAGGGGCCCCCGCGTGTCCTCGAACATGACCGCGCGCGGTCGCCTTGAACCCGCCCGTGGCCGGCTCTTGCGCCGCTGGTCGTGGGGCTGCCACCTCAAAAATCTATTGGGCCTAAAACTGTGAAAAAAACACTTCTTCTTCTTATAATGCCATCTCCTATCGGAGGTTGGCTATCGTTAGGGCTATTCGGAACCTGGAGACTGCAGCCCTGAACAGTGAGGCGGCGTTTATATCGAACCATTCACATAGGTTCTTAAGACAGGAAGTCCTTTTACCAGGCATTCGTCTTCCAAAAATGTTCCCCTGCAGAATAATCTGGAGAAGTTGGTATTTTTCACTTCTTATAATGAGACCGAGGTACCAAAGTTTCCATTTTTTATGGTTTTCAGAATTAGTCGGTTTACAGGAAAAAAGCACTAGATTCTAAAATTTTCGCGGGTCGAATAAGCGCTAGATTCGGCGCTAAATTAGTCGCCCATAAATTGTCCTTTAAAGTTCTCTAAATAGTCTTATCAGTCGCTTCGAAACTCATGTATTAAATCAATTCGCAGGTCCCTAGTAAAATTTAATGATGGCACTTTAGATAAGCGCTCGTATAAATTTAAATCTCCCGTACACATAACTCTTTTTCTTCTTCCTGCCCTCATCCCATTAGGTACTTGGGGTCGGCGCAATATGTAGTCTTCCTCCATTCATCTCTTTTAGCCGTCATTTCAGAGTTCACTCCTTTTCTACACATGTCATCTTTCACACAATCCATCCATCTTTTCTTTGGTCGTCCTCTCTTCATGCAGTCATCCACATTCATATTTAAGAGGCTATGTGAAAAAAAATAGGATTCTTCAAAGCGTCATATATCATGAAGTACTAACAGTAGAAGTATGATTAGCGGATATGTGTAAATTGAATATATAATTAAAGTTTTGATTAGAGCCAAAACACGATTAAGACACATTTTCTCGATAGAAAAACAAGCCAAAGTAGCCTCCGTCTTTATCGATAAACGCTTGGACTAGACTAGATTTAAAAAAAAGAGGATGATATTTTACAAATTTTGATTAGAGCAGAATTGAACTTATATAAATAGTACAATCACAATTAAATAAAGTTCGTTTTACGCTTGCGTCGTTTCACGCGCGCGCGCCGCCTCATCTCTTTCTCTCGCATCAGGCAGTAAAATAAGCTATCACACCCCCATTTCGCTTCAATTATTTTTCGACATAGGCCCTTAACACTCTTCTTGTAATATGACACTCATCGCTCCGCATCACATGCCCTTACCACGACAATTTTCAGTTACTGGCGCTACTTTCAAGCTTCCTAATCCTGTCCATTCTGGTAACCCCTGACTCTATGGACATAATTTTGACTACAATAATATGCTATCAATATTTATCATATTTCAATCACAAAACACACAATAAAGCATATTCAATTCAAACACGAATACTGTTTGATTTAATAAAAGTAAAAAAAGAGCTAGATTCGATACGATTCGATTTAAATTCTCCGATACGGCGCTAAACATAACAAAAAAGCGCTAGATCTAGCGCGAAAGCGCTAAGGTGGCAGCACTGGCTGGTCGATGCTCGTTCCGTAGACAAGCAACCGCGAAAAATCGACGTCTCGGAAAAACGAGTCGCATGAGCTCGTGTGAAAAATAGTTGAGGATTTTTTTGTAGTCAAACTACCTACCTAAGTAGAGCAGGTAGTTGGTTGGTACCTTGGACGGACCCACATAGTTTTGGTTATTTAAAATTTTGTAAAACATGGCCATATCTACCTATTAGGTTTTATAGCCGAGAAGTTAAGCAGGTTTTTTTTGCGGATTTTTTATTTTATTTCAGTGTCTGGTAAAGAACTTACCTACTTCCCTCCCTACCAAATAGGTTGGTATTGTTCCTACTGTTGCTAGACTAGTGGGTTATAGACTATTGGAAAACAATATACTTACCTAATATTATACTATTCTAGTAGGTTAGGTAGGATAACAAAGATAGGATAGGTTGGGCAATAAAAAATATTTATGTTATGTTATGTTAACAATCCTAAGTAGGTAATACCTCACTGACGGGTTATTTATACCGATGTATTGGATTTTCTTTCCGTAGTTGTCGTACGAGGCGACTAAGGGATGTGGTGTGTGAGCGAAGAGCTAGCCACTTCAAATATATGGTATAATATGGTGGTATATTTAACTAAAAATATATGGTAGGTAGTTAGCAAAGTTTCTGACCACCCTGAAAGAGATTATGGTTCTTATTCTATGTATATGTGTGTATATTATCTATATCAATGTCTGGTTAGGAAGATGGAATTAAAAAGTCACGAACTCAATTTGGCGCGAAAACTTATGGAGGTTTTTAGGATAAGTTAGAAACTTCTGCGCGCGCAGATTCGGCGCGAAACAGGGAGGGGTTTCGTATCGATTGGATGCGCAGTCATGCCTCCCCTCGTCCCTCCGATTTCCCTGTTTTGAACGAACGGAGGGAAACTGAAATATTCTACGTGGACTTTTATTTATACCTACCTACACAGAACTGACTAGACCGGAAAATTAGCTATAACTTTCGAACTTCAATCTATACCTACCTATAGTCCTTTTATCGTCTTCTGTATTAAGTTTAATGACTTTTAAAAATAAAACTATTCAAAGTTTTATGTAAAATTGTGTTTCGTAACACGGCAGGTAAATTGAACAAACAGATGGCGCATAGGTCATCGAACTCGCCGTAAAAATTCGAAGAGCTAAACGGTTTCCTAGTGGTTTTTCTCGTCAGATAGATCCTAGCAGTGTTGGGCAAAATGTAATAAATTACTAATTACAAATTGTAATTGTTAATTGCAATTACTTTTTGGTTATGATTATAAAGAATGATTGCATTCATTCTTTACTTTCGAAAAGCATCTACCTACTTTTACCAGAAAAGTAATTGATTGCAATTAACAATTACAATTTATAATTAGTAATTTATTACATTTAGCCCAACACTGCTTAGGAAGTAGGTGCCTACCATAATTTTGCTATAGAGGAAGGATTTTTTTAGTTCCTAATCACATACCTACTTAGTTTCTTGGGACCCCAATACCTGTACCCCTATAATACAAATCAAGCCCCAATAATACGTATGTACAATACTAAAAAGAAAAGTGTGTGTTTCCCTCAAACCTAGATCATCGAGGAGGACGACAGCGCAAAAGGTCAAGCTAGGTATTGTATGAATTTCACTGCACAAAACCTTAAATGGGTATTTTGCGTTATATTAGGTAGTTCTATATTTTACATGACATGCTTTATTTTATCTTTCCTAATCCCAATGCCTGAACTAGGTAGTTGGAATGTTGAAAACATGAGCACGATAGCGCAAAAGGCCAAGCTATTGCGTGCATTGCACTACAAAACCTAAACTCTTTTTTTATACTCCCATACAAACTTTATTGGCTGCCTGAAAGTGTCAGGCTAAAGATAAAAATCATCAGAGATTTAACGGACTTTAATAATCTTAAAATCCATTCTGGGTGGGTCGTATCGTATTTACCAACATTTTGATACTTGTGTGCTTTGAATTTCTACAGCTTCTCATAGGAAACCAGTAGCATTGTCGCAGGCCTTGCAATTATCCTACCTACTTATTTTTCGTTAGTAAAGCTGTAGACTCTGATTCCGATCTCAGCTTCGGCATAGTCGAGATAATCAAGGAGGATGAAGTTCCATTAATAGCATGAAAACGAGATACTAAGACTGCCGCCGAGACCGCCATTTGTACCCTTACATTCTTTTTATTCTGTTTCTGAAAGTTTTTGCGTTTTTGGTGTTCAAATAAATAAAATTTTGTGTTAAATGTATGTTAGTAAATGACTAGGTCCTTCCAGATTACCGAGATCGCGTCCTACCACATATCTAATACGGTACGTGCGTGCCTGCTGCCTAGCCACATGTAAGTTTAGTGAAAGTACCAGATAGATCGAAAGATATGATTCCTAGTAGTTAGTGCCGTTTTATAGTCAATGTGAATAATAAATTCATACATAATCAATCTAATCAGCCAACATCAACCCACTGATGCACATAGGCCTCCATTTTATTGAGTCTGATCCATTTCTGACCCGCAACCCTTATAACGTCTGACCAACGCATCGGTGGTCAGCCCACTGACCTCTTTCCTTCCTTTGGCTACCATTCCGATATTGCCTTGTTCCACCGGCCGTCTTCCCTTCTAGCCAACCCGCCCATCTACACTTTAACTTTGTAATCCGCTCACCACCGACGTCGACTTTAGTTTTTCCGACGGATTTCTACTTTGGATACACGGTCCACCATGTCTCCAGCATGGTACGGCTCCATGGCTCTTTGTGAAACTTTTGTTTGGTGCATGTTTTGCCTTGTCCATGCTTCCGCACCATAAGTATGTACTGGCAGAATACACTGGTTGTACACCTTGGTTTATAGGCATTGTGGGAGTTTAGACTTAAAGACGTCATTCAGTTTACCAAAAGCAGTTCATCCAAGTCGGTAAAATTGAATCCTATCGATCTTATTTCTGGGATTCCAGGTCAAAGAATGAACAATACACAAGACAGATGTAATTGTTTACCATTTCTACTTAATACTGCCTAGCGCTTAACAGTATCAAACGCCTTTTCGTAGTCGACAATAGTTTGCCATTGGTTGAACTCTACATTTCTTCATTTGCTGCTTGACTGCGTGAATGTGGTCTATTGTCGAGTACCCTTTCCGGAAGCAGACTTGTTCGACAGGTTGATAATCGTCCAATAAACGGTTCAGCATATTGCACAGGACCTTTGCAAACAGTTTGTAAACCTGTGAGAGCAGTTTGTAGTCCCGGTAGATACAGAGCTTTGTTTTGTCTCCTTTCTTGTGCAGGATGGTGACCAAGGCGTTCTTCCAAGATCTTGGAATTAGCTTTTGTTGAAGCACTAAGTTGGAGCTTCACGAGAACTTACAATACCAGGAGATGCTGCAAGTAGGCTGCAGCAACAACAGGACTGCTTGTAGCATCACTACGTATACCCCATCTACACCGGACGCTTTACCGCGATTCATTTTGCGCAGGGCAAATCTGACCTCGTCCTCGATTATCGAAGGTAATTTTTCCTTATCAAGGCGCTCCACAGGTTCTGCGACGTCCGGTGTATTTGGTTCCCAACCCTTGCGTTTCAAACATGCGTACAATTCTGCGTAAAAATTATCCACAATGTGTAGATATGGTCACGATCCGTTGCAAGTTTGACGTTTGACTACACTATAGTTCATAAAATAAATAAGATCGAATAATCGCGTTAAAAAGGTCTTTAAGTCGGTAGGATTATCTTTGTAAAAAAACATTACCCTCTTTCTGGGGCAGTCGGGTAAACAATATTTGGTTATGTTTCGTTGTATAGTTCAGACAGCTGACAAAAATAACGGTGTCGGTCGGTCGGGTTCGGGTAACGCAACATTTTCTTGACTGAAACGACCTGGCGCTGGCACTGTCGTGCCCACGGAAATATAAAGTACAGTGTACCTAATGTGATTATTGAAAATTATGTTCATCTTTAAATAAATAGGTAAGTAGGTAGGTATTATAGGATCAAGGTTGACGTCAAAATTGCAGCTTGCGTGTTTTCTTCCACCTGTCGTGCGTACCAACGCTACGTAGGTAGACTTATGTCTTGTTGTCCTTCCGGCGCCGGCAAATGGTTTGTAATAAAATGTATTTTTTCGGATTAGTCTAAGTACTTAAGCTTGGTGTAACTTTGAACACTAAGATTGCTTGCTAAGATACTTTAGAAGCAACACCTAATTCGTAATTAAGTACATAATTAAGGTACCTAATTATTAATTAAGTACATAATGTAATTAAAATTTGTCGTTTAATTTGGTGATGTACCTCAGAATTTGTACAGCTTTTGTACTTCTTGCAGTTACCTAAAAAACTAAGGTAAGAAACATAGTACCTACACACCTAACATACTTTTTTACCTAAGTGCCTTACATAGTAATTTCGCTATAATCTGTGGTAATTTCGATTAATCATTTAGGTATACCTACCATTTGCTTTCAAGAAATTAAGTGATAAATGTGCCTAGGTATTCCTATCTATCTGCTTAGGCAAGCGACCTAATATTCTGTATCTAGGTATGTATAAAGGTAGCCTACACTGACGAAAGTAGATTACCTAAGACTTACCTACCTACATAAATATCACGTAACCTTTGGCGTGGGCTAACTTGGCAGTACTTTACTCAGGACCTACGTTTAGGTAACCGTAGACCTAAACTAACCTAATTAAAAACATAAAATAATAGTTATGTTGGTTACGTTAATTAGTTCATTAGCAGTCAAAAGTTTAACGAATTAGGCAATGGTAACTTAAGACTTTCGGATTCTATAACGTAAATTTTTATTTATGGACTTGTTTTTATCATGGAGAAGGCACACAGGTATAATCATTGTTGTTATAAAAACTACGGTCTACAACCAAAGTCACGCACACATAGACACGTTGCAGCCACCCGTCGCGAGCAGTGTTCCCAAACCTTCCGATTTTGCGGGAGATTTACCGATTTCAGACTCCATCTCCCGATCTACCGTAACATGATAAAATTCTCCCGTTTTTTAGAATTCTCTGAATAACTCATAGTAAAAACCAACATTCTACTGAAAATGATAATAATGAGGCGTGTTCTGACAGCTAGTCAAACGTAGTTCAAAATAACGGCGATAGATGGCGTTGACCAGAGAGAGGACCGAAGAATAAAAATTTTAGGCTAAAAAGAAAACGAAAATGCATGTCACTGAGTCAGACGCATCCGTTGACGAAATATATATATCTTCATATTTTGCTGTTTAATTAAAAACACAAATTCTTGCTATTTTATTTGCATTTTATTATCTGCAAGGTCGCTTACCCCTGTCTAGTCAACACCATCTATCGAGCCATTAGGAACTACTTTTTCTTTTTTAATGGCTTTTGGAAAATCCCTAATTGATTCATCTATTCACTTTAAAATTTAGTTTTCATCATTGAAGTTGTTTGTTTTCCGTCTGTAAGTATGTTTATGTTAGTTTTCTGTAAATATTACATTAAAATACAATAAGAAACATTTTAAGAATATTGATTTAGTTACAAGTACAAGCCTTGTACTATAAGGTGGGGAAACGATAGTAATATATAACAACGAAAACAAAACACATTCAAAATAATAAAAAGCCTGTTCCTCTATGAATACATATAAAAAAAGATATTACATTTAGGTAAAAATTGGTTTTTATATACATTTGATAATAATTTTGATGAGAATCTTCAGGAAAATACTTAAATTTTTTAACCAAACTTCTACCGAATTATTATTTTTTGTTTGGGGAACACTGGTCGCGAGTCTGTCCGACCGACTCGAGTGCACTACACGCACACATGCAGCCGGTGCAGCCGTCCGTGCACAGATAGGGTTTACTACAGGCGCACGTTGCACTCATTGTTCGACGTTTTGAAATTCTCACTCGAAACCGGGGCCGTGGGAACATACATCGCTCTTATAGTTGGTGATAGTAAACAGATAAATAATTGCCAACTATTGGTATAATTATTCTTGGACTTGGGGAGACATTTTCAACGTAGGTGGCTAATTTAGTGCATTATGTTTCGTACTAAATAGACGTATAGCATATAGCAATGTATTTTATGCATCCAATAAGAATACATACCTACTTACCTAAGACTGACTAAGCTATGTAAACGTAACACAATTTAAATTGATCAAAGGCATAGTGAGTACGCAAACCTAAGTTCGTAGGTATGTACGATACTTTAGTTCATTGACGGCGAATTCGCGCCATTTCAATTAATTTAGATAATATAATTATGTTGGTAGATCAAAAGATTAGCATTCATACAAAACATAAATATGTCCTATCTATCTAGTCATTAGATAAGAACTCGAAAACATAAACAGGTACCTACCTACCTAAGTAAACACAAAAATATTCTTTTGGGAACCCGGAACATAAAATATTAAGAATCATGCCATCCTCTTCGCTCTGCAGTATGAATGGTAGCGAGGGAATGGGACAAATGATAAAATATAAGTCGACCGTTATGTTACACCGCGTGTTTAGAAAATACATGATTTTACTGTATTTCAATGAATTATAGAAATAGAGAATTACCTACTTTCATTCATGAGAGGTGATATGCATTGTTTTTAGTCATTCTTATCAATAAAATTGAATTCAACAACGTATTATTATTACTTTTAGATGTGTGTGTAACGATTTCCCGCCACTGATAAAATTTATCCCAATTTCGAATCCATACATTAACGGGCTGTATTTCACGTTATAACTGTAGATTCAATAATGTTAAAACATAATAATGATCGACTGTAGCTTAGAAATTAATGATTGACATTAAAAAGAGCGGGACATGGTAAAACGGTTGGACTTTCCCATTGTCCGCACCTCTTGTTTTCATAACACGAACAAAAAAATACAGAATTAGCATAGAAAAATTACTTACCGAATATTTATTCAAATAAATATCCTTATGCTCAATGGAATAATCCTGAATTTCACACATTTACGTTTTTTAACGACATGCGATTGACAGATAAAACACCACTCACTCCATATAAACCACAATCCGTTTTACTACTACGTGAAAAGGTACACAAAGAATGGATTCTTTTTTCTATTGGACGACTTTGCCCACGTGACCATTACCGATGAGCCGCTATTGGTTCAAAATTCCGCAAGGATTGACGTCAGCGCCCAATTTAGATACTTCTAATTTAATTTTTGTATTATACAAAAATTAATACATTTAATCGTTCATGTAAATTAAAGTAAAGGTTTAACCCAAAATATAATATACCATTTGAATTACAGAAATACTTACAACGTTAACTTACCGGTTACATTGACTCGTCCATTCTCGACAACATGGCGGTTTGTTTACACCGGCATGATGAGGCGGGAAGTACTTGTAGCTTGTGTGTACAGCTATACTGTCATGTAAATATTTTGAAATAATAGTTTCATTTCAAAGAATCGATTTATTGAATTAAATAATAATATAATCAAAATTTTAGTATGTGAAAGTAAAACAAAGCGCACATGGGCGATACCACTTTTACAGACGCCAGCGCCAACTAGTATCTTTTTCTTGTTCTAAGGCGGGAAATTCAAAACATCCCTTACATTCTAACGTTTTCATACTTCCTGTCGTTGATAATTATACAAGTTTACAAGATTTTTAGTAATATATAACCTAAAACAACATGTAAAATTGTTATTTTCAACGACATCAGTCAAGAGAACATTCAACTCCGCGAAATAGCATGACATCTTTAAAGGAATTTGGGATGATCATTTTTCCAAGTTGATCATTGCAAACAAGCTTGTCAATCTAAAATACCTAACAGACACAAAATAAATAGTAGATATTACAATTAAAAAAAAACGTTTAAAATACCTACTAACATACAACAAGAAACGACAAAAGTCTAAAACAAAATGCAATTAAAATTAGATAGGTAGGTCGTCGATACTATAATAAAATCAAATAATCGTGGCTTATCGAGGGTTCGTTACAAAACGTAAAAAATCACTTGGGGAGTCTATCTATTTCACTCTAGCATACATACCTTCGTATGTTTCTTCTCGTTCGTATGCACACCCAGAGTTATTTCCAAACGTTTTGTAACGTATCCCAAGTTGATCAATAATCTCGCCTTGTTGACGTAATCTAAGTCTGACTTAGCCAATCGCTCATCACAATTTATAATTATGTAAACCTAAAATTAACAATATAATCCTAATTAATTAATTGAACATAACATAAACACTAGGATTGTGGCACATAACAAATGACATGTTGAAAAAACAATTTTATTAATTTAAGAATGCAACACCAGGGCCTATTTTAATAAACATGACAATTGTAATTTACAATGACAATTCAGAGTACATTGCTGGTTACTTATGGCGTCAACAACTGTGTCCTAACATTCTTAGTAATGTTTCTCAAATTGTCATTATAAATTACAATTGTCATGTTTGTGAAATATGCCCCTGGGCGCTATTTAATAAACTTGACAATTGAAATTTACAATGACAATTCCGGGTACATTGCTGAGAAAGTTAGGACACATGTTAGTTCTGCATGTTTACTGTTATTATTATTAGTAACCAGGGTTCGAAATTATCAAGATAATAATTTTCTTTGATAATTATCATGATAATTATCGAATCATTATCCGATAATTATCCAAGCTGATTCTTAGTTTTGAGTGACATTTTTAATTAAAATTGCTGTTCATATCCAGACCAAACAGCTCCTAGTATTTGGAATTTTCGTTTTGTACCACAATGAATAAAAAATAGGTGGAAAAAACAACAGAAAACATTGAAAACAATTATTTCATGTGAGCATCTTTTTTTGAAAATCGTGAATGTCACATGGTGTGACATTGCTAGCGCAAGCTTATGGTTTTTCCAATAATTTTTAAACATCAGTATAATTATCAACTAAATTAATTATCAACGTATAATTATCAAGATAATGATCAATGAAAGTGATCCTTTTAAACCCTGTTAGTTACCATCAATGATGATCATGACTTGTCATTAAAAAAAAATTACAATTGTCATGTTTATTAAATGGGGCCCAAGTCACATAATTTAGAACATTGTAATATTTGGTAGGTACATAAAGGAAGTATAGATCTACTACGATAACATTTTCCGCAATCATACTGATAATTATGAGCCAGTTAGTGACACCGTTATGTTAGTCGGGCAACAAATCTGTGAATTTATTTTTTAGTCTGTCTCACCACATAAGCATTTGTGTTGCGAGACTTGTAAACACTTCAAAACCCGTTTGAGGTCATATTATCGTAGTTTATCTACAGGGTGAAATTGATATCATTAACATCCTTTTAAACTAGGAGTCTACCCATCAAACTGAACAACTTTTACTATGAGAGCAAACCGATCGGAGCAACAATAAAATCTGCTGTTGCATACATTTGAGTCGGGAACTCGCGCGTCTACACTGCAGTTTAGTATGGAACAGCTGATTTTTCATTTGTTCCGATCGGTTTGCTCCCATAGTAAAAGTTGTTCAGTTTGATAGGTAGACTCTTAGTTTAAAAGGATGATAATGATATCAATTTCACCTGTATAATCATTCACACCACATTATTTGTTTAAAAATTAACGACCAAATTGCAGAAATGGACTTCCTACAAAATTAAAAATCTCATATAACTAACATTTCCATGGTTTTTGGGTCCCTTCCCAATGGGTGCAGGGAACTTATTTATTTAAGTAAGAGTGGGAATATCAGGCGGAATTGAATCAGCGATTTAATATTTGTATGTAAAATGGACATTAATATTTTGATAATTTAACATTTCTATGATTTCTATAAAGTTCGTATGTGCGTAACCTTTTAACTTTATTATTCTTCAAGTAGTCATTCTTGAAATTTGGTACGTCACTTTTTTGTGCAACAAACTCAATTTTTTGAGGTAAAACGTTGACTTGGAACTTGGTAGTGAATCCACTGTCTGAAGTCGAAGCTGTCGGTATAAATGGCAATAATTTAGGCTTCTTAATATTTGTCTTTTGTTTCTTCCCAACAATAGGATTGTCGTGATTCAAATATATGCTTTCTTCTAAGTAGTTTGAGGGTTTGTTTTTCCTCCGAACAGTTTCTTCTACCGTGAAGTTAGTTGTTGACGTTGGGTTAGTTTTTCTGGTCTCTAGAACTTCTTTGTCGGGTTTGTCTGCCAGCTGATGTAAGACGGTAGCTGATAGACGGGGAACGTGGATTTTGTCAAGGGAATTTTCTTTAATAACCTGGAATAGAAAACTATGTTACTACCTTCTTCTTCTTATCGTGTGGGCAGAGCCCTGGTGTCAGAGTTTTTTCAGACCGCCTTACGGCCTCTGACGTGGTTTTTATGTAACGACTACCACCACCAGAGATAGTAGCCAGGACCAACGGCTTAACGTGCCATCCAAAGCACATAATCATTTTTCTTTTCAGACAATCAGGTGATTCAGCCTGGAATGTCCTAACCAACTGGGGAAAACGCACAAAGTGACATTTCACTACGTGTCCCCAGTGGCAATCGAACCCACGACCTCCGTATCGAGAGCCAATGCTCTTAACCATTAGACCCCGGAGGCAGTTAATACCTTAAACTCATTCATGTAATTCTTTAGATTACATATTTTCTGCAAATTTTAGTTCGTATTTACGAACGTTACTTACTTTTCTTTTCTTGCCCACATCATCTTCATCTCTTTCTTTACGTTTTTTGCTGACCATTTTATTTTCAGCATCTGAAAAATACAACAGATATTAACCATGTACAAAGGAAACGACATTATTAAGTAAACAATACACCTAAGGGTCAGTTCACACCAAGACACAACGCGTCGCGCATTTTTTCAGATAGCGATACAATATAGAACTTTATTTACTACACAATGTGGTACACATTTCAGTGAGAAAATTCGAATACTACCAACAATACTACTCTTCAAACATAGTCAAACTTGTCGCGTCTCGGTGTGAACTGACCCTTAACCTCTTTACAGCGCGGAACGCGGATCCGCGTGACGAAAACAATTGATTTCTATTGTCTGGTTTTTCCCGGCATACGAGAGGTTAAACTAGCTATTATTATCATCATCATCATATCAGCCTATTGTCAGCATCATATGTCCATTGCTGGACATAGGCCTCCCCCAAAATGGGGGGATTTGCCATAATCGCCGCGCTTGGCAGGCGGGTTGGCACCACGCTTGGCAGGCGGGTTGTGGACTCAGAGGATGCTGCTGCCCATCCTCCGGGTAGATCCCTTAGTCGCCTTTTACGACACCCACGGGAGGAAATGGGATGGTGCTATTCTTAGCCGACACCGGCATAATAATATTCTTTTTTACTGAGAAATACATCATAGCTCAGGGAGCGATTGCTGCTTATTACTGCCGATTACTATGGAGGGCAAAGCACCCTGGTAGGTCAACCGAACCAGTAAATATTACACATTTTGTAGCAATAATTTAACTATCAAAGAATTATAAGATGGTGATAAAATACATGTCTCGTCTTTCGTCTAAATGAAAATAATTGGTACAGTTGTTCCAGGTTTATAAGTATCACCAATGTACCTGCGCAGTTGACAAATTTTAAAAGCGCGCGAAATTATATTGACCAATCAGGATGTGACACCTTGCCGCTATTGGCTTCTTGCTTTCGCGCCCTTTTCGCTGCCGAACCATCCATAAGTCTGCTATTCGAGTTGGAGCGAGATAGAGAATACCCGATATTGCACTGCTCTTCGCAAACGAAGATTGACGAGCGGAATTACTTTCCTGGTTGTACTGTACCTGGTTGACTCATAGTTGCCAATATACTTTCATGAGCTTTGGAGCGCTTGTTCTTCTTTTTGTTTACACCAATCTTTTGTGTAGAAATAGCTTCAGTACTGGGGACGGCGTCTGTGGATAGATTACGTGCATAATACATATAACAAACATTTGCGTTGCGTTGCGTTTGTTATGTGGTCCTTGATATTTGCACTTTATAGGGTTTCGTACCTAAAGGTCAAGGTTATCAGAACAGACGCTGTTTGAAACATCTACTTAGATGAAGTAAGGCTCATGATGATGATGATGATGATGATTGATGACCAAAACGGTGCCAACGGGGCCTCATTCTTGAGCGTATAGCTCTCGGTGCGAGAGCCCATTTCGCAGTTGACCGTTATTAAATTATAATTATTTACACGTTTATCCTCTTGTGTACAATTGTACTTCTCGCAGGACATAAGAATTAATAAAGTCTATTGTTGGTGTTTTGGTTGGCAACTAAAACACTAACAATAGATTTTATTCTTTCCTTGTACTTTTGTACATCTATACTTCACGTAGGACATATCCTACGTGAAGTATAGATGTACGCAGGAGGTTAAAAATAGTACATTTTAGGAGATCTTTAGTTTTCATTATTTTTAATTAGAATTTAAGGATGACTCACGCTACAAAATTCAAAAATTCAAAATTCAAAATTTTTTATTCAAAATAATATCACATAGATAGCTTTTTGACGTCATTTTTTGAATCTACCACCGCGTCGGAAGGTGTTCCGTTGAGAGAAGATGCGGCCAGAAACTCTACAACACACATCTTTTTCACAAAACAAAATATACAAAGTACAATTAAAATACAATATTGCATTACATAGAGTAACATTGTCAAGACCAGACATTTTGGTCATTCAAATAGTCATCGAGTTTATAGTAGCCCTTACACCGTGCCGGGTCCGAGCAGAGTCCGAGCCGAGTGTCGGCCGTAGCACGGTCAACTAATATTACATATATTTTGTAAGGACACACTCACGCTATTATGCCGAGGGGCAACCGAGCAAGGGCCGGGCCGGGCCGGGTCGATTGCTTACGGCCGACGCTCGGCTCGGATCCGGCACGGTTTGGCATCATCATCATCTCAGCCGATGGACGTCCACTGCTGGACATAGGCCTCCCCCAAGGATCGCCATAACGACCGGTCCCTGTCTGCCCTCATCCAACGGGTTCCCGCCGCCTTCACCAAGTCGTCGGTCCACCGAGTATGGGGGCCTACCCGCGCTGCGCTTTCCGGTACGCTGTCGCCACTCGAGAACTTTTCGGCCCCATCGGCCATCGGTTCTGCGAGCAATGTGCCCCGCCCACTGCTACTTTAACAATTCTTTGGGCTATGTCAGTTACTCTGGTTCTTCTGCGGATCTCTTCATTTCTGATTCGATCTCGCAGGGAAACTCCGAGCACGAATCATCCCTGTAGCATGAGTCATCCTTGATACAACATTTTTGTTGATTTACTAGCAGCTGTTAGTATATGCTATGAATCGACAGACCGTCAGACTTAAATACATAAATGTAGGTTTTATTTTGAGGTATCAACACTAATAATTAATTACCTTGATTTTCAATGCTGTCACCCTTCTCATTCCGAGATATTTTCTGTTTCTTCTTTTTACCTGCACTCAATGTTGATTCATCTACTTCGAGTGCTTTTTGGGCTTTATTTGAACCTGGAAGATTTAGGAAATACATAATTATTTTGTTCAAAACAGTCGTTTTGTGATCTTGTAATTGTTGTAAAGGAGAGCCGAGCGCTCTGATCTTTGACTATTTATTATAAGGAGTAGCCTTGCGGTAGCATTTCCCCTCTGCCACGGTATAAGATTAATTTGATCATGTGCATTTACATTCAATTTTATACCTTATCACTAAACGAGACAGCGTATAATTGCGAAACAATAATTTCGAACTTAGAACGTTTGGGTTTCACACGAGAGTACTTTTCATGATTTTTATCATTCAAAATTAGAATCTAAAGTTATGGGGGATAAAATCCAAAGTTGCGGATTTCATGTTACCTCGCCCCCCGCAAAAAGTGTCAGAAATGTTTGTTAGTAGAATTACACGCGTAACTAGTCCTCATATAAGTAGTCAAAGGCTCTGATAATAATAGCATAGTATAGAATAGAATATAAAACTTTATTTTCGACCAACTGAGATCACAATTTTGTTGTTTTGTATAGTAGTTGTGGGTTTGACCAACTAATTAGATGTCACATACCATTTTGTCTTTGAGTTTATTTTTTGTTATGTAAGTCGGGTATAGGCTGGCTGTAGGTAAAGTACTAATTTTGATTTTTTTTATTCTATCCTCTGGCAATTTAAAGTGGGATTGGGCTGGACATGTCTGCAGTCAGCTGATCCCTAATGAAACGAAATCGGCGTCGAAGCAGTACTAGACGTAGGTGGCAGGGCGAAATTGATGGCTTCCTTAAAAACAGGCCTAACGAAGTGCAGACCAGAGAATCTTGGAAAAAGAGAGTGAGATATCGGCTGATAATATTTATAATAATAAATATATTCTATTCTAGTTAAGTTCAAATGAAAAGTGTTATAAATAGTTTTATACATACTTTCAGGCAAGACTTCAATACTCTTGTTAGCCGACGATTTCCTCTTCCGTTTCTTTGAATTAGATTCTTCATTATCCTTGGCTGGTTTTTCATCTGTAATAATATTTAGTTGAGTTAATAAACGGTTCTTTTTTCGTTTATATTCCGCGTTCTGTTAGGGTTCACGCAGAAGACACAATCTGTCATCATCTATAATTTGTCCAGTGCCAGACTATGTAGGTATAGCATACCAATATTTGGTTAAAAACGAATACCCGAAAAACCTTGGTGAACATTAGTCAAATCGGCAACTCTTTATCGGACGTGAAAACGCGCACTTTATATGATAAATTGTACTAAGTATAGTGTGCAATATACACTTGTGACGTCATCTATGTTTCACTACTCTAGTGTGTGCATAGCCCCCCACACACTACACTTTTTATAGTTTATCTTGTTATTAAAAATAGTGTTCAAGCTAAAAAATAACTGAAAAAGTGAGCTTAACCGTATTTTTAAACGTTCATTCTACTGTTTAATGTAGTTAAATACCCTATCAATCCAAATTACCTTTCTCCAAGTTGTTTGTTTCTACAACAGCATTTTTCTTATTTAGTTTAGAACTATTCGAAGAGACATTCTGAACAAGGCCGTCGGTAACATCTTCAGAGCGACACTCAGATAGTTTCTTCTTCTTCTTTTCACTTTTCGGCGTCGTGGCAACTGAGGTGTTACCGGATATCTCAGTATCATGTTCAATTGCTTCTGATTTTGTTGTCAACTCCTTATTCTTTTCACTGCGATAGGAGGTTTCTGTAGGTGCATCATTTGAGTTCTCGTCTACAATGACAGAGAGAAAATACAAGTTTAACATTAGCAAGGGAAAACAAAAAGATAAAGGGAAACCAGGGTTAAATGGTACAATTAAATACAATAGTGCAAAATTCTTCTTTGTTTTTAGTTTCATGCCAAGACTTTACTCTAACTTGCAACATAGTAAAATCTGTGGATTGGAATTATTTTGATACTAGCGTTAACCCGTGACTTTGTCCGCACAAATTATATACCAGATTTGAAGTCAGATCACAAGCTATCAAACAAAAAAAGTTTCATCAAAATCGGTTTAATTGCATGATGCTCGTTCAAACAAACAAACAGATAGACAAAAAATCGAAAAATTGCTGATATGGAATCAGGGATACCTAAAATCCATATAGTAACTTTTTTTTGGTTAATATCTGCAATGTACAGACAAACTTCCTGTTACAGTTTTATGATTTAGATTTAGATGACAAATTCACAGAATTCATTTACAAAGCTTCATATCATATCAGATCATTCACATCGCTATGAATTAATCATTTTCTTTTGAAATACTAGTGACAACTGATTTACTTAAACTCTATTTTAAATAGATTAAAATTGATGTGCAAATAAACAGTATCTATTATTCATAACAAGATGGTATCGCATCTTCCGCTTCTCAATAGAAGACAACTTGTAATACAATACCACCAAACAGCTCTACTCTACACATGGTCGCTCCACCAAAGACCGACGAACATTCGGAAGATTCAGATCAAGATGGTATCGCAACAGGAGTCTTTTTCGTTACTAGTTCAAGATAGTAACGCAGGATTTAATAAAAAAAAAAATTTTTTTTAATATTTGATAGGCAAACATTTGACCCCAATCTCACCTGATGTTGAGTGATGATGAGGCCGAAGATGTAGCATGCTTACCTAGAAAACTGCCTATTCACTCTCGCCTTGAAGAGGCCCAGGTTGTATGTCAGTTGTTGCTCAAGGAACAGTCCGCAGGCGGCAGTGCGAGTATTGATGTTATGTTTATTCCATCAAACTAAACAACTTATCTATGGCACCAACATCGAAATCGCAAAAAATTCTACAAACGTATTCAAGCCAAATGTATGGGACAGCTGTTTTTTTTCGCGACTTCGATGTTGGTCCCATAGAGAAAGTTGTTCAGTTTGATGGTCTGGTCATCCCCTTTTGAACAAAACATACCATTTGCAACCAACTCCGGTTCCTCGGAAAGAGTTATGCTGTTCCTTTTGTTTTTCTTCTTTCTCTGGCTGGTATTGAGTGAGGTGTTCTTGATATCCAAGTCAAGTCTTGTACCCGCTGTGTCAACGAAGAAGTTCACGCTGGTGCCTTTGTTCTCATCTGTAATATTAAATACTTTTACCTAATACATACACCCATAAACTAACGATGAAATACGAAATAATAGGGGAGCGGACTGCATAAAATATATTTATGTTTTATCTTCTCAATAAAAAAAACATTTGAAAATAACGCTATACTCACATTTTTAGTTTTTTTTAGCTAGAATACTATTTTTAATAACATGAACTATAAAAAGTAATAAAATGTTCATGACATTACTTGTGGGTATTTAGTAAAATTTTTCATACATCGCGCGCGTTTTTACGTTATAATTAGAGTTGCTAATTTGACTAATGGTCCGATCCCCTATTATTAAATGTTAAAAATGAGTTGCCTATAAAACAATTAATTTTTTTTAATTAAATCATTCAAAATCTTTTTGGATTGAGAGTGTCGGTGGAGCGTTGCTGAGGTATGGTACCCTCAATCATGGGGGTCTGGGTTCGAATCTTCACGGACGACATGCCATGCCAGAAAAACTGATTGGTATATATTAGTTTTTCTAACTTATATTCATAATATTATACCGACTGCTCTCAAACGGTGAAGGAAAACATTGTGACGAAATCTATATACGCTGAAGAAGAAATTCTAATGTGTGTGTGAAGTCTACCAATCCGCATTGTGCACGCCCTCTAAACTATGCCCATACATATTCCTTAAGGGTAGGCCTGTGCCCTGTAGTGGAACTTATATAGTGTTCTTAATATGCTGACACTTTTTTAAGGTGATGATCAGACTATCAAACTTAACAACTTTCTCTATGGGACCAACATCGAAATCGCGAAAAAAATCAGCTCTTCCATACAAAACTGTGAACCTACTCGAGCCAAATGTACCAAATACCAAACACCAAAGTGTAACAAATGCAGTTTCATGGTCTGATCATCCCCTTAAAATAGTGTCAGCATATTAAGAAGGACCCTGTACAGGCTGATGATGAAATCAAGATCTACATAGATTACATTATAATGTACCGACATCGACTCACCTGAAGGAAAAGATAAAATACATAACGCTCTGTAGTTTCAATATCATTATTATCATAGAGACTGCTCGCGACATTTCATTTTAACATTTTGAAGCGCATTCATCACATAAATTAATTAAATTTAACTAACCCTCATTCTGAATAGGCTCCTCTGTAGAAATGCTGCTCTTCTTTTGTTTCTTTTTCATAGAGCTGGTATTTAGTGAAACGTTCTTGGAAGTATCCAAGTCAGCTTGTGTGCCCGTTGTGTCGATAAAGAAGTTCACAGTGGCTTCTTCTTCTAAAAAAGTTAAAGAATTTAAAGAAATATATTGTATTTGTAACTCTATGTGCGGATCGCTTTATATTTATAGTCTGCTAAAAAGGTGGTCTATCACCTTAAGATTTAAATTCGATTTGCACTTTATAAGACCACCCACACTATTAAGGCTGGTGCACACCGGATGCGTGGCGTGACGTGACGTGTCCACGCGCGTGCAAGCCCTGTCACACCAGCAAGAGCGGTGCAGGAATACGTCAGCTTTTCAGCAGCCATATTCAGTTTAGAACATTTGGCGAAAAGATGTTAGAGAACAGCAGTTCTTCTGATGAAGATGCATTCTTCTTGCTACTATGCCAAGAATCTTCTGCTGCTACAAAGAGACTTCGGGTCCATAATATCAATAACAGAAGAGAGGAATGCAGTAAATTTCATGAATAGCATACAATTTTTCATATTTTCGAACAATTTCCATGAGTTTCTCCTCTCCATTGTGTGTGTATCACAGATCACAAAAACTAAAGGGAGATGTGAAAAGGGGGCGGGGCCAGTGTCGCAGCAATATGCGCAAAAACGGAACTCATTGCTCGCGACAGTAATGATTCAATATATTATGAGGCTGAAAGCCAGTCGAGATATTATGCCTAAATAGTTTACAATGCTTGCGTAGTACTAAAGATTATTCGAACGTTGAGTTCTGATACCGCAATGGACAATGAGCATATTCAAGCTATCAAAATACTTTCTATCGCGTGGTACTGGTGGTGATGCGACACTAGGTTTCGTACTCAGCGCGTTGGTTGGCATCTCTCTAGATCTCTATGGTGTGTATAGAATGTCATTGAGGTATTGTAACCTAAGCTAATAGGCAATTCATTTAAATTCTTACCATTGTTCTGAACATCCTCTGGTAAAGATATGCTGTTCTTCTTATTTTTCTTCTTTTTGGAGCTGGTGTTTAGAGTAGTATTCATGGAAGTATGCAAGTCATTAGTGTCTGTTGTCTCTATAAAGTTCGCGTCTTGTTCTACTGTATCTTCTGTAATGCGGAAGGGATAATGTTTTAAACTAAATAGATTTATAAACTCATAATCTTAAGAAGCTATCTTGTTCTTCGATTTTGTCAAATTCTAGTGAACTCGGTTATAAGTATCCTTCACAATTATTCATGTATTTCTAGACACTGCCAAGAATTTCCGTTTGTTTGGCCTATGCATGTACCTGACTATAGACTGTAGATAATGCATTAGTCTATGTAAAGTAAAAAAAAAAAAATATGTATATATATAAGGTCTAACAAAATTATGTGAAACTATTTTAAGGGGATGGGATCAGACCATCAAACTGAACAACTTTCTCTATAAGACCAATATCGAAATCGCGAAAAAAAAATCAGCTGTTCCATACAAACCTACTCGACCTAAATGTATGGGACAGCAGATTTTTTTTCGCGATTTCAATATTCGCTATTCGAGAGAAAGTTATTCAGTTTGATGGTCTGATCATCCCCTTAAAATAGTTTCACCTAATTTTGTTAGACCTTATATATATATACGGTCGCATTGAGAAACTTTTTTGAAGTCGGTTAAAAATGGAAGCCAAACCTGACAAATCAACAGGATTAATAATATTCGTAGAAAGAGAAGGTATAGAATGAAGCACGTGTCTTGTCATATTAAAATAAGAGATGCATATAGCAAATTCGTTCTAGTTAAAAAAGGAGATCGCTTATCGCTTATTGTTGTCCTTATCGACGTAACAACTTTTTTGTACTACGACGGCTGTATAAATTGTATAGGATTTTATAACTCATACGTGGTTAGGTTGTGGTTCAGTCTATCAGTGTAAGCGAAAAAAATTTCATCTATAATAATATTTCACACTTACCAGTATTTGTATCGGCTTTAATTTGTGATGATTGCTGTGATTTACGCGATTTCTTCTTCTTTGAACTGGTGTCAAGTGTAGAGGTCTCTGAATCACCAAATTCTGAAATTATACCTTAGTTTAGATTTCATATAACATTTAGTTCAGTACACAATTAAATTAAATTACAAATTGAAAAAAAAACCCCAACGCCAAAAACAAACTTTTAAAAAGTAATAAATAATTCGGTCATTTATTATTTTTGATGTAAGCAAATGTTTGTTTTACTTTTTAACTCTTTTTAAGATATTTTAGGTCAATTGATGTGTGGGGGACCGCAAGTGCATGTCGAATAAAAAAATCTGTTGTCATTTCATAGCGAGTGTAAATCTTCTTAAAGAGAGTTAAAAAGTAAAACTGTTTTTTTTAATTTGTAATTTAATATATTCTGGTAATTTTTGAAGTACCTTAAAACTGCTGAACCGATTTTCATGAAACAAAGATAGAAACACTCTCGCAAATATTAGCTTTCTTTAAAAAAAAACTCATCGAAATCGGTCTACCCGTTTGGGAGCTACGATGCCACAGACAGACTGACTGACAGACAGACAGACCGACATAGGCGTTACAAAAAACAAATGTGTCTAACCTTCTCGGATATTGGTCTTGGCTTCAGTCCTCTTCAGGGGTATAAATTTCTCAGTTTCTTCATTCTTGTTTCCACTATATTTTTCACTGCCGTTACTTTCGTCGGAGAACAAAAGTTTCAAGTCTATTGAATCTGATGAAGCCTCCTCTTCACCACTATTTATTATCTTTTGAACAGCTGACTTAACAGATTTTTCTTTAGTTTTATCAACGTTTTTGTTCCTGGGTTTTTTAGTGTTTGTAAGATTTAGTTGTTCAATAATCGGTTCGTTTTTATTTTTAGATTTCTTGTTGAGATTAAGAGAAATATCACAAGATTTGATTGGTTTAGATTCTTTGCCCTTGTTAAGTTCATTGAGCATGGAATCGTAATTTTTAGCTATTTCCTCGTTTTCACTAATGGATTCTGGATCAGTGTCCTCGTCGTCATCTTGAGCCATAGTAGCTTGTAAAGGATCCATTGATTCATTTGGCTTCATGATAGACGCATTCTCATCTACTTGAATTTCCTCAATTTCTTCCCTAGATGTGAAATGAACTGTTGAAATGTCCAAGGATTTCTGAGGCGTCTTTGGTTCCTGTTTAACTTGAACAGATAGAGGATCTTTATCAGCATTACCTTCATCACAGACAGTAATTTCGTTTTCGACCATTGCATTATCGATGCACAATGATTCAGACAATCGTTTACTTTTCTTTTTCTTGTAACCGATTTCTTCTGGATCAGATACTTTACTAGCGTTTTTATTGTTTGATTCGTCATCTTCCTCGGACTTAGTCACGCTAGAATCCAATCTCAATCGCCCTTTTTTCTTAGGTGGAAGTTTGGCATCTTCCTCAGATTCCAAAAGTGACGAGTCTAAGCGTGAACGACCACCCTTTTTATTAGATTTATCTTTCGCACTTTTGTCGGACTCGTTCAATTTGTGGCGAGCTTCGTACATTTCTTTTGACGCTTTCTTCTGTTCTTTCATTTTACGTTCATTGTATTTTTTCTTTGATTTCGCACTCATAGTAAGCTCATTGTCACTCATGTTGAGGTCGTCTCCAGAACCGCTTAGTAAATCATTGTCTTGTTCATCGGAGCTTACAATGAATGAATCCTTTTCGTAATCGGAATCATTTGATATCTCGTCATCTGATGTAAGAATTTCACCTTTTTCTATGATTTGATTTTCTCTCTCATACTGCCTCTCATCTTCGTCCTGACTGTCACCAGATTCATAGTCATCACCAGCGTCTTCTGCTTCATCATCCATTAGATTGCTAATATCTTTCGATGATTCTTCTTCTTCATTATCTGATTCGTCTTCAGATGAATCAGATTTCTCTGAGGCTTTCGACAAAATAGATACATAGTTCTTGGATATATTTTTTGAATCTCGTAACTCTTTTTTACCGTCGTTATTGGGAGTAATGACTGATGTGTTCATTTGCATACCCAATTTTTTAATATCTTTTTGATGAACGGGTGTACTTGTTAAATAGTTTAGTGACATATTTTTATTTTTGACAGTGTCATCTTTAGCACAATCCGGTATGTCTATAGATTTTGATAAAATGTCGTTATAAAGAGACTTGGATGCATTATTTTCGGTGGAGGACATATCCTTAATTTGAGAAAGTATTAGGGTGCTTTTATTTTCATTTTCAGTTTTTTCAAGATCTAGGGACATTGAATTTGATATGGACGATTTCCTCTTAGATTTATTAACACTTTCATTTTTTTCTTCGAGGTTATTAGAAATATTTAGCGATGGTGCCGTTGAGTTTGATATAGACGATTTCCTTTTAGATTTCATGATGCTTTCATTTATTTTTTCTTCGGCACCTTGAGAAACATTCAGCGATTGTGAAACTGAGTTTGATATGGAAGATTTTCTTTTAGACTTACTAGAATTTTCGTTCGCTTCAACTTCAGCGACATGTGAAACATTGGGAGATGATTTACGCGAGTGTTCGCCTTGTGTTTCCTGTTCGTGTTCTTTCGAGAACTGTGTTAATGACACATTTTCTGGCATAGTTTCATCGATATCCATAGGCTCACAGCTATCATTATTTCTCATATTTTCTTCTACAAAAGCATTGAAAACTTGATTGTGGACAATCAAATTGGAAACGCTCAGATTAGGTGTATCTTGCTTTTCTAATTTATGATCAACAACTGGAACGCATTGGTCCTCTTTGTCAGAATGTTTGAGTTTATTCACCTTCCCTACGCTATCCGTGTCGGAATCATCAATAATTACCGTGGATTTAATGTTACCAGGCGTTTTCGCAAAAAGGAGGTCAGTGACAGAGTCAGCATTCTTAGGATTGTCACAATGAAGATTTTCTTTATTGCTTTCGTTACTTATGTTTGCGGCTTTAGTCGTGGACTTGTTTAGGTTTCCTGATTTATTAAGCGTTAAAGATTCTTTGATGGATGTCTCAATTTCTGCTGTAAATGAACTTTCACTGCGGTTTTTCTTTTTCTTCGATGATTTAACAATTATATCTGAAGTTTCTTGTTTCTCTTGCATTGAGTCAGATTTTTCGACATCTTTACTAGTATTTAGTAGACTATCACCAGAACCAGCCTGGTCTGATAGTCTTTTAATTAGATTTCCGTTCTTTTTCAATTTTTTCTTAGTGCTTTCATTATCACTATAGAAATTGCCTTCATTTGGTTGAGACACAGAAAGGTTTGACCATGACTTTGTTCTGTGTCTTCTTTTAGAATCATCTGAATCTAACAGAGATGACATACTTTTGTTAATGTTACTTTTGTTGCTCTTTTTGGGTTCCGTATCCAGATCATTTATTAAATTAGAACTTGACACAGAAAGTTTATCTTTTATATCACCAGATTCTGTTACTGTATTTTCTTTTGAAGTGTTATTTTCAGGGATTTCACTTGACTTAGTTTGTTCACTGGTGTCATTACTGTTTTGACTTATATTTTCGTTGTTATCATCAGATTTGTTAGAAATGCTTCGTCTGTCCTTCTTCGCTAAACGTGGACTCTTGCGGAGAGAAGGAGAGGTATCCTGGTCTCCTGAAACACCAGGTACTTCACTGCTACCGGTTGATTTACGAAGACTGTTTTCTGGTTCTTCGGAAATAACTTCCGTTATAAGTGCACTTGGAGCTATTTCAGCTGAAACAAAATAATAATTACTGTTGTAGTAATAAAGAATGAAACGGTTAAGGATTGACTGTTCTATAAAAGGTTGTTTATAAATAAAGAAATTACATTATGTAACTTATTTATTAGTAACACTTAAAACTATATTGACGACCCGGTTGCTGTAATGGTTGCCACGCCGGGCTGCCAAACTACCTGGGTTCGATTCCCGGTTCGGTCATACACATCGGTATGATTCCCATAACAAAAAGCCTGAGGCTTATTTGGGATCATTACAATGTATGTCTGTAAGCGTTATTTATTATATATATTTATTTATGTAACAATTTGTAGATATTATTTTTTAACATCTCAACACTAATCCTTAGTCCTTTATCTTTTTATGTTTGTTAAATGTCGTTTTTAGATTATCTCCACTAAAATTAAAAATTGGCTACGGCCAAAACTACACTTTCTGTCAATACAGGCAGCTATCATCATTGCAATAATTAAAATATAAAATAATTTTACTCCAGAATTTACTCCAAGGACATTTAGACAATCATTGTTGGAATTCTTCAACAGAGGTGCTTACAGACACACAACGCTAGTGGACACTTGGTCAAGTTAGCAACTCCCATTTGAACGTCAAAACGCGCGTTTTGAACAATAACGTCATCAATATTTTATTACTTTTTATAGTTCATCCTGTTATTAAAAATAGAATTCGAGCTAAAGAACAACAGGAGTGCGATTTTTGAATCTGATTCCCTGAGCTCAACAGTTGAAAATGTCAATATTACTATGGAGAGTTGCATCTTTCTACTGCTGATTTGACTTTCAAAAATCGTACTCCAGGAGTGCGATTTTTTAAAGTCAAATCAGCAGTAGAAAGATGCGTATCTCCATACATTTTCAACTGCTGAGTTCAACGTATGAGATTCAAAAATCGCACTCCTGAAAATGTGAGTTTATTTTGTTCTAAGGTAAAAAGAAAATAAAATAAACAAGGTGTAAGGAAAAGTATCATTAGCCTTTAAACCACATACTCTACCCATTAAACTGAACAACTTTTACTATCTAAATCTGCTGTTGCATTTGAGTCGAGTAGGTATTGGAGTTTAGTATGTTTTTTTTTTGCTCCGATAGGTTTGCTCCCATACTAAAAGTTGTTCAGTTTGATGGGTAGAGTATGTGGTTTAAAGGTTAATGATACTTTTACTCACGTCCTGTATTGTATGCAGTCTACTATCCTATTAGCTGGAATAGGAATAATGACAAAAAAAAATTATTACTTTTTTTAAACTCTTAGATATCTTAAACACTAAAGTATTTAATAATTACCTACTTTGGTTTAATACTATTTTCATTTTTGGATTGGAACAAAATGCTAGTTAGGTAATTGAATGTTGATCCGTATTGAAATTTGGGTGCCTTCCCTATGTACACTTAAATGTACTTATTTCGTTTAGCTTTAATGTTTTAGGAATTAATTAGGATTTTAATTTATGCAACAAACTCACTCCGCCATGTTTTAAAGATAGTGATGCTGTGTACATGTGTAATTGGATAACAATCTAGTTCAACATATCTTAATGCAATGTAAATGGTTTCATCTTGACTGTAATCTGTACGTGTACCTATACAATAAAATAAAAAAGTGAAATTAATTTTTAAATATCTTTAAAAATGACTGAAATATAACGAAAGTGACGTCATAATTGAGTATTGACATACAAATCATGACGACGTGTCATACAATACCTGTTTTGCATGAAAGAGATAGAAGATAATAAAAAAAGTTTTTTCAATAGCTTATAACTTTTTTGTTTTCTATTCAATTGTAATTTCGTTTGAACATTTTCCTATTAAATTTAGCCTATTTCTGTAATTCGTCACAATATTTGGATTTCCAGGATCAGTCATCATCCCTATTACTGTCTAAATCAGAACGCCCCAGGTGTTAATAGCCAAACATAACTAACCTTGTTTATCGATACTAGATGTAGAATTCTTTCTGGTTCTCCTGGTCCTGCCGGGCGTCGCCACGGTGTCACTGGCAGGAGAAGCTGGAAATAAACATTTATTTACTCTCTTTATTGTCTTTCCATGAGCATGATTTATTCAATCCTAAAAGTGTTCCTTGTTATATTTATTTTGTTTGACATTGACTTATACAGGGTGAAATTGTTATCATTAGCATCCTTTTAAACTAAGAGTCTACCAAACAAACTGAACAAAGATCGGAGCAAAAAAAAATCTGCTGTTCCAAACTAAACTGCAATGCCTACTCGACTGAAATGTAGTCGAGTAGGCAGCGGCGGCGGGTGCAGTTTAGTATGGAACAGCAGATTTTTTTTTGTTCCGATCTTTGCTGCCATAGTAAAAGTTGTTCAGTTTGATGGGTAGACTCTTAGTTTAAAAGGATGCTAATCACAGAACATTATAAGAGGGGTTAGAAATGCAAAGTAGCGCTTTTGCTTCGGAGGCGGCTGTCGCCACTTGTCTTCCTGCTCACGCTGCTACAATTACTCATGCCCTCTCGCTCGCACCTGTGGCGACACGTTCCACGCCTACTTTGCACTTCTAACGCCTCTTATAATGTTCTGTGATGCTAATGATATCAATTTCCCTCTGTATAATTTTATGGCCATTACCTTTATCAACACTGGATGTGGAATCCTTCCGAGCCCTTCTAGTTCTCGCTGGTGTAATAGGAGCTTCATTGTCACTGCCTGAAATTGTTAGTTTGTTAACATTGAACACTCTTTTAGCAAGCTGGATAATAAGCAAGCATCTAATATGTTTAAAAATAGCACATAATTTAGATTAGTTATTAGAGAAAGTTTTTATCTTTAGGTTAATAGCTTTCTTGATCCTTTTTGCCTGCTGTAGGTATGTTATTATGACAATTTATTAATTATTCCTATCTGTTTAGCAACTTTGACTATGGGAGCAAACCGATCAGAGAAATAAAAAAAAAATAAACGAAAATTGGTTCACCCGTTTGGGAGCTACGATACCACAGTCAGATACACAGACCGACATGTTAAAAAAAATTAAGTGAAACTATTTTAAGGGGATGATCAGACCATCGAACTGAACAACTTTCTATATTGGACCAAAATCGTCACGAAAAAAATCTGCTGTCCCATACATTTGGGTTTAGTAAGATTGCAGTTTTGTATGAAACCAGAAATTTTTTCGCGATTTCAATGTTGGTCCTATGGGAAAGAAAAGAATGAATGAAAGAAGAAGAATGAAGAAGATTGGATGAAAGTTTGATGGTTATCCTCTTAACAAACCTTCAGCATATCAAGTTAGACCCTGTATAAGATAGAAATACTCATTAGTTACATAACATGGCATGTCATGCATGCAGATGCGGTTAATCCATGAAAGGTACTAACCAGCTTGCGAAGTCCTTCTCACAGCAGCCCTCTTAGCTCTGGGAGAGTCAAAGGGCTGTGTCTCCGACACAATGCTGGTGTTGGACTTGATCCTCGTGCTGCGACGTGATGGAGTCACTGGTTTCTCTTCCTCTACGATTTCCTTGGCTATTGACTTCCTTGGTGCTCTTTTAGGACTGTTTTGTGGGACTGGAATATGTTTGGTTTCTTATCAGGTATTTTATTATCATGTTTGGACAAAAGGTTGGTTTTTCAAAAAAAATCTGCAGATTTTTAGTTATTGAGATGTGATGCAGAAATAACAACTTCTCCAGATTATTTTATGGGGGAGACAAATGCGTGGTTGAAGATGTACTTTCTGGCTTAAGAGGCAGTGTAATTTGATATGAACACCACCTCATTGTTCAGAGCTACAGTCTCCAGGGTACAAATACACCTAATGATAACCTCCAATAGAAGTTAGAACTTAGCACCTCAGGAAAAAGAAGATGAAGTGTAGTTTTTCACTTATCAAAATTTTTGTTATAAGTTAAGATTCTTTGTCATCATCATATTTCATTACTAGCTGTGCCCGGCGTGCGTTGCAACGCCCCTTTTTTCCCGACACACACTTGACCTTTTTTTATTTGCTTTGCGTCCTATTCTCAGACCTACTGAATATACAGACAAAATTTCATAAGAATCGGTCAAGCTGCTTCAGAGGAGTTTTGTTACAAACACAGGACACAAGAATTTTATATATATATTAGAAAGAAAGAAAGAAGATAGATTTTGTTACCATTTAATCCTAACATATTATTTGAGTTTAATACCTGAATAAAATTTTAACCTATCAAAATCTACAAAATCCTGTACCGTCTGTTTATTAATAAACACAAAAGTTTTAACAGCAGCAGCATTGGTTCACAAAAAAAAATTGTTTTATGAACATTAGCTTGGCTTGGCTTCTTGCTGTAAAGAAACTACTACAGAATCACTTCTGAACAACATTGGCAGCACACTGTTTAAGCTAAAAGTTGAACATGGACAATTATATTTAGCAGAATATTTATTCATTCACGAACATTCAAGAAGGCTTCAGGATTCATTCTAAAGGATTTTAACACGTTCGCGGACAGTGACCTGCTATAGCAGTGATAACAATAAAAGTTCTATTGTGTCTCGTTCAGTGTCCGCGAAAGTGTTAAGACGGAATAGAATCAAAGTAAAACTAACCATTCTCATCAATCAGCTCAAGATGTGGCTTAGCCGCAAGCCTCCCCCTTTTCTTTGTCGGTGTAGAAGGAGCCGATACCGACGGTGACTTCGCATCACTCGGTTCTGAAAGCTCCACGGACAGCCTCCGCCGCAGTCGAGTTACTGGTGCTATGATCATGGAAGAAAAGTCATGTTCAAGTTGTATTACACTCTAGATACCTACGACTTCGTGCGCACAAATTATATACCAGATTTTAAGGAAAATCACAAGCTATCAGACGAAAAAACGGTTTTATCAAAATCGGTTCAGTAGTTTTGGCGTGATGCTGTTTCCTACAAACAAACAGGCGGACAAAAATTCTGTTCGGTTGGAGTGACAGATACCTAAAAATCATATAGTAATGTTTTTCTTGTAAATATCTTCAATGTACCGATACACTTCTATTACAGTGTTTTTATTAGTTTAGATTACATATATGTGGTGCAATATTTTGAAGGCCATAGATGATACGATATAGGTTCGAGAAATGTCCTTGATAAATCGTACAGCTAGGTAGTGGAAAGACTAAAAATGCCGCATAATCCAGAAGCGTCGGTTGATGCGACACGAAAGGTTTTTTCGTGGTTAGATATTTTTAAGTGCAGAGTTATCACGTATATAGTATAATCACGTATTTGTTTTGAACGTTGAATTTGAACGTTTTATCATCGGAACTAGGAAGCATGGGTAGCGGCCTGAGGCGATATTGATAAAATAAACGGCATGGCCCCATGCCTTCCTAACAATCGTTCGTAACAACATAAAAATACAAACCTTTGACACCACTGTCTTCTTCCATGGTTCTATTAACTGTATCTGATTTAAAACACTTCTTTTCTAATTAGTAAAAACACGTGCCAAGCCACCGATTTGAAATTGTACTGGGGGTAATGGTCGAACAGCTGTTGAGACGCGGTGAACTGTCAAAATCAAAAGCGACGCGTTACGCTAAAATGGCAACACCAACACAAAACGTCGTTTCCGCCTAGTGCTAACCTCTCTTGTGTCATAATCGATGCTAAATTGTGTAGTTCAGTGAAATGATTTACATCTTTTCTAAAGAATCGAGTCGAATAGAAATCGAACTAAGAAGATCACCGATTAGTTTTTATGTACTTTATGACTTTCTAGCTTTAGCCAGTGCTCGCGCTACTCACGGTTTTTCAGTTGGCGCCTTTTATCTTAAGGCGGGTTTACTCGCTTGCGCAAGCTTATGAAATTCGCTGTAAAATTGACGCTAATCACTTTGCAGACGAGTCCATGTGCAGCGAATTTGCCCAAGCTTGTACAGTTCACCCCCGACATTAAGATACAAGCTGCCCCTCCTTTCCTTTTCCTGATGTATGTCACGTAGTGATTACTTGCTCAGTGATGTATGTGGCGGACCCATCGAGGGCGGACCTTAGTCAGACAAAGGCACAATTTTTCAACATTTTTGTTATAACGTAGTGAGTTACATTCTCTTTGATTTTCGTCTCCATCCCTTTGCGAATAAAGGTATTTTTTTTACTATTTTTTAAATAATAAAGTTCAAAACAAATACTTACGTGATTTTAATAACTCATTTGTGCACTCGAATATTTCTAAACACGGAAAAGATAACGAAAAGGTGCCGACCAAGGATTTTCAATACCTATGCCAGCTTCCTGGTGCCAACGCTTTTCATGGCATGGCATATGTAGATGTACTGATGTAATAAGTACACACGGCGACACATCAAGCTATACAAAGCCAAAATAAGCTGGCCGCGCGTAGGTCAAGTAACGTATAACGTCGCGCGGCCAGCTTATGTTGGATTTGTATAGCTTGATGTGTCGCCGTGTGTACATTATTTACAAATCATTAATAGGTAATCGAAAATGACAACATTCATCTGTTTATGGGGCGTTCGGCCCAGTTGCGTAGCGTTGGTTTCTGCCGCCCGGGGCACAAATTTTGCCGCCAACTTGTCCTTATAAGAAGACCCTATACAAAAAATAACGGAGCAAGCGCAGCGAGCTCGAAATTTTTTTGGGACATTTATTCGGGTTCTGGTTAGACATCCTTTTATTTACCCATGTAAAAATAGAAACAGCGCGAGCGAAGCGAGCTCGACTTTTTCTCCTCAATACTAATCTGTTAGAGCCAGAGCTTTTTACGTACAAAACATGTGATAAGTAACCTAAGTAAAAGCTAGCAGCAAGTTTGTCTGTACATTGAAGATATTAAAAAAAAATGTTACGATATGGTTTTTAGGTACCCCTGATTCCATATCACCAATTTTTGAATTTTTTGTCTGTCTATTTGTTTGTGTGTTTGTTTGAACGAGCATCACGCAAAAACTACTGAACCGATTTTGATGAAATTTTTTTGGTTTAATAGCTGATGATCTGACTTAAAATCTGGTATCTCGTCTTTTATAAGTACCTACCCATAATAAAGGGATTGATTCAGAAAAGAAAAACTTCGCTCTGTAATGTAGTGTACCTAGTATCTATGTACGAGTATCATCTAGACTATTATAAAACTGTAACAGAAAGTTTGTCTGTACATTGAAGATATTACCATTTCACCAATTTTTGGATTTTTGTCTGTCTGTTTGTTTGTGTGTTTGTTTGGGTGTTTGTTTGTTTGAACGAGCATCACGCAAAAACTACTGAACCGATTTTGATGAAACTTTTTTTGTTTGATAGCTTATTATCTGACTTAAAATCTGGTATATAATTTGTGCGGACAAAGTCGCGGGTTAACGCTCGTGATTTTTAAAGCTTGTTTGCTATGAAAATCATACTTAAATTCCATTAGTTTTTCAGTGCCGATTCGTCACATGCATATAGCTGGCTCCACCCCGCGTTAGGTTAAGTGGGTCCGCACTTAAAAAGACATCAAGGCTACAGAAATAGCATTATATCTTCTTGATGACCCTCTTCAGAAATTACGCCCAACAACGATGTTAACCCCATTTCTCTCCGGGGACGTCCGTCTCGGCCATCCCAGGAGGAAGGTTTGATAAATTCGTATACAAGAGCGCAGATGTGACACTGATTGTGTTGTGCTTGTACCGCTTGCCGCTTAACGATATGTTCATATCTCGACTTTCTGTTCCGTCCACGAAGATGGTTGATATTAGGTCCTTTATTGATATCAAGAAGTTTAAAATAAATAATTTAAATTCTGGTTGGTATACCTACCTACAGAAGTGCAATTTTTAAAGCACTTTCAAAATTATGATCCAATGATGCAATTATAATCTCCATAATAATTTTGACACGTTCAAATCAGCAGTAGAAAGAGGAATTAATATTGTAAATTTTTATTGCTGATTTGAACGTGTGACTTTCAAAAATACCACTCTTGGAGTGTGATTTTTGAAACTCATTCTTTGAACTCAGCAGTTGAAAATGTCAATATTTCTACTGCTGATTTGACATTCAAAAATCATACTCCAGGAGTGCGATTTTTGAAAGTCAAATCAGCAGTAGAAAGATGCATATCTCCATAGTAATTTTGATATTTTCAACTGCTGAACTCAGCGAATGAGATTCAAAAATCGCACTCCTGAACCTATTACTACTAGAAGTAAGCGTGATCTCGCAAAAAAAATACGATTTTTGAAAGTCAAATCAGCAGTAGAAAGATGCGTGTCTCCATACATTTTCAACTACTGAGTTCAACGTATGAGATTAAAAAATCGCACTCCTGGAGTGGGTGGAAAGTCACAAGTTCAAATCAGCAGTAGAAAATATCAAAAATTCTATGGAGATTAATGAGTCATTCGATCATGGTTTTAAACAAAGAGTGAGTAAGTTTTAAAAGTGTGACTTTCAAAAATCGTGCTTTTGATGTTTAGTGTCTTTTCACCCTGTAAAGTAGGTAGATATAACAATTCTACCTATATTTACTTAAATTGTTCTTGTTACGCAGGTAGATACTAGATACCTACTTAATATTCTTGAATAAATAATAGGTACAAAGCAGGTACCTAGGCACACCTTTTAATTTTATAAGTCTCCGAATAATGGTTTCAGTTAGGCAACTAATCTAATTATCCGAAAGAAAAACAAAAGAATTATTCACAAGATTCCTGTAAGTATAAATTAATTTACGGAATAGCCTGAAAACGATCGTAAAATTTGAATGTCTTTGTGTTGGAAAACAGAACTTTTTTCGTAGACAAAGCGAAGGAATAACAATAGGCAGGAGGTATTGTACGAGTCGACCGAGATCAACCATTTTCATAGAACAAAACGGTGCCGCAAGTTTCGTCCTCCGACCATGTTACTGGGGATTATTCGTGATTTTATTGTACTCCCTACCCTACTCATATTGGTAGTTTTGGGACATCCTTTAATAATTTAATAGTGGTGGCGTTTTTTCACCGTTAACGTACCTTTGTATCTATTATTTGATTCGATAGTCATTCTCATTTCTCGGATCAGGAGTGCGATTTTTGAATCTCATTCGCTGAGTTCAGCAGTCGAAAATGTCAAAATTACTATGGAGATATGCATCTTTCTACTGCTGATTTGACTTTGAAAAATCATACTCCAGGAGTCCGATTTTTGAAAGTTAATTCAGCAGTAGAAAGATGCGTATCTCCATACATTTTCAACGTATGAGATTCAAAAATCGCACTCCTGAACCTATTACTACTAGGAGAAAGGGTGAAATCGCAAAAAAAAAATGCAGCTGTGCCTGTTCCTTATGTTCCTTACGCTATGGCCATACTAAACTTCAATGCCTGCTCGACTTAAATTCAAATGTATGGAATAGCAAATTTTTTATTGATATTTTATGTTTGTCCCATAGCAAAAGTTGTTCAGTTTGATGCCAATGATTACAATTTCATCCTGGAGTGCGATTTTTGAATCTCATACGTTGAACTCAGCAGTTGAAAATGTATGGAGATACTTTCTACTGCTGATTTGACTTCCAAAAATCGCACTCCTGTAATATGAAATGTGAAATGTGTATGTTAGAATTAGAAAACGCTGTTCCAAAGAAAACTTCAACGGCTAAGTCAGCCTGAATGTATGGACAGAACAGCAGATATTTTTTCTCGATTTCAATGATGGTTCCTTAGTGAATGTTGTTCAGTTAGGTTTTAGTCTGAAGCACCACCTTAAGTTGGTATGTAACACATTTAAGTTTAGGTACCTACACCCTGTATACATATAGGTACTCAAGTAAAGGATGGTCGATTAGGTATACTATACTATTATCGATGCCTAGTCATCAGAATACAAGTCCAGGCTAGATTCTGGTACTTTCAATGGGACTAGATAGTTAAAATAGTTATTATTTATTTTTAACTCCTTTATTTTTAATTCCTTTCTTTCACAAAAATAGATATTTAGATATTTTATTAACTACATTAAAATTTTTTTTGTAGGTATTGATAACATTTTCAATAGGTCGGTAGTTTTGTACCTACCTAGATAAAAACATTTACAGATGTCATGTTATTTGGCCGAAAGGCTGGGTATCCAATCTAATATCCATTACCTGATTACATAATCCCTTTTCCATCAGGATAGACTGAAGTTCCATTCCATTTTATTGAATCGTTAATATCGATTTAGAAATTTGGTTGAACACCTTCGAGATCCAATTATAGTACCTATCGTGGCTACCTGCTTCGCGAACAAATAAATATAAAAAAAAACGGGTCAAGTGCGAGTCGGACTCACGCAACGAAAGTTTCGTACCTCCAGATTAAAAAAAAAATCGTTGTATCTAAATTCTCTCTTGCTCTGGATTCACATTCGACTCACCTTCCACTCACACTCAAGGAAGAAAAGTAAAAGTGAAAAGTAAAGTGGAACAGTGAGTAGTCAAGTGTCAGTGTAGGCCGTGACGTCATAGTTGTGTCGTGCGTCGTGACGTCATAGCCGTATCGCGTGTCGTGACGTCATAGTAGTGACACAAATAATACAAGTAGTGACGTAGTGAACAGTGATTCGGTGATTAGGTTAAAAGTGGTGTAAGGGGAACCCCTGCGAGGAGGACCCTGTGAAGTGAAGCGTGTAAGGGGAAACCTCTGCGAGGTGGATCGTGTGTAAATGTAACCCAATAAACTCCGTAAAATTGGACTTAGCGTTTAACTCCGATCCCGGAACCCGTCGCTCATAACATTTGGTGTCAGAAGTGGGATTCGACTCACCTTCCGCTTACACTCGACTCACACTCTATACTCACCAACGTATAGATTTCTAACTGAAACAGATTGGTATATCGAACTCAATTATACTCGCAATAAATGTTGTTATACCTACTTACCAAAGTATTTGCTACAGTTCCTATAGACTACAAATTGTGAATAGGAATGGTGTCAGTCCACTTGACTACCACTGAACCGGACTGTCCCACTCCACTCTACACTGGGACGAGAGGTGTGGGCCACTGTGGCCCGCTCTACCATGAAATTGCAGCTGCGGCTTAGAGGGCCGGATAATTTAAGAGTTTTCTGCTGTACGTACGTGGATGCTTGTACCATAGAAATGTGGTTACATTTGATTTGCTTCTCAAGTAGGAACCGTACCTAAATTGTTTCATTTAACTTTATAAAATACGAGCGTTAACTCGCGACTTTGTCCGCACAAATTATATACCAGATTTTATGTCAGATCATTAGCTATCAAACAAAAAAAGCTTCATCAAAATCGATTCAGTAGTTTTTGCGTGATGCTCGTTCAAACAAACAATCAAACAAACAGACACACAAAAAATCCAAAAATTGGTGATATTGTTTCAGGGACACCTAAAAACCATATCGTAACTTTTTTTTGTTAATATCTTCAATGTACAGACAAAGTTCCTGTTAAAGTTTTATAAAAGTTTAGAAGACATCAGCATAGTAATAAGGCGAAATAGCGCTCTCTTTAAACAATAGTACATTATGGTACAAGTGTGTAATGTTGGTGATCACCGCTGAGGCGCCTTAAGAGAGCCGAGGACGGTAATCATCAATACACACGTGTATCATACGACGTTTTTCAACACACTTGTGAAGAAAATAATAATAAAAAATCATTTTATTTAGTAAATTAAAAAGTTTATTTAGAGAATTTATTTGTACTATTGAATATGATCTTTTTTGTATCGAAACTTTTTTAAGAACAAAGCAACTCAAGAACTCAACCAAGAAGTTTAGATACCTACTATAAAAAACCTATAACTCACTTGTGAATAATAGTAATATAAAAAGTTACAGTTTGATTATAGGTGTCATTATGTGCCTAATTGCGGTGAAATAAGGGCCATTTTATGAGCAAGTGTGTTGAAAAATACTATTTTTCCCTGACACTGGAAGGTTAGCGTTACAATCTAAGGTATAATAATTTATAATTACAAAAATTTTGCTGTCACACCGACAGAATTAAACAGACAGAAGAAAATTCAGTGTTTTTCTCGATTCCCTAATTTGAGGAAGCAATTTGTTATAATATTTGGATGGTTACCTTCAATGTAAGAGACGTGTCATGAATTGATAGACTTTTAATGCAGTTGATGTCCTTTAAAACACAATAGGCATTAGACTGAACTACTTTTTCAGGTGGTTTAAAGGTTAATAATACTTTTCCTTACACATACAACAGACTAAATCGATGTTAGGTAATGCGTATTCATTGGTAATGAGCAGTTTATCTATTGGTAAAAGTAAAACAGATTTGTCTACTAGTTACGCCATTTTTATTTTTACCGTCCTTGGAATAACGCCTCATTAAAAAACAAAGCGGACAGTTTTCGATGTAGTTTTTTGTTTTAGAGAGAGAGTTTTGAAGTCTCATTAACCTTCGCAGACAGAAGGCGGGTCACGCACACGCGTTCCTTTGAATCAGTAGGTGGTAGGTATTCGTCTAAAATAAAGATCGCGCTTTCCTATGGAACGCGGTACGCGTGACCGACTTTTTGTCAGCGAAATTCCTTAAAAGTACCAACAGTACCGTATGGTTGTCCTATCTATACATTCCTGATAAAAACCAGTTCTCATGAAATGTATATGCTTTGCAATTCTCATCATTCCAATACAGATTTCCACTTCTTCTTATCGTGTGGCCAGAGCCCTAGTGTCAGAGTTTTTTCAGCCCACCTTACGGCCTCTGACGTGGTTTACTACCACCACAGATAGTAGCCGGGACCATCGGCTTAACGTACCATCCGAAGCACGGAATCATTTTTCTTTTCAGACAATCAGGTGATTCAGCCTGCAATGTCCTAACTAACTGGGGAAAAACGCACAAAGTGACATTTCACTAGGTGTTCCCCGTGGGAATCGAACCCACGACCTCCGTGTCGAGAGCCAATGCTCCTAACCATTAGACCACTGAGGCAGTTTTTTCCACTAAGACTTCGTGCTTCAGAAAATGTGTATAGTACACCTAAGACACCTGTGTGGTATTCTCATTACTTCATAAGTAGAGCGAGTAACAGTAATACGAACTTATGTACTTATGTGTACCCTATATTTGAGAGACGTGAGACAAGTTTTCGAGACATCCTACACTAGTTGTGTGTTGCCAGGGAGTCGAGCGAGACCAAGGCAGGAAACTTGCTTGACATAGATTACACGTTATGGGGTGTCACGTTACTCGAGTGTCTCGATCGATATTTCGGATAGACTAATAATTTGGTGCTTCTGGTGAAGTACATATTCAATAAACGGTTTGTTAAAAAATATTGTAGCAGAAATTGTATTCGACGCTGCTTAACATCACCTTTTTTCCGAGATACGAGAAAATATTGTGTGTTGAAATAGTCTGGCTCAGAACAGTACCGAGGCACCAACCTTAAAGCATCACGGCTCCCGTCAGCGGCCGGAGCGCACGACTGACGGGAGCCGTGATGCTTTAAGGCACCAACCAAGATGGGTGTCATAAAGACGATTAAAAAAATAAATTTTTCTCCATAATACCTTACTCATACTCATTTACCGTCAAGGCACCAAGCAAGATGAGGTTTCGTAAAAGACGATTCATTCAATCAAACATGATAAGCGTATCTGATGTCACACGAGTCACTGCAACCGACCACATTGATCACATTGGTTTCTCGTTTAGTCAGGTTCAGGAGGGTACCTAAGAATTAGGTAAGACAGGGAGAGTCCATTTTTATTTAGCGCGCATACGCACTTGTAATCTTGCTAATCTGAAAACTCTCATTGTAGGAAAATTCGTCTATTCATGAGCATAAATCATATTTATTTGTAAACATTATTTTGTAGAAATTGTTCAGCTGAATTAATGCGGCGGTCAGTAGTTACCTGACTTTCTTATTACGAACGGATGCTCCTCTATTCACAACTGTCGAGATCCCCCTAATCTTTTTTGAGTGGCATTGTACAATACAAGAGAAGAAATGACTTGCTACATCATCAACAGAGAGCGTGGATAAGGAAGAATACAACCAGGAGTGTGATTTTTGAAATTCATTCGCTGAGCTCAGCAGTAGATAATGTCGAAATTATTATGGAGATATGCATCTTTCTCTGCTGATTTGACTTTCAAAAATAGCTCTCTTGAAGTATCATTTTTGAAAGTCAAATCAGCAGTAGACAGATGCATATCTCCATAGTTATTTTGACATTATCTACTGCTGAGGTCAGCGAATGAGTTTCAAAAATCACACTCCTGAGTACATTATATTATAGGGATGTACTGTACTCAAGCCTAGCGCCGTTCGAACCATGTGTTTATTTAACTGTGACAAAAATAATGGTTCTTATAAATCAGGTTCTCGACGCCGTCGTCGCTACGAGTCCTCGAGAATATTGTGGGGAACTGAAGTATAACAAAGCCTTATTTATTTTCATATATTTGTTTACTCTGTCGAATCATTTCTCGAGTTTCTGCGCCGGCTCCATTTGAAGAAGTCAGTAAAAATGTGACTTAGAGCTAAATACTTACTCGTATTCCATATATACTTTGGTTGTTTTCATTTATGAAGGTAAGTACTCGATATACAGGGTGAAATTGATATCATTAGCATCCTTTTAAACTAAGAGTTTAGTATGGAACAGCTGATTTTTTTTGCTCCGATCGGCTTCCTCCTATAGTGAAAGTTGTTCAGTTTGATAGGTAGACTCTTATTTTAAAAGGATGCTAATGATATCAATGTCAACCCTGTATAGCACGCACAAAAGTTAACTTTTAACTTTGACTAGGTAGGTACCTATGTAGGTACTTGTGATTGGCGATAGATGGTGAATGGTGGTTTTTGACCTAGGTTTGTTAGAGAAAGTCGTAGTAAAACTGGCAAAACTATGATTTTTTTACAAACAAGATCATATTTTAAGATTGCAAATTTTGTCTCGAACGGAACTTGACTGCATTTTCAATCTTTAATTTGATTTAAGAGGATAGACCAGTACGGTACACGCCACACAAACGTATTCCCCTGGTTTCTCCCTAGATAGTAACACTAGAGCAAATATTTTTTTATCATACAATCTGTGTCACCTCTGCCATGTCCCTATGTTTAGCAATTTTACCGCCCGTTTTCAGACATCCAGTAAACAAATTTGCCGAATATTAACAAAAAAAACGAAACATACGGACATAGCCAAAGTCTTTCTTATATTATTTTTTAAAGACTTATTAAAATCGGTTTAGTTTTGGAGGAGGAAATCGGTCCGAGCTGCAGTTGTCTCTTTCGCACTCTAGTCGGCGGGGTGTAGATCTGATAAATACGTATACAGTCGGCAAAGTGATCTATTCTCCCAATTAGCATTTCAGCCCGCCCATCCTCTTAAAATAGCACAACGTGGCTGTCAACGTGAATGTCAAAGTTTGGATGTTTGTCGTACTCAATCACGCAAAAACGCTGAACGGATTTGGATACAATTTGGCACGCAGTAGGATATGTTCTGGATTAACACATATGACATTTTAGGTCGATGCAGACGGACGGAGTCGCGGGCTGTTGCAGCAAGTCAAATAATATTTTAAACAAAATCATAATTTTGATCATATTTTGACAAAAAAACAAATAGGTGCAACACTGGTTTCTAAAGTAGAATCAAGTCCTAAACACAGCACAAGTAAAGTATCATTTTATGTGTAGTTGGTAATTGAATTGGAACGGACCACTATCCGGCCAAAGTTGCAGTTAACGTTTTGAGTTAAATTGCAGCGGTCTGCAGGCCACTTTATAAATGAAGTTCCTTCTCTGCACCTAGCCTGCGATGCTAGTGCTAGAATTAATTACGTACTGAAGACACGATACTCTATGTGTTTTGGAATACTTAGCGTCTTTAGTTGAAAGCTATGAATAGTTCTAATGAATGAAAATCTGAAAAATGTATGTCGGTACAAAATTATCAAACAGCATTTGTGTAGGTAATTTTGTTTTTGAAAATCGTTGAGGCCGATTTATTAAGATTTATTAAGCTATTTAAATGATTTTGAGCAAGCTCGGGAGGCACTGATGGGAAAACTAGAGTTGAACAGACTCAATGTTGGAACGTTCCACTCAATTTTGGCATCACCGGAGTCGGAGGCTGCAAGGAGCCTGTTCACCTTTGTTTAACTCATCAGTGTCTCAATAAATAGTTGTAAGTTGTATATATTTATATATATAAGGGTAAAAGGGTACGATGGGACTAACATGTACAATAGGTACAAAAGCCCCTAAATAAAATTAAAATTAAAAAAAAATTATTAAGCTATTTAAAAAGAAGAGCGAATTTAAATAATATTATAATACCTACACCCCTATTTTTCAATCACTAGAAAAATTTTAAGGTTGTGTTCAGATCATCATCTCAGCTGATGGACGTCCACTGCTTGACATAGGCCTCCCCCAAGGATCGCCATAACGACCGGTCCTGCGCTGACCTCATCGTGTTCAGATAATGAAACTAAATAACTTTCAATAACTAAGGAACATGAGTCTGAAAGCGAGAATCATTTTTAGACCGCTCATATAAAATTATACTTACTTATCTAGTTAGTTCTCGGAAGTCAAATTCTGGTAAGCATACCTAAATATCTACGTTACTATTTCAGAGACTAACACGAAATAAAGCAATTTTTAAACTGAAATCTTTGACAAAACGCAGTCGAAAACAAAATACAGAATAAAATAAAGAGTTCTCAAAATTATAGCGCTCCCAAGCAAATGATGTGAGAATTTATAGTCGTACCCAGCCTACACCGCAGGTATATTTACAGTTCATTCCACATCAAGGTCCCATTACTGAACTCTTATTTCCTACGTTATAGGTACGAAAATACCTTAATTGGCTCGACTTCTTATGTGAAACGGCCTTTATTGTGGTGAACAACGATTTACACCCTTCTTATTTGGCTCTCTTAATGGATTTCTGATAGAATTTCTGCTTGTATTGTACATAAGTACATTTGTGTTTAGATTTCTGATAGTTGAGTTTAATACTCGAGTTAGATTGGTAAGAAGTTTGCTTCAAACTAAATCTTAGTACCTAACTAATTAATCTTAAGGTAAAAGTAGAGCAGAACTTCGACATTATTTATTTCAAATGTAGTAAATAAATGGATTTCAACATAGGTCTTCTAACTAGACATCTTGCAGATGGTTTTTTTTTATGAATGATTGGTTTGCTCTTGACCTCAATCTAGTCCTCAGGACAAAGATGGGCTCGAAGATGTTGCGAGCTTACCCAGAAGAAGCCTAATTCACTCGTACTTTAAAGGAATTCGGGTTAAGTAAGCGTTCGGAAATACTGACGCAGGCCTAGGGCATTCCGCTCCTTGGCTGTGCGCGTTATAAAAGATTCTGAAAGGCGCTTAGTGCTAATATGTGGGATGTCAACCAAGTATGGGTGTTATACCCACGGTGCGCCTGGATGTTCGATAGTAGAATGGGGAAGGCGAAATGAGATCATTTAGCTCTTGGGCACAGTCACCGAAGTACACTCTGTAGAAGACCGACAGGCAGGCTACTCTGCGGCGGTGGGCTAGGCTATGAAGCATGTTCTCCACCAGCTTATTGTCCCTAATGAGCCCCCTGGCTCTGCGTTCAACCGCGTGGAGTGTTGATACTTGGCTGAGCCATCCCACATGTGGCAGCAATATTCCATACAAGATCGGACCTGAGCTTTATACAACACTAAGAGCTGTCCAGGAGTGAAGTACCAAATAAACCATGCCTTCTACTCGTCAAAATGAACAACTTTCATTACGCCAACTACGACATCTCGAAGCAAAATAAAATCTGCTGTTTCCTACATTTGAGTGGAGCATAGGTAGGTCAGTCAGTCAGATTTGTATGGAACATAATTTTTCTTTGCGGTTTCATAGTTGCAGATTTGTATGGAACAGCAATTTTTTTTTGGGCTACATAGTTGTTCTCAACCATAGCTAAAATTGATCAGTTTGACGAGTAGAATGCATGGTTAATGTTTCCGCACTGACTAATAATTTATCCTGTATAAAAAAACAGTAAGGTGCTATAAATAAAAGAAGGCAGAATATGAAATTTCATTTCAAAATAAAAATCACTCGTACACTACACTGTTGACTTGTCTACAACATCCAATATTGCCTTGCAACCTTTTATACTTACAGCCTCTCCGCGCAATAAAAATAAAAGTTTTAGATATAGTGAGCTATTCAAGGTAAATGGCGCTTGCATTTGTAACGGGACAAGATGACCTCCTCGGGTCACTAGTTCTATACCTGCATTTTACTATTAGTATAAGAGATAGACGTACGTATTGTTATCATCAGCTGCAAGGCTGATTCAGTATTCATAGGGTATAGAGCAGCTCTGTGATGGGGATGGACCAGATCTGCCTGCATAATTCCCATCACACTGACAGAACATGCCAGTTTTTGTACTTACTGTTCGCATAGGTAAATACCTGCATATTCATGCATATTCAATTACAAATTTTTTACAACCATAACTGACCTTTAAACGGCTGTAACTCCTAAACCGACTGGAGTTATGCAGGCAGACCTGGTCCATCCCCCTCACAGAGACGCTCTTCACCCTATGAATACTGAATCAGCCTTCAAGCTGATAATAACTAAAAGTACGTCTATCTCTTGTACTATATTTATGTAATTGCATCGCTTATTGGTGCTTAGTTACACTACATTACATTTAATTGTGGAATATAGTCTTTGACCATGGATATTGAGAGGAAGTCGATGGCGCGTTGGGGAGAGGGGTGGATTTTCAATCATAAGATCGAATCCGCCCGCATGATACAGCATTAATGGGAGAACTCATGGATACATGGCACGCAAGACTGCTATGTACACACGGTGATATATCGAGCTATACAAAACCAAAATAAGCTGGCCTCGCGTAGGTTGAATAACGTATGCCGTCGCGGGGCCAGCTTATGTTGGTTTTGTGTAGCTTGATACGTCGCCAATGTGTACCATACCAATAAAGTATTTCGTAATACTTACTGCTCATACCTAGTTTAAAGTAAAAGAAAATTTGCTGTTCCATATACAGCAATTTATACAGATTTTTTTCCCCAACGTTTCCCTGTAGGCTTTTAATACTGAAAGTTGTTTAATAGTCTGAAGCACTCCTTAAAGCATGTACAGTATCTAATTTTACACTCTGTATTATCAGCCTATTAAGCATACGTCTCATTGCCAGGGCACAGGCCTACCCTTAGGGAGGGTTTATGGGTGTTAGTCTACTCCACCACGCGTGCCCAATGCGGATTGGTAGACTTCACATAATCCATTATTATTTCTTATTCAGCGTATTCAGGTTTCCTTGCGATGTTTTCCTTCACCGTTTCGTTTATAACCTATAACTGGATGATTTTTTTACCGTGTCCCATAGAGAAAGTTGTTCAGTTACCCACCCCTGAAAATTTCGAAACAGTTTAAAAAATCACCGCTATAGATGTACCAATTAGGTACCATATATTCAAATCCGATAACGGGAACTGCGGTAAGTCGCAGTAACTCAAAAGTCATCATGAATATTTGTACCCGAGTCATGGATGTTTGTATCTATATATTTATTCTATATCGTTGTCTAGTCATCATAATACAAGTCCAGGTACTTTAAATGTGACTAGATAATTTGTGTGACAATGTCCAAGACATTTATATTTATATATTTATCATACTACTAAGCTGTAATAAACAAAGCTATAGCTATATAATAGCCTGTAAAAAGCGAGCTCTTTGTACTGTATACTGAAAATACGTATACGGATCTTACAGGATTTTATTATTATTTGGTTATAAGGGCTTGGTCAATGACCAAATAGCTACTGCGACCTGGATAGATCTATTGTAGCTAATTATTATTATAATTATTATAACACTTTATTGTACACACGGACATAATAATACACAAAGTTGAGAAAACATGTACAAAGGGCGAGCTTATCTCTGAAGAGATACAGAGATAATCTTACAGGATACAAAAAATATATATTTTTAATTGTATGCCCAGTTTTAAATATACAACATGTTCATTCACTCGACTAAACTTTCGTTCCTTAGTGCCAAAATGATCAACATTTTTGGCTGCGTCGCGCCTTGTTGGGTAAACTTTGGTTAAACATATATAGCACAATAGTAACAACAATACTCTGCAATATTACAAAAAAGGATCAAATGCGGCTAAACAGGGTGATAGGCAGATGGTTTGACAAAGAGGTAGGAGGTAGATAGGATAAGATAGGAGGATCATTTCTAACTGATCTTCCTATTTGGATAAAATAGGATAGGATAGGTAGGATATACCTGGCTTTTCGGTGAAGGAAAACATCGTGAGGAAACCTGCATGCTTCAATTTCGAGGCATGTATTGTACCTACGGTCCATTAAAATTGGCGACGGGCTCACTCACCGTCACACTGGACAGAGTTTCGGTACTACTAGTGAAACGTGGATGTTCTGAAGTTTCATAATATCTCTGACTACCCCCTCGGGGAATATAGTCGTGAGCATATGCTTATCATTGAGAACCTTTTGGCTACGGCGTAGCACTGCTACGTTTATTCTTAGAGCTCGTAGCTGGATAGAAAAATCATAAGAGGTCTATAGTGTGTTAGGTAGACTCATGGCTGGATGGGAAGATCATTAAGTTTACAACATAATTGGGTTAGTTATTATCCTAGGGGAGCGCGTAATTTCTTTATGGTTATTATATGTCCAAGTCGCACGGATTTTTATACCTACCTTTAAACAGCCGAGAACGAGAGTGTGGATGCCCAGTAGCCCTCGCATGCCACCCCCGAGAAAACGATAAAAATCGAGATGTGCCTCCATCTTTATTATTTTACGTATGCCAGAAAGAGCGCACATTACGTTCTTCTCGTTTAAACGCTTTGTCGTGTGTGGCATGCTAGCCTTACTGCACTACATTATTCTAGTCATAAGCCATAGTAATTTTCCTTGAAAGTTCTCGCGAGAGTGAAGTACCAGCTTAAAACGATTTGGACGTAATGTTGTATTTAGATAATGTTTTACTTCCATATTTATCTACGCATATATCTTTATAGTCCACCCTTTCCAAACAAATAAATTACACACAAAAGATATGTAAATTCTGTATACATACCAGATTTAGTATGGACTTGATAATGTTTGACGTGTCCTTAGCCGTGTAATGCGTTCTGTATTGAACATGATGGTATTACGATGTGCATGTCGTATCTACAAGCTCTATGTTGTGTTTGATTTAGTTAACTAATAGGTACATATCTATTGTAGAATGTTAGATGCAGAACACCAGAACTAATACTGTCTTTGAAGTTTGTTGCTACAACATGAATTACAAAAGCATTGAATTTACCCTGAATTTACCTAATAAAATAAACAATCTAAATCGGTATCAATGTCGTTATTTTAAAATTTGAAAAAAAGTCGTACCTATAATGATAATTTCTTGAAGAATTTTGTTTCAAAAAGTTACATTCAAAAAACCGTGCAATCGATTTTGAAAATTTAGTAGTTGACGATTTTTTACATTTTGCCACGTATACAGTATAGGTACCATAAGTACCATAATTTTAGTGTTTATAATAAGAATAATAATGATAAGGTACACCAGTAATTTTTATTTTTTTGTGTATCGGATACACTGAATCCAGCACTGCTAGCATGCCACACTCGACAAAGCGTTTAAACGAGTAAAACGTCATGCGCGCTCTTTCTGGCATTCGTAAAATAATAAAGATGGAGGCACATCTCGATTTTTGTCGATACTGAACAACTCTCCTCAAGGAAAATGGGTCGAAAAACGAGAAGAAAATCAGCTGATAGATTTTTTGTACCCCATATCTACACTAATATTATAAAGAGGAAAGATTTGATTTATGGTTTGTTTTTTTGCTTGTATTGAATAGGCTTCGAAACTACTGGACCAATCTGAATAATTCTTTCATCATTAGAATACTTACATTATCCGTAATGAACTTAAGCTATGAAAAAATTCACAGATTTCGTGCCTCACACGACTATCGAGCACATTGGAAATGAATCCACGGAATTAGAAAAAATATTGTCTCAAAAAGGTTAGACTACAAGGCAAACCCTTAAACCGATCGTCTGTGTTTTAGGCTCAAATTGTAGCTGACTAAATTTTCCAGAGGAGATTTACTCAAATTTTTGATATCATTCGTTGTTTCCAAAATATCGGGCGCCAAAATCAAAAATTTGGAAAATATTGTTTTTTTTTTAATATTTCGGCCATAATTTTTTTTTAAATATCGTATCTTCACAACTCTCCGAGATATAAGAGGGGATCGCACTTTTTCGTGAAATCTTGGCCTATAGGCTCGAACGAAAAGACGTTTCCAATGTCAATAAACGCATGCCAGGCACAGCTAGTATTGTATAACTAAAATGTGGTTGGTACTTACTTACCTATTTGTACCTAAGTTCCTAAACATCACGAAAAGAAACAACCGTAAATTAATGCGTGATTTCAACACCTTCATACCATACCTACTTAAGAAACCCGAGAAGTAAAAGCAATGTAATACTTTACAGCGGCTTCCCAACTTACATCTTCAGAATATTCAGACATTAGAGCCACTGAAAATAAGCGGTGAAGTTTGCTCGGCCCACAATTTGCGTATGCGGGCGCAATCCACCCTTTTATGCGAGAACTTAACTCGTAAATTAAACGGTGAGCGCTTCTGGCCTTAAGGTAAATACGCAAAGGGTTAGGTGGAAAAATACATGTTCAACACTTTATTTGAAATACTATCGATAAGTTTTCAATTTTATGCGAATCTAATACAGATGATATAAGAGAAAGTTCGGCTTCGATTTTCTTTTAGAAATGTTTATTGAAAAGCCAAAAGTATTAAATATGACGTCGGCTAGTATGCACATCAAAGTGCCCTATATGTATAAGATATGTCTATTATACATTAAGGCATACATCTAACTGTTTTCATACGGTTTTCCCTACCTCTTTGCATGGCTAGTCTGAAAAGTAGAGTTTATTTTAACTTAGTCATGTTATCGAGAGTATTATTTCCTTACATGTGATTCTAAGGCCCGATTCTACCAAACGCGAGTAAATTTTATTCTTAGATTAAGTCGCCGGTTACTCTAGAGTAAACTGATTTTGCGTTTTACCAACCCTAATCTATGAATAAGTTGAGAGTAAATTTTACACGGCCGATTTTGACGGTGTAAAACTTATAACGAGACTAATGAAATGTCAATGTCACATAATTAAAAAAATTAAAATAAAAAGAAACCTAACAAATTAAAACTGTATTCCTGTACCTCACATTGCAATAAGTACGCATACAACGACCTCTTTCTTTAGGTGGATTATACATTCGTTCTTTTAGTATGGGTTTAGTGTGGTAGAAGACCAATTAAGTTATTTCGGAGTTTACACTAGGAGTAAAATTGTTCCTTATATTGATACTCTTCTATAAATCAAAGTTTGGTCGAATCCCGCCTAAGAGTGAAAGTAGTTAAACTCTATTATAAACTTAATTATGGAAAAAGTTTTTTGAGAAAATTAATGGGTATTTAAGTTGACTTGAACCAAGCCATATAATTTAAAACTTACCTATATGGTTTTAGTGCCGGTTCTATCTTGACCACATCGTGACTAGGTTCCGGATTCGTATATTGTGTAACTATACCCGATTTTCTTGCTGATTTTATTTCTTAATATTTAATGTATTTCAGAAAATCAATCAATCAGTTAATCAATTATACTTTATTGCACACCAAAACAGAACATACGTTTGAATAAATAAATAAATGAAAATGTATAGAATGATCGGAGAAACACAATATTGATTAAAAAATTGCCATAACAGTCCTAAACACATTACCGATTTTGAATTCTATATAATCGGACGCTTACACTGACATGGTTCAGTCTGATGAAAAAAGTTAACTGTTTTCATGAACATTTTTAGTTCTAGTTACGGACAAATGAAGCTCTGATCGCAGAGTCATAAATTAAGTGTAAAAATGTTATGTAATAATCACGGACCCTGAAAAAAAGACGGTCGTAATGTCAAACTAAAAAGAGGTGAAGCATGCAAGGTCCTACGATTTCGTTTGTTCTACTTCTACAAGGGACCTACATTCACACAGACGCACCAGTTCTAGGCGCAGGTCCGACAACCCGCCGCCATTATGTACCGCGCGAAGGGCGACAGCACGCACACTCATATAAATGGTTGCTTCATTTTTGATTAAACGAGATTCAGTCCGTCTTTTTTACAGGTCTGTAGTAATAATTCGATAAAATTATTGAAACATCAAACACAAGAGCTGTAGCACGAAACCTACCTCCAAAGCCATGATGTTTTGTTGTATCAAAGCCAACATTTTACAGTTATTAGTTAAAACAGCGTTAGCCACAGTTCCCTAATGAGCCGAGTGTAGGTAACGTGTGAAACGCAGCTGCTGTCACCTAGCAAAGTAATTTCTGTCTAAAAGTCGACAAAACATTGCCAAACTTCTTCATGATACTCGTTACCTTATTTCTGGCACATACAGAGCTTAGCTTGGCTTAAATCTGGCTTAAATGGTACATTCGCGTAATAACCGGTAATTTACTGTAATTACCATCTAAAAGAATATGTTTATTATTTTAAAGGTTCACCTTATTACCTGTGTTAGCGATTCCAAGTTAGAAAGGGAAAATTGGCAGGTGGTAAAATCCACGAAGAGCCAACCCTATTTCGTTCGTAAAATAGTAGGTACAATTTTGTGTATTGCCCATAATCATAAGACAAAAGATATTTTTAATTTTTTATCTTATGATTATGGGCAATAGACAAAATTGTACCTACATGGCGTAAGCGAATTCGCCTCCACAAACGTACCACAATTACCCTTCCTGCCCTCAAATGGATTCGATTTATATTCATAAATAGAAAAGAAAAATGTACATTCTTAAATCGATCTTTAACAAATCGTTTGATTTTACTTGTATAGAAATATTTTTATAGTGAATATCCATAAAATAGTTCAGATAACACGATGCAACAATGACCACTCGAAACAAAAGAAGGACGGATAATCTTTCGACACGAGGAACCCCTCTGATTGGCCCAGGCAAAATGTTCCAGAACCGGTGAATCCCTACTACTTACTCATTTGACTTAGATATAACAATATACATTATTTTTGAGCAATAAAATACGCATTGAAATTTAAAAAATGAGGTATTTATTAGAAAATACGAATGTATTTTTCAAAACCTTCTAAGTAGACAAAAATATTTACACCATGTTTGAAGTATGTATAATGGTAAAGCCTTAAATATGTGCAAAAAAAAATTTACCATCAGGTTTTTTAGAACGAGATAATAGCTAAATTTTAAAATTGGATCTGTTGCTGACGTGATTTGTTTTTAATTTTGGTACATTTCTAGGCTCAAATTGGCTCTTCGATATTATCCCGAAAAAGATATCAATTATTAATTAGTCCCGGCTCAATCCGTAAAATGACTGGGCTAGTATCTGATATTAAGGGTTCGAAAGGCGTTAAAAATATAATTGGCATTTACTATTGCAATTCTCTATCAAACTACGCTGGGGTAGCGTGATAGAGAATGAACCACTTCCTCTCACTTTCTTTAGTGCTAGAAGGCTTATGCCCTGCAGTGGGATCCTACAATGATATAACATACTTAAATCTACTTAAATTTTGACATAAAAGAAACGTAATTATTTATAATAACATGCAGATTATCGTGTAATTGTTTACCGACGTAGTGTGGTGTGTGTTTATAATTAGATATTTTCGCTATGTCCGGAACGTGTTCGAATGCGCGGCTTCGTTGCGGTTTTGTAATTCATTTATTTGTTAAACTTTTACACGTAATTTGTATATTTAATGGTTTCAATGCAGTGTTGGTATAGTATTAATTAATTAACCTACTAATTTACACGATGTGTATTGTTCATATTAGGAATATTCGATATCATTTATTCATATCATACTATTAGGCTAAATTGGAACGAATTTTACAGCGATAGGTAGTACATACCTATTCACTTTAAAGCGCTGTTTTTTGGTTTGTACTAATTTTTTTTCCTTCGTCTAAAGAAAGCGTAAGTTAAATATCATCATCATCAGCTTATAAACGTTCTACTGCAGGGCACAGGCCTACCCTCAGGGAGGGTGTATGGGCATTAGTTAAATATACCTATGTTTTGTTTACAACTAAAACATGACAAAGATTTTATAAAAATAACGACATATCTATTACAAAACACGAAGTTTGATTCGGAAATAGCTTTGTAGTCGGAAGTACCATGCGAAGTTCTAGATAATTAAATTACCGTCTCACCTGAAATCTTGCAAGAACAGGACCTCTTTAGGAGCAGTGGGAACTTGAAATTGAATCGAAGAGCCCAACTGAACTCAAATACCGAGTATACCCGTGAGAGTACCGCGCTCTGTGTGGTGCAGTTTGTGCCACACACTGAAGTCCATCGAGCTAAGCCTAGTTCATGCTTATGTCTGAGGTATAAGAGTTAAATGAGAGGACTTAGAGTCTGGGATGAGGTAATTAGTTATTAATTCTATAGCCTGGGAGACTTCACACTTGGTTACTTATTGTCTCATAGTATACAGGGTGAAATTTATAATAGCATCCTTTTAAACTAAGAGTCTACCCATAAAACTGAACAACCTTTACTATGGGAGCAAATCGATCGGAGCAAAAAAAAAATCTGCTGTTTGAGTCGAGTAGACAGCGCGGCGGCGGGTGCAGTTTAGTACGGAACAGCTAATTTTTTTTTGCTCCGACCGGTTTGCTCCCATAGTAAAAGTTGTTCAGTTTGATGGGAAGACTCTTAGTTTAAAAGGATGCTAATGATATCAATTTCACTCTGTAGATGCGTAGGTATATAGTGCGACAGCGACAGAATACGTTTGGTGGATGGGATGGTTGTAGGTAATTTTTGATAGGTGCTGATGTTCATAGTTCAGGGAGCATTTACTTAAATATCATTATTGTAGTAATTAAATCAAGCTGAATAAACCCTCCCCTGTATACGTGCTAAATCGACCTATACAGGGTGTAACAAAACACCCTAGTAATACCTAAGGAGGTAATTCAGATCATCAAACTGAATAACTTTCACGATGGAGCCAAATGCGAAATCGCGAAAATAAAATCTGCTATCCCATACCTACATTAGAGTCGAATCGGTACTGCAGTTTTGTATGAAACAGCTGATGTTTTTTCGGTTTTCGAAGTTAGTTCCATTGTGAATGTTGTTCAGTTTAATGGTCAGCAACAGCAATTCACTAAGCGCAAACATCCTCACAACCTATATCCGTAGGTCACAACCTTAAATTCGTCGTTGAAACATCGGCGAGCTGACAATTCGGTATTCGCTATGGCCGCTATGGTTATGTCATATATCTCAATGCATATGTCAAACTCATATAAAAACTTCGACTATCTGAAGGATGCAAGAAGGGTGTTACATTTGTAAGCTCATCGATGTTCTTGACAGAGCAGCGTAGTGAATTGCACTCCTGAAGCACCCTCTTAATTATTGTTTTGTTACACCTGTAGAAGAAGATCTTAGGTATTATAATATTTGGACCAAAACCGCGGCCCTTAACAAATTGTTTAGAGGTGCTCTTGGACCATCATTGTTGTAGGTATGTAATTTACTTAACTACATATTTATAGTAGATATGTATAGGTAGGTATAAACGAATGTTGTGGACATGCAAAAGTAGTGCTTTCTTATAATGTTCTGTGTACTTAATGTTCTTCCTACATCTAAAGTATGTAGTACTAGATCAAAGATCACAAAAACTAAAGGGAGATGTGAAAAGGGGGCGGGGCCAGTGTCGCAGCAATGCGCAAAAACGGAACACATTGCTCGCGACAGTAAGGATTCAATTTAATATGAGGCTGAAAGCCAGTCGAGATATTATGTGTAAATAATTTACAATGCTTGCGTAGTACTTAAGATTATTCGAACGTTGAGTGCTGATACCGCAATGGATAATGAGCACATTCAAGCTAACAAAATACTTTATATCGCGTGGTAATGCGACACTAGGTTTCGTACTCAGCGCGTTGGTTGGCATCTCTCTAGATCTGTATGTACTAGATAGTCTTTCTTATAATGTGTTTAAATTCAGACGGCAACTCGCGGATTACCTAGTAATTTTTTGTATGCAAACATCATACTAACAAAATACATTTCACGTCACAACATATCTCACTTTAAATAAACACAGATATACGAGGTGTATCTCTGCGCATGAAAACGCAGTTTACCACTTAACTTACTGCATGAAAAGTTATTGTTCTTTTTGTAAGTCGTTGTGCATTGCGGCTGTGCTCTGTGCAGTTCTGCGGTAGACAGTGCTGGGCCAGCCCGACCAGCCGAGCGTTAATGTGCCGAAGGTGTTTTGTACAAATAAATGGCTATCCCTATATATTTATTTGTACAAAACACCTTCGGCACAATCCCTATGGATAGAAATATGAAGATTCAAATCTTGAAAAGTAGGCTAGTAGCTTATTTTTCGAAGTTGTTTTATTCCTTTCCTTTAAATAGAAGCCGCGTGGGCTTTGGAAAAATTATAACCTAGATTTCTAAATTCATATTATAAAAGTTAATTTTAATTGATTTTATCCTTCAGGAATATTTTGAATACAAAGAATAGGATAGTTTAAAGTGCAGAAAATGTTAAAATTTGTATTTTATTATTAAGATGTTTTTAGATTTGGATGTGTTGTTTTGTATTAGTTTAGTTTTATCCAAAGAGAATGTAGTTCACTACGCTACGTGCTGCGCCCTTTCAGGATTTACGTGTGTGTTGTTGCATATTTTAAAGATAAATGTAACCACATAACATAATACAAAAATGATATGGTTATTAAATATTATTAATTTTTTTGTATTTTGTTTTTTTTATGATTATCTAGAATGTTTAATGGATATGCAACAGCAAGAAGAAAAAAAATGTATAAAGAATGAAATCTTTTTGGACAAAAACTAATATTTCATTGGCTGGTCAGTACAGGATAAAAATTTTCGAATGCCGTATAATAAATATTCGAAAAAAAAATAGTTTTTTCATAAATTTTAATGGCGATGTAACAATTATTTTCAACAAAAGCGGCCAGAAAGTTTCATGACATGAACATAAAAAAAGGTTTTATTTCAGACTACGATAACAGATCTCCTTAGTTATTATTTTTAATCTAGAGATCTCTAAGTTTATCTAGTACGAGCGTTAACCCGCGACTTCGTCCGCACAAATTATATACCAGATTTTAAGTCAGATCATAAGCTATCAAACAAAAAAAGTTTCATCAAAATCGGTTCAGTGGTTTTTGCGTGATACTCGTTCAAACAAACAAACACACAAACAAATAGACAGACAAAAAATCCAAAAATTGGTGAAATGGAATCAGGGACACCTAAAAACCATATCGTAACTTTTTTTTTGTTAATATCTTCAATGTACAGACAAATTTCCTGTTACAGTTTTATAATAGTATAGATAGATAGATAATTTGAATTGTGATTGGATTATTGTTGGAAGAGAATTTCTGTAACTGAAAGGACTTCAACGATGCAGCTGCCTTTAGCTCTTATAGTGGCGTGAAATTAAGTTAAAATTCCAGCTCAAGTTGTGCGAGCTATGAAGGCCACTTTATAAATGAAGTTTCTTGTCTTTGTAATTTGGAAGGCTTTGAGACGAAGTACAGAGTAGCATCGCTGAATAACTATCAGTAAAGTCTTTCAATCTTCCGAGTTACGGCGAGAATTGACAAAATGTCTACAGAAAACATTTTCTTTGCAACTCTATAGAAAACATTTAAATTTTCTCCGGTATCTACCTAATAAAATTTCAAAAAGCATTACATTAGGTACATAATACAAAATGTTGGGTCACGGGAAATGGGGATCACTATGATAGATACCAACTACCTTGGATAAATTATATGTCAAGATTGACAGTCGAAGCTACAAAAACGTAGAAAAAAATTGTAACCAGTATTGGAGTCTAAAACCTATCCATATACTCGCACACAGACATAATAAGTATGGCGCCTCACGCACACCAACCTAAGAAAGTTGGCCCCTTTTGTTTTATACGGTAGAAGCATGAGGCTCTTTCTAGACATATACTTTTTCTAAGCCTTCTTAGGTACATTACCTAAATATTCAAATAATAAAAATCTATCATTGGTTTCGGTGTTCGCGCCCAAAAATTGTCTTATCTCACTTTGTTTAGTTTTTTAACATTTTATAAGTATAGTACCTACATATTTACAGTCAATGAAATGACTAGAGACAGACATTTTCAAGCCCACAAAGTCTTCAGTTATTTTTTTTCTGTCGTTTGATTGTCAATATCGTCCTACAAAAGTCAAACTCAAGTCATCCTTAAAATGTTATCTAAATAGACATCTATTATATTCTAATCTTAAAATTATGGCCGTGTTTGCCAATGTCTAGTTTAAAAAGCAAAATGTGGTTGACGTAGTTCGGTATGTATAATGTATATATTTTAGTGATCTCAAGGATTTTTTTGTACAAAAACACACACCTGAACCATCACTGAATGGCAGAACCACATGGCCACCTAATCCGCGTGCGAAACACGTCCATCCGCGAATTCTCTAGCCACGCGACTGCCTAAATATACTTATGTATCCGTCCAAGGTCCACCCCTAAGTCATGTCAAGTCGAAGGACAAAAATTATCGAGGTCACGACTATATTCCCGAGAGGATAGGCAGAGATAATATTGTAACCCGGTTGGTGTAATGGTTACCACGCCGTACTGCCAAACCTCCTGTTCGGTCCTGGGCTCGAATCCCGGTTCGGTCATGGATGTTATTTATGTTTGTGCCGTTGCCGTTGTTGTATGGTTTCCATAATAAAAAGCCTATAGTGCTTGTTTGGGATCATTATAATGAATGTGCCTGTGAACGTTATTTATTTATTGTTTAAATAACTAGGTACAGCATTTTCAAATATTATTGATTTTTAAACATGTTACAGCCATGTTGTGCTATTTCGAATCAAATTAAAGATTGAAAAATTGAAATATAAATGTATATTATTATTATTTATATTAATTCATATTTGAAATTGGAACAGGGTGTGTCATCTATATCGTATGAATTCCAGTTGTAATGCTGGACTTGCGGGTTGGTTAGTTTGTAATAACTACCAGTAGATGGCGCTCACGTCCCCTTAAGACGCAACAGATTAAAAATTTCGTTCTCTGGGTAGTGGGCTCGGTGGCGAAATTGGATAACGCAGTGCCCCGGTTTGGAAAAGTGCGGGTTCAAGTCCCGCCCGAGACAAATTTTTCAATCTTTAATTTGATTAGGTATATAGCATATTCAAAATGACCACACTTCACACTGGCAGCGCCTTTACTAATCTGGAAAGCAAGGCTAGGTCACCACGGAATTTGCTAGTACTTACCTAGATCTGATTTTGTTTCTAGAAATTCAGTTAAAATTCCCAACTATCGAATGAGATAGGACTGCATCTATTGCAAGACGGGAAGATGTGCTGTAAATAATGTTCTTTCGGATTGCACTGCACCGCCATTGTAAGTGCATTGTGCAATGTGCATGGACAATTTTACGAGCGATGCCCAGTAATAAATGTTAAGTATCGGTCATTGATTTTTAATTTAATAATAAAGAAATAAACATTTTAACGGGTTCTTACCGCGTTTTGGTATATTTTAGTTCACGATATTTCGGCAGTGTTACAACTGCCATAACACGGGATGACTGAGGAACTGCAGGTAGATTTTTAAGAGCAGACAAATCTGTCTACCCTCACTCTTCGTCGTTTGCTCTGCCCACCACTATCGGAACTCACTCAATTAAATAATAACCGCGTAACTCTCAAAAACTGTATTAATAATCAAAGGTTTTTAGGGTTTCATTACATAGGGTCCAACATAATATGGCTGACGGTTTCTTAAGATGATCCGATCAGCAATCTGAACAACTTTCCCTATGGGATCAAAATCGCAATCGACTAAAAAAATTTGTTGTATTGTCCCATACTTTTGCGTCCAGTAAAATTGCAGTTTTGTATGGATCAGCAGATTTTTTTCTCGATTTTGAAATTGCATTGGTCTCATAGAGAAAATTGTTGTCTGATCATCCTCTTCAAAACCGTCAATAAGGACCCTTCATAAGTTTATCATGCCCATAAAGTTCTAGAGAGATGCCAACCAACGCGCTGAGTACGAAACATAGTGTCGCAGTACCACGCGATAGAAAGTATTTTGTTAGCTTTGAATGTGCTCATTATCCATTGCGGTATCAGAACTCAACGTTCGAATAATCTTTAGTACTACACAAGCATTGTAAACTATTTACGCATAATATCTGGTCTGGCTTTCAGCCTCATAATATATTGAATCCTTACTGTCGCGAGCAATGAGTTCCGTTTTTGCGCATATTGCTGCGACACTGGCCCCGCCCCCTTTTCACATCTCCCTTTAGTTTTTGTGATCTGTGATCATGTCCGTTCTAAAAACGTCACAGCCACAGTCACAGCACACGGCCGCTATAATACAGGGTGTGGGTGAACAGTTGCATTACTTTTAACTGATTGTACCCATGATACTGAACAACTTTCCCTGAGAAACATAGGAAATTTGCAAGTTTTTTTAGACTTTTCGTACAAACGTTTGATCAGCTGATTGCATTTAGTAAGAAAAGTAAAAAAAAATTTTTTGCGAATTTCCTATAGGTTTCTTTGGGAAAGTTGTTCAGTGTCATCATGGGTACAATCACCCCTTAAAGTTATGCAACTGTTTACCCTAACACCCTGTATATTGTTGAAGGTACTTTCCTTAAGCACGAAAAGTTACATGGTTCGTCTCTATCCTGCGTGTGAGTGAGAGGAAGTGATTAGTAACTTGCGTGTGTTAGAAGAGTTACAGCAATATATTATAGCGGCCGTTTGTGATGAGCTTTATCTGTGTTCTTTCTTATCATAACGAAGTTTTGTATGAAAAGTCGATTTTTTTTTTGCGACATTCCTTGGAAAAGTTCCGTACCTACCTATCATGGGTACAATCATCCCTTAAAGTAATGCAACTATATACCTTAACACACCTGTATAGTAATATTAAAATAGTCGATTCCCCGAAATTCCCCGCGTGTACCTTATATCAAAGTAAAATTATAAAATTAATGGATCAGTTCAAACCAGAAAAAATGAGGCAAAACAAATGACAGTGTTACTTCAAATATGTACCGAGATGACAGACCAAGTGTGCTAGTTTGTATGGACCAAGTGTACTAGTTGTGTGCTTCAACTTAACGCGCTTTGGGCCTATCCATTAATTTTACTTTGATCTAAGGCATGTACCCATTGTGCGAGTAGGTATGTACATTCCCCGGAATCGAAACATTTGAATTTGGCGGGCCAAAAGAACTGACCCGTCGTCAGTCGTCGTTCGTACAGTCGTGTAGCAACGTAGTGAGTTACATTCTCTTTGCGTGTAGCTACATACTAACTTAGTTAATTACTTTAATAATTACATTTTCCACAGTTATGTACTATTACGTAAGCGAAAAATGTTTCGTTTATGACTATTACCTATTCTGTGCCACAGTCATCTAGAATCTGTTTCATAAGGCGTAAAAATCACTCGAGGAGACTATCTATCTCATTCTCGCATGCACACATCTTCTTATGCTTTTTCTCTTTTGTGTTGGCACCCTGATTGATGATTACATAGACGAAAATTTTTTCGATGATTATGAAACAAGAAATTCCTATTCAAACAATTTTTTTTAAATTCTTCTTCGGGCTTGCTTGCTTTCAGGATAGCAAGGGGATCAAGCCTTTACAGGTGTTGTCTTCAGTACCTAGTTTTTCTTTTTATTCTTACCTGTGGTTGATCTTGCGCCATAATCGCTATTTACGAGTACGAGTTAAAACATTAATTAATTAAAACTGTTAAGTTAACCGTTTTGTCTATGGTTATGTTTTCGTATTTATTTGAAATTCCGTATGTTTATGTTGATCAATTTACGCAACTGTTATCGCAATATCACTGAAACATTTTTACGAATTTCAAATAAAAACATATATATGAAAATGGCGGCTATGTTAAAAAATAACTAGCTATCCGAATTCAACAAACGCAACGTCTTATACTTATATTTAAATTAAATGACAAGCGTGTATCCGAACGTCATGGTTAAAACTTCCTAGAATTTTGGGGATTTCCTCCGAATCGACCAGTGTAGAAAGAATCAAAGGGTTGCCATTTTGCGGGGATTTCCCGGAATTGTGAAGAAACGATTAATAATAAGTATTATATTTTAAATTTATTGGTAGAAGCTGCTGGACATTTTGATTGTGTCTTCTCGATTCGAAAATGTTTAATTAATTAGGTACCCACCTGAGTATCATCTCACACTTTGTAAAAATGTGTTGTTTGGGGAATCTGGGGAATGTTGTTTTTAACGCATTTTAGAATATAGATTATAGCAATACTGTAAATGGCTTCAGAGAATCTCTATATTCATTCATTCATTAGTCATTATAATACCATTACTGTATTTAGGTGTTCCAACTTATTTTCTGTGATACTGATAGTGTTGTGTTATAATTGGTTATAAGGGCTTGGTCAATGACCAAATAGCTACTGCGACCTGAACAGATCTATTGTAGCTGTGTTGTGTTATAATAACTTAACACTTAACGTAACTTTAAATACTGACATATATTATCTTCTTTAAAATGGCGTCGAAAAACAATGAAATATGGGAACACTTCGTCAGAAAACCGGATGATATGGATAAGGCGATTTGCAATTATTGCAATAACCACATCTGGTGTGAGGGCAAACAAACAAGGAATATGTGGAGACACCTTAGGAAATGTCACGCAGAGGAAGGCCAGGTAAAATTATTATACCTAATAAGACTAGCTGTGCCCGGCACATACTCTGCAGAGTTTCATCGCAATCGGTCGAGCCATTTTTGAGTTTTGCATTGCATACACAAACACACGGAAGCTGAATCTATCTATACTATTATAAAACTGTAACAGGAAATTTGTCTGTACATTGAAGATATAAACAAAAAAAAAGTTACGATATGGTTTTTAGGTGTCCCTGATTCCATTTCACCAATTTTTGGATTTTTTGTCTGTCTGTTTGTTTGTGTGTTTGTTTGTTTGAACGAGTATCACGCAAAAACTACTGAACCGATTTTGATGAAACTTTTTTTTGTTTGATAGCTTATGATCTGACTTAAAATCTGGTAAATAATTTGTGCGGACAAAGTCGCGGGTTAACGCTCGTTTTAAATAAATTATTAGGTACCTAACTACCTAGATATTTTTAAACTCTCAGTTTAAAATAAGAATGAGCGTGACCTCGAAAAAATGCTGGCAAATTTATTGCTCGTAAAGTGACTCTTATTGCACCGCTTTTAGGTACAGTCGGCAGCAATAAGTTGTATTATACACTTTAGTACTACGACCGACGTAGAACAAAAGTGTATGAAAGTGATCACATTACCGCACTAGTAATGTTACTTTTTTTTCTACAGTTTGTTTTTAAATCTCAGCAAACTTTTTCCTGAATAAATTAATCTGTTTTAGTTAAAATATGATACATAAACGCTTCATTTCATCAAAAAATTTATTTTAGTTTACAAATTAACATTAATTTGTGCTATAAATACATAAATATTTAATTAATAACGTTTTTAATATTATGTTGTTTGCAACAAAATATCGCTGGTTGAATGTCGTATAACGTCTTTGCCTCTTCGTCGACCTGCGCGCGCATTGCTATCACAACCAAAGGTACGGAACGCAAAAAAGAAAGAAGCCCAGCGCCATTTTCCAAAAATATTCATCTAAAATTTTTGTATTTTACGAAATTTTATTACTTTTCCTCGCAAGTATGTTGAAAAACGTCGTATGCAACGCGTGAGCGTTGGTCATTACAGCCCTCGGCTAGTATGCATCACTCGCCTGGCGGCTCGTGCTGCAATCCCACCTCGGCTGTAATGACCAACTTTGCTCACTTGTATCATAATGTACTATATTAGTATATTCTTCACCAACAATTATTTGTTTAAAAATAAATAAAATGCTTGTCATAAATTGAATAGGTATTTATCTAAAAAAAACACCAAAATGCAATTACTTATTAATATGTTATCATTATCATTATCGATCAATTATCATCTTATCTTTATCTTATCTTTCAATCTTTTTTTACTCTGAAGATAAATATAAAATATCTATATTCATATATGCAAATGTCTTTGCAAATGCCGTATTTATTTGAGTTATCTGACCTACCTTAATGAGTGTGTGTTGTGTCATACAAATAGTCCGACATTTGTCTTTTATCTTCTTGTGAAAGTGACTCAACGTGTTATCATTGTGGACTTCGGATTGACTGTTCATAATCATCATCTCAGCCGATGGATGTCCACTGCTGAACATAGGCCTTCCCCAAGGATCGCCATAACGACCGGTCTTGCCCTACCCTCATCCAACGGGCTCCCGCCGTCTTCACCAGGTCATCGGTCCGTGTGGTGGGGCCTATCCACGCTGCGCTTTCTGGTACGCGTTCGCCACCCGAGAACTTTTCGGCCCCATCGGCCATCAGTTCTGCGAGCAATGTGCCCCGCCCACTGCCACAGCCGCCTCTTTAGTTTCGCAATTCTTTGGGCTATGTCGGCTACTCTGATTCTTCTGTGGATCTCTTCATTTCTGATTCGATCTCGCAGGGAAACTCCGATTGACTGTTCGGATGCTCTAAAATAAATCACTGTTCACTGAACAAGCCACTTTGAAAAATTTTATTCTTTTTAGGGTTCCAAAGGGTGAAAACGGGACCCTATTACTGAAGCAGCTTCTTCACGGTTGCCAACCAACACCCGACAGAGGTGACCTTAGTCGGCGTACGGTCGGAATCGTTTCAACTACACGGTCGCCAACCAGCCTTTTGTTTGTACGAAGGTTTTTAAATTTCAATATTTTTTTTACTATTGCCACATTTGCATCTGGCTCAATAGTTTCCAATTTCGTAACCAAAATATCCCATGCTAGGTAAAAAGTTATAAACTTGTGAATAAAATTTAGATTCCACAGACAGGGTAGGTCTCTGTACTATCAATCAAATCAATCAAATGTTTATTTTGCATACTAAGTGTACAATATGATCTTAAAAATAATGTTACAGTGCACTTACAACTTAGCCACCTTTTAAGGTATTGCAAAAGGAGTTAAAGAAAGAAAGTATATTAGTTCTCTTTCTTCTGCCATATGCCATTCTGCACGTCTTGTAGCTGTATCACAATGATAGAAACGCGTGTGACCGACGCGACACACATGACATACTCGCTGTTGGCAACCCCAGTCTACACGGTCGGCCGCCGACTCAACGCCCTTGGTCGCCAGCGCAGCTCCCTCCCGCAACTAAGGACGTTGGAAGGTCGAATCAATTTTGGTTGCAAACCACTGTCTATACTAAATGGTTGCAAACCACGAAGATCACCTCGGTCGGTCGTTGGTTGGCAACCGTGAAGAAGCTGCTTTAGCCTACGTTGTCCGTTCGTCCGTCCATCCGTTCGTCCTACCTATTTTTAGTGTTCCGTACCAAAATTGGCAAAACGAAACACTTATGGAATCAGCTCGGTGTCCGTCTGTCCGTTTGCAGCAATTGCTGGTCCAATCTCGTAAATGAAGTAAAAAAGGCTTAATTATTATATTGGGGGGCAATTTGGGCAGGTAGAAAGGGCAAATAATTTTTTTTTTCTACTCTTTGGTGTGGGGTATCAATTGAAAGCTTATGAAAATACGAGTCTAAAAATATATTTTTCAAATTTTCTATTAAAACTTTGTTTAACAAAATTTTCAATTAAATCCGAGAAAAACTGCTATGTATATAACCTCTATTTCAAAAAATATTGCCGTATATTAAGATCTGAAAAAAAATCATGAACATCAGAAATAACAAGTAGATGGCGGGAAAATTATCAGAGTGGCACTAACTTAGTAGTTTTTTTTTCTATACCCAAAAACAGTCACCAGTGTAAAATGATCTTCAGTTACTATCTGACCACATACTAAGTAAGTGTCAATTTACAGTGGTTCTCATCAATGACCCATGTTAAACAACTGGTAGTACGGAACACTAATTGCCCGAGTCCCCACTCGTACTTAGCCGGTTTTTTTTAATATTGCCCAAAGTCATATCTCTAGGGTTTATTTTGTTTTTTGGATATCATTTCGATTTTGAGATATACATTTTTTTCTGACCGAAACTGAGCGAAAATCGATCGCAATTTTAATTTTTCCATTTAAAAAAAGTAAATGAGTATTTTCAAAAATGTGTATTGCTTTTTATAGCCCTCGCTCCTCGAGACAGGTCTTCGCGTAGTCCCAAAACCCACGAACGATGTTTAGGTTAGCAATGTCGCACTTTCACTGAAAATCGGGCCTATACCGAAGCGACAAACAAACATTTTAAATGTTAAAAAAACATATTCAATGTTAAAATAATAAAATAAGTAAATGTCGTTATTTCAGGATCTTGCCGGCAAAGGTCTGACGCCGTACCAGGGCAAAAGGCGCTGCTTCGGGGAATACAGATGCACGAAGTGCAACCGCAGGTGGATGAGCGCCAGCTCCTGGGCCGACCACGGGCAACAGTGTAAAAAGTGCCTCGTTAACGTGTTTCCTCATAGACAGGTGATTGTTGTCATCTATTTGCGATGTACGTTCATTAACGCGGCAAACAACTTGACCAATGAGAAGGGGGTGAGGGGTGTGCGTAGTACCGCTTTCGCCTATAAATTTTGTGTCCCAGCAACGCCCATTGCCGAGGTCCGTACCCCTCAGGGGTGCCCCTTGGTCAGGTTGCTTACGTTCAGTTCATTCACTGGTTCGGTAGACCTACCAGGGCGCTTCGCCGTCACTGGTGTGGTCCCCCCATAGCCCGCAGAAATAAGCATGATTGCCAAGTTGTTGCCAGCTAGCATAACGTAATGCCACCTCCACAGTTCAGACGCTAACTACGCTGTACATTGACTCTTCTATAAAGTAAAGTAGTGACAATTACTTTATAGACAGTCGATATACAGCGGCAGCGGGCTCGCCTAAGCGATCGTACGTTTGTATATAAATAGCAAAAAGTTATGCTATTTATAACCAAACGATTGTTTATGTGCTACAAAACAGTTTGGAAGTCACTAAAGTTCGGTTATATTTAACAAAACATTTTTTTCAGTGTAGCTCCAATAGCATGCAAGGTGTTACAAAAGTAAAAATAAATGGGTATTTACAAATTTTTAGGGGTTTGTTAAATGTTTATTTGTATTTTTGTAACACCGTGTATAATTGGTAGTAGATAATCTTTTGCGATTATAAAAAATACGGGTTTGAATGCATTAAAGAAAACTACAACTTGAAAGGGGCTTCCATATCTGAAGTTTAGGGGGCGGAGGAGGTCGATCCGAATCTCACCCAATCTGACGTGGCGAGAGAGAGGGGATCTCGGCAAATATCACGCAATTTTTTTTCCTGAAAGAACGGTGTAAATTTGCGGAGAACTAAGTTAAATTAAGTTAAACATGTTCTTAGTAATACAGTTTTTGAGAGTTACGCGGTTAATATTTAATCTAGAAATAAACATTTTAACGGGTTCTTACCATTCGGGCATACGGGTTCTTCTTATTTCTAAATGTTCTTAGTAGTCTTAAATACTAGTCAAATTATGTTTTTTCAATAAAGGTGTAAGTTTGTGTATTGTACTTTTTTCAGACACCCCTGGAGAAGCCAGGAGGCTTAGACGTGTGCAACCAAACCAAGAACCATCTAATGGAACTTTGTCAAATGTGCTGTTCCATGGGCTCGAACTGTCGTCGATACAGGCAGAGGAACTGAAAAACTTAAAATCTACTTCATTATAATGTGCCCAGTCATAAAATCTATAAAGTGCACAAACAAAGGGCTAAGGGGAAATAGGCCGAAAATCGTAAAAAAAGTTTGTTTTATTTTTTATTTTGCAGCAAAACACAAGGGCTATGAAAAATATTAGGTTAAAATATTTAACGTTAATTTGAACCTAGTTTTAGTCCCTTTTGTTTGTGTACTTTATGACTTGGCACAGTTTTTGAGTTTTTTAGTTTAAGCTATTTTACTACAACATACGCTAAACGTAGGCTTTGCTGCAACTGCCTGCAACACAGTTGGCAGTTCAAGCAATGTTTCTGACCACACCGAAAGGACTATTATGGTCGTGAGTTTATGTACGTATCGTATTCGTATGTACCTATGTGTTTTACTACATTACACATTCATATAAGTAAAAACGATGATTTGAAAGTCTGTATCATCGAATTATTTTATCTGAGGTTGAATGTCGATTTTAACTGGAGTATTTTGCAATTTCTATAAAATACAGCACTTTTTTAAGGGGATGATCAGAGCGTCAAACTGAACAACTTTCTCTATGGCACCAACATCGAAATCGCGAAAAAAAATCAGCTCTTCCATACAAAACTGTAAACCTACTCGAGCCAAATGTATGGGACAGCTGATTTTTTTTCTCGATTTCGATGTTGGTGCCATAGAGAAAGTTGGTCAGTTTGACAGTCTGATCATCCCCTTAAAAAATTGCGAAAATACTGACGATTTTATACAATACCTAGTTTATATATCTTCTCGGGGTGTAGATTTTTTGAAAGTGTTAAGAAATCAAGCAGACCAGACAACTTAATTATCAGTTAAGTTCTAGAGTGTAAAATATTAATTTACCAAGCTATCAAATCAGTAAAATCACTCATTAAACTACAAGCACAGATTGACTAGTATACAACGTGTTAATGAATTAACGCAAAACTAGAAAGTAGTTTGTTTAGAATCGAGAGCAGAATCGAATTATCTTGGTTTCAACATAGGTAACTAATTTTTTTCAAAGATTAAAATTGACTGAACCCGATGTCAACACACCGCACGGGCACACTCACCTTACTTACTACCAAAACAAGATTATTAAAATGTATCCATGAGTACGTTAGCGCTTTCATTAATTGCTTAAAATTTTAACTATCAAAATATTGAAATTATTGTTTCAATCTAATTATTTTGTTATAAATCAGTTGGAGTGTATGAGGTTTTGCGTTAATTCATTAACACGTTGTTGTCGTTGTTGTATTTACTGCAAGTTACCAAATATAGTACCTAATAAATGATTATTAAGTACATACCTACTGTTTACATTACACGAACTTAACTAATCGATTAAGTTAAAATTAATTGTATGTAGTTATTATTTTTGTAATATCTTTTTACGAAAGAAATAGATAGAAGAGACTCAATTAACGGATTCGGACCTTAGTAACAATCATTTGCGGTTTTACACGGAATCGCATTACAGACCGACCGCGCTTAGTCTCGGATTATTGATCTGGAGTGCGATTTTTGAAACTCATTCGCTGAGCTCAGCAGTTGATAATGTATGGAGATACGCAACTTTCTACTGCTGATTTAACTTTCAAAAATCGCACTCCTGGAGTATGATTTTTAAAAGTCAAATCAGCAGTAGAAAGATTCATATTCAGTAATATTGACATTTTCAACTGCTGGTTCAAAGTACGAGTTTAAAAAAGCGCACTCCTGATGCGGAATATTTTCATACTTAGTAAATTAACATGTTGCTGAAATTAGCTATACAGGGTGAAATTGATATCATTAGCATCCTTTTAAACTAAGAGTCTACCCATCGAACTGAACAACTTTTACTATGGGAGCAAACGGATCGGAGCAAAAAATAAACTGCTATTTGCTTACATTTGAGTCGCGAACTCGCGCGTCGAGATTGCAGTTTAGTAAGGAACAGCTGATTTTTTATTTTCTACGCGGTTTGCTCCCATAGTAAAAGTTGTTCTGTTTGATGGATAGACTCTTAGTTTAAAAGGAGGCTAATGATATCAATTTCACCCCGTAGTAATAAAATAAAAATGATTTACCGTAACCACTTGGTACCATAACATAAGAAACATATCAGGTTCTTACACCTTACATCTTTGTTTTACTTTCGAATGTAAAGTTTTTATCGGAATGAATCGTCTCTAGTTCTCTATTGACTGTTTCTAATTAATTTTGAAATAACAAATTATGGAAGAGTTAACATTTGTTGTATTACCTATTATTAAGTTCCTATAATATAATAAGTGTTATGTACAATACTCTACATAATTATTATAGGTATGTACAACTTTTGTAGTTTGTTAGTTTTAAGTACATATTTGAAATATATATTTTTTTAATTAATAAAAATCTTTTAAAACACTTGTTTCTTTCTCGATATCAATTATCAATTTACTTTATAACCATATCGATTATTACATTTACCTTTGGCTTACAGGTACCTTAAGAAGATACCTAGTTTTTGCTGCGCGCTCTATTTACAAACGAAGTTTGGTTTTCCAATACTAACAAATTAAAGTCAATGAAATTTTTCAGAAAAAATCTAGAAACTAATCTATATGCTTTTATGTTGTCAGATATTCTCTCTCACCCATAGTCTCTCACCCTTTTGCCCAGGAGTGGGATCATACAGGCTTTAACTTACTTATGTCACCGATATTTATAATACAAGTACTTATATCATATTGAAAGTAGAGTAAGTAGTAGTAGTTGATAGTTGTAGCCACAGAACATTATGAGAGGGGTTAGAAATGCAAAGTAGCACTTTTGCTACGGATACGGCTGTCGCCACTTGTTGTCCGCCGCTCACGCTGCTACAATTACTCATGCCCTCTCGCTCGCACCACGCCGCGCGCCTTACGATGTTATGCGAATCATTGCATAATCGTGTGGCACGCGTTCTACACCTACTTTGCACTTCTGACCCCTCTTATAATATTCTGTGGTTGTAGCAATGTTTTTGACCACCCCGAAAGGGATTTCGGTCGTGAGTTTATGTATTGTATGTATGTAAGTAAATGTAATGCTATCTATCTCTCTAAAACTAAAATCTATGGCATTCAGGAACCCAGTTAAATTGTACCGTAATTGGAATGTGGAAATTCGCGATAATTTCCGCGCGGGCGTGAAATGTATCCACGGCGTCATTCCGTAGATGCGGACGATGCGGTTGCAGATCCTAATGTGCCTCGCTTTGCCTCACTCTGCCTCACCGCTGCCACGTCTAGCTTCACCCACCTCGTAACGTTTGGCTGCTTTACATTTTATTGCACGGTACCTAGATTTGTAACAGGTTTTATTTCCAAATTGCACATTTTTAAAAAGTGGGTAGGTTTATTGAATCGAATCTCTTTGTAGTTACATCAAAAGAAAAGAAAGGAAAAATACGCGTATAATATTAATTCCTTGTTCATAAATTCATTAACTTAGGTTATTTCAAATAATGATTTAGATCAAAAGATAATGATACCGCATTATTAAAATGTAAAATGCAAGCTCCTAAACAAATACACATCTGTGAGAGTCTTTAATTAACCTAATTTAAACCTTAATTCTTTTGAGACGAAACCAAAAGGACAATGGTACTTAAAATCTACAAAAACATTTTGTAATTCTTTTTATTTTGTGTTTAGCCAAAAGGCGCCGCGGGGATTTCGTCGTTAAATACAAGACGACTCTCTTTTTTCGCCCGAAGCCATTGTTATAGAAAATGTTTCGAATTACTGGCACGTATTTATTTTACGTTACCGTGACGGTTTCACGACAGGTTTATTATTATTTAGGAATAAAAATAAAGTACACACACGTGCTATTGTTCGTGGGTTTTATACTGTATGTGACAGGTTTAACAGTGGCCCCGGAAAAAGCGCTCCGTAATAACAATTCTCATTTTAGCCTAAAACGCGGACGAGATGAAAATACTGAATTTCAGGAAAGGAAGTCATTTGAAACTCATTTCCATCTAATAGTGGCTGCAGTTGACAAACAATCTAGCTAAACCGAGCGAAGAGGAGCTAAGCGGAAAGTAATCAGACGTCATAGGTACTTACTCCAGTTTCCTTCTGCTTAAATGGAAAAGATTTTCAATAAAAATGAATGTACAATTTTCAATATTCGATATGGGTTCAATAAGAGCCCGGCAGGCAGGGCATGGCTGCGAAATGGAACAATACGGCTCACGCTCTGTATCTAGAGACTAGACTGCTATGCTAGTCAGAAATTATTGCTCTTGCACTTATTTGTTACTTAATCACATTATACTGCTATTTATTTATCATCTAAAATTTTGGGAAACTATTTATAGTGTCGATGGACTCGGTGGCGCGTTGCGGAGAGGTATTTGGACACTCAATCATAAGGTTCCGGGTTCGAATTTGCACGGAGGACATACAATACAATGTACCAATGAGTTTTTCTATCTTATGTACATAATACCGACTGCTCTCAAACGGTGAAGGAAAACATCGTCGTGAGGAAAACTGCATACGCTGAAGAAGAAATTCTGATGCGTATGTCAAGTCTACCAATTCGCATTGGGCACGCGTGGTGGACTATAAGCTCATACACCCTCCATGATGGGTAGGCCTGTGCCCTACAGTGGGATGTATATAGAGGCTGAAGATGATGATGATTAATACTTTCTAATATAAGACAGCTCTCTTCAGAAAAAAACAGCTTACTTCTCATGATAACGTCTCATAAAGACAACTTCAGTGAAAAACCGGCCAAGAGCGTGTCGGCATCGCCCATGATTGGGTTCCGTAGGGTCCCATAAACCGAACAGGCGGAGAATGAAAATTGTTTGTACATCTGGACTTTCAATATTGACCGTACCTATACTGTACTCGGCAATCCAACATCCGCTTTCTGCTTCTTTCTTTTAAGAGTGAGATTAGATTAAAATCAAAAGGCTAAACTATTTAACAAAAGTGCAGTCTGTTCGTTAGTCTCTTATCTAGGTTTTTGGGCACCACAGTGGCTACTGGAACAGTAGCTTGTTTTTAGTCGGATATTTGTTTTTCTTTCTCTTATCTTCTCTGTTTTAATTTATTGCGGGGTTGCGGGTTCCAAGAGTGTTGTGATTTAGTAAAAGGGGCAAAACCGGAACGAATCTGAATCTTGAACTTAAATAAACAGTACTCTAACTGGAATTAAATGGATGGTCGTTGCCGTTTTGGTTCTTACCCAATATTTTTATACACCTCTATTTTTTATTTAATTACCAATAAAATTTCAAAGGTGTATTCAGATCATCATCATCATATCAGCCATTAAACGTCCACTGCTGGACATAAGCCTCCCCCAAAATGGGGAGATTTGCCATAATCGCCACGCTTGGCAGGCGGGTTGGCGATCGCAGTTGGATCGAATCAATGTGTGTACTCAGAGGATGCTGCTGCCCATCCTTCAGTAGATCCCTTAGTCGCCTTGTACGACACCCACGGGAGGAAATGGGATGGTGCTATATGAATAGCATATAATATATGTATATGTATATGTATATGTATATATATATATATATGTATATGTTATGAAACCGACACCACACGTCAAATTCAGTACGGTATTCACGGTATTCAGATAATGAAACTAAACAACATTCCCTGATTCCCATAAGGAACATCGAACTTCCGTCTAAAGGGGGGGGGGGGGTCTAAAAATGTTCGTTTTGATAGAAAAGGAAGAAAGAATGAGTCCAATAATTTTATTTGCATACACAACAAAACACACTGCTGAAGCTGTTTTGCTTCTTTTGAAGAGGCTAAAATGGTTTGACTGTTTTGTTTCTTCCTTTTTAGTTTGTTGTTAGGTACAATTTTTGTTGTATTATTTACAGGGTATTGCAGAAAGTTGTCATAAATTTAAAGGTGTGTTTCAGACCATCAAACTGAAAAACATTTAGAACAAAGCCAACATCGAAATCATGAAAAATATTCACCTTTTTCGGACAAAACTGCTTAGCTCGACTCAAATGTGCTGACTGCAGATTTGATGGAGGTGTATATAAAGTCACGATGGAGGCTTTAAGTTGGTTAATCCATGGCAATGTTTATTGCCTAAAGCCTAAAAGCTCCAAGAGAAAAGATTGATTCCACGAGAGAAGGCGCGTTCGAATGCTAGTTTGAAATAAAGTGTGAGTTGATTCCAATCCGGCTACTGTTGCTATCGGTCGCGATCCGGTGCGCGCCGCTCGCCGGCCGGTTCCAAGACAATCCAATTATGGACGAGATATGGGGATGCCACTCTAATAAGATTGCTGTTGTCGATTGACCAAATAGACGAACAAGTGCACTTCCAGGAAAATAAAAGATGGCATTCTCAATATATCGGAAAAAAGAAGTGAGTTTAAAAGAAAAATCGTTTTATTACATTTCAATGAATATACCATGTGCTGTTAGGTTGTTAGGCTGTTAAGTTTTTTGCATCTATCTTTATTTGACGTCAAATGCAATCAATCAATTATACTTTATTGCACACCAAAACAAAACATACATTTCAATACATAAAGAATTACAAGTAGGTACAAATAAGGCGGTCTTAATTCCATTCTGAAATGGAAAGTTGTTTGTAAATCGCAAAACTGAGATTAGGCCTATGTCCAGCAGTAGGCCCCTCGCATTTCCCCGAGAAAACAATAAAAATTGAGATGTGCCTTCTTTGTTATTTTATGTTTGCCAAAACGTTTTGTCATTGGCATCGCGGGTGGCATGCTAGCCGTGCTGGGTAGATTAACCAATTTAAAAAAGATCAATAGGACTTATCATATATGCATCGAGCCGATCTACAGGCTAACTCAGCAGTGTGGTAAACCTAACCTTGTTACTACTTTTACTATCTACAGGGTGGAATTGATATCATTAGCATCCTTTTAATCTAAGAGTTTTGCCATCAAACTGAATAACTTTTATTATGGAAGCAAACCGAAAGGAGCAAAAAAAAAACAGCTGTTGCATACATTTAAGTCAAGTAGGCATTGCCTAGCTAGCATGCCACGCCCGAGAAAACGACAAAAATCGAGATGTGCCTCCATCTTTATTATTTTACGTAGGCCAGAAAGAGCGCGCATGACGTTTTTCTCGTTTAAACGCTTTGTCGTGGGTGGCATGCTAGCTAGGCTGTTTAGTCTGGGACAGCTAATTTTTTTTTCGCCGCTCTGTTTGCTCAAAAGTGGTTTAGTTTGATGGGTAGGTAGAGTATTAGTTTAAAAGGATGTTAATGATACCAATTTCACCCTGTACAAAAAAGGCCTTTACCTCTACAGACGGGCTGACACTTAACTTATTTTTTTACCAATTTACCTACACGAATTTTGGCAGCGTACTTAAAAGTCAGATCAAATATACCCGAAACCGACGAGCGTGTATGAAACGACTTATGACTGTGGAAGAGGTGTGTCAGGATCGTAGCCGATGGCGATCCATTGTCCCTGCCTACCCCAATGGGACACAGGCGTGAGTATAGTATATGTATGTATGTATGTATGAATTTTCGCAGTGCAATAGTTTCTCTTCGAATTCGAATCAAAATATACCATTATTATCATAGAAAGTCCAAAAAATCTAAAAGCCATTGAAATAGAGCCATTATTTCGTAATCTATTGTTATTTCTATTCATAACGTCCCCATTCAGAGTGAAATCTCAGCGGAATGGGAATACGAAGGTTAAGCTCCGGGCTCAGGCAGGGATGGCTCTCCCGTCTACCCGTCTCTCGGTCTAGCAAACAGTAGGGTTGCCATTTCAGCGCTTAAGGCAACTTGACTTTGCGCTTTTTTGACTAACGAGCGTTAACCCGCGACTTCGTCCGCACAAATTATATACCAGATTTTAAGTCAGCTAGATCATAAGCTATCAAACAAAAAAAGTTTCATCAAAATCGGTTCAGTAGTTTTTGCGTGATACTCGTTCAAACAAACAAACAAACAAACACCCAAACAAACACACAAACAAACAGACAGACAAAAAATCCAAAAATTGGTGAAATGGAATCAGGGACACCTAAAAACCATATCGTAACTTTTTTTGTTAATATCTTCAATGTACAGACAAACTTCCTGTTACAGTTTTAAGTTTTGTTAATAGTATAGATTAGTTTCCATAAATTTTTATTTATTTGTTATTTATTTTAGGAAAAACCTCTCCAAAAAACCATAATCATTGTCACTATGGAAACATAGTCTTTGTCATTATTGAGGAAGTGATAAATTAATAATTTATTACCTACAAGTTGATTACTCAATTTAAATTGATCAATATGATTTCTAAACTTTTCTTTCCAATAATTTACACTAGATAATTAAGTAATTGATTCTAAAAGGTATTTTGTTAATTATATGCAATTGTTTTTGTTGTTTTGTTAATTATATTGCAAACGTAACAAGTTTAAAATTTACTAAATTATAAAAGTCATTGCGTAAAAAAATTTACTGTCGCTTCGGTATTGAAAATGATACCAGAATTGAAAATTAATGATCAACAATGAAAACTGAAAATGAACGACTGAGCTAACCTCACTCTTTGCTTGGGTTACCGTCTGTCGTTTATACAGGGTGTAAAATGAAATGGTACAGTTACTTAAAGGGGTGCTTCAGACCATGAAACTGAACAACTTTTACTATAGGACCAACACTGATATCGCGAAAAAAAATCCGCTGTCCCATACAAACCTGCAAACATAACTCGACTGAAATGTATGGGACAGCCGATTTTTTTTTCGCGACTTCAGTATTGGTCCCATAGAGAAAGTTTGATGGTCTGAAGCACCCATTTAAGTAACTGTCCCATTTTATTTTACACCCTTTAAATTTCCCTCATCATCAGCCTATAAACACGTCCCACTGCAGGGCACAGGCCTACCCTCAAGGATTATGGGCATTAGTCCACCACGCGTGCCCAATGCAGATTGGTAGACTTCACATACACATCGGAATTCTTCTTCAGTGTATCCAAGGTTTCCTCACGATGTTTTCCTTCACCGTTTGAGAGCAGTCGGTATATAAGTTAGACAAACTCATTGATACATGGCATGATGTACGTGCGGATTCGAACCCGGGCCCCCATAATTGGGTGTCCATACCTCTCCGCAACGCGCCACTGACGCTACCCGTTACCCGACACCAACGTTATATCTCCCTACCAAATTCCATAATAATGCTATCGCTTGATTTGTGGATAAATAGGCGCATAGTAACTATTAATTTATAAGCTTCGCAAATGCACACAATTCCTCGCACATGAAGACGCAGCGCGGGTAACAGCTAGTTTTACTAACTGTTATAGGTACTAGATGGACAATTAACTAGAAATTTTGTTTAAGATGAAAGAATTTAGCGCTTTTTCCAAGCCTCAGTTAGCGCCCAAAGCGCAAACGCACCTAGCAACACCGGTTAGGCAAACAGTGAGAGCTGGAGAACAGTTTCATTTCCTTTCGCACATATTCACGAGGCGTCACACAATGTCCCACTAACAATGGATTCGTAATTTGGACGAGATGACGCCCGGGGACAATGCGTCAAGTGACTCATTATTGTTGAAAACTGCTCCGGGCAGAAATCACTTCTCCGCTGAATAGTGGAGGAATCTCGGAGACAATGCGGCCCGGCCGGGTGCGTGCGTACACGGAATGCGTTGAGGAAAATTATTAGTTTTGACGTTTTGTCCTTTGGAGATGAAACATTTTACATCTATATTATACAAGCAAGGTGTCAGCAAACGATCGCAAAACCTGAAAATAGTTTCTCCATAATCTTCGTTTGATTGAACAACATTTGATTTGTGATTCTTCGTGCAAAGGAACTCTAAAACCACCACGCCTAATTAGAAGAAAAAGTCACCTACCAATTTTTTTTACTCATCCAAAATAAAAAAAATAAATATTATTTTATTCAACCAACAATTCTAGTACAGTATATTTTAGTTTTACGTTCAGTTGTTAACACCGTGTATAACAGATGTTGCAAAGAACTTGACATAAATTGCAAGCAGTACTACTTATTTGTATTTTGTGACACAAGTATGAAAATCTACAGTTTGCTAGAAGAAAACTCGTCTGTGTAATGTAATTTTTTATAACTGTGTATAAAGAGAAACTACATGAAAAATGCTCACGCTGTTGTCCCTTGGAAGTGTATAAAATATAGAGTTAACCCGCGACTTTGTCCGCACAAATTATACCAGATTTTAAGTCAGCTATCAAACAAAAAAGTTTCATCAAAATCGGTTCAGTAGTTTTTGCGTGATAACCTCGTTCAAACAAAAAAACAGACAGACAAATCCAAAAATTGGTGATATGGAATCAGGGACACCTAAAAACCATATAGTAACTTTTTTTTGGTAATACCATCAATGTACAGACAAACTTTAAGCTACAATTTTATAATAGTTTATATAACTGGCACTAGCATTACCTCTGATCCTGGCGATGGATATTGATATGATCAACCTGTCCGTCTAAACCTGGCCTCTTATTTAAAATCAACAGTTAATAAATGTCTAGCGAAATTATTTTAGCGAGATTAGCGACAATACCTTTGCCAGCTTCCTGACCGACTGCTATCGAACGGTGAAGGAAAACATTGTGATTGCAGAAATGGAAGAAGAAATTCTGATGCGTATGTGCAGCAATCATTAAGGTGGTTTCAGTCCACACAAAAGTTTGACGCACAATACGCATAGACGGAATTATTTATATATGGAAAGATAGTTTAGAAAATCTAGTTGCCGAGTCAGAAATAACATTTGCAATTTATAATATAATAATTATTTTATAAATTGCAAATGTTGTTTGTGACGCGACAACTAGATTTTCTAAACTATTTTTCCATATATACAAAGTTACTTATTTTAATACCGTCTACGCGCATTGTGCGTCAAAGTTTTGTATAAAATTGACCCCTCTGCAACCACCTTAAGCTATTATGACTTTAGGTACTACACGTAGTACCTGTGCTTGAGAAGACACGACAAACGTCACGGGTAAAAACTTAAAGGTAGAGCGACAGCGGCTAGCTGAGAGGTGCGGCGATATCGCTGCATTGAATAGGACATTATATTGATGTCTATTATATTAATTTAAGTAGGTAATAAAAATACGTGTTGTGGGCTTAACTGCCTTCGTACCTCCGTCAGGCAACATTTTACAGGTGTCTCTAAAAACTAAACAACTTTATCATAAAACATTTTAAATGAAGGCTTCTAATCGGCAGTAGTGAGCGGTGGAAGATACAGGGGTCTGCCTTGGGGGTCCGCCTTAGGGGCGCCTTGGGGAGTCTGCCTTGGGGGTCCGCTTTGGAGGTCTGCCTTGGGGGTCTGTTACGGTATTTTAAGGCCAGGCCACACTGAGGCGGTTTTGCGGGAAAGCGGGCCGGATGCGGACCTGCGGGAAGTGAATATCTCCGGACCCGCGCGTATTTCTGTGTGGTAGGGTACATACAAACTCGAACATTACCACCACACCACACCATACACAACAAAACACACAGAAAACCGAGCGGGTCCGGAGATATTCGCTTCCCGCAGGTCTGCCTCCGGCCCGCTTTCCCGCGAAACCGCCTTTGTGTGGCCTGGCCTTTAATGCTTCAGAAACGAGTACTAACTCCTCCATTAAATGCGTTAAATTATCTAGCAAACGGTGTCAAAAAGTTTATTTTAGTATGGGTTACGAGGTTTGTCAGTTAGAATGCAACGGCACAACATGTGGACTTGCAGTCAATGTATGTACTAAGCGACACTGACAACTAACTAGAATTCCTTCCTCCAATGCTCTCCTGAGCTCATGAATTGACAAAGCGATCTAATTAGTTCCAAAGAATTCCACTTTACTCGCTCCTCTCAAAGTTGCCAATTAAATGCAATTACAACGCAGTCAGTTGTTTTAAATCATTCTCTATGAAAAAATCACATGCTTGAAGTATCTGTTTCTAGAATGTTTCTAGAATCTTGTGTAATTTACAGTTACTACTTTACACAAACTAAGTAATAAATCTTTATATTATACGAGCTTTTACCCGCTATTTCATCCACTCAAATTATAAGTAGGTATACTAGGGTTTAAGGCAAATCATAAGCGGAAAAAAGATTAATCAAAATCGGTTCAGTAGTTTTTGTGTGATGCTCGAACAAACAAAAAGACAGACAAAATAATCTAAAAATGGGTGATTTAGAGCCAGGGACATCTAATAACTATATGGTAGTCTTTCTCTTGTAAATATCTTTAATGTAACCACTCACGGGGAGAAATGTAGTAGGTACTCAGCCGGAACCACACAGCCTAATAAATACGTTATAACAGGGTGTAACAAAACACCCTAGTAAAACTTAAGGATGTGCTTCAGACCATCAAACTGAACAACTTTCACTATGGAGCCGACTTCGAAATCGCGAAAATAAACAGCTGTTTCATACAAAACTGTAGTACCTAGTACCTACAGACTCGACTCAAAAATGTGTGGTTTGGCTGATTTTTTTTCGCGATTTGAACATGGCCCCATAGTGAAAGTTGTTCAGTTTGATAAGTTTTAAACAACAACTTAAGGGCCTATGTCGAAAAATAATTGAAGCGAAATGGGCGTGTGGTAGCTTATATTACTGCCTGATGCGAGAGAAAGAGATGGGGCGGCGCGCGCGCTTGAAACGACGCAAGCGTAAAACAAACGTTATTTAATTGTGATTGCACTATTTATGTAAGTTCAATTCTGCTCTAATCAAAATTTGTAAAATACAATCTCTTTTTTTTAAATCTAGTCTAGTCCAAGCGTTTATCGATAAGACGGATAAAGACGGAGGTTACTTTGACTTGTTTTTCTATCGAGAAAATATTTCTTAATCGTGTTTTGGCTCTAATCAAAACTTCAATAATATGTTCAATTTACACATATCCGCTAATCATACTCCTACTGTTAGTACTTCATGATATATGACGCTTTGAAGAATCCTATTTTTTCACATAGCCAGCCTATTACTAGGGTGTTTTGGTACACCCTGTAGTATTAATATAACAAACAAGCAATTTCCAAATTCTACCTTTCCTACCTCCGATTTCATTCTCTATAGCTCCCATCTAAACAAAAACATAACAAAAAGTTATTTTCGCTCCAAAACTCCGCTGTCACAGGCTCGTATTGTCAGAGGAGGGAGACAGTAGGCAGGCAGGTAATCAACAGTAGGGCAGGGCATGCAGGCAAACACGTTGCTTGTAATTAGCCATCTCATGTCGCCGCGACAAAAGCCTGCCTTTGAGCTGTTCCGGTGACTTATCCGGCCATGCGTGACATGACGCTGTGAAGGTAAAGGTACAGTCTGGCTCATTAAAAGGATATTCCTCTAGCGCACTCCATACAAAGTTTGATTGTATTTTGGATATTAACAAATTAGAGAGTTGACTATATAAAATTTTTTTAGTTTTATATTCTCAGTAAAGAAAACGTTTGAAAATAATGCCAAACTCACATTTTGTATCTTGAACACCTTTTTTGATAATCAACCGGATAAATTATAAGTATCGAAACGACGACGAAAAACAACGACCTCACTATTATAATAACGGGTAAGTGTACTTTTTGCAACCATCAGCTGCAAGGCTGATTCAGTGTTTATGGGATGTAGAGCATTTCTGTGAAGGGGATTGACCAGGTCTGCCTGCATAACTTCAGTCGTACAGCCGTCGGCTACAGCCGTTCACCTTTGAACGGCTGTAGCTCTTTTCATTCACTTTAATTGGTTAGTATTGAAAATAGAAACAAACTTCGTTTGTAAAGCAAGGTAATACATTTTAAGTTAAAATTAACTTAACTTGTATTGAAAGATGCTGCTTGGCGAATAATGAAAAAATTCAATAACGACTTTGTTTAAAAATGTACATAGAAAAGGTTTATTATGTATACATAATTATTAATGACCGTGACTGTACTGGTGTGAATACAACCTTTTGGTTTTGAACGGTCTATAACGGGTGTCCTTTTTTTAAATGACAGTGTTTCAGATTCGTAGCAATGCCGCTACGGTTTGCTACGTCGTAGCAGATTATTTAAATAACACTCTCAAGCACATAAAATGTTCTGATCCCAAACCACAGAATATAAATAATAGTAATACTTACAAAATGGCCACTCTCTATCTCCCCCTAACTTCAGATACCACACCTACCTACAAACAACAACGAAAAAACATAATAATGTTCATGACAGAATCGGGTTTCGAACCCAGGACCTCTGCAATGGTTAGGCAGTCCATCAAGGGGATCGTCAAAAGTTATAGGTATGTGATCTACATATACATTTAAATATATAAAAATCCAGCGTCGTATAGTTTTTTACGGTTCCGAAGTCAACAAGGAACCCTTATAGTTTCGCCATGTCCGTCCGTCAGTCCGTCTGTCTATCCGCGGCTCAGCTCAGAGACGCTTAGTACTAGAAAACACATTAATCACGCCGACAAAGTGGTAAAATATAATCTTGAAAAATTTTTTTTCTTAGGGTACCTCCCCTACACGCGAAGTGGGAATGGATTTTTTTTCTCGTCTACCCCATGAAATGTGGGAAAACCATTTTTCGATTTAGGGATCCGTTAGCGAAATATTATGCTTTAAATTGAAAATTATTTTTCATTTTTTATATGTACGTTTTTGGGGTTTTTTAAATTTTATATTTTAATGATATTTCGTAATTTTTAAAGTTACTTGAAAACTGCTGAACTGATTTTCATGAAACAAAGCTAAGAAAACTCAGGTAAAAATTAGCTTTCTATTTAAAAAAAACGCATTGAAATCGGTCCACCCGTTTGGGCGCTACAATGCCACAGACAGACCGAAATAGGCGTCTAACTTATAACACCCATCTTTTTGCGTCGGGGGTTAATTACACTAGCACTACACAGCACCATGCTACACTATAGGAACACTACAGTTCAACAATTTTCACTAAATCGCGAAAAAAAAATCTGCTGTCAGTTGTTCAGTTTGATGGACTAAAGCACCCCCTTAAGTATTACTAGGGTGTTTTGTTACACCCTGTATTTACTTCCAATAAAAGTACATTACATTACCGTAGCACTTCGTTAATAGAAGTCTACAAAAAATTTTGCTGAACGTTCATACAATTCTTTATATACGAACATCCATTTTAATCCCGCATTGTGAAAAAATATACCGTTGCTACGTCAAAGTAAATATTTTCGACAGTTGAAGGCAACATCTCGATTTGGCGCCGACTTTCCACGTTAGTTTTTTGGTAGAAAATACACAAATCTGCCAAAATAGCCAACGGGCCTCCGTATCAGGGTAAATAGCTTCTTTATTTAAGTAATGGTGAGTTATACTAATGTTATATCATTATTTATAGCGTAGATAGTTATCTAATATGTTTAATAAGGCCGTTGTTGGCATGGCTGACTTATGGTGGTTGCAGAAGGGTCAATTTTTTACAAAACTTTGACGCACAATACGCGTAGACAGTATTAATATAAGTAACTTTGTATATATGGAAAAATAGTTTAGAAAATCTTGATGCCGCGTCACAAATAACATTTGCAATTTATAAAATAGTTACAAAGATATAAAGCTTTGAAATTTTTCATACAAAGTTTTGAAAGTTTTATATCTTCGTAATTATATTATAAATTGCAAATGTTATTTGTGACGCGGCAACTAGATTATCTAAACTATTTTTCCATATATACAAAGTTACTTATATTAATTCCGTCTTCGCGTGTTGTGCGTCAAAGTTTTACCTTAAGAATATGAAAGACTAAATGAAAAGGCGGACGCCTGTCATGGGCGATGGGCGCCGAGCTAGGAATATTTTTAGGGGGGTACAACGGGTACATCTTGCTGGCTGGGCATTAATTTACGTAATACAAACAAATTAATGAATTGCTTATGATTAATAGTACCGGTACCTAGGTACATAAATAAAATTAGCCATATTTACGTTCATGTCACGCATGTAAGATGCAGAGGCATATTTACATTCATGTCACGCTTGTAAGATGCAGTGGTATATTTAAAAAAAAAAATTAAAAATTAAATATTTATTTATTACACAAAAAACACGTAAAGTTACATTGTGGCTCGTTGGACCAGTTCTAGAGGTACCAACGCCCTCCCAGGATTACAGTTTGGTGAGCTACGTGTAACATGGTTGTTACATTACAAGTAAGTTTAGCGTAAGTTTAACATAGTATTTAGGTATATGTAAAAGACTAAAAAACTAAAAAAGAGGAGTACTAGTAGTTTAATCATTCTATGTGTGTATATAATATGTGTGTATAATATGTATTTACGTTCATGAACGCAACACGTTCCGTTTACGTTCATGCGCGACATGTCGCGCAAGTAAGATGCAGGTATTTGAATATTGAGTCTGCTCTCTGTGTATTTTCTTCCAAGATATCGGTGGGGTGCGATGACGACACGCCATCAATGAGTTTTTGAGAGCAGTCGGTTATACCATAATTACGTAAAGCCGACTGCTCTCAAACGGTGATGGAAACCAGCGTGCGGAAAACTGCATATGCAGAAGAAGAAATTCTGATGCGTATGTGAAGTCTACCAATCCGCATTGGGCGCGCGTGGTGGACTGATGCATACACCCTCCCTGAGGGTAGGCCTGTGCCCTACAGTGGTATAATAGGCTTCTGATGATGATGACAGGAGAGGGGCACCCATGGCCTATAAGAAGAGGTGAACATGATTTTCAATTTCTACAACAAAAAATAAAATGTGTAGGCAGTGATATAAACATTCAGGCAACCCACGTGTGCCTACATAGACTTTTCTTTTTACGTTTTAAATTAAATATTAAATCAGATAAATCTGATAAATGGATGGTAATGGAACTGACATTTTGCCGACATTATTTTTCATGGTAAAGTTCAGCTAAATGTCAGTTGGTACGTGAATCTCTTGCTAGATTTTACTACGTCAACAAAATAAAAAATTGACAGCAAGAGATTTAATGGAGGATTAGCTTTAATGAGCGTTTCAGCAACTGAGTGTTAGACCATATAACTAGAGACCAGTCTCGCGTTAGTATTCCCCTCTGCCACGTTACAAGATCAATTGATAATAGTTTGGGGTTCTCACATCCATGCTATGTTATCTTAGAGCAAACTAAGTAGAACGCTGATTTTCCATAGACAACTTCCTCCATCTATCGGTTATGTTTCGAAGCACTATGTGTTGAAATAGTGTTCATATCGGAGTAACAGCGCACTACACCTCACGCGCTGCGCTGTAGTACTGAGAGATTTCGCCCATATCAATCACTGTCTTGTTGGTCTAGCGGTCTAGACAACCGGCTTACGATCCGGGTAGCTAAGGTTCGATCCTCGTGTCGGCCGATCGACTTTTCAATTTATTTCATAATGTGGCGCCCCCTAGTGCTAATAAGCGGCAACGCAATTAGGACGTCCTAAAATTCAAGGCGAGTTACCTATCTATATCCAATATACATATTAATCTATGCTCACATCTTCAAATGTATAGGTGAATACGGGCAAAAGCTTAATACTAAGTAAAGGCGGTCTGAAAAACGATAAGAAGAATACTAAAGTAATAACCTAAAATATGGAACGAATTTCAGTTTTAGGATTATTGTGATGGAGGATTATTTTAGTTTTATTGTGTCATTTTCTTTATAAATATGGAACTGCCAACGACTCCTGGAACGACTTTGGATAAAGAACAGAAATTCCGTGAAAAGTATATGGAACTAAATGTTTGTAACATATATTACGTCAAGCGGAATCACTCCGCTGTGAGTTACGTTACGTCAATGCTGCTAGCTTTAGAAAAACGAATAGAAGAGTTAAAATTTATGTCTGTGTAACTTAGCCTTCTGTCTGACTGTGTTTATATATACAAAGTCCAACTTAATATGCTGACGACTTTTTAAGAGGATAATCCGACTATCAAACTGAACAATTTTCTATCTGGGACCAACATCGAAAACGCGAAAAAAAATCTGCTGTCCAATATATTTGGGTCGAATAGGGTTGCACTTCTGCATGAAAAAGAAGAGTTAGTCCACATAAATAAATGAATGAATCACGTGCCATTTGTGTCTTTAACCTTAAAAAAGAAGACAAAGTTGGCTAAATATTGATAATTTTCAAGTAACGAAGTTTCGTCATATTTCAGATTCATTGTAAGTTTTTTCCTTTCAATAAAAAAACAATTTTACTAGAAAGCTTGCGGATCGTGGACAAGACAAGTACATTCAATTTTGTCAGTTAGATTTTGTGTTTTTATATGAAATCATATTTCATTGGCACTTTACAAATTATATTCAGATATATTGTTCAATTTTTCGAGGGCCTGGTGTCAGAGTTTTTTCAGACCGCCTAGCGCCTTACGGCCTCTGACGTGGTTTTTATGTAACGACTACTACTACCAGAGATAATTTCCGGGACCAACGGCTTAACGTGCCATCCGAAGCACAGAATCATGTTTCTTTTCAGACAATCAGGTGATTCAGCCTGCAATTTCCTAACCAACTGGGGAAAAACGCACAAAGTAACGTGTCACTAGGTGTCCCCCGGGAGCCAATGCTCTTAACCATTAGACCACGGTTTGTAATAACGTTGCAGGTCGCATTTAACAGACTTGCCTCTTTTTCAACGAAAAGAGAGGCAATTATTTGTGAATTTTTAATTATAAGAAGGTGTTATAACATTTCATAGACACTTACCCACACTACAGTATAAGAATGAGCATCTAGTAAGTACTACATACAGTACGGGTACACCCTGGCCCCCACCAATTATAACCTCAGCCCGGCTTGGTAGGAAATGTGGCTGAAAATGTAGGCAACGGCATATTCCTGTCTCGCGAGCTCTAGAGTTAATCATAGGCGATACTGAATTACTGAGTATTCACTAAATATCGCCCATGCTTACCTCTTCTTGAATCCCATTTATATGAAACCTGCCTACACTCTGATTTGTTAGATGCCTTTCACACGAATTAAGGCTGGACCACACAGAGTGCAGCTGCAGAACGGGTGCAGACCGGCTGCAGGCTGGCAGTAGTTGTAACCTATGGAATTATATGTGAGGGGTCACACTGCGGCTACCGTTCCGCAGCTGTTCCGCAGCCGCGCCGGACTGTATTTAGTGTGACACCTCGCATATAATTCCATAGTTTACAACTATGGCCGGCATACAGCCGGTCTGCACCCGTTCTGCAGCTGCACTCTGTGTGAATTCAGAAGCTCTTTCGGATTTTATTATTTGTGTTAAATGGTTCTGATCCGTTTAATTAGCAAGTACACAGTTTTCTTATTAACTACATTATCACGTATACAAGCAATCAATATTGTATGTTTTAGAAACAAAATTCATTCACTACCCTATCGATATCGATATATGCTACGAATTCAATCACTAATATGATGTTAGATCTACATTACATTCAGGCCTTGTACCCGGACTTTCGATGTTCGATATATAGCCACTGTTTCGGTCCGCATTTCATTGTAATAGAGTTGACATTGGAACGAAAACGTTCACGCAATTGCGAAGTTCGAATGTGCGGGTACAAGCCCAGATCTTAAACGTTTCTATCGTCATCATGAACAAGCACGTATACAGACTTTAGTTTCGGGGGGGATATTCATAAAAGAACCATGAAAAAGTAAGTGCTGTAATCACTTTTCTATACAAATATTCGGATGGGGGGGGGGGGGGAATAACCCATCTATCCCCCCCCTGGATACGTGCATCATGAATAAGTCTACATCGTAATATATGAATATATGTTGATAGGTATTTATTTCTCTCTCCCGTCTCTGCAGTGCCATTTTTACAAAAAAATGCGTGTTGAATATAGTCGTAATTCGATCGGCAATATCAGAAATGCCAAGCTTCGTGATATGAAAGGACGGGAATGTGTTAGGAAATAGGTTACCCAGATTGATGGAGGGGCCTCTGTCACCGCAACGCTCTTACAGATGAGCCTTGAACGTTTTTGATTTTTTCGATAACTCGCGCAAGTTGAATAGCGGGAGATGACAGCTGTGTTAGATTCGAGGAGTTTTTTGGAGCAACGAATCGCGAATAGGGTGGTAAGGGGTCAATGATGTCATAAAGGTTTTGTGATACGCCATTTGGTTATGTTGGGATTGCTTATTGAAGTAAATAGATTGATTGAATTAGCATTTCTATAAGGTTTAAGAAAAATTCTTAGTTTTTTAGGTTTCCGTACCCAAAGGGTGAAAACGGGACCCTATTACTAAGCCTACGTTGGCCGTCCATCTGTCTGTCCTAACTATTTAGGGCTGTACCTTTTGAACCGTAAAAGCTAGACAGTTGAAATTTTCACAGAATGTGCGTTATAAAAGCGTATTTGCTAACAAATAATAAAAATGTCAAAAAGTTAAAAATTAACATAACATACTCTTGTAAAATCGGTAATACATAGGTACAAGCATCAAACTTGGTGTGATTATAAACTCTACAGTATAACAATAAATACTAAAAACCTGTCAAGTGTGAGGCGGTCTCGCGCTAAAGGTCCCGGAGAAAACAAAACTTTTATGTTATGTTGTTGTGGTACGGAACCCTCGCTCGGTGCGCGAGTAGCCCGACTCGCACTTGACCGGTTTTTAGTTTACCGTGTATTACGTCAAAACAAAATTAGTTTTCAACGATTAATAATCTACCAAACTTAGTTCCCTATCCATCATCAAAGTAGGTATTTGTGCTTATATATCTATCTATATCTATACTATTATAAAACTATAACAGGAAGTTTGTCTGTACATTGAAGATATTAACAAAAATAAAGTTACGATATGGTTTTTAGGTGTCCCTGATTCCATTTCATCAATTTTTGGATTTTTTGTCTGTCTGTTTGTTTGTGTGTTTGCTTGGGTGTTTGTTTGTTGGAACGAGTATCACGCAAAAAAACTTTTTTTGTTTGATAGCTTATGATCTGACTTAAAATCTGGTATATAATTTGTGCGGACGAAGTCGCGGGTTAACGCTCGTTTTACTATAAAGTGGAAAAATTGATAACGTTTACACGGAAAAAGAGGGTAGAGCGTCGGTATTCTAATGCCCCGATATCTCTATTGAGCATATTTTTCGATTTGCTCGCGTGTTGGCCCAGTCAATGTGATTTATGAATAAACTGCAGGCATATGTTGAGAGCGGCAGATATGTTGTGCCTATAGGCAGTGTGTTACACGTCATTTATCAGGGGCTTTTGATGGCCTGCGATCAGCGAATGCGGTGGATGGCAAATCCACATATATCTTTCTCTGAATTTTTCCGTTTGTTTTTAAATTTTGTCATCTGTGAATGCAGATAGGAGGTTTTATTTTTCGTTGGAATAATGCGGGTTTTAACTTAAAAAAAAAAGTAAAAAAAATCTGTCAAAATTGGTACCTAGCGTAATATTAAGTTTATGTACATAACCTACTAAATAAAATCGTAGGTTATCTAGGTTAAGTTTTGTATTTTGTGAACAAATGAAAAGTTTTACCTACCTATTTAATATAATCTTTATTTTATACGGGATGTTTTTTATTCTATACGGCATTATTATTTTATATATCATATACGGGGGTGTTTTTTATTTTATACGGCATTACTTTAATAAGTGAACTTTCTCAGTCATAAAAAAATTTAAACTTTTCATAAAAACTTTCGATTTGCTGATTGCATTTAATATAAAAAGTCCAAAATTTTCTATGCTTATCGCCCATTATTTTCTTAGGGAAAGTTGATCAGTATCATGGGTCCAATTACCCCTTAAAGTAATGCAACTACATATTTACACTGCATTGCATACCTAACATCGATCGAACACTTGATTTTCTATACATACGGACTTACCTTGAAATAAGACTTGCACAAAATTGCAGTTGCAGGATTTACAATCTTCCTGAAATTGCCACAACACAGGACAGCTATCAAAATGTGAATATTTGATCCTCTCGAAAACTAGGACGTCCTAGTGCCGGGGTGAAAGCCTTGGAAAAAACTGGTTTATTCGAACGAAATAAAGTGCCAACATTGTTCCTATGTCTTTGCATTGTTGTATAGAGTGTGTATGTCGTAGTCCGATCGTGAAATTAGCCAAATCATGATCTGCCCGGCATTCCATGATACGCCGCCATTTCATGATATGACCAGCCATATCACGATGTGTCTTGCAGAAAGTCCGGCGGATCGACGAGATTGATCTATATGGCTGGGCAAGGCTGGGCATATCGTAAAGTAGTTGCGTTTCACGCCGCTAGTGGTGCTGTCTTCGCGTGCGCGCAAGATGGCATAATGGCAGTGTTACAACAAATCTAATAGTGTATGCAAAATTACTGTAACAATACAGTAATTGCTGATAATAGTGAATTTTGATGACATTATAAAGTTACATTTTTAAGTAAACTTATTTTTATTTGCTTATACTTTGGATACCCTACAGAATCGATATATGCCTGAGCATGGGCGGGCAAATCCTCAAACGATTAGCGTTGAATTATATGGCGTGTGTTGGATGGTCACATCATGAAATGGCGGCGTATCAAGAAAGACCCAGGCAGATCACGATCTGGCTAATTCTTCGATCGGGCTACGACACATACACTACTTTCATACTCTTCCACCAAGTACGCTACGTTTTTGAAACTAACACCGATTTTTGAGATCTTTATTTTATCTTGCAGTTTTAGTCGGTAGGTACATTCAGTCTAGTCTTCAATATATTTAGAATATTGAATATTCGAATTCTCATTTTTATTGCGAACTAGCTTTTGCCTGCGATTTCGTGATGTTTATACCCCAATTCTTAGGGATTGATTTTCGAACAATCTCTATTAATCATACATTAGCTACATCCTCTGTAGAACTGCGATTTGGGTTGTGCTTCATTGTCAGTCAGTCAGTCACGAACTGTTTTATATACAGGGTGTTAGGAAAAGTATCAATAATCTTTAAACCACATACTCTACCCATCGAAAAAGAACAACTTTTACAGAATCTGCTGTCCCCCACGTTTGAATCGAGTTGGAATTCATCAGATTTTTTTTTGTTCTGGCGGGTTTGCTCCCATAGTAAAAGTTGTTCAGTTTGATGTGTAGAGTATGTGGTTTAAGGGTTATTGATACTTTTCCTTACACCATGTTAAACGGATATTTACGTGCCTCTGTTGCAAATATCAATGAATCATTCATCATACCATGTAACCATGTTAATTTATTGTAAAGCTTTTATTTACTGGCACTGGTAGTCTATTAGCTAATAGCTTCGCCTGCTGTGAAGGGATTGGCGGTTCGATTCCAGCCTAGATCACTCATACCAATTAATTTTTAGGAAGTTATGTATGAAATAATGGCACTGATGGCCTTTTGGTGAAGGAAAACATGGTGAGAAACCAACCTGCTCCAATTTTGAGCTGTTAGTTGAGTCCACAATGTGTTCACAGTTCAGTTCAAGTGGCGTCGGGGTCGATATCTGTCACAATGGACGAGTTTCGGCACTGACTGCCATTGAAATGTGGATCTTCCTGAATTTAGAATATTTGAAAAGACATCATCCTACTTTCATACCTTTTTGGTCGAAATGTGAAAGTGCCAACAACTAATGCTATATTCTGTTAGAACTTGCCCGGCTAAACATTTATTATTATGACACCAAAGCTGTAGGTCTATTGTCCTTGATTTGAGTAAAGTCTGACAAATCTGTATTTTCATACATTTTTCATGCAATAAAACTTACACCTAGTGCTTTCATAACATAGTAATAAGCAAATTATAGTAAACTAGCTGGTGCCCGCGACTTCGTCTGCGCTTCGTCTGGACAATTCACATAATATCTTTATAAATTGTAGCCTATGTGTTATTCTGATGTATAAGCTATATTATTGTAAAGTTTCATTAAAATCCATTAAGTAGTTTTTACGTTAAAGTGTAACAAACATCTATCAATACTTACAAACTTTCGCGTTTATAATATTAGTACGCTTATTTATTCATAATAACAAACATAATATTACACAATGGGAACATTGTGACACAGTAAACAGTTACACAAAAAAAATTTCGCCGCCTGAACTTGGAAAAGGATACGATGAAATCGTTCCTGAGCCCAAGTATCAGCAAGCTTCCAATTGACAGTATGAGATGCGATAAGACACGTAGAGTTATCTATCTATACTATTATAAAGCTGTAACAGAAGTTTGTCTGTACATTGAAGATATTAACAAAAAATAAATTACGATATGGTTTTTGGGTGTCCCTGATTCCATATCACCAATTTTTGGATTTTTTGTCTGTCTGTTTGTGTGTTTGTTTGGGTGTTTGTTTGTTTGTTTGAACGAGTATCACGCAAAAACTACTGAACCGATTTTGATGAAACTTTTTTTGTTTGATAGCTTATGATCTGACTTAAAATCTGGTGTATAATTTGTGCGGACGAAGTCGCGGGATAACGCTCGTACTATTATAAAACTGTAACAGGAAGTTTGTCTGTACATTGAAGATATTAACAAAAAAAAAGTTACGATATGGTTTTTAGGTGTCCCTGATTCCATTTCACCAATTTTTGGATTTTTTGTCTGTCTGTTTGTTTGTGTGTTTGTTTGAACGAGTATCACGCAAAAACTACTAAACCGATGTTGATGAAACTTTTTTTGTTTGATAGCTTATGATCTGACTTAAAATCTGGTATATAATTTGTGCGGACGAAGTCGCGGGTTAACGCTCGTAAGGGTAATAAATGTAAAAAAAAAAACGAAACCAATTATTTTTTCTTGGTCGGCACTTTCACATTTTGAACCAAATGGGATGATGTCTTTTCTCTGACCAATCGCCAGGAATACAGTCGTGACCATTATGATTGTAAATAATGTATATGAGCCCAGATTAAATAATAATAAACAAATGATTATAATTACTTAAGACTAGTCATCTCATTTAAACGTTATCAAAACTGAATATTCAGAGTTTCAGACGAAGAAGGTATAATCGCCTGAAGGTTAATCTCAAAAGCTATGTCAGGCATGATATATCTACCTACATACATACTCTAACATAATACTCCCTCGGGGAATATAGTCGTGAGTATATGCCACATACTCTAACATCGTATGTAGGTACGAATATATCAAATATCGAAGTATTGGCAAATGAATAAATATCCCAACAGAACGAGAGCTTCATACAAGCGGCCGCTGTTGGTGTACTAACACACAGCGCGCGTTAGAAGACGTACGAACTGTTTAGATAAAACCAGCACTTTCTATTTCTATGAAAAACAAGTGCACACACTCATCCCGGGTATAAGCGCACCTGCGCGCGCTATGGTGTGATTGCACCGTGTCATCAGAGGCCGGTTGTATGAGGGTTTCGTTCTGTAGGGATATTTATTCATGTGGTATCGGCTAGTAATAACACAGCGGAGTTCATGTAACGGGAACTTAGTCTTAGGGACAGCTAAGTCGAGAGCCTTCTGTTTGCGGTAATTAGATAAGTTTGCAGATGTACAGCTGCTCGAGCCTTCGAATTGTTACGTTACTACTTCAGTTATAACGTCTTGTATTAGTAATTTTTATTGACTGTAATAAGTCAACGTCACCAACTTCCTTTGACTATTTATTATAGGAATAGCCTTGCAGTATCATTTCCCCTCTGCCACGGTATAAGATCAATTAATCATGTGCATTTACATTCAATTTTATACCTTATCACTAAACCAGACAGCCTATAATTGCGAAACAATAATTTCGAAAGTAGAACGTTTGGGGTTCACGCGAGACTACTTTCATGATTTTTAAATTTCAAAATTAGAATCTAAAGTTATGGGAATAAAATCCAAAGCTGCGGATTTCATGTTACCTCGCCCCCCGCAAAAAGTGGCAGAAATGTTTGTTAGTACAATTACACGCGTAACTAGTCCCCATATAAGGTCTAACAAAATTAGGTGAAACTATTTTAAGGGGATGATCAGACCATCAAACTGAACAACTTTCTCTATGGGAACGATATTGAAATCGCGAAAAAAAATCAGCTGTTCCATACAAACCTACTCGACCTAAATGTATGGGACAGCAGATTTTTTTTTCGCGGTTTCGATATTGGTCCTATAGAGAAAGTTGTTCAGTTTGATGGTCTGATCATCCCCTTAAAAAGGTTTCAGCTAATTTTGTTAGACCTTATATAAGTAGTCAAAGCCAACTTCACACATGTTTGTCATTGAATAAAGGGAATGAAAACTAAAAAGCTTTTTGTATGGCTATAGTAGAATTCGCGAAAAAGAAAACAGCTGTTCTAAACAAAATGCAAACCTACTCGACCCAAATGAACGGAACAACTGATTTTATATTAGTTACTAGCGTTAACCCGCGACTTCGTTAAAATTATATACCAGATTTTAAGTCTGATCATAAGCTATCAAACAAAAAAAGTTTCATCAAAATCGGTTCAGTAGTATTTGCGTGATGCTCGTTCAAACAAACAAACACACAAACAAACAGACAGACAAAAAATTCAAAAATTGGTGATATGGAATCAGGGACACCTAAAAACGACTATCGTAACTTTTTTTTGTTAATATCTTCAATGTACAGACACACTTCTGTTACAGTTTTATAATAGTACCTACCTATAGATTTCGATTTGTTGGTCCCATAGAGAAAGTTGAATGACATTAAAAAAACCTTCAGCATATTAATAAAGACCAAGGATGAATGCATTAACTTGAGGTATGTATGCATTTTTTTAAATTTATTAATTTGCTTGTGCGTCAGCACTGCATTTCCGCCAGGGTCAAGTTAGTTTGTGGGAGCATCTATCCAATTTTAAGGATTGTTTTTTGAGCAAAAACACAGTTGAGAAGAAATGGCGGAGCCTCGTGGCAAGCTCAAACTTGAACCGCGCCAATGCCACGCGAATGATAACCGCTCGCGGCAACAATTGCAACGCAACTCTCCGTATGAAAATTGTAATTACACAAAATATCTGCTAAATAAAGTCGTAACTTATTATAAACAGACACAATAAGTATAAGGGATTGATTGCCACCTTCTAGAATCTTGGTATACCCTTTTATTGCCCTTCAATTTTTAAATAGATAACATAAATAATACATTCTCACTCGAGAATGTTACTGTCATTGTTCTTGTTATACTGTCATTTATAATATTAACTAATATAATTATATCAAGTTACCTTGCAAACAAATTGGCGGGTATTGACTAAATCCACACAAGAATTAGTTTTAGTCCTAAAACATTTTTATTCAACTTGCATAGTTTTAAATATGCGTAGGGTTCTGGAGTGCGATTTTTGAAACTCACACGTTGAACTCAGCTGTTGAAAATGTCAAAATTACTATGGAGATAGGCATCTTTCTACTGCTGATTTGGCTTTCAAAAATCATACTTCAGGAATGCGATTTTTGAAAGTCAAATCAGCGGTAGAAAGATGCATATCTCCATAGTAATTTTAACATTTTCAACAGCTGAGCTCAGCGAATGAGTTTCAAAAATCGCACTCCAGGAAATAAATAGGTGAATTGAGATTTTCTTTAAAAAAATCAGGATTCCCTGTATTTGCTGAGATCAAAGGATCGAATCCTGTGTTGATTCTACTGACTGTACATAGAAGAACGTGAAGTGAAAGCTCATAAATAAAGACACGTGACGATCAACAATCTCCTCATCTTCACAATAGGCTGCATTAAGTTCTCCATCAAGTTGCGCCCTCATTTGCATAAGCTGACGTAGGCATGCCTATTGTTGGTGTAACAAAAGGATTTCAATAATCCACGACTAATCCGCGAGTAGTTTGTGTGGAGAGGTCGCGTTACACGCGCTAGGGAAACGAAGCACGTAGTCAAAGACTCAAGTTTTAGCGAAGAATCGGTCTTCTGAGGAAGTTAACCGAGATGTCATACAAAGTGCCAGTGCACTCGATGAGATTTTGCGGAATTAAATATTGACGTTTATTTTATTTACAAAACAATTTTTTTTCTTATTTGTTTAGTTTGTAGGTTTAAAAAAAGGAGGAGGTTCACAATTCATCTGGTAAGTTTCTTTTTGGTGCTTGTAACGCTGTTGTAACGCCATTACCTTACCTAATTCGTCGATGATTCTTTTGTCATTCTGAAGAATTTATTGTAACGTAACGCTGTTATAATTTGTTAACGAAAACTTTGAAAAATACTAAAAGTTACTTTTTAAAAATTCAACAGATTTAGTTCTAGTTAGGTATTTTCTTATACAGTTTTAGTACTGTTCACATACCTACAGTGCACACTACAATAATATCATACGATCAGCCTTGCAGCTAATCGTTAATTTTTTACTGATCATTAAACGTCTGTAACTCCTAAACCGACTGGAGTTATGCAGGCAGACCGGGTCGATCCCCATCACAGAGATGCTCTACACCCCATAAACACTGAATCAGCCTTGCAGCTGATGGTTGCTAAAAGTACACTTATCTCTTAGTCTATATTGAGCAGAGCTCAAACTGGCGTGCTGTGCAAAAACTCTATGTAGGTAGGTACCACGGTTTGTTTACCGTTTGCAAAGGAATGGGCCCTTGCCACATTTTATATTTTCATCCTAAACTATTCCTTGTTTACTCCAAACTTTAAATGATAAATCACCCCACTTCCTACCCTACTGATATGAACCGAAGTGATTTCCGATGACTACGGGACGAGATGCTGGTGGTCATGGACATAACATTTCCAAAGCACGTGCCGATCTCACAAAACTTCATAGATATTTGTTAGTTCTGTTAGCTTTCCTCTTAAGATCCATTCTCACAGGAATAAAACGTTGGTAGCTTTCAAACCGAACATCGAATGCTAACCGAAAATTGACGTCCCGATCGCACAGTGTCGGTATGGTAGTGAACCTGCCTGCTGCGCCGCGAGTAGCCGCGCCGGTTCGAATCCCGTAAGGGGAAATTATAGAGTCACAAAAAGAGATAGTTCGTATGAGAGTTTTTTTATGCTTTATTGCAAGTACTACTAGGTATTAATTATGTGTCCACACGGCTGTTATTCACTTGTTCGCTTCGAAACCTCCGTTGAGAATGCTCCCTAAAGAAAACTTTCTTACTACCCTCGAAACCACAAACTGAGTTAAAAGGAAAAAGGTTACAAAGAATACTGGGGATATCTATGTAAATTGTTACAAAACTCTTGCATTTTATATTTAAATCTCGTGTTTTTAGTTTTACTTATTGCTAAAACTTTTTAATGTAATGTTGTAAATAGGAGACGTTATAAAGACTGGCCGTGATAGAACCTCTTTGGAGTACATTAAGGATGCTGGCATTAAAAGCACATAAAAAAATCACTAGATGCCTTTTACTATTTTTAAAAACAAAACAGCTTTCTTTTTGATTTAAATGGCATTATACTACATATTTCCGATATAATAAACAACCAGTTAGAAAATAGCTAAACGAAATAAAATATTAAAAAAACAATTTTTAAATTATTTTCATCTAAATGCAAAAATGGTCGCGACGAGATAATTCGAACTCCATGGAGAAAACATTTGCGTAAATAAAAAAACAACTGTCTTCTCTTTTTATTTAACTCTATGCTGGCTGTATGCTGGAAACAGAAACGGCTACATAAAATTTCAAATTTGGACGTTGTGTTTTTTTAATGGCCAGATATTTTAGGTTTACCAAGGAGTTGTAGACCGTCTTCGAGTGACGCTTGATTTGAGCTTTGATCGAAAATCGACATTATTTTATTAAAAAATCAATAAAACTTAACATACCGATGCATGGTATGTGCATACGAAGTTGAGGGACAGGTTACCCTATATTGATATCAGGACGGTGGCATAGGTATTTAGCTATTTTATGTAAGAATCATATAATCGAGTGTATTAAAATCATAAACTTAATATGATCAAAATAGGTACGTCGATAATCTACTCGATAATCGAAAGCTAATAATTTTCCTGAAACCACATAATTTGCTTTGCGGATATTACGTTGTTTTAGTGGCCGTCAAAAAAATATTATATTCAAACCAGTAATCCCACTGGGAAACGATCGTTCCTTTTTCAATGTTTTTTAGTAGGTCCTACCTTCATTGCTCAATGGGTAGGTTTCTGGAACTGTTCACCGTCCAACATTTAATTATCTTACCTTATCTTGTTGTGGAGGCTGGCAAGCCCGCAACACTTCGATCCAGTGGGATCTTTTGTGTTGGCCCCAATACTTTTCATTTTCTTCACCCTTCAAATACATGGTCAATGAAGGAGGCGATACCGTTGAGGGGAAGAAATCTAAGGTCTTCGGGTTTTGGATATCCATTTCCGAGAAGGCTCATGCGTTTTGCCGCCAAGACATCACAGTCACAAAGGATATGTTCCATGGTCTCCTCATCCTCTCCGCAAGCTCGGCAGCTGGGATCTAGGGTAAGTTTCATCTTGGGCATCATCGTGCCTGTGGCGTAGTGCCTGGTGAGGGCTTCGATAATGACACGAGCCTTGCTCCTACTGTTGTTCAATATGTCTGTTGTTCATTTAATTAAATTTTTTGTTACCAATCTTAATTAAGCAGTTCAGGTATCCTATCCTTCTTAAATTAGTTATAAGGTGCAATCTAACACTTGTTATAGTTGCCTCATGAGCGAATTTTCACAATACTATACTATCTGTTATAATTGTGTATTATAGCTATAATTTTATCTCTATCTATACAGGGTGAAATTGAAATCATTGGCATCCTTTTAAACTAAGAGTCTACCCATCAAACTGAACAACTTTTACTACGGGAGCAAACCGATCGTAGCAAAAGAAATCAGCTGTTCCATACTAAACTGCTGTTTACTCGACTAAAATGTAGCAACAGCAGATTTTTTTTCTTTTTGCTATGATCGGTTTGCTCCCATTCCGTCCAGATCGTGTAATATATAGCCGTCCTTAATAGACTCTTCGAGATCACATAATACAGATAGATATAATGTATTTACATAGAGCGATACTCGCCACAGACCACTAACTAGCACTAAGTTGTGAAGAGAACTTAAAAGTTAGTCAAAGAAGGCTTTCCCAAGTCAGTGGGATCGCCGAGTCTAACTTTCAGTTTTCCTACTCTTTCATCTATGAACATAACACAAGTTTAATTAAAAATACTCCCCTTAATATTCCCGTTTCAAAGCGTACCATAGCGAAGTTTTTATGTTTATTCGAAAAAGTACATTCGAAATTAAATGTTTGTTCCGAAGTTAAATGTTTATGCTTGTTTGTCGGGGTTCCCTTTGGGACTTCGTCTTTGAACTTTGTCGATACAGTTGATCGGCAAAGACATTGTTACCGGTGCCTATATTCGGATTAGTTCTTCGTGAGAACGCACAGATATTTACAATAATTGTTTACATGAAACATTTCATTCCGTTTCAGTAGGCCTAGCATGCCACCCCCGAGAAAACGATAAAAATCGAGATATGCCTCCATCATTTTACGTATGCCAGAAAAAGCGCGCATGACGTTTTTCCTCGTTTAAACGCTTTATCGTGGGTGGCATGCTAGTCGTGCAGGTGCCCGGTTGCGCTAAGTTAAAACATCGTAGTTCTATTCTTATCCAATTTCAGTTCTAATCACATTGCAATCCAATTACTATTCAATCGTGCTGAATTCCGCATCGCGCTAAACTCTATGTAACTGACAGCCAATAACGTCTGAGGTCAAAACGGCTCTAACGGCTGTACCGCGATTAGCGCAACACCAAATGTGTCAAAAGTTATGGTTCGTACGTAGTCCCATAACGGTTCAATCACCAAATATTTACCGCGATTGCAGCCCTGTTAAGGTTCCAGTTAATTCAATCGATATCAAATCGACACGGTGTATATTTTTTGGCAGTTCTTAGCGATTCTGCTTCTTAATATTCAGTTTAGAATTTGTCAACATTTGATACAACAATCACAGAAACAAATGATTACTTAAGATGGTTTCAGTCCATACAAAAGTTTGACGCACAATACGCGTAGACAGAATTAATAAAAGTAATATTTTATATATGGAAAAATTGTTTAGAAAATCTAGTTGCCGCGTCACAAACTACATTTGCAATTTATAAAATAATTACGAAGATATAAAACTTTTAAAATCATGTATGAAAATTTTCATAGCTTTATGTCTTCGTAATTATTTTATAAATTGCAAATGTTATTTGTGACGCGGCAACTAGATTTTCTAAACTATTTTTCCATATATACAAAGTTACTTATATTAATACCGTCTACGCCTATATTATGCGTCAAAGTTTTGTATAAAATTGACCCCTCTGCAACCACCTTAAAATGAATTGCATGGTACTGATCAGAGATTTTTTTTGGTCGCTCAAAAAAATCTTTGGTACCGATCTTGTAAACGATATCATCGGAAAATTATACAAAGCACGGATTTCAAAAAAATATGAAAAGTCATATTTGTTTGTGAATGTGGTACGTATTTGTCCACAGGTTACTTGGTGGCCATATTTTTACAATTCTCATGAAGTAGTGGAGAGATTGCGTCTGAATTGTGCTATGCTCTGGAGGGGCGCCAAATCTAGCGCCTCGGGGCGCCGAGCCCTGCCAAGAGTTAACTGATCGATGGCTCCACGAATATGCAACCGGATTTCCAACTATGAAGCTACATGTTCCTTTTATGAGCGTTTGATTTACGCAGGTGGCGTAATTTATAGTTCAGTTTATGTGAACCCGTACCTACCAAGCGTCAGTTGACTGAGAGAAAGGTTTATTGGGTAAATAAAATTGTGTTTTGGTATTTATACAGGGTCCTTCTTAATATGCTTGCTTGGTTTTTAAGAGGATGGTCAGATAATAACACTTTCTGTATTTTTCGATTTCCTTCTACTACACACGTTTTCGTACTATATTAGTAGACTAAGAGATAAGCGTACTTTTTGCAACCATCAGCAGCAAGGCTGACTCAGTGTTTATAGGGTGTAGAGCATCTCTGTGATGGGGATGAACCAGGTCTGACTGCATAACTCCAGTCGGATTAGAAGTTACTGATGTTTAAAGGTAAGTAAAAAATTAACGATCGTATCATATTATTGTAGTTTGCACTGTAGCTATGTGAACAGTATTAAAACTGACATGGTTCATCAGTCGGTTTAGGAGATACAGCCTTTCAAAGGTCCGACCTTTGAACGTCTGTATCTCCTAAACCGACTGGCAGTTCATGTCAGTTTTTGTACTGTTTACATAGCTACAGTGCACACTACAATAATATCATACTATCAGCCTTGCAGCTGATCGTAAATTTTTTACTGACATTTAAACGTCTGTAACTCCTAAACCGACTGAAGTTATGCAGGTAGACCTAGTTCATCCCCATCACAGAGATGCTCTACACCCCATAAACACTGAATTAGCCTTGCTGCTGATAGTTTCAAAAAGTACACTTATCTCTTATTCTATAGGTAAAGTTAACTAAAAAGTTCAAAAGTAGGTAGTACCTAGGTATTTAAAATTTAAAATTTTAAGTATGTCAATATTTAGTATGGTTGTTTTATTATGCAACACACGTCAAGAATGACAATTTAATCAGAGTTTTCGTTACCCGTAAATTGTAGGTACTGTAAGTTTTCATAAAAACGATCAAAACTTGTTATACAGCTATAGAAGGAACTAAACTCGAGTAAATATAAAATATTTCTTCCTGGTATCGTGTAAATACTGGATTATTCAATACAATGAATATCTGAAGGTATAACGTAAGTAAACGAAGCAAATGTAAGCCTATTAAAATATTCAAGAGGGCACGTAATCTTATATTCTTGTAGAAGTGTATCTGGGAACATGATACTGTGATGCGTGACTTTTGTGCAAGCACCGACGACGTGGATTTGTGTATGAAAGTGAGCTGGAAAGAAAAAAATATAAAGTGTCGCACTAGAAACTCGTATCGTTATTAATTTAATTTTAAAAGAATTTAATTATTACTTGGATAAATAGCATAGCATAGCATAGCATAGCATAGCATAGCATAGCATAGCATAGCATAGCATAGCATAGCATAGCATATGCTCACGACTATATTACCCGAGGGGGTAGTCAGAGATTCTGAAACCTCAGAACATCCACGTTTCACTAGTACCGAAATTCTGTCCAGTGTGACGGGGAGTTAGCCCGTCGCCACTTGTAATGGATAGTGGGTACAGCACACGGTGACACATCAAGCTATACAAAACCAACATAAGCTGGTCGCGCGTAGGTCGAGTAACGCGTAGGTCGCGACGCTATACTTTACTCGACCTACGCGCGGCCAGCTTATGTTGGTTTTCTATAGCTTGATGTGTCGCCGTTCGTACATGCCTCGAAATTGAAGCATGCAGGTTTCCTCGCGATGTTTTCCTTCACCGAAAAGCCAATGGTGTTACAAATCGTACATAAATTCCGAAAAACTCATTGGTACGAGTCGGCCTGGACGGGGATCGAACCATCGCCTCCTGCACGGCAGGCAAGGTTACTCGCCACTGCACCACCACGGCTTTTTGGAACTTGGATAAATATCTATAGCTATAGGCATAGGTATTCTTTCCACAGACATATCTACATACTGCGATAATGCTTACGCTATAGTCCAACAGTGGAGAGGAGACTATGTGGCTACTTCCTTGTAATCTCCGAAAAACAAAAGCTATCATAATCATCACTTCGTTGTGAAACAGTCGTGTGTATCAACTAGGGGCTTCCGAAAGCCAAACAAGGCACAAAGGGAACAAGATAAACTGAACAAATCCACGGCGTGGACGAGCAAGAGCGGTAAAACATGAGCTGAAACGTATTAGATACATTTAACTTGTATTTAAAAAAAAATCACCGATCTCGTGTCTTCCACGACGCGACGTTCGGGTATATTGATAATGAATCTGCCAAATGACCTGAATTAAAATATTCACACAGGTACATCTACTGATGTATTTCCCGCCTGAAATCAAAAAGGTATCTCAATCACGCAATGCCCCTCGGATTGCGACTAAGTAAATTAGGCGACAGGGGCTCAATTTACACGGTCCATGCGCTATAGGCTAGTCACCTATCTTCCTTTTTTAATCTAATCAAAGGGTAGAGTATGTGTTTTAAAGGTTACTGATACTTTTCCTTACACCCTGTATAGCCCAATCTCTAGGATGTTAGTACTCTTACTTAATACGTAGTAATTCTAGTACTGTGCAGAGCGAGACCGTACCATACTAAGTATATTAAGAATATCCAAGATTCACTAGCAGCGAGCAAACACTTTCCAGACATTATGAAAGTTAGCGAACAAGCCTGTCACTACTTTTGGTCATTGAATGATAAAAAAGAGTACTTAGGTGAATTTTTCAGTTAAACAATTAACAAATCATATTTTAAGAAAATTTAATTATTTATTGAATTTACCAGCTCATTTACATTTCAGTGTCGTTGAAATATTCACTAAGCACCTGTAACAATAACCACACACACACATCAATTTTTTGAAAATAGATTTCCCGAGCGTTAACCCGTGACTTTGCCCGCACAAATTATATACCAGATTTTAAGTCAGATAATAAGCTATCAAACAAAAAAGTTTCATCAAAATCGGTTCAGTAGTTTTTGCGTGATGCTCGTTCAAACAAACAAACACACAAACAGACAGACAAAAAATCCAAAAATTGGTGATATGGAATCAGGGATACCTAAATCGTAACTTTTTTTTGTTAATATCTTCAATGTACAGACAAACTTCCTGCTACAGTTTTATAATTTACGAGCGTTAACCCGCGACTTTGTCCGCACAAATTATATACCAGATTTTAAGTCAGATCATAAGCTATCAAACAAAAAAAGTTTCATCAAAATCGGTTCAGTAGTTTTTGCGTGATACTCGTTCAAACAAACAAACAAACAAACACCCAAACAAACACACAAACAAACAGACAGACAAAAAATCCAAAAATTGGTGAAATGGAATCAGGGACACCTAAAAACCATATCGTAACTTTTTTTTTGTTAATATCTTTAATGTACAGACAAACTTCCTGTTACAGTTTTATAATAGTATAGATTATAATTTAGCAGGCTGACGTAACCTCAGGGTTAAAAGCTCAAAAAAAAAAAACAAAAGAATTAAAAAAAAAAAAGTTTTATAATAATATAGAAGATTTTATTATAATTTAGAATTAGACTAACAATACAAACGTACGTTAAAATTGTAGTAAAAGCGACTAAATATTTCTCGCCATGCAGTGGACACAACATGACACAACACTCTCCTCGCTATTGAAGCATGTAGATTTTAGATTTCTTCACGATGTTTTCCTTTACCGGAAAGGCAGTGGTGTTTCAAATCGTATCTAAGAAGTTATATAGTGGTATCTATAGATAACATAGATAAGTATATTTATTCATAGACATGGGGTTTGTTTTGATTGTCTAGTCACGTATGGGCTCTTGTGTGCCAGAGAAAGTTTGTTCGTCTATACTTGAGAGTGAATCCCGGCTCGGAGTAGTGAGATTTATTATGTTTTATGTTCGAATCAAAATCATTGTCACACACACCGCGACTGTCCGCCCGCCGCGCCGTAACAATATTATGTTTTGACATAATAATAATAATTATTATTATAACACTTTATTGTACACATCCACATAATAATACACAAAGTTGAGAAGTTGAGAAATTATGGTTATTTATTGGAAACGAAACTGACAAATTACAAAAACAAACGCAAAATAAAATGATTGTACCTAATGATTAACGCTATTACCTAATGATAAGCGCTGCAAAAGATGTTAAATAAGAAAGCGGTAGGTCCAGATGGTATCCCCGTAGAAGTTTGGAAATGCCTCGGTGGCAAAGGCATTATACTGTTGACCAATTTCTTTAATCCAATTTATGGAAACCTCAGAAATGCCGGATGACTGGAGACTGAGTACCATAGTCCCACTATATAAAGGAAAAGGCAGCAAGTACGAGTGCAATAACTACCGCGGCATAAAACTGATGTGCCATACCATGAAACTGTACGAAAATGTGATTGACAGCCGGTTGAGAATGGAATGCTCACTCTCGAAAAATCAGTACGGGTTCATGCCGGGACTGTCCACGACAGATCCAATGTTCGCACTAAACACAGTTGCCGAGGAGTATCGCTCTAAAAACTGTCCCCTGTATATTGCTTTCTTGGACATGGAAAAGGCATTCGATCGCGTTCCAAGGGAATCGATCTGATAGCCTTAAAAAAAAAGGCGTCCCCGAGAGATATGTGAACATCGTAGCTGACATGTACAAGAATGCAAGATCTATAAGTATAAGGACAGTTATATATATTATAAGGACAGTAGTGGGCGCCACAAATCCAATAGCAGTCAAAGAGGGCGTACATCAAGGTTCAGTCCTAAGCCCCTTTTTGTTTAGCCTAGTATTGGATGCGCTCACAGAAGACGCACAGACCAGAGCACTGTGGACATGCGAACAGTACAGATACATGGGAGGCATGATGCACAAATCTGGCAACATTGAGCACAATATTCAGCACCGAATAGCAGCCGCGTGGTTGAAGTGGCGGGAAGTCACTGGTGTAACTTGTGACAGGAAAATGCCGGTCCGAATGAAGGGCCTGGTCTATAAGTCCATAATAAGACCAGTCCTCATGTACGGTAGTGAAACTTGGGCCACAACGAAAAACCATGTCCGAACTGTACAAACAGCCGAAATGAAGATGATGAGGTGGGTGTGCGGTGTCACGAGGCGCGATAGAATCCGCAACGAGTATGTGCGAGGTAGCCTGGGTGTTCGTGACATTGCAGATAAGCTTCAGGAGCATAGGCTTAGGTGGTTTGGACACGTGAAAAGAAAGCCACCCGAATATGTAGGAAATATGGCACTGCAACTGTCGATTCCTGGACAGAGACCAAGAGGATGTCCGAAGACTAGATGGATGAACACAGTTCGTTGTGATATGACCGAGTGCAATGTCCCCAAAGACGACGTCAGTAATAGGGCAAGGTGGAGAGAGCAGATACGGAAGGCTGACCCCACCACCATATGGGATTAAAAGCCAGGAAGAGAGAGTGAGAGGTACCTAATGATTAACATAATAATTATTTATAAAATTAGCAACATGCCTTCGTCCTTTCTATTCAAGACTATTTTATTCTATTCTTTGACATCATTAGATTCAACTTATGTGATTCTTATTTTACAAAGATATAATATAAAAAAAGCATCTTCCCTTTCTATTTGAAGACTTCGTCAATTAAAAAAATACAATTTTTAACAATAGTAATTTTTTTTAGCGTTTTTTATATGGGCCTATCCATACATAATACTTAATACCCATACTTATACTACTGAAAATAGAAATATCATCGGTAGGTAATCAATGATTTGTATAATTATTATTTTTAATAAGGCTGGTTTTTATTAGTACTTAACATTGTATTGTCATGTATCAATAAATAAATAAAATCCCTTGAAATCCCTATGGGTTATGACCCACACAAGAAATAGGTACTTTTAAAAATATCTAGGTAATTAAATCCCCATAAATTATTTTCATAAAACAAAAGTTTCAACAATGTTCATTATAATTATTATATATCTTCAAACAAAGGCACCGCGCACCGGTCGGTAAATTTGATAAAGTTAAAACTTCGCATCTACTGTTTGATTGTCCAAAAAGTATAATTGTTACCACCTGGAATACAGTCAAAAATCCATTTCGAACTAAATAGCAGAATTTCATTTCGTGAATAGTTTTAGCTTGGGACTGCCGACTCATTTTCCGCTCCATAAAAGCTCTCCCGTTTCAACGCTTTAGTCACAGAGCACGGAAATTAAATTACGGATGGTTTTTACTACACGGCGAGAAATCTAGTAGTCTTATTTAAATTAGCAGAAAGAAATTACTAGAAAATTTGTGTTGTAAGTAAATTTTAGTAAAATCTACTAGAATTTGATTTGTTACAACAAAATAATTTACTAGAGTAAAGTCCAGTAATATAAATAGTCACAAATACCTACTATCAGATTTATTTCTCTCCATGTAAAGCTGCTGGGTGTGAGCCACGGTACTTCAGCAACGTCGAGCAGGTTACCTATGCGGATGAGTGACCGTTTTACTATTTTTTTATAATATAATTTTAAATCAGTACAGAATACGTACACAAGAGGAGCAGAAAGTGGATAGCATTTAGAACATTAAGATTGAGAGTAATAGTGGTCCCACACTAGGCAAGCCTGGCAATGTGTTAACCGAGTAACTCATTGATTTGGTAGGCGCTTTAAGCTATTGTTCCCGCATTCAGCTAACTCAGAAACCTTTTTATCGGTTTAACAATAATCTAACAGCAATTTCACTGTCTTGATTCCTCCAGCCAGCTCTGAACCAGCTTGCTGTGTTGGAATAATATGTCTTACTCCCTCTTTAGTGACATGCATTTTGACAACAAATCCTATTTTCAATCAACATAAAGTGTAGATTCTAGTTGCTAGATTTAACTAGCAAAATTTTATTCTGATAATAATTTTTCGTATGTGATCTCTCTCGTGCTAACAGATCTTTTCTTTTAAGTTATTAACGCTAGGACAGAGGACACTTTTTAACAAGATTTTCGTGTCTGTCTCAGAACCGCGCGTTGTAAAAATTTGCTCTGTGTATCGTTCTACTTTACAATGCTTATTGTAATCAAACCATTTATTATGTATTAGTTAGTATATATTTGTATTATTAAGTCTATTGTTCGTGTACATAAGTACCTACTTGAGCATTAATTTCTACTCGTGGATTGTGCTGGTGTATGTACCTACAAATAATAAATTATTTCGAGATATTTTGTGGAAAGTATCGTTGAACTTATTATTATTTGGAGAGCTATTGCAAGCTAAGGCTTATAATACTGCGACCAGTGATGGTCCAGTGATCGCCCCATGCTCGTCTATACCTCGGAACTTATGGTTTTTCTTTTCGTTCTCGGGTATGCAGGTTTCGATGTATTTCCTTCACCGCCGAGCTAGTAACAAACAGTAGTACAGGCCAGAAATCGAAACGCGCTGCCTCGTGATTGAGTCGCAAGCTCTCTCATCATTTTCACCCTGTATAATATAGGCTATTATCGCTCTATCATTGAACTTAAAAAAATGTCCAAGTCCTGGCTTTATTCGCGATATGCCTTCAGCCCTGCTGTTTGTTGGAAGGCCCACATCTATCCTTTTCTCAGCCACCTTTCGGTTTTACCAAAGTTTGTATAGGAATTTTTAAAACATCTACATTCAGAATCCTTCTTAATATGCAGACACTTTTTTGAGGGATCAGACCATCAAACTGAACAACTTTCTCTATTGGACCAAGATTTTGCAGTTTTGTAGAGCAGATTTTTTTTTGCTATTTCGTTGTTGGTGCCATAGAGAATTTTTTTCAGTTTGACGGTCTGATGATCCCCTTAAGAAAGTGTCAGCATATTACGAAGGACCCCATAATTATATTGAAATGAGGTTTAAATTTTATAGGGGGGCTGAACGCGTAAATCGTGACCGCCGGAAAATATCCCGGATTACGTAGAACATTGAGCACCGCTGTCCTTTACTCCTAAAGGGGCACTTTCTTTACATTCCACGGACTTAGCCGTGTGCTTTTAAAGTTTTTACGGGCATTGGCTACTCCTTTATAGCTCTACTGGGTAATTTTTGGATAACGGGTCAAATTTTCATGAGAGGACTGACGAAGGCCTACCTAAACTTATATAAAAAATACAAAAATTCTAAATAACAATTAAGTTTTCTGTGACAAAAATAAACTTAAAATATCTCTCGCTGAGAGCGGTGTCTATTCACTGCGACCTCGAAAAGAGCCAAGTTGTAAGTGATGAACTTAAGCATCGCTGAAAGCACACACAAGCGAGTGCAGCTTGAGAACATGGAAGATAAAACCAACCAGGATATTCATGGTGTCCTCCAGTAACTTACTAAAACATAGTGTGGTAAAAAATGCAAGCAACTTTGTGACTGTTATGAGCCTAAAATGCGTTATTCGTAAAATGACATAAAAATTACAAACTGTAAAAATTTAAAAACTTGGTCAAGTGCCAAGTTGAACTTGAAGGGTTCCGTACAACCATAACATCATTAAACAAAATGTTTTCTCCGGGATCCTTAGAACGAGCGCGACACGCATTTGGCCAGTTATTATTATTATTGATTTTACGACAGAGAAAAAAATCTGAAAAAGGCATGTATGGAGACTTGATTTATTATTATGTTTTTTTCATAGCGCATATTCTGAGAACATTTCAACAGTAAAAGCTATTACAGTTCAAATGATTAGAGAAACACAGACGAACAGAGAGCGTAGGCTTAGTTATTAATAGGGTTCCATTAGCACAATTTGCGTATGGAACCCTAAAAATGATTATTATGGCTTAGGACATTTATTTATTTAAAAAAAGAATAAAATTCACTCTTAGTTGAGACGGGTTATAAAAATAATATATTCATATCCTCACATTTTTTTTTCACAGACACGCAAAGATCACGTTTTTATTACATGTGCAATATGGGGATGAAATAGTGACCTAATGAACAAGGTTAAACTCAGCTAGCTTCATACAATACATACTAAATTATGGTATTCAGAGATGAAAGCCATGGAAGGTAAATCAGCTGTTAATTCAATAAGCGCGGGGCCGGAGACGTTGTCGTACCCTGAGCTTGATAGGAGCCCGCTACGTACTCACGATAGATTAGTTATATTTTGGATCCTTTATGAGAAAATCGTCCATGAAAAGATACTTAATAGTAACTTATTTAATTATCAGCAATACAAATACAACCCACTGCAGAATACTAGGCTAAGAAGCGATATGTACAATGATACTGACAAATATGACAAAATGTAGTCCCTTCTCTAATGGAACTCTTAATTTGAACTAGCAGAGAGACAATGAAGAAAAGAAATTGATGATTGAGCGATTTGATTTTTTAAATTTTCAAGCAATTTTGAACCTGGAGTGCAATTCACTAAGCGTCACATCGCTGTCGACGAGCTCGCATCCTTCAGATCGACGGAGATTTTATATGAGTTTGACACATGAAATTGAAAGTTCGCCGACGTTTCAACGTGTGACGATGTTTGCACTTAGTGAATTGCATTGCAATTGCAGCAAAGAAAGAAAAAAAATTTAAGAAAAAAAAATTAATGATTGATCGAGTAGATTTTTTTATTGAACACGCAAAGAAAACAAAAATTACCTATTGAGTAATGAATGACTGAGTGATTAGATTTCATATTTTTATTCTTGCTAGTCAATTCGTTGCTAAAAGTAAATATTATTTGTTGCTATCGAAATTCTGATAGTGACCTAAATTAAATGTGTTTTCTTAGAATGGAATAATAACTACAATATCAACCATGTTATAAAAAAATATATATTAATTAAAAAATGCAATACTATTTTAAATATTATTTTGTTCATGCCCATGTTTTGGCGCATTCAATATTATTTCAAGATCAGGAGTACGATTTTTAAATTTCATTCGCTGCACTCAGCAGTTCAAAATGTCAATATTACTATGGAGATATGCATCTTTCTAATGCCGATTTGACTTTCAAAAATCATACTCAAGAAGTGCGATTTTTGAAAGTCAAATCAGCAAGATGCGTATCTCCATACATTTTCAACTGATTCGAAAATCGCAATCCAGAAAACCAACAAGTTAGTTTCTACAAGTATAAGCAATATTTATTACAGACTAAAAATTTAGCTGACTAGAATTTTATTAGGAGGTATAATAAATAGATGTCTTCAATATGTTTTGAGTGTACTTAAATGAGGAAAAGGTGTCAAACTTATTAGCAATCGAGAGGCATCGCGTGCGCTGTGCTACCAGCTTCAAGTAACGTAATTAACGAAGCTCTTTGGACCCCGTGATTGCTTCTGACACGTTCATCGTGTTTCATATCTCCTCACAGTCACCCACATACGAGGTCCCATGATCCGAACCATTAGCACCTTTTTTGCAACGACATAACAGTTCTGTCATTGGACCTTCGAATCGAAATTATCTTTAGTTGTACTTTTGTACTACATTAGGTTATTAACGCTTCTCCTTAGCTCGCTATTGGATTACACGTCTTATAAAATTAGTTACTTAGTCGTCGGGAATATTACGGGAATTCCTTGTGACTGGGATTGAATATCCCAGTAGGAATATTGTTAAGTTGACGGAATGGTAATTTTTCTCTACAGGGTGTAACAAAACCACATAAGTCTACACATCAAACTGAACAACTTTTACAATGGGAGCAAATCTGACGGCGCAAAAAAAAAACTGCTGCTTCATACTAAATTGCAATGGGCACGCGACTCAAATGTATGAAACAGCATATTTGTTTTGTTCTGACATGTTTGCTCCCATCGTAAAAATTGTTCACTTTTATGGGTATATTATGTGGTTTAAAGGTTAATGATACTTTTCCTTACAACCTGTGCTCCGTTTAGTTTGCTCCTATAGTAAAAGTTATTCACTTTGATGGTTAGACTCTTAGTTTAAAAGGATGCTAATGATATCAATTTCACCCTGTATATTGTATAAGTCAGTGTTGAACTGGGCCCCAAAACCTAGGATCATGAGTCGATGGAATGATTTTCGTTTGTGGATTTTTATATAAGGAATCAAATGGAGTATCCACCATAAAATGACAGTTTCATTGGAGAAAATCGGTGATACAGGGTCCAACTTAATATGCTAACGGGTTTTTAAGAGGATATTCAAAGGGAAAATCGCGAAAAAGAAATCTTCTTTTTCATAAAAAACTGCAATCCTACTCAATAATTATGTAACTTTCAATAAATATTTTAATGCTGTTATCGAATTCTTAGATTTCTTTATTATAAATGGTGTATTTTAAATGTAATGGAAATTCTAGATAGGTAATGAAATTCTAATAAGTTCTAAGCGGTCCCAAACTCAGCGAGGCGTGCTTTTTTAACCGTTCAAAACCTCTTGATATAAAAAGAGGGGCCTTTTTTGCTAACCATTGAAAAATAAAAGTGATTATAAAGAAGCCTAGACGGCTGATGAATTTATTGCCCAAAACACTCATATTTCATAAGGATACTGTTCCGTAATTATTATTTTAAACGCTATTCTTCAGAGAATTTACAATTTTGTCAACATTCTAACATTACAAGCCAACAATATTGCAAATCATTCGTTTGAAATAATGATAAGTGCTTCGTATTTAACAAATAAATATATTGATTTTGAAATAGAGCTAAATGTGCGGTGTCGAGATAAATAGCTACGGAACCCTTCACGATGCAAGAATGCACTTTGCCCTTTTGGTTTATGACGAGGAATTCCACATTTTTAACGTTCGTCAAGGCAGAAGGCGTAGCAAGCTACGCACGACAAAGCGACAAAAAGAGAAATCTGGCCCTGTACCCGGACTTTCTATTTTCGATATATCGCGACTGTTTCGGTCCGAACTTCTGTAATAGAGTTGATATTGGAACGAAAACGTTCACGCAATTGCGAAATTCGAATGTCCGGGTAGACCCTCCGTTATGTGCGCTCGCTTTCGCATACGCAAATTGCACGGCTAGCATGCCACCTGATGTGCGCTCTTTCTGGCATACGTAAAATAATAAGGATGGAGGCACATCTCGATTTTTATCGTTTTCTCGGGTTTGGCATGCGAGGCCTACTGGGCCCATCCATACGGGCCGTATTCGCTCCATACGTATAAGAATTTGGCTCACTCCCTCTAACTCTTTTTCTTGAGATGAGGTAGGTATTGCCCTGCAGCCTTCTTCTTCTTCTTCCTCCTCGCCTTTTCCCGCTATACGGGGTCAGTTTTCCTTATATTGAGTCTCCAGGCAACTCTATTATGGGCGTCTTGTTGGCTTAAGTTTAAGCTTTTCATAAATTCAGCACCTCACAACACACCTCACCTGCAGCTATAACTTTACTTATTCCATATTCACCATCAATTTTAAAAGCTGTTTATATTTTTGAGACACAATGTAATTGTAAAAATTATTTGGGCTAGACCGATAGTAACTTCTGTATTTAGTTACTTATTAAAATCAAGCTACAGTATTCTCATTTCTCGGCATTTCAAATAATTTCTTGCCACAAAAACCTGCTACAATGAAAAGTTACTGCAGATTGAATCACGTAAATAATATTATATTGCAGTGCTGAGGATTTTATATAACCCGCCCATGTTTCAAAACAACTGTGCTAATAATAATAACATTAAATACAAGAATGAGTGAACGCGTTTACAATATTATAAGTCGGATTAATATTCATCGACCACGTGGACACAGCCCGGACTGCATACAAAAAACATAGAGATAGTAAATGCTACGTACACCTGGAGAGAGCTCTTCTCGGAATTTTGGGCAAAGCGGGATAGAAGTTGTTGGCCGTCGTGTCCCTATCCTTAGTAGGGTGGCAATGCGGTTATGCTTTTAGGACTTTTGAAAATTTTTACTATTTGTGCAGATGTTTTACCACTGAAAATGTGTACCTGCCTACGCTACCTTGATGAGAAAAAAACTAGCGTACCAAGTAAATTTTTTTTGGGAATCCTAAAATAAATAAAATAATACTCATTTTGAGACCCAAAATTTAACGTCAAGCCGAAAGCAGGAGAAAATATGCCAGTTTATACATCATCATCATTAACCGATGTACGAAGTACGTCCCACTTCCAGGCACATGACTACCCTCAGGGAGTTTTCATGGGTTAGTCCACCACACGTGCCCAATGCGGATTGATAGACTTCACATAAGCATGCGAATTTTTAATTCAGCGTATTCAGGTTTTCACACGATGTTTACGTAATACCGCCTGCTCTCAAACGGTGAAGAATCACCGTTTGAGAGCAGGCGGTATTACGTATACACAAGTGAGAAAAAGCATTGGTAGGAACATAATTATCATGTCATGTTGTCCGTGCGGATTAGAACCCGGACCAGGCGGAGGACAGTCGCCTTTTGGTGGCTTTTTCCGATTCAGTTTGCATAGAATGTGCTGCCGTCTATTAAATATTTCGCAGAACTATGAAAAAAAACGATTTTATTGTCTATGTCAATGTCAAATTGACAAAATCACAAAATGGCTACATATCTTGCGTAATGTACGGGTTGTTTGTAGTTTTCGTTCAATTTCGTGCCGATTTAGTGATGTTCTGGAGTTTCTGTTGTTCTCTTACCAATGTTTAGATTACATGAATAGTAAGGATACTGGAATTTCACTCGATCGGTGCGGGATTGAACGAAAACTAGCATTAAAAACAATAATATCCATTGGTATTAGTAGATATAAGTAGGTATGTGTAGTATAGGTTGAATTATTGTCGATGAAACATAGATGGCGCTAGCTAGCCTTCAATTTGACATAAGGTGGATGCATAATGTTGCCACGAGTGGGTTCTCTTTTCTAATATACTTATATTACTCTTTGACCCGGACCCTCGCGATTGAATGTTCTAGTGTCCATACCTCTCTGCAACGCGCCATCGACGCTAAGTAAATTTTTTTGGGTTCGTGTGTAGTTTGTACGCTAGCGCACCGCCAGCATTATCATATCATATCATTAGCGTAACATTACCTACCTATTTTGTTTTTACGACGGTGCAGTATCGGTTGCTCGATTCTGGCAAGCTACTATTTAGCGACTTTGTTCAGAATTTGAAGTCGACACGATAAGAAGAAGATTATGTTTAATATGCTCTCTCTCTTTCACGGGTTTGCTGGAAGAAATCTCTTTAGAGATAAGCTCGCCCTTTGTAATTGTCTATTATGCTGTTTTCATTTATATTTCCGTGTGTACAATAAAGTGTTAAAATAAATGTTTTGTCTTCGTAATTTTTATCATAATTTAGGTGTTACGCAGCAATTTTAATTCAAACTGAAATTTTGTTTGCTTCCGAAGCTTACCTTCTATGTTTGTTGCTACCCTAATACTTTAATATTTTCAAAACTAAAACATATTAAAAATACAAACCTGTGATACGATAAGCCACAAACTGGATAATATTCGCTTTTGCAGCCGTCGATTAAGTAACATAAAAATGTGGATAAAAATATAAGAAATAAATTTGACGGCTGGCAGCAATCTATATCTATACTATTATAAAACTGTAACAGGAAGTTTGTCTGTACATTGAAGATATTAACAAAAAAAAAGTTACGATATGGTTTTTAGGTGTTCCTGATTCCATTTCACCAATTTTTGGATTTTTTGTCTGTCTGTTTGTTTGTTTGTTTGTTTGTTTGAACGAGTATCACGCAAAAACTACTGAACCGATTTTGATGAAACTTTTTTTGTTTGATAGCTTATATATAGATAATTTGTGCGGACGAAGTCGCGGGTTAACGCTCATTTCAAATAAAATGGCAAATTGGGTTGTCAAATTTTTTCATTTTTACTACCACGGCTTTTCAACACACACATAATTTAAAAAGGTTTGATACATTTTTGCTTCATTTGATCTTACCAATTCGGTTGAAATCATAACATTAGCAAATGGCAACACCAGTACACTGTTAGAATGAGACACCGCGGACAACGATTGCCTTCTTCTTATAGCGTGGTCAACTTTATGCGTGTCAAATAGTTTTTATGTGTTTGAGCTATGGATTATTTTTGATTAAAACGAGAGAAAGATAATTTGGCACAGCTCAATCCTCTATTGGATATCTATGACAAAAAATTGAAATTGACAAGATGACGTCAGCACATGCGAAACGGAGTCTAGGGCTGCAACAACTTAAGCTGCGTGCGGTACAACTTGTGACGGGCAGATGGCGCGAATGACATAGTCGATGAACGAATTGGAAAATCAAAGACATTATATTTAGGTACCTAAAAATAAAGATATAAAACGCATTGACACCCGTCTATTCAAGAAAGAGTTTTTATCCTTCACCTAAAAAAAGTTTTTATCTTTCAAAAATAGACTAGACAAATATTTAAAAAACTAAACAAGTGCAGTGATATACACGCATCAGCTTTGAGCTGCTAGTGTATCATATATAATAATAATAAACCTATGCTCTTTGTTTCAAAAACATAAATTCTAGCGTGTCAATTATGGTGTCAGTCTAAGCTACAGGTAAATGCTCGTTGTAACCAGAGGGCGATAGAGGGGGAGAGGTAAAAAGTTGGTGGGAGGAAGGGAGTGTCCGTACTGTATCTAGTAATAGATACTCTTTCTTATACTGTGACGTGGGCTACGCCATTACCTGTGACATTACCTCTGAACCGAACTACCCTGATTGATTAGATCACAGAAAAGACGGAGCGGAGCCAGGTTCTCCTCTGTGAATTATATCACCCTTGTCGTTCTAACCTAACCTAACCACACACAGGAGAGTAATCGCGCTAAGTAAATCGCAACTGAAGTATGATTGGACCGCATGCGAACAACTTTCAACACATTCGATATTGCGCTATTCATTTGTCAGCCGTTAGAGCCGTTTTGACAGATCGCTCAGACGTCACATAGTAAATAAGTCAAGTTTAGTGAGATACGGAATTCTGCATAGTCGAATAGTATTGCAATGTGATTAGAACTGAAATTAGATTAGGTTTAGGATTGAACTTGGATGTTTTAAATTAGCTCAATCGCTCTCCTGGATACTTTACTGCAAAACCAGGTCAGAGGCCTGTTATGGCGGTTTGAAAATTCTCTGAGCACTTTGACCACTTACTTGCCTCCACCACCTCCATAAATCCGCATTAGGACCACGTGGTATGGTCCACTCCCTCCCACCCTGATTCGTGACGGGAGACGTTTGCACTGGGATCCTACATGCTATAACTTAGGGGTATCGCATACAGAAGAAGTCGAGGTGGCGTCGAGGCGCGGGCGCGCCTTGGCGACTTTGACATACGTTCGATAATTGTATACCAAGAATCCTAGCGGCGCGCCGCTCTGATTGGTATGATATACAATTACCGACCGTGTGTCAAGGTATTTAAGGCGCGCCCCGCGCCTCGACGCCACCTCGACTCCTTCTGTATGCGATGGATGGTTCCCTTACATTTTTATAATGTTAAAACGAAATCCGTCACTGTGCTTCAGATAAAATAACCGCAGGCTGGGCTTTGTTCAGTGTATCCGGCGATGCGACCTCAACTGGGTATTGACTGACTCGATCACCCGTGTGGCACTGACTGACACCCTCCCAACTGAATATATATTGACACTTTTGTTTAATTTCACTCCTCTGTTACCTATATCACAGTTTATGTATACCTAGTAGGTTAATTATTGTCAACCTTATAATGGGACATCTTTCTGAGGGTAGCGTATAAAGAAACTATAACTATATAAACCGTTGCATTACTTTAAGGGGTGATTGAACCTATGATGCTGATCAACATTCCCTAAGAAACCTAAAGGAAATTCGCAAAAAAAAATTATTATGTTCCTTTGGAAAAGTTGTTCAGTATCATGAGAACAATCACCCATAAAAGTAATGCAACTGATTACCCTATTAACCTGTATACAGGGTGTCAACTTAAACGCGTTATATACTAAAATGAGAACTTCAGACCATCAAACTTAACAACGTACACAAATCGCAAAACAAACAACATCAACAAATCACCAATCAACAACAATCTCTTTTATTAATATTCTGTTTTTAATCTTTTACAAAAATGTATCCGTGATAATGTAAAAGATTGTTTGTGTGTCGGAGATCCAAATAAATAATTTTTCTTACTTTCTTTCAAAAACGAGATTGTTGTTCCATAGAAAATGTAAAATGGCAACTCGACCCAAATGTAAGAAACAGAAGATTTTTTTCGCGATTTCGATGTTAGTTCCATAAAGTAGTTCAGTATGATGTCTGATGTCACCCCCTTAAAAATCAGTCAGCATAAAATGAAACATCCTGTAGAAGGGGTGGTTTAGAATTTTAGATCATCGAACTGAACAACCTTCACTATGGAGACATCTTGGTTGGCTCCATAGTGAAAGGTGGTCAATTTAATGGTCTGAAGCTCCCTCTATAATATCTATAAATTTACACCCTGTAAAGTGTACCTCACTACAACTGTTCGCTTAAAAACGTACTCAACGGTAAGTTGGTTTCTGAACAACTTGAACAAAAAACACTTACCTACAGCTCTTCAACTATATTAGTTTATAAAATAAATATTGACGGCGTACGATTGATCGACTCTCAAAAAGTGTTCAATGTAATTAAAATGTTGAATCGGTTTATGATCGGGTTATTTTCATCGAAATATAATTAAGAGGGGAGCGGTTCAACGGCTGAGGGTAGCTAATCATTTGTTCAAAAACTCCCATTATTATTATTTACTCGTACTTATCGTTATTTAAAATATACGATCATATTATTTAATCAAACCCTTTTTAATTAAAATATGAAGCAAGGCGGTAAATTAGCTTTCTATGAAACGGCTGAGCAGGGACGGACCAAGTGTGGAAATTGCGAGGGTCATGTCTCATGACAAAAATTATTATTTTATATTTTAACTTTTATACAAAAAAATTGTTTCTCCTAAATAATTTTGAGCCACATATCCATTGTCTCGTTCACCAATTCCTCTACCCTAACATTGTATGAAAGAAATACCTAGCTTGCTATCGATAAGACCGCCGTATTTTGTAGCTTCTTTGTCTCTTTTCCTGTATATTGACTTAATAATGTAAATGTAATGTAATTAACTAAAACTTAAATTAACTAAATAGTTTTAATTTCTCTAAGGTACTTACCCTGTCCGGCTGGTCCCCGTGGGAGAAGTAGACCGACACCCTCCACCCGAATTCTACACATAGGAACTCTTAATGTAAGATCTCTAGTGGGAATTGGAAGACAAGAAGAATTAGAAAATGCTCTAAAATATATAAATTGGGACATATTGGGACTATCTGAAGTAAAAAAAGAAGGAACATGTATAATAGAACATGACGAATATATTTTTCTATACTCTGCAAAGAAAAGTGGAAGAAACGGTATAGGATTTATGGTAAAGAAGATTTTTAAAACAAATATTATAGACTTCGTAGTTATTTCTGATAGAGTCGCAAGATTAGACCTAAATTTTGGACACTCTTCTTTAAGTATAATTCAAGTATATGCACCAATTGAAAAAAACATCACATGAAGAGTTAGAAACCTTTTATAACGACACTAGATCCGCTTTGGAAGGCACTCTATTAAAGGTTGTTATACTAGGCGACTTCAACGCAAAGAAAGGCTTCGCCACTCCTGATGATAAAGCTGTGATGAGTCCATGGGGACATGGATAAGGAAATGACAGAGGAAGAGCATTAATTAATTTTTGCTTAGAACATCAACTTTATATCACGAATACTCACTTTAAGAAAAAACCTAAGCAAAAATGGACATGGAGGTCTCCTGATGGGAAAACGAAAAACGAAATAGATTTTTTCATCACAAAAAAACAGACATAAAAAGCGTGCAAAATGTGCAAGTCATTAACACCACTCATCCGACCCATCATAGAATGGTTCGAGGAACTTATATGATCGATGGGAAAGAAATGAAACCGAGGAGAGCATTCAGGACCAAACAGTCAGGGTTTCTACCTACAGAGCGAGAATTTTTGAAAGAATTATTTACGAAAACGTCAAACACAGTTAAAGAAACACATAATATTCAAGAAACATACTCAACTCTGATTAACAACATCAAAAGCAGTGTTAATCAACTTCCTGCTCTAAAGAGTACAAAGAGATTAGACCACATCATAACAGAGAAAACTAGAAATTTGATTTTAGAAAGAACAACCCTAAAAGAAAAACAAATAAAGACAGAAGTGGAAAAGAAAAGACAAAAGCAACTGTATGGAAAAATCAGAAGAAACCTAAAAAGAAATAAATATTATTATGAGTTGAAAATATTTGAAGAAGAGTTAGACAAAAGACGATCAGTTAAAAGGGGAAATAAACGTGTAAATCACACTAATCAATGGATACCACAATTAAAATGCAGTAATACAGGTAAAACATATACCAACAGAATAAATATCATAAATATAGCTACGGAGTTCTACAAAAAATTATACAGTACCGCAGATGAGACAAAGACAGTCACCACAAATGAGAAAACCCAGAATGAACGGATCCCGCCGCTTATCGCGAGTGAAATAGAACATGCAATACATTCTCTGAAAACGATGAAAAGTCCAGGCAAAGATACGATAACGAACGACACCATTAAAGCAATGATAGATCCGCTAACCCCTGTCTTAACAAAGTTATTTAATAAAGTAATTGAAAGTGAAAAGATACCTAAAGAATGGGAAACATCTGTAATAACTTTGCTCTATAAAAAGGGTGACGCTCGAAACATTAACAACTATCGACCAATAAGCTTGTTACAGACCACATATAAACTGTTTACAAACACCATTTTAAATAGACTAAAGAAAGATTTAGAATTCCAACAACCTCAAGAGCAAGCAGGCTTTAGACGTAATTATTCTACCCTCGACCACATTTTTACTTTGACTCAGGTGATTGAAAGGTACATAGAGTATGGAAAAACATTGTATGTAGCCTTTGTTGATTACACGAAAGCCTTCGACTCTATATCTCACGAAGCACTTTGGACAGCACTGATAGAGCAAGGAATCCATACTAGATATATTAACATCCTAAAAGAAATATATCGTAAGAGCAAAGCTGTGGTCAAACTAGACAGAGAAGGAGATATATTTGAACTGAATCGAGGAGTTAGACAAGGCGACCCGATCTCGCCGAACCTGTTCACTGCGCTTTTAGAACACATCTTTAGAAAACTAGAATGGTCAGGACTCGGTATAAATATCAATGGAGAATACTTAAACCACCTCAGATTTGCCGACGATATCGTTATCATAACAGAGAACCATAAAGACCTTCAATATATGTTGGAAACTCTGGATCTCTACAGTCGAGAGTGTGGACTGGAGATAAACCCGGAAAAAAACCTGTATCTTGACAAATGCAGAGCAAAACACAATAACATAATAAATTATAAACTATGTCAACGAGTATGTGTACCTAGGACAAACTATATCGTTTGATGGACATTACATAGATGAAGTTGAGAGAAGAATCAAGAAAGCTTGGAGTGCATTTTGGTCTCTTAAGCATATTTTCAAGTCTCCAATGAACATAACACTGAAAAAGAAAGCAATAGATTCTGTCATCACACCAACTCTACTCTACGGATGTCAGACTTGGCCTATAACAAAAGAAATAATAAACAAGATTAAAACTTTCCAACGAGCCGTAGAAAGGAGCATTTTAGGTATTAAATTAAGAGACAGAATTAGAAATGACGACATTCGGAGTAAGACGAAAATAATAGATGCTGCAACACTGGCTTGTCGTTTGAAATGGCGATGGGCTGGACATGTGGCTAGAGCGACTGATGGCAGATGGAGCCAAAAGATACTGCATTGGTACCCGCGGGGCGAGAGCCGTCCGAGAGGGCGCCCGCGGCGCCGCTGGCGAGATGACATCGCCCGCCTGACGGGGGCCACCTGGACGAGACTGGCTGCCGGGAGGGAAGAGTGGCGCGGGGTGGAGGAGGCCTTTGCTCAAACTTGGGCAATCCAATAAATAGAAAAATATAATTAAATTCGCACCTAATTTATTGCATGCATAAATACAAATATAATATAAATAATCGAGTAACGAAATGAAATGTAACAAAAATTAATTTATTGGAATAAATGGCTATTATTATTATTATTATATTATAAGGTACTTACAAGTAATTTAAAATTATAGGGCGAAATCGAAATCATTGGCATTTTTTAAACTATGGCTCTACTCATCAAACTGAATAACTTTTACTATGGGAGCAAAATGAAATCGTAATAAAAATCATCTGTTCCATACTAAAAACTGCAACGCTTACTCGACTCAAATGTATGAAGAAGCTAATTTCTTTTTGAGATTTCTGGTTTATTAAACCAGTACAACGTTTGCAGTAGAAATAATATAGTGGTTTTATTCAGCGCAGCAAATAAAATTAAATACTTAGTGTATTTATTTCAAGACCCCTCACCGTTTCCCTGGATACGACACTGCAGTTGATGAAAGAAGAAAACCGATGAATTTGGGCTTATAATATCGGAGCCAATCAGTTGAAAGAATGTTTATTCAAAGCCCAATCAGGAACGATTGAACCGGAAAATTTTCCGTTTCAAATGTTTCCTAACTGAAATGAGTCTTGTTCTAAACCTCTTTATCTTTGTGACGCGATAAGTAAACTTTTAATTAAACTATCCTTCTCCCAACTATATCATTATTATAGGTTAAAAGTAGCTATCATTAACAAAAAGCCTTTAGTACGTAGTGGGAACCAAAAATGTTGTATACAATATTATCGGTGGGATCACAAACGATGACGCATGACGGCAGACGTCAGTCCGTCATTTGTGAAGCAAGGAGTTGTATGGTTTCAAAAGATGAAAAAAATTCGGGGGGGGGGGGGAATAAATCCCACCTACCCCCTTGGATATGTGATTTTTTGGAGGCAACAACGAGGCAAAATTCAAAGATCCGCTGTCCCATACATTTGAGTTCAGTAGGTACTACGAAAACAGTTGTTTCATACAAAAGTATGAAATAGCTGTTTTTTTTGCGATTTCGTAATTGCCTCTCCTAAACCACCCCTTTAAACTTACTTTAAATATTGCTAGAGTGTTTTGTTACACCCTGAATAGCGAAAAGAGATTTTATTTGACTATCGTGATGGTAGAAGTGCAGATAAGAATTGTCAGGTGTTTTCTAGAGTATTTTATTTTAAGGTATATTAAAAAAGTGTTGAATATAATGAATGTAGCGCGTGTGGTGTGAAGCCCACCGAGACTTTGTACGTTTTCGACTCCGTGTCATTACCGAAATGAGATCCTCTCTACTTTTACAACTCATGTTATTAAAAAAATAAAGAAATAACTCTACATCATGCTTACAAAATACTTACAAACAATTCTACGCTCTCGTATGAGAGAAATGTAAAAAGTATAAATAAAATTTTAAAATGTTTTCTAGCGACTTTTTAGTGAAGTCTAGCGAATTTTATGAAACCCTATTCCACATTATGTACTAAATAGCTGCATACTTAAATGGAGATATTTTCGCAATTTTGATATAAATCCATCGAGAAAGTTGTTCAGCTTTTAGCTTGATGGTCTGATACATACAGGGTGTAACATCAACAATATTTACACAACAACAACAACACTATACAATTAATCCTGCATGAAGTAAGTCGGTTAAAAATAATGATATTTGCAAAAGTAACGAAATACCCTAATAATATTTAGAGGGGTGGTTTATACCAACAAACGGACCAACTTTTACTATGGAGGGACTATAATAGGGAAGAATAAATAAATAAATAACGCTCACAGGCACATACATTAATGATCCCAAGCAAGCACTATAGACTGTTTATTATGAAAACCATACAACAAAGGCACAAACATATAATAAACATCCATGACCGAACCGGGATTCGAACCCAGGACCCTGGTTTGGCAGTCCGGCGTGGTAACCATTACACCAACCGGGTCGTCGTCAAGAAAAAAATCGGATGGCTCATACACAGGGTGAAACTGATATCATTATCATCCTTTTAAAGTAAGAGTCTACCCACCAAACTGAACAACTTTTACTATGGGAGCAAACCGATCGGAGCAAAAAAATAACCAGCTGTTCCATACTAAACTGCAATGCCTACTCGACTCAAATGTATGCAACAGCAGATTTTGTTATTGGTCCGATCGGTTTGCTCCCATAGTAAAAGTTGTTCAGTTTGATGGGTAGACTCTTAGTTTTAAAGGAAGCTAATGATATCAATTTCACCCTGTAGATATATATATATATATAGTAGTCCAACCTATTTCGGTTATGGCGACCGCTGTGCTCTTTCACGCCGCACATGTGCTCTCATGTGGCTAGATATAGGTATAGATGTAGGTAGATAACAAACTCAGTGGAATATCGGGAACACTCATACGACGTGGAAGGAGACACAAGAGTTGTGAACAATGATTTGGTTTCCTACAATAGTAAGTAAAGGAAAGTAGGGCCGCTCGAACACTCGACTCCGTCGTCAACGAGTTTTCTTTGCTGGTTTTAATGAGATTCAGTTTGTTGTCTCAGAGTTAGTCGCTTTGTCCTGCTAGGTACGCAGATTAAGGGATACAGTCTTTTAGGACGAATAGATATTAAAACCGGTCAAGTGCGAGTCGGGCTATCTCTACCAGACAAAAAGTTTAAGTCCCATGTTAAACAAGTCCTCTGTAAAAAAGACTATTATAAACTCGATGACTATTTGAATGACCAAAATGTTGGTCTTGACAATGTTACTCTATGTAATGCAATATTGTATTTTAACTGTACTTTGTATATTTTGTTTTGTTTAAAAGATGTGTGTTGTAGAGTTTCTGGCCGCATCTTCTCACAACGAAACACCTTCCGACGCGGTGGTAGACTCAAAAAATGACGTCAAAAAGCTATCTATGTGTTATTATTTTGAATAAAAAAATTTTGAATTTTGAATTTGTACCTAGACCAGTCATTTTACGGAGTTTTTTTAGGCGGGGTAGGGAGTAATTATTAATTGGACTTTTAAACTGTAACTGGCACCATTTAGTGACAAAAAAGCTATCTTAAAACATATTTAAAAAAAAATCACTACGCAACATATAATAATAATAAATAGTTTATTTCAGACATGGTGTCCATAAAATTTGTTAGTATACATAATAAAAACTTAGAAAACTATTGTTAGTAGCTACAGAATACTTAATAGGTACAGACAGTCACATTTACATTTTCATTTTAGATTTTAATATATTAACTTAAGTAAGCAAGCTGTTAAAGTAAGTAAGCTTTTAAATTAATAATATTAATACCATTTGACTTTTTCCAAGGAGGTTAAATATCTAGGAGTAATTCTAGACCAAAAACTCACTTGGAACCAACACCTGGACCACATTGTGCGAAAGGCAAAAATAGGACTAGGGACATGCTGTCGCTTAGCGGGCTCCAGATGGGGCCTGAAACCGAGTTCGGTTATGTGGATCTACACTGCGATAGTGAGGCCTATGGTATCCTACTGCAGTGTAGCCTGGCATAAGAAAACCGAACAAGCGAAGTGTGTAAACACCCTAAATAGCCTACAAGGATTAGTATGCAGAATAGCAACGGGGGCAATGAAATCTACACCCACGGCTGCTATGGAGGCAATATTAGGTTTGCCTCCACTACACATCCATGTGCAGAAAGAGGCAAAAATTGCAATGCTCCGAGCCTTGGAACGAGGAGATTCCAAATGGAAGTCCTCTGTTATGAGAGGGTTACATGAAACTCTCTTAACAATTCCGATCATGTGTATGCCGAAAGACACCATGAACAAAGAATATAACTTCAACAGGTTATACAAGGTAATCCTACCCCAAAGAGAGGACTGGAACGGGAATACCCCACAATCCTTCAGCGCTGGAGATGTCGTCTGGTTTACAGATGGCTCCAGGAAGGACAACCGTGCTGGAGCTGGAATATGTGGCGGCAATCCAGGAATTAAAAAGGCGATTCACCTTGGACAGCATGCCACAGTATTCCAGACTGAAATGTACGCTATCATAGATTGCGTACACGAGAATCTGAAAAGATGCCCAAAGGGGAAACATATTGTTATTTTATCAGATAGCCAGGCTGCTCTAAAAGCGCTAGGATCTGATGAAATAGAGTCGAAACTAACATTAGAATGTGCCCGAGCACTCAACCAGCTAGGACGGACAAACTCTGTCACCCTAGGCTGGGTGCCCGGACACTGCGGTATTGATGGAAATGAGGCTGCTGACGAGCTGGCACGAAGAGGGGCGGAAGAGGACGCCATAGGCCCCGAGCCTTATTGCGGCATCTCCCGCAACACCTCTAGACGTGTGCTAAAGGAATGGGCCGTGGACCAAAGCCGTAAGCTCTGGTCGGATACACCAGGACTGAGGCATGCGAAAGAACTTGTGACCGGCTTTTCAAACAGACATACCTCAGATGCCATCAATTCAAACCGCAACGACTTAAGGCTCTTAGTACGAGCCTTAACAGGACACTGCAAGTTAAACAAACACCTTCACAGAATGGGGCTTGTAGACTCACCCACTTGCAGATTTTGCTGTGAAGCAGAGGAAACGCCCATACATCTCCTCTGCGAATGCGAAGTGCTCATTCACAGCAGGAGTCGCCATCTAGGTGGATACATAATAACACCTACTGACATCAGGGACCTCCCCTCCAAAAGCATAACACGGTTCATGAAGTCCGTGGGCCTAGGAAATGACCTTTAGGTCTAGGGTGACAGCTACAATAGATCTATCTAGGTCGCAGTAGCTATTTGGTCATTGACCAAGCCCTTATAACCAAATAATAATAAAATACCATTTGACTTAGATTTAACAATATAAATTATTTTTGAGCATTATAAAAATAGGCATTGAAATTTAAAAAATGAGGTATTCATTATAAAATACGAATGTATTTACACCATGTTTGTAGTATGTATAATGGTAAAAATGGTCCTTAAATATGTGCAAAAAAAAAATTTACCATCAAGTTTTTTAGAACTAGATAATAACTAAATTTAAAATTTGGGGCTGTTGCTGACGTGATTTTTTTTTTATTTTGGTACATTTCTAGACTCAAATTGGTTCTTCAATATTATACCGAAAAAAAAATGTTAATTATCAATTAATCCCGGCTCAAACCGTAAAATGACTGGGCTAACCCGCTCATCGATGGCTCCGTACCACAACACAACGCAACATATTAGGTTAAAAAAAAGTTTTATTTTCTCCGGGACCTTTAGCGCAAGCCCGATCCGCACTTAGCCGGTTTTTATTATTTGTGGTTATACTGTACAGTTTGCTCTATAACCACACCAAGTTTGACGCTTACCGTTCTTACGATAGAGCGAGAAGAAAAAAACGTTGATAAAAACTAGTTTGATGTATGAGGACCCCCCTTAATTTTTAACTTTTTGACATTTTTTTTGACGATATGCTTTTTTGATATGCAAAATGAATAATGTTTACATACCAATCCGCGAGTTTCCAACTAGTCAAATCAGCAACTCTTTATCAAACGTCAAAACACAGGCTTTGTATGAAAAGCTGTACTAAATAATGAATAGTGACGTCATTGTTTTTCTTCTTCGTTTCGATAGTTTTTGTAGTTTATCCTATTATTAAAAATAGTGTTCAAGCTACAGATTATTGAAAATATCAGTTCAGCATTATTTTCAAATGTATTTTTTACTGAGAAGATAAAAAATATATTTGATGCAGTCAACTCCCCAATTAGAAACTAAAAACATAGATACCTGAGCCTCCATTCTGGCTTCAGTTGGAACCTATTTTCTAATAGAAGATTCCAATAAGGTACTAAAGTATAGACCAATCTAGGTACAATGCGGAATTTTAGCGCCTTTTTCTCATCTATCATCGACAAGGAAAATACTATGACAAAAAGAAATATTTCGTGTGTAATTATAATAAATGCATTAAAACTGTTATCGATTCTGCACTGTTTTAAGGTCATTTAATCAAGCAATCAAATAATATACTGTTCACTTTATAAACACTACGAACATTACATCTGCTACGTGCTACGCTCTACGCGTGCTACGACGTAGCAGGTTTTGACATTAGAAATGTCTTTTCGTTCGCTCCAGTAAAAAGTGCGATCCCCTTTATATCTCGGAGAGTTGTGAAGATATGATATTCAAAAAAGGCTCAAAAGACGCGTATTTACGAGACCTGTTAATGTGCAAAAAGAATTATTAGAGAAAATCAAACACGAAAAAAGTTATGGCCGAAATATTGAAAAAAAAAACTTTTTCCGAATTTTTGAATTTGGCGCTCGATATTTTGGAAAAGAAGAATGATATCAAAAATTTGAGTTAAACACCTCTGGACAATTTAGTCAGCTACAATTTGAGCCTAAAACAAAGACGATCGGGTTAAGGGTTTGTCCTGTAGCCTAACCTTATTGAGACAATATTTTGTCGAATTCCGTAGATTCATTTCCAATGTGCTCGATAGTCGTGTGAGGCATGAAATCTGTGGAAAATCCAGATGTTAAGGTAATGTAAAAATCGTAAATATGTTACAATAATTACTTATCTTCAGCCAGAGTGATGGATATATGCTTCAAATAGCTGCCTCAGATCCGTCAATGCTCGACGAGACAAAGTTAAATGATTTATGTAATGTCGGTGGAACACGAATGAGAGAGTATATGACGCGATCTTACCGTAATGGAACTTCGATGTTTAGGTCACATATTACGCAAGTCCTTTGCAAAAAGGCTAAGGCTGCCTGTCCCTTGAAGCGGAGATAGGCGGCGGAGCGGTGTTATAAGTTTGAGTCCTATGTCGGTCTGTTTGTTTTTTTTAAATAGAAAGCTAATTTTTGCGGGAGTGTTCTTAGCTTTGTTTCACGAAAATCGGTTCAGCAGTTTTCTAGTAACTTTAAAAATTACGAAATAAAATTAAATTACTAATTTAAAAAACCTCCTATGCTAAAAACAAACATTTAATTAGTGAAAAATTATTCGGTCACCTATTATTTTTGATGTAAGAAAATGTATGTTTTACTTCTTAACTATCTCTTTAAGATATTTTATGTCAATTAATGTGTCGGGGACCGCAAGTGATTGTTAAAAATCAATGGTCATTTCATAGCGGTCCCCTACGCATTAATTGACCTAAAATATCTTAAAGACTGTTGTTTTTAGCGTAGGGGGTTTTTTAATTGGTTAATATTCCTCCGTTTTTCCGTTTCGCCGCCACCTATCTCCGCGTCAATGGACAGGCCTGACTGAAATGTATGATTTTGACTATTACTTTATGTAATTAAATGTTTGAATTTTTGTAATATATAAAGAATAATAATATTTTAATTTTAATGTTTAGAGTCTAAACCAATGACAACAGAAATGACAATTTTAAGCCCATTCATTTTATGGAGTTTTGTTAGGCGGGGTAGGGAGTAATTATTAATTTGACTTTTAAACTGTAACCGGTACCATTTAGTGACAAAAAGACTATCTTAAAACATATTAAAAAAAATTTGCTACGCGAAATAGAAATTAGAATGTTGTGTCCCAGAAGGCTTTTAAATTAATAATATTACTTCCAATGCATTCATTTGACTTAGATTTAACAATATAAATTATTTTTGAGCAGTAAAATAGGCATTGAAATTTAAAAAATGGGATATTTATTAGAAAATACGAATGTATTTTTCAAAACCTTCTAAGTAGGTAAAAATATTTACACCATGTTTGAAGTATGTATAATGTAAGATATACTAAAAATAAAGCCATAAATAATGTGCAAAAAAATGTACCATCAGGTTTTTTTAGAACGAGATAATAGCTAAATTTTAAAATTGGAACTGTTGATGACGTGATTTTTTTTTTTATTTTGGTACATTTTGTAACGAGCATATCGATAGGGCCGCCTATTTACTTTATATCTATGCTGGCAACATTGAGGTACAGCTCTTCAACTCCATTCGATAACGATCATTCTTTGAATCGATTCATTCAACGCTCGTTCGGTCGCTCACTCTTTCAGAACGGTTATCATTCGAAAACTAGCCGTTGCCGTGTTAACATGTTTCGTGTCATAGTGATGCTAAATATTAATTATGAAGTGATAAGTAATTAAATATAATTGTTGGCAATGAACGAGTTTGATTCATCCAGCTTCCTGTCGAGCTTCCAATTTCTAGGCTCAAATTGGCTCTTCAATATTATACCGAAACAAAAAATTATTGATTAGTCCCGGCTCAAACCGTAAAATGACTGGGCTATTTTCTCGGTACCTTACTTGTACTCATTTTGACGTGACTTATGTTATGATTATTAATGACTTTGACGTAATTATGGTGGGGTTCATTCATAAGGTAACGTTAAAATTATTCGTCGAATTATGCATCCGAGGCTGATCCGAGGTAAGTGTGATATCGGTATTCACAATGATCGAAGATCGAAGTCAAAACTTTGATACAAATCGATACGAACTTGATACGAATGTGTCAAAACAATTGAATGTTTGTATCCAAACTTCTGCATCCATTTACAGACAAGGAAAACGTTTTGGTCTAATTATTTTATCATACAAATTGTTGCCTTCGATACTTTGGAACGTGCTTCCCTTAAAGATATCCCAACTTTTACACTTAGAGAAGAAAATTTTTAATGAAAATACATATTTTAAGGCCATACTCACAGTTATGTTAACTATAAAAATAAAACGTGGACTTTATGCCGTGTGATTGCGGCCCGCTTGCCGTCGCTTTCGCGTCCTAGTTACAAAGGCAAATATGTTTAGAATAAAATTGTAGGTACTCGATACAATATTGGTATTGGCCACGCTTGTAATTTTAAATTCAAAAATGTACATGTGTACAGGATGTTAGGGTAAACAGTTGCATTACTTTAAGGGGTGATTGTACCCATGATACTGAAAAACTTTCCCTGAGAAACCTATAGCAAATTTGCAAAAAAAAATGTGTATGTTTGAACGTTTTGTATGTAAATTTTGACTTTACATACAAAACGTACGATCAGCTGATTGCATTTAGTATGGAAAGACGAAAAAAATTTCAGGGAAAGTTGTTCAATGTCATGGGTACAATCACCCCTTAAAGTAGTGCAATTGTTTACACTATAACTTTAATGAAGGTTTTTCTGTAAATCAAGGTATATTTCGGCAGTGGTAAGTACAACTGCCATGATCACGGGATGGGATGACTGATCTACTGCCAAAATATCAGGAATAATTTTAATTTAAAACTAAATTTAAAAGATTAATTTACATTTTTTTTTTATTACGTTATAGGGTGAAATTGATATCATTAGCATCTTTTTAAACTAAGAGTGTACCCATTGAACTGAACAACTTTCACTATGGGAGCAAACCGATCGGAGCAACAAAAATCAGCTGTTGTATACATTTGAGTCGCGAACTCGCGCGTCGAGATTGCAGTTTAGTACGGAACAGCAGATTTTTTATTTGCTTAGTTTGATGGGTAGACTCTCTAGTTTAAAAGGATGCTAATTATATCAATTTCACCCTGTAGTCAGTCGGGGAAGTGCCTCTACGGGGTAAGTGCGTCTAGCTTCAAAATTTCGAAAACTAGACATCCGCTTTCAAATGTCAAAGCCTGTTATTATAAATATAGTCTACATATATGTCTTGTTTTCGGAATTTTGAATATAGAGGCACTTACCCCGTAGAGGCACTTGCCCCGACTAACAATATCTACATTTATCTTATAGCGTAATATTTCACTCACAAAAATAGGATAGAACATAAAAGCTAAATTAAATTAGTAAATTAGAAAATGTTCTGACCTTGTATCCCTAGAGGGTTTAACAAGCTCTTGTTTAAGAAAACATTTCTCAAGTCTTGGATATTTACTGTTAGAAATATAAATAAAAATATGTCTTCCGTACAATAGTAATTTCCCCGAGCACCAGGGCCACATAAAATATAGGGGGTCGGTCGAAGCGTATAGTAGATAAGAAGACATTAATTACGTGCGAAGGTTTTTCAATAAAATTTCACGATGTAGACTCATTCATAGCACAGAGAAGCTCGGCTTATTTTCTTTGCGAAGGATGAATCGCGGCGGCTATAGAAGGCAGGACACTCGCAATTCTCTAAATGTCTCCACGTTACGGCCACCGCTATATCCCGGCACTATTGTTTGCGCCTAACAGGAGTTTTATCTCTCCGTTATTAATCTGCGAAATTAAAAGTACTCACGAACCCTGGAGAAATACTGAAATAACATTTCTTGCTATAATACCTAGCTATTCTTTTACAAATATTAAATTCAGAACGTTGTCGGTATACCCTACCTGTGCTATGCAATTACGGGACAATCGTCGAAATTATGACCATTATAAATTCCATGTTCTCAGTGAGAGAAAGATCCTTTTAATGCGTGCTTAAATCATTTTTATTAACTTGAAAAGGTTGGATTTATGCGGGAGGCCTGGTGCTTGTAATTTGTGTGGCATCGTTTCGGAAATTAGTGCCTCCTCTAAGTTTTGGAGTATTCGAGTTGGAGCGACGACGGACTGTTATCAAAGTGGCGAATTTTACGACGATTAATGTTGAGAATTTCGTATTATTACAACTTACTCTAGTACAGTCAGCAGCAACAATTTATATAAACGTAAGTACTACGACGTACAAAAAAAATTTATACAACTCATTGCTGCTGACTGCACCTACCCTAAATACATTTTATTCCATTGTAAAATATTTCGGACGAAAATTCTAATGTTTCAACTTGCAAGACTCATTTGAATAAGTACTCATATTTTTTATTGAAATGAAAATGTTTCGTGTAATTTTTTAAATTATGAACGATCATTCGCATAATAAAATTGGCGAACGGCGGGGCACTTTGCCTGCAAAACAGATGGACGATGAAGCAGAAGAGTTCACTAGTGGCAACCGCGTACTGGAAGACGCAGCGTGAGAAGGTGGACCGACGACCTGGTGAAGGTGGCAGGAACTAGGTGAAACCTGCCTTGATATTTCTGTCAAATAGTGCGATATCGTGTAGATTTTCCTCTAAGGAAATGTGAATTTCATAACTGAAACATAGAATTTCAATTAGGAAACTTTGATAAACTTTACGCAGTTTCCAATAACAGGAGCAGAAACTCAAAAGTGCAATTAAGCTGTTGGTTGTTCAATAACAATGAAATGTTAGTATTGCTCAATATTTGGCTAATGTTCCACATGGGACGCGGACGGTCTGGGCGGGCGGTCCCTTGGACCACGCTGCAGTTTGCGGAGCGGCACGGCCGGCGCGGCGCAATGTTTCAATATGTAATCCTTTTTAGCCGGCGCATGGCGACCGACATTTTTGTGAGCAAATAAACTGTACCACAGTCCGCGTAAGCCTTTTATAGCTATAAACAAAGGTTGAAATGCCTGAAACTCTTTTTCATAACTAACTCAAAATGTTTGTTTGCTTAGTGTGAAATTGTGGCATTCTAGATTTTTAGCTTATTTTATAAAATAAAATATAGAATTAGGGTAACGGCTGCAATAGTAATAGAGGTTTTTTGTTTGAAAAACTTAGATTACCTACACATTTCATAGTTGGATGGTTTGGATTATGGTTGGTTTTTGTTTTGGTTTAGTTTTTATTTCATATGCTTCACAAACATAAAAATTTAGAATCGGTATCGATATTATGACTACTTAGTTTTTTAAAGGCACTCTAAAGTTTCATTCAATCAGCTGCTCTAAAGTTTAGAGCAATTATTGGAGTGCAATTCTCTAAGCGCAAAAATCGGTTGTAACATTGGCGAGCTGTCAATTCACTATGCGTTAGGTAAAAACGAAAAAATTTAATTCGGTAGAAGTGTAGTCAAAAAATCGGGAGAAATCGGGAGAATTTGAAATTTTTTTTTTTTTTTTTTTTTTTATGTCTGATAGGTAAGCATTTGACCCCGATCTCACCTGATGTAAATAAACTTAATTTAATTTTTTTTGTACAGATTCTTGTTAAAAGTATTACTATATGTAATTAAAAACTAATTTTCTTACAATTTGAAGTGTTTTGTCTTCTTTCTTTAACAACCTGTAACTTAATCCGTATTGCAATACTTTCCCCACTTCTACCGTACCTAACTAAATCCTAAATTTGTTTGATATTGTATTTTAATTTATCATTAGGTACCAGAAAACTTCCACAAACTTTCTTACTGCTGGAAAACTACTAAATGCAATAATGAAAACTCATTTAAAAATCAATGAATGCATTAATTATTATAATTTTTAGTAGAAAGTTGGTTTTTATTATGAATTATTCAGAGAATTATAAAAATCGGGAGAAATAGACCATGCTACGGTAGATCGGGAGATGGGGTCGGAAATCGGTAGATCTCCCGTAAAATCTAGAGGTTCGGGAACACCAAAAAAGCATACTCAATTGACAGCTCGTCGATGTTACAACGGAAGTTTGCGCTTAGAAATCATGTGAATAAAGGTACACACCTCGAATTCTACTTAATAAAATACTAATTTAATTCGATGGCAATACGATAGAAAACTTTTTTCCTACATTAAATATCCTTATTTTTATTATTTTCAAAATAACTTTTTGTATATAACCTCATAAACATTTCATAACAAATGTTTTGACATTAACATACTAATGTCTCTGAATTTTTTCATACCATTTATAGCAAAACAATTATTATCTGAATTGAAACTTTGTAGAAATACAAATTGATATAAATAAGTTTGCGGCTGAGGACATTAAGCAGGATTTTCCTTAATATCTAATTTTTGTTGTCGTTAACTGCCCAAGTTTCGCCGTTATGGTCTATAAATATCCCATCTTTACTTTCATAACTGCAATATTCACAAACTGCTGAAAAGAGTATTTTAACGTACAATAACCTACGTTAACACAAATATAATAAGAGTAATCTTGGGTTAATAAACTATTTTAATATAAAAATAACACACAAGGAATGACTTCTTCTTCTTCCTTATTTTGTGCCTCTTGTTTTTTTATTTCTGTATTTCACTGTTTATGTTTTGGTGTAAAATAAAGTATATTTGATTGATTGATTGATTGACGTTTTTTTTACCGAAATTGTGTATTTTGAAAATCAAAATGAAAATGCACTTTATTGCCACACAAAATACAAAAAAAGAAAAGGTACAGAAACAATAGACAGATTAATCAAATAGAAAAAAAAATCAAATATATATAAAAACACACATTGTGGCAATGGGTTAGGACTCAGTGTCCGCTGGCAGGACCTAATAAGATCTGCTGCTCAGCACTCATTTGCAGTCCCAACCTGCTATTTTGTTTGAATTCAAGATCTGATAATTATCTACACCTTTTGGGTGCCTTCGCCTGATTGCAAACAGTCTAGGTATGCTCTGTACTATGCAGCTTTATAACTTAGAAGAACAAAAAAACGTTCGCTACAAACAACTAAATAACAAAGACTAATTCAATCAAATACTGTGTACACACGGCGACACATCAAGCTATACAAAACCAATATAAGCTGGTCGCGAGACGTTAAAAGTTACTCGTCCTACGCGCGGCCAGCTTATTTTGGTTTTGTATAGCTTGATGTGTCGCCGTGCGTACCCGATTTTTAAATCACTTTTCAGGCTTGATTCAGACCATCAAATGTGGAAGAAAACCTGAAATCGAAAAAAAATCGTATGTTCCATTCATTTGAGTCGAATTGTAGTTTAACGTTTGCGATTTGGTTTGCTTGCATAGTAAAAGTTGTTCAGTTTGGAAGTATAGAAACTTTAAGTATGTTATGTATGGCTCCTACCAATACTTACATCGTCAGCTCAATGGACTTGCAGCCGCTGTGGAAGTGCCTGAGGCATGCGAAACAACGTGACCGCTGACCTCATTTTTTATTTTAGTATTTTAAAATCTAAGTAGTGTCACTTTTCGGCCCAGCGTACCTAACTTCGGTCGCATCTAAATTCCTAGATTAAGACTTTTATTTAGTACCAATCTCTTCTCGTCTTCATTTCACCTCCACTGTAGTCACCCACTATAATTAGTATTATAATATTATTGGACCAAATTGCACATTTTAAAAATAAAAACCGTTTGGAAATGGTGCATTCTTTTCTATATATCCATTCACATAAAAATACGAGCATAGGCGGGATTCGAATTTAACTAATATGCCTAAAACTAAAAGCAAACCTTGCAATAAAAACATTTTTTTATTCTTTTATTATTGTCACTCACGAACGTTGTAGTTCATTTTATTTAGTTAAAAATCAATTTCAACAGTATACGAGTTTTCCAGTATATCTGGAGTGCAATTCACTAAGCGTCACATCGCTGTCAAAAACATCGACGACCTCGCATCCTTCAGATCGTCGGAGGTTTTATATGAGTTTGACACATGAAATTGAAAGCTCGCCGTTGTTTCAACGACGAATTTAAGGTTGTGACGATGTTAGCGCTTAGTTATTTGCATTATGCGTCAAAAAATTATACCTAACGGTGGGATAATAAACTACTGTTTTTCCTACATCACGAATCGCTTCAGTATAAAATATTGATGCTGTCAGACTTTAAAATTTCTTGTTACTTTTAATGAGACGCTCTGAACATTCTTCCCTCTCTCGTCGCAAATTCTATACTAAGCTCCTTCGTTACGTTAGCATAAATCGAATTATGCAAATAAAGCCAAGATGACATGACGTGCTGCGAAATAAAAATCCACTTTCATCACAAAATGTAGTTCGAAATTGGTTTAAAAAGTCATTAAGCTCATCCTACTGACGCGGATTTAAACTTACCTTTTGGAGAAAATACTTCAAGCAATAAATCCTGAAAGACATAAATCCTTTGTAATTAAAGTGCGTTACAAAGCTATAAATTATGTTGCTATAAAGCCTCGGCTCAAGAAACAATAACAACTTACATTATTATATACCGGCTCATGTTTTCTTTATACACCCACGAGCGTTAACCCGCGACTTCGTTAAAATTATATACCAGATTTTAAGTCAGATCATTAGCTATCAAACAAAAAAAGTTTCATCAAAATCGGTTCAGTAGTTTTTGCGTGATGCTCTTTAAAACAAACAAACACACAAACAGACGGACAAAAAATCCAAAAATTTGTGATATGGAATCTGGGACACCTAAAAACCATATTGTAACTTTTTTTTGTTAATATCTTCAATGTAAACACTTCTGTTACAGTTTTATAATAGTATAGATAGATAGATACCGGCTCATGTTTTCTTTATACAACCATATAATGAATAATGCCACCATCATTATTATAGTCAGACACACTTTTATGCTTATTTTCGTAGTAGGCAATTAGAGAACGCATATTTTTCGTAGCTACACAAAGTAAGTACATTCAGGAACTCATGTTTAAACATGAGTAAACATTTAGTTAACCAAACCCTAACCAGTTTTGGGTCATTTCCAATTACAGAGATTTGGCTTCACTCGCACTTTATACAAAAAAAAATACGTGTAACGAAATACGTGGAACGTTGTGAAAAAGTCACCGTCCTGTCAACGTGTCGAGTACTAAGTTAATAAAATCTACATCCCTTGTGTATGCTGACGTTTATTTACACGGTATTTTTGCCCAATTCCTCTCATGAATGTAACAACAGTCTCATGAATTTTATTGCGAGTAGCGGTCGACAGAGTACGATTGTGTCGCACACGTATGACGCAGCTACTCGACGAGGATAGCGGTCTCCACTACTCATAATTGAATTACAAATCGTCGGGCGCAGAGTGTTGGCGATGTGGTCGTCCCACCCGTCCGGCCGTCACTTGGAAATCGAGGCCGGCATCCAACAATACATCCTACTATAGACAGGGCCGCAACTCTGATTATTGCACGCTCCATTCGTGCCAATCCGCAGCCGCAAATTGTGAACGTGCCTGTCCCTCCACCGATATAGCTTCAGTCTCAATAATAGGAAATATAAGAGTCAAAACAGTGACAACAACATGAACGCCGTACTTGGTTGGATATTTAATTTAATGTCTTTTCTCTTCCTATTACCTACCTATTTGTTTAAATTGTAATTTAATTAAAATTAAGTAGATGATCACGAGTAGCTTACCTAAACGTTTAGACTGAACACGGGCTGCCAATCGCTTGCATCGGTTGATGGATTGATTAATTAGATAGCTGTAATTAATTGCACCGCTCGATTGGATTGCGCCGTGCTCGTCAGCCGAATGTCGGGGATATTTGCTTAATATTCACTTTGACGAGAGCACAACCGGGCACTGCCCTCTACTAAATACAACCCCTAACGTAATCAACACGGAATTGTTGATACTCGCGATTGGAGGACATTCGTATTAATGTTGTAGTTAGCACGGAAAGCTCTTATTTACGAAATGTGATTACGAAATTGGAGTCTGGCTCAATCGACATGAAATCGAGCAAAAGTAAATACTGTTGTTTTCTGTGGTAGTTTCTGTGTAACTAACTTCATCCAGATCGATCTTATTAAACTTTTGTTTGTTGTCAAGGGACAGGGCAACAAACCACGTCTCAGCAAGTTAAGGTCGCCACACGATCCACTAAAAGTATTTCGTATACCGTCCTCACTTGTATTGGCAAAATTTATGGATACTAAAGTTTTCATACGCTTTTATGTTTTCGGGAGATTACGGCAGCAGCAGTTTGCCGGGCCCCGATGTTTATAAGAGGCCTCGCCCTTTTGAAGGGACCCGCGAAATTGCTCCTTTTCTTAACAGCGTTTGACTTGCGAAATGAACCGCAAAATATTCAATTTTTATGGCTCGCTGAAGCTATGTTGTTACTATTTGTTATATAAGAGAGGAAGACAAATAAATGTGAGAGGAGAGGTTTAACTAAATCCGTTTAATACCTGTCCTCAAAAATGTTGAGCAGAAACTTTAGGACAGTAAAGTTGGACATGGCGGTGGCTGCGTAACGGGACGGGAGCGGAAACTCGCTAGCTTTCCGTCCAATAGCTCGCAAGTTCCGCTGCCGCTCGGCCGCGCCGCGCTCGCTCCGCCCGCACAATAACAACTTTCATCAACTTTTTGGCAGGAGCCTCCGACTCCGACATCTCCCGTCACCCCTCTCGTCCACATTTCTGTTCGACGTGAGTTTCTGATTAATTGCCGAATCGATCGTGACATTGTTCCTATGGTTCATTTGTTTTGTACGGTATGCAACGATATATCTATTCGATGACTCTCCACACAACACGAAAACTTTTCACAGCAGTCTGTTCCCATTTTTTAATCAAATCAACGAATTCCTTATTAGTAATTTGTCTATACTGAACACAATACTCTTAAATATTCGGTGACAAATACTTTCAGGTTTTATAATTATACAGGGTGTAAGGGATAGCCCTCAAACTGAAACGGTGAACTGTCCCATACATTTGAGTCGGGTAGGGGGTAGATAAAGCAGTTTTGTATGAAACATCTGATTTTTTTCGCGTTTCCTGAGGTAGGCTCTATAGTGAAAGATGTTCAGTTTGATAGTCTGAGTTCACCGTTTCAGTCTACGCAGATGTATGGACAGTCAATCCTAAGGCCCTGGGGTTCGAATCCGCACGGACGATATGCCATGTACCAATGAGTTGATACAGGGTGAAATTGATATCATCAGCATCCTTTTATACTAAGAGTCTATTCATCAAACTGAACAACTTTTACTAAGGGAGAAAACCGATCGGAGTAAAAATAAAATCAGCTGTTCCATACTAAACTGCAATGCCTGCTAGACTCGAATGACTCTAGGCTCTTAGTTTAAAAGGTTGCTAATGATATCTATTTCACCCTGTATGTAAGTACGTAATACCGACTGCTCTCTAAGAAAACCTGCATACGCTGGAAGACGCAATTCTGATGCGTATGTGTAGTCCACTAATCTGTACTGGGTATAGTTTGTCTATAAAGTCGTGTCCAGAATGTTTGAGGAACTAATTAGTAAATTTTAATTAATAAATTTTAGTATGGTGGTGTTGCCAGGTTATGCTTGATTTTGACGTTCTTGCGTGGAGGCAGCGCCCTCACTTTTGGTCACGACTTTATAGACAGACTTTACGCGTGGTGGACTGCCTATAGGGGTCTATAGTCTATAGTCCTTGAAGGTATAGGCCTGTGCCCAGAGGTATATTGGCTGATGATTGTGATAAGTACTAACGTATTTTCATAAAACAAGTTGTGTTAAATTATGCCCCATTATTTTCACAATAATAAATGGCGAGGTTTTTGCAAGAATATCGATTTTAAAATTTAAATCAATACTACTTCAGAAAGCCTACTAAAGTTAACATAATAAAAGTTCCTGAAATAGTGTACAGTATTTAATTTTTATGGTGAGTCCATGAAACTAAACAATTTGTTTGTAGGGTGTATGTTTTTAACAACCTTGTCATACTGATCAAAGTTACGAGTATGATACGTATCGAAACCTTTCTTCTTCTCTTCCTTTTACCTTTATGTGCATAGGGCTCTCCACCGGTTGTAATCTGGGGCAGCACTGTAGATACCCTCGCAGGTCGTGTAGCCTCTAGGCTAAAAGTCTTAACACGACCTAGGAGGAAGTCGACTCCCACAGAGCTGCGCCAGGTTATTTTAGGGCGCCCCCTCTTTTCTTTGCCTGGTGGGTACTGTGAAGGCGTAAAACGGATGGTAGATTAAATAAAAGCTTTACTGCTTGGCTATTGATTTATTTTCTCATAATTTTTGCTTTTTGCTTCTTGAACCTATCTTCGACTCCCATTGCGTAATAATAATTGAAATCCACCATGGGATTCGACAACGTTCCAAAAATTTAAATAAAAAACAGCCAGCAAGCTATGGCTATACAACCTCCTTACAGTACCATTCTAAGATTCTTAACGATGGGTGAATATCAGGCCTGGCCTCCGTAATACACGGTTTAGCCCTTAAGTTGTTCTGTGGTTTAGCCACTGCCACTTTCGACCAATGATCGCTTTGTCTAGTTTATACGCTGCTCACCCGTCCGTCTCCATAGCACGAAACCTTTAAACATTATAAAAATATTATTTTGAAAACAACAATAAGATAATAACAAGTAATTGATTATAGTCCTGCTAATGGAGACGTGACAGGGTTGGCACTGGCAGGGCAAATAGAATTACACGTAATAATCTCCTTAGTTGTCGTAGCAGAGATGTCGCTCACGCGTCTCCCCGCTAAATAGACGTGGTAATTAATAGTATTCACTATGTTAAACATTGTGTAAACAGGATTTGAACGCGTTCCCTTATCTCCGCTGAAATTTATGGTATATCGACTTAACTAAGAAATTATTTTACTGGAAGTTTCCATACTGTTTACAGACCAAAGCCGTCGTCCGAAAAACAAACGTCCGAAATACAATTGTAGGAATGATGATTTTGACGCGCAACCGCCCTGGTCTCTGCCTACCCTACTGGGAAAAGGCGTTACGGTATAGATAGATAGAACAATATTTTTCAAACAAAATGGACTATGTTAATCATTACCTCTTTCTTACCAGTGACTCGCTCTCTTCATACCTATTGTTATTTTTATTTTTGTACGCTTTCAGTGTGCAAATAAATAACAATTTGTACCTAGATATATTATATAGAATATAGATGGATGTATGACCGTGCTACTCGCTCTTTTATGTAAATAGCTCTACACCACCGTAGAGCGACCATGTCAATTACGTAGTCCACGGAACTTGCATGGTTATTTTTATTAGGACGGAACCCTAAAATAATATTCGGCCATTATAATAGAATGTGGAGGAGCATGAACTAATGAATGAGAGTAATACGAATATCCCTTAACAAACCCAATCTCGACTTCCTTTCCCTGAATCTGTTAATAGGAATCAAATCAATTACTATGCTTTTAGTAATATTGAACATATCTGTGAGTCAAAACCTCACAAAGACACCATTATCTCTCTAGGTAATACTTAATTATTTTTTACATCACGAAGTAAATGGATACACTCGTTTTGCTTCATCATCATCATCCTTCGTACGTCCTAAACGGCTACGCACTACTGCTGCGGCACAGGCCTACTCTCGAAGAGGGTTTATGGTTAGTCCACCACGCGTGCCTGATGCGGATTGATAGTAATGTGTCTATTACCCGAAAACTGTCTAAAATAGATCGATTGTTATCAATATATAGGGTGTTACAGAAGTAAAAATAAAAATTGAAAACTTTTAAGGGGGTGGTTTAGACCAACAAACTGAACAACTTTCACTATGGGACCAACATCGAAATCGCGAAAAAAATCTTTTGTCCCATACATTTAGCTCGAGTAGATCTGTAGTTTAGTACGGAAAATAGCAAACGCATCGCATCATGGCCATTATGGCAAATCTCCTCATTTTGGGGCCTATGTCCCGCAGTGGACATCTTTCGGCTGATATGATGATGATGATGGATCATCAGATTTTTTTTCGCGATTTCGATATTGGTCCCATAGTGAAAGTTGTTCAGTTTGATAGTCTTAAACCACCCCCTTAAATGTTTATTTGTATTTTTGTAATACCCTGTAGAGATACGATTACCAGATAGAATCACAATATCTGGAGGAAGGTGCCCAGAATGCTGGCGCTGCTCCTTTAGATTGTGATGTTTATTATTCGCTGTCTGAGGCTCTCGAGTACGCTGTACTTCGGTCACACGTGACGTCGATGCAATTTTTTACTCTAACCACTTGGACCGGCTGGCCCTCTGGCTTCTAGGACCTAGGTATATGATCTCATGGTACAGCGAATGGCTTACACACCAATATGGGTGGAAAAAACTCTGCTCGACGCAAATTTGCAGCTTTTAATTTCTCACATTTCTTTACATCATATTTTCTAATTTCTGAAGCCTACCTACTCTAAAAGTAATACCCACTGGTTGGCAAAAGCATCCCACTGACGTCCACCAAAACTTTAAATGCAATAAAAAAAAGACATCATCGGCGCTTCATACATTTTTGGTCCTAATGTCAAAGTGCCGGCCAGCAAAAACTAATGCTAAGTATATTCTGTTAAAACTTGTCCGTCTAAGCATTTATTATTATAGCATGAAAGCTGTAGCTTTAAGTTTTATTTCATCAAAAATGTATGAAAAGGCAGATTTTTTAAAACTTAATAAAACACGGGTAGTACTAGTATTTATTCTGTGATAAAAACAATGAAAATGGCCCTATAGCTTTGGTGCCATACTAAAAAATGCTGCGAAGGACTAGTTCTAACAAAATATAAATAAAGCCTTAGCTAATTTCATCGAAAATGTATGAAAAGGCAGATTTCTCGAACTCAAATAAAACCAAGTACAATGAACCTACAGCTTTGGTACCTGAATAATAAATGTTTAGCCGAACAAGTCCTAACAGAATATCGCTTTTTTTTTGGCCGGCACTTTCACATTTTGGACCAAATCCGATGATGTCTTTTGGTGCTCTTTATATTACCACTAAAATATAAAATACTCTTGTTATTTCCCGCGACTTCGTCTGCGTGGGATTTTTATGTCTACGTCCTTCCTCAGAGTATAGGCATAAGAATAATGAAGTGTATTAGTTATTCTATGGTATAGGCTACCTAAGCTATCTACAAATGGGTTCAGCAGCGGTTTGGCTGTGAAAACGTAACAGACAAACAGACAGAGAGACTTCCGCATTTTCAATATAGGTATAGATGTAATGTAGTATCCAAATACCTACTGACAGGATGCTAGTGTCTGTCTCATTATTTCATACTTAATTGAATGCTGAATCTTCAAAGTAAACAAAACAAATGTAAATTAAACAAAAATGCGCAGCCTAATTTCAGACGTAAAATGTTTTCACCACAATCCCGTGTGTTTATACTTTTTAGTGGTTAGGTATAACCAAAGAGTAATATAAGTATATAAGAAAAGAGAACCCACTCGTGGCAACATTATGCATCCACCTTATGTCAAATTGAAGGCTAGCTCGCGCCATCTATGTTTCACCGACAATAATTCAACCTATACTATACATACCTACTTATATCTACTCATACCGATGGATAATATTGTTTTGAATGCTAGTTTTCGTTCAATCCCGCACCGATCGAGTGAAATTCCAGTATCCTTACTATTCCTGTAATCTAAACATTGGTAAGAGAACAACAGAAACTCCAGAACATCACTAAATCGTCACGAAATTGAACGAAAACTGCAAACAACCCGCACATTACGCAAGATAGGTAGCCATTTTGTGAATGAGTCAATTTGACATTGATATAGACAATAAAATCTTTTTTTTTTCATACTTCTGCGAAATATTTAATAGATGGCAGCACATTCTATGCAAACTGAATCGGAAAAAGCCACCAAAAGGCGACTGTCCTCCGCCTGGGTATAACTTATAAATAACGCTCACATTCACGAAACGATGCTGTCCCCAAGCGCAGGTTACGACAGGCCTTTATTTTGGGGACGGGGACCTGACAACAACGGTGTGGGAAAATCGTTGTTCCCGATCCCGATTTGATTGGCGGGAACAACGATTTGGATTTTTTTAATTTTTCTCTACTCAGAACAACGTTCACTATGAAGACACTGTCGAAAAAATCTGCTCTTGCATACATTTGAGTCGAGCTGGTACAGCGGTATGTATTATTTTATTTTTTTCGATTTTGACTCCGTAGTGAAAGTAGTTCATTTTGAAGGTCTGAACCAGGCGGAGGACAGTCGCCTTTTGGTGGCTTTTTCCGATTCAGTTTGCGTAGAATGTGCTGCCATCTATTAAATATTACGCAGAACTATGAAAAAAAAGATTTATTGTCTATGTCAATGTTAAATTCACAAAATGGCTACCTATCTTGCGTAATGTGCGGGTTGTTTGCAGTTTTCGTTCAATTTCGTGACGATTTAGTGATGTTCTGGAGTTTCTGTTGTTCTCTTACCATTGTTTAGATTGCAGGAATAGTAAGGATACTGGAATTTCACTCGATCGGTGCGGGATTGAACGAAAACTAGCAATCAAAACAATAATATCCATCGGTATGAGTAGATATAAGTAGGTATGTATAGTATAGGTTGAATTATTGTCGGTGAAACATAGATGGCGCTAGCTAGCCTTCAATTTGACATAAGGTGGATGCATAATGTTGCCACGAGTGGGTTCTCTTTTCTTATATACTTATCAAGTACTCTGTGATACTTATATTACTCTTTGGTCTGAACCCTCCCATTAAACTAGGGTATTTTATTAAACTCTGTATAAACTCACGACCTATCTAACTATCGGATTGGTGAGAAACATTGCTACAACTACTGTCTTAAATGCAGTTGTAATGGCCATATTGCACAAGCTATTTTTTTGCGTAGGCGTTGACGAACGATATCGTCGCGATATCAACATCACAACCAAACTAGTGCGCCAACAAGATAGGTAATCAATTTAAGGTACTTATTCTTATTTGCATTCAATTATTTTGTTAACCGACTTTAAAAAAGTAGGAGGTTTTCGTCATGCCCGGTAAATTGAAGTGCGTTAGAAAAGCTATCCATATCCACGTCAGAACCAGTTAACCGGATCACCGCGCCGGTCTCGGTGGAATACTTCATTGTGCCCCGTCAGTTTGATATCTCTACTCTGCGTACTTATAGGTATTATGTTCCAGTGGCAATGGCAAGCGGCTTTACCCGTAAACATTTCCACGTTACATAACGATGTAACGCCTACCTGTTCGTTACATGACAGTTCAGGGTTCTTATTGTGTAACTACCCAATTTAATTGGTATCAAGTCGACAAGGTGTTTTTGGCGTTCTCAGCGATTCTGCTTCCCTAATATTTAGTTAATTACTTAGAGACAATGAATATAAATACAGAAACAAAATATTACTTAGAAATTGGCTAGTACAGTCGTAAATACGTCACCGATCTTGTAAACGATACAATAAAATGATGACTTGTAAACGATATAATCGGAAACACACAATATCCCTACAGAAGGTGAAGAAATATTTCCGATTCCAATGGTGCAGCTTATCAACACCAATTGTTGCAGCTTGTCAACACCACCAGTCTCCATCGCAGAAATAAGACATAAGACAATTTGCTATGTCACATTGGAAAACTCGTAAGCTGCTGCACTAAAGTTCACAATCGCATGCAAGACACAAATCGCGCAAGAAGAATTATCACAGAGACTCAGTATATTTATATACAAGGTTCCGACAAACATCAGCACGATCACGGCCGGTCCCCAGGCATCACACCTAGCCCGGGGGAAGTACTTCCCAGTTTAAAATTACATACATACATAAAGCTCACGTCATTATCCCGCGGGGTAGGCTGAGACCGCCGTGCGCTATGATTCTGATACATTTCTTTCGCCTCATTCAGATACAGCTGTAAAAATCACTATTCCATACAAATATTCGGAATTCAGCGGTGGGGGGCGGGAAGGGGTAAATCCCACCTATCCCCCTGGATACGTGCTTGGTCCGGGCCTGGAGTGCGATTTTTGAAACTCTTTCGCTGAGCTCAGCAGTTGAAAAAGTCAAAATAACTATGGAGATAGGCATCTTTCTACTGCTGATTTGACTTTCAAAAATCATACTCCAGGAGTGCGATTTTGAAAGTCAAATCAAGCAGCAGTAGAAAGATGCATATCTCCATAGTAATTTTGACATTTTCAACTGCTGAACTCAGCGAATCAGTTTCAAAAATTGCACTCCACGATAGAGACTAAATACATGATTGTGATTGTATAACATTATAAATACCTACCTACCTATTCATAGCGAAAATTACAAAAATTTTTCAGTATATCTGACAATACTACTGATACTATTTATATAAATACCTACTTTCAGCAAGTTCCTTTAAAATATAGGAAGGTCGATACCTTGGTATGTACTTTAATCTTTTTTGCGAAGTAGTACCTAACTAATAAGTTCCTCGGGTATCTCAACTCAACAGTGTCTAAAAGAGATAAAAGGTTATAAATCCTCGCAGTCCCGAATTGAGACTCACTTCGTGGAGCTGACATCTTTTGTAAGCATTCAAAAAGACGTGAAGATGCCACTGATTTATGCCCGCCCATTATTCTTACTTAGAATAACGTAAACACATGCCGTTGAGAACAATAAGACATATTCTCATTTTCAGCCTGATAATGAAGATTAAGTAGTAGGAACCTTGTGAAAGTGGCGGGAACCTATTGGATGAGGGCCGGTCGTTGTTGCGATGATCCTTGGGGAATTGCCGTCACACACAGAACAACATCATGATTGTATGAAATGCCCTAGAATCTAGCCTAGAATGTGTGAGCTTCAAGGGTAGAATGCCCTAGTTTCATTTTCATACTAATTTGGAGTTCGAAGCTAGTTAGACAGTGCGGTCTCATAAAACGTATCTAATGATTCCATTCTTCTCTCTTTGTCTTTCCTTTTGCCTTTCATACAAGTTGTGTTCGTTGCTTTCCGATAATCTTTACTATATACGGAAATAAAAATAATAAATATTCCTAATTCAAAATGTTTATTGTTAAGTATTTTGCGTTAATTTGTGACATCTTTTACTCAGGATGTTGTATACAGTAGTATTATCCTACTTTAAAGAGTGATTGTACCTACTCAATGATACCGAACAAGTTTCCGCAAGGAACATATAGGAAATTAGCTTAACGTGGTTGCTTTGACGCACAATACGCGTAGATGGTATTAGTATAAGTAACTTTGTATATATGGAAAAATAGTTTAGAAAATCTAGATGCCGCGTCACAAATAACATTTGCAATTTATATAATAATTACGAAGATATAAAGCTTTGAAAATTTTCATACAAAATTTTAAATGCTTTATATCTTCGTAATTATATTAAAAATTCCAAATGTTATTTGTGACGCGGCAACTAGATTTTCTAAACTATTTTTCCATATATAAAATATTACTTTTATTAACTCCGTCTACGCGTATTGTGCGTCAAACTTTTGTAAGGACTGAAACCACCTTAAGGCAAAATTTAGGTACCTACCTACTTGTCATCTAAATGCAATCAGCTGGTGGAACATTTTTATGAAAAAATGAATATATTTTTTGTAAATTTCCCTTTGTTTCCTCAGTCCTGGCGGCAAAACGCATGTGCCTCCTCGGAGATGGATACCTTAAACCGGGAGATCTTAGGTTTCTTCCCCTCAATGGTATTCCTTCATTGACCATGTATTTGAAGGGTGAAGAAAGCAAAAAGTATTGGGGTTAACACAAAAGATCCCACTGGGTCGAAGTGTTGCTCCCCCAACAAGGTAAGATAAGATTGTTTCCTCAGGGAAAGTGGTTCAGTAACATGAGTGAAATCACTAAACTATTGCAACTGTCTACAGTTATCTTATACCCTAATGAAGATAGTTTCTACAGGTTTCTACATTATTTAGGCATGTTATACGCACATCCTCGCTGATTGATTAATACACGCCAGTAATTAGTAGATCTACATAATAATACCTACCTATATCAATAGTCGTGCTTTAATTTCAACGTAGCTGTAGGTACGGTACGTGACTAAAACCAACAATAGAGATATTCCTTGAATGTGTAACGTAATCTTTCAACAAAGAAATAGTTCACCGCTAACCGTTGTAAGGTAGAGACAAGTTTCAAACACAAATAGTAATAAGCTTCAGAAGTCGCTCAAACTCCAACCGTCTCAACCCTCGGGTTTCGGAGTCTGCAAATATAACGACAAAGCGACACAAACTTAGATATTGTTTGTTGGACCTAGGATTGGGTCGTCAACGTATCCTAATTACTTACTTGCTTGTAACTAAAACGCTTTTGTGACGTCACGTTGGGTTACTGAATTAGAATTACTAGTATCCTTTGAGAATAAGATACACAATTTTATAGTGGTGTAGGTATACAAAAGCAGAAGTGCGATTTTTGAATCTCATACCTTGAACTCAGCAGTTGAAAATTTAAGGGATACGCATCTTTCTACTGCTGATTTGACTTTCAAAAATCGCACTCCTGGAGTATGATTTTTGAAAGGCAAATCAGTAGTAGAAAGATGCGTATCTCCATAGTAATTTTGACATTTTCAACTGCTGAGCTCAGCGAATGAGATTTAAAAATCGCACCACAGGTAGGAGGAAGAGATAGGGGGCAAAATATATCTGTAATAGGAATGGTAATTCCAAAAATTTGGTGGATGATTATTGTACTTACCTACCCATAGGTAACCTAGGTGGTAGAGGTACGGAATATAAATGACCAAAATCAGAAAAGTAATAAAAAATTCTCAATTTGAGTTGCCGTTTCTATTGCATGAAAATCCATATTGAATAAAATATCCGACACGAAACCAATCGATTAAATACATTACAGCAGAGATTTTTGAAGCATTCGATTAGAAAGAACTCGTTACAGCATCATGGAAACTCATCAAAATCGCGTTATCAGCTCCGCCAACAAATCTGTATTATCAAGGGAACGCCCAAACTCCAATAACCTTGCGAAAATCGAAAACAGAATCCGTATTACCAGTCCATAAGATTTAGAAAACGGATGATTTTACATTTTGGAGTGTTATCTCGGTCTGTAATAAAGCCTGGTGCCGCCACGTCATAAAAAGCTAAAGTATCTCGTCTGTACTTTGGACAGATGTACGAGGTTTCCTACAAACAGGAATGTAGAGAGGAATTTTTATTCTGAAGGTGAAGGGACGCAAAAGTAAATCTAATTGGGCGAAGGTTCGACAGGTTCCGATTTCCCAGTTAAAAGATCCCTGCTTTATGACTTTAGGGTAGAACTATATCGATTCTCCCCCTGGGTACGTGCCCGGATCACGTAATACGGCTCCCCATATAATTGGGTGATGCAAATGCGCTCCCTTGCACTACCTGGACGATTTTATTGCGACAGGAAAAAGAGTTAATATCGTTTTACGTAAATGCTTGGAAGTCTTGAGATGATTTAATTTCGTTTCTTCCCCAGTAGGTATTATTAACGAAGTCTATTCATAAATTTTGGCAGATTTATTGGATGGGAAAGTTTTCGTACCTTCCGTTTCTCTACAGAAGCTCCTTTAGAATAGCAGATTTGCCTGCATCCAGGTGGATGTGGATTCAAGAGTGCGATTTTTGAGTCACACGTTCAGCTCAGCAGTGGAAAATGTCTAATTTACTATGGAGAGTCTGGAATTTTCTACTACTTATTTGAACGTTTGAATACATTGAAATTTAAAGCATAGAAATTTACTAGTACGTAAACGTAAAACCAGAAAGATGCATATTCTCCGTAGTAGGTAATATTGACATTTTCTACTGCTGATTTCAGGAAGCTGGAAATTTATAGGGCTGATTTGAACGTATGACTTTCAAAAATCGCACCAGATACGCTGTGTTTCGTGATTATGTAATCTGACACGATTTGTTTGCTTAGGGCTGGCATAATTTTGTAAATCAGAAGCCCTGAAACAAAATCGGAATAAAAAAGGAATCGTTTGCAAATCTCAGCGGTAAACTGTTTTAGAAGGTAGGTAGGTATCTCATCATCATTGGCCTTTCCATCTTTGAAAGTTGATTTAAGCAGCGTCTAGGCGGCACTTACGCTCGTGACTATAAAGCCCGATACGAGAGCGACAGGTAGTACCATATTACTATTTTTTTTGTAAGTAATGAACATTTTGTTGCCCTAACGATATTAGCACAAACAGTTGTCGACTTTCCGTAGCACACCTAATAACTTATACAGAACAAAAATATATCAATAACAAAAAATACATAGTGTTGATGTTGAATCCAGGTCGCTGTGAAGCCGGAACAGGGTGTTTCAGATCATCAAACTGGAGTGCGATTTTTGAATCTCATACGTTGAACTCAGCAGTTAGCCCAGTCATTTTACGGAGTTTTGTTAAGAAAGGTGGGAAGTAATTATTAATTGGACTTTTAAACTGTCACCCGCACCATTTAGTGACAAAAAGACTATCTGAAAACATATTAAAACAAAATTCACTACGCAACATAGAAATCCAAAATTGGGAGTCCCAGAAGGCTTTTAAATTAATAATATTAATACCAATGCAATCATTTGAATTAGATTTAACAATATAAAATATTTTTGAGCAATAAAATAGGCATTGACATTTAAAAATTAGGTTTTTATTAGAAAATACGAATTTATTTTTCAAAACCTTCTAAGTAGATAAAATTTTTTACACCATATTTGAAGTATGTATAATGGTAAAGCCTTTTAAATACTATACCGAAAAAAAAAACGATTATTAATTAGTCCCGGGGCTCAAACCGTAAATGACTGGGCTAAGTTGAAAATGTCAATATCACTATGGAGATATGTATCTTTCTACTGCTGATTTGACTTTTAAAAATCATTTCGAAAGTCAAATCAGCAGTACAAAGATGCATATCTCCATAGTAAATTTGACATTTTCAACGGCTGGCAACTTTCACTATGGAGCCAATATCGATATCGCGAAAAAAAAAAACAGCTGTTCCATAGAAAATGTCAATTCGCAGCTTCTGGATAAAAATGTATGAAACAGCTGATTTTTTTTTCCGGGATTTCAAAGTTAGTTCCATTATCCCATATTAAAAGTTAATCAGTTTGATGATCATAGAATAGAATCACCTGTTCTGACTTTAAAACGACCCTGATTCCAAGATGTAGGTTTAAAAAATTCCCAAAGTTTCAGAGGGTGGTAGCATAGAGGACGGCGTAACTCGTGGGCGTTGACCAAGCGTTGACACGAGTTACGCCTTCCTCTATGGGTGGTGGAGATTATCAGACCATCTCGCAATAAACGTTCTCAATCAATTTGATTTACCTACACTTTGCACCCTTACTTTTATGATTAATATTTATTAAAATTGACTATTGGGGAAACATCGGCGTAACATGATTTCGGCATGTCAATTTATAGTTCATTAGTGATGGAGCTGTAGCCTGTAGCTGTAAGCAGAACAGCGTCAGGCCACCCCTTAATCGCAGATAAATGAATTACGTCGGCAGCCGCCATCCATCACTGTCGGTAATTTTAAGATAAAAGCCATAATGCACAGGTTGCTCAGTTCGACATCCTAGTGCCGATGCCGGCGGCCTTTACTTCTGCAACTCGATCTTAAAGAGAAGCTAACAGTGAAAGCTTAAGCTATAGGTGCAGTTTTGTACTTTTAAAATTATTGAAATAAACTGCCTCCGTGGTCCAACGGTTGGGCTCTTGAAACAGATGTCGTGGGTTCGATTCCCACGGGGGACACCTAGTGATTATATGTCACTTTGTGCGTTTTTTCCCAGTTGGTTAGGACTGAAATGAAAAAGATGACGTGTTTCGGATGACACGTAAAGCCGTGCGTTGGTACCGGCTTACTATCTCTGGTGGTAGTAGTCGTTACATAAAAACCGCGTCAGGAGCCGTAAGGCGGTCTGACAAAACTCTGACACCAGGTCTCTGCCAACACGATAAAAAAGAAAGTTATTGAAATTTTTTTCAATAAAAAACAAGTGTTTGTCGTACTCGCCTATCATTAGGTTCCGTAGCCATTGTATAAGAAGTGGCTGCTTAACTATTTTAGCACACACTTAGTTCAGGGTTAAAAACATTGTTTTTGGGTTACTATTATTTGTTTTCATACCATATTTCGTTTCAATATGTGCAAAAATAAGGGATGGGAGTACCTAAGTAGATAATTGGGGCGATGAGGGAACCTATACAGAGACAGAATGGACAAAAGTATAAGCCAGCCTCTAATACCTATCTCGACAGCTCTTACTTACGCTGACTAACATGGTAAAGATAAAGAAAATCTAAGTGGTATTAACGTGTCGTGCAAGATATTAGAGAAGTCGATGGTTAGGAAATCTTCCCTTCCTGCGACGTTATCGACGTCGCCAATTCAATTATATTCATTGAATGCAAATTCTAGCGAAAATATACTTTATGGATTTTTTAATTTGTTCGGAATCATAAATCTATTTGATGACAAAGCGTTCTATTGCGGATGACACCTTGAATTTTAATAAGTTGGAAGAATGTGGCACAAAATTGGAGTGCGCTCTTCGTTCCGATATTAAAAGTCAAGGAAACAAGGAACTTTAAAGAGTTCTCGTGCAGTTCTCATTTTTCAACCCTACTTCAGAGGGTATATAGGAAGGTATATAAAGCTTCTACCTCCACCTACTTTGTTTACTGATGCACCTATCGAAATGAGAAGTTATAGCTGCACAGTAGGTAAATATTTCTCGAAGCGAGCCGTATCGAACAATACTGTGCGAGCGTAATACATTTTTCAAGACGTTCGGGGGTCGAAGTGTATTTCTTTAGAATTGCTTTTGTTATAAAAGTATACCGAGATATACAATACGTATAGAAACTTTCATATTACTTTCTCTAGTCTCCATCTTCTATACGAATATTATATAGAGGTTAAGTTTGAATGAAGGAGGTAATTTCCGAATCTACTCATCCGATTTCAAATATTCTTTCACCAGTATTTAAGAATAGACCTTCAGGGTGGAAATAGGGTGTATATTATCCGGTTAGAATTCCACGAGGGTGAAGCTGTGTGCACAGCTAGTGTAACATAATTTTATGTACCTACTGAAAATCTTGAAATGGCTTTTGTTAGTTGAATGATTCAATTTTATTATTATTGAACAGCGATTTGGTATTGAAGATGAAGGTGTGATATTTTTGAATTTCAACCGTACTAATACATATTCCTAAGAGGAAGGCTTTTCTTTTGTTGCTTTAGAATAATGAAGATCCTTCCTCTTAATATTCGATAGCATGAAATTAGAAGACAATGATATTTAATCAAGGATTTTAGCTTCCTGTATTCAATAAATTCGAAGACAATATTATAACCTTCTTGTTCGAAAGTTACAACCAGTATTTTGATCTTGATTATAAAAGTGAGATTCAAAAATAGCACTCTCACACTCAGTTGCAGAAACGCTGATTAGAGTTAATCCTCCATTAAATATCTTGCTAGCTTTTACCATAGATATCCATTTAATGAGCGTTTCTGCAACTGAACGTTACCTGCCAAGCCAAAACTCACGGGTTCGAATCCCACTAGTGGTAAGCGTTTGCAATGGAGGGAAGTCGGATATTTCGTTTTCCGACTACTCCTATCTTCTTCGATTAATTCATTGCGGGTTCCAAGACAGATTAGAGTCATCCCCCGGGCTCGCTGGACTTCATAGTCCAGTGTTGTGAATGGTCGCCGCTGTTGATCCTGGCTTATAGGAGTTACAGCGGTGGGAATGTGTGGTGAGCCTATGCCCGATAGTGGTAAACGTTTGTGTGATGAAGAGACATTCGTAGCAATGATAAAATTAAAAATGAGTAAAACAAACATTCGTTTCAAATCATTTAATAAAATAAGTGATGTATTAATTTCTTATAAAGAACACATTTTTAAGAGCAGTCAATTACTGAATTGATTAAAAACATAATTACGTATACATAATAAAATAACAACTACCGTTTCGAAATGAAATTCTAATGATTAAGTGGGTTACTGTTAAATTATAATAATTGTAACTAATTATTGCCGAGTCACACAACCGTCCCCCAGGAGTACCCTGGGGTACAAAAAGACCCGCGGTGTGGCCAGTGACCACTTTTTACTAACGGTAAAACATTCACAAACTTGCAACACCATATATCTTATCAAAAACAAGTTCCACTGCTCACTGCTAAACATTGTAAGGCCATTTTCTACATAACACACATTTCAAAATAATTTAAAGATCATACGAAATGTAGACGTAACATTTAAGTTAAGAAAGCCTTTTGAAAAACAATTAGGTACATAAACATAATATTTTAGTAAATATTTACTATGAAAACATTAATATTTAACTCTATATTCAAATATCAATTTCGTAATATAATTTTCTGTACTTCTCTATGTTTCATCAGAAAAAAATCTTTTTACATGTTTTTAAGTACCGACATCTATTACAACGAAGAGTAAGAAATGCCCTATACCGATCCTGTTTTATAAACACGACCTCCCCACTTACAAAGTTACCTCTCTGATAAATTCATACATATCAAAATATATACCAAATACATTTACAATTCATTCTTTCATTTCATTCATCATGATATCATTTTGTTTTGTCCATTGAAAATATAGCCATTTATTTTATTATTTAATGCAAAAAGTTCTTACGGCTAGAGTACGGTAACTTTGTGATTAAAAAACAAATGTTATTTATTTAAAATGTAAATTCTCTAGAAACCGCGTATTAAATTAAGGTGCGGCTTTTCGACTGCCAAAATTTTATTGTACTTTTCTTTAATTTGCCAACACAGCTGACCAAGACAGGTAAGCGGCTAAAAGTTGAAACTATTTGGACGTCTCACAAAATAACATGTGCGCTCGCGGTTCCCAGAGCATTTACATTCTAAGACTGTGTACTTATTCCGATATGACGATGAAATGGACTTTAATTGAGGAAATAGATGTTTGCTACTTAACAAAAAAGGACTAGCTTTATTCTATTGTCAAAATACATTTGCACTTAAAGATAAATAGAAATACGTTAGTGCCGTTCGTAATATCATAGAATCTTATGGCACAGGCAGACATAGAGATTGATAAAAACACTTTGTTCTATTCGATATGAGAAATATAAAATTAACTATAAAATGTACAAATTGCATCAGGTACTTACATTGTAATAAAATTAAATCAAACACTAAAATACATCGTGTACGATTTAGGTAAAAACATGGAATGACGATCATGTAACGTAAACGTTTCGATACAGCTATATATAATGCTATTAAAATGCAAACTACTGGCATTGCATTGATAATATTATCAGTCGATAAGCTTCATTATTTCATTTGGTGCAAGAAAACGTTATGTATAACAAGAGAAAAATAAACTTAGTATGTTTATGGATGTTCATTTCATGTCATTATAATACTAATAAATAGCACCTAAACCGACTTGAGTAAATGTCGACAGTTTTATGCTCAGTTTGATTAAAACTAAGAAAAAAATTATTTCAGGCAAGCTTTGTCCATTGGTTGACTTCACGAAGCCTACAACTCTTACACCGACAGGTAAATTGAAACTAAACTAAAACAATATCGTCAACGCCTCTATTGAACCGACTGTGAAATATTAAGTAACATCACTCTGTATATATTACAAGAATCGATAGACAAAAGACATTTTTTAACAAACATACATTGAAACATTTGAAAAAACAACTTTGCGTATATCGCGCACTTCCTCAAGTTTATAACTTGGACATAACTTAAGTCAAGGTGATAACACAGACCTTGATTAGGCCGTGTCTTTTCTTGTTTCTTTCCAAACTCAGAGGTTGTAAGATATGCTATCCGTTGGAGAGTTCGTCTTTGAGCCATTGAGGGACGGGTCGACCTAATCTCACTAGGAGCTTAGATAGAGCGGTGTTATGCGGTGTATAGTACCGCTTCAGAAACTTTGCCGACCGCTCCTCCATGGGCGGATAGATCCGACCTTTGGATTTACCAAGGCATTTAGTTCTATCGTTGCTCACAGCTTGACAGAAAAAACCTTTTTTCGCGTCGTATCTGAAAGAAATATAAATCATTACACGTTGACATTTATATTCAGTTTGAAATGAACTTGTCAATTCCTAATACAAGAATTCTGCAAAACCTGTCTATAAGTAAAAGGAAATTAGAATTACTGAAATAAGCAGTGCAAAGCAAAATATTACTAGGGTCTGTTGTTAAACTCGACATTATTACGACATTATTTGGTTGGGAACGTACCTTCACTCTGGAGCTAAAATAGAAATAACATTTTAAAAACATACAAATGCTGTTCCATACAAAGCTTTAGATAGTGCAGATTCGACTATGGTACAGCAGATTTTTTTTAATTTTACTTCGATTTTGGCTCCGTAGTGAATGTTTGTTGGTCTAATCTAAACCACCCCACTAAATATTACGGTCTTTTGCTACGTCCTGTATACCTAAATTACATTTAAATTACATCAGTTTGAATTATTTTATGAATCCATGAAAGTAGCAGGCTTGAAACGATCCCAACCAATTAATAACGTTTAGTTGATAATTGTTATCCGTACCTTACTCCATGGTCTGCACGCATCCGCTCTAAACATACTTAAAAAAAGAACGGAACAGAATCTCACTTGAGCATCTTATTATAGTCGATATGCACGGAGAGCTTGAGGAACTTCTGGAGCGTGTTCATGACGGCGGCGGGCTCGGAGCGCAGCAGCGACCCATCTATGATGTGCAGCTGGTGGCCGCTGAACTCCGCCAGCCACCGCTCCAAGTAGTGGCTGTACTTGCCTGGGTTCAGGCAACGGTTCCTAGACGATTGCAAACAAAAAGAAAGATACCACGGTAAGAAAAGTCTAGGTTTTAGGGCCCATATTCAAAGAGTAACAAGGGAACTGGGTTCCTCATACAAGAAACGTTATCAAGAGTTAAAATGGTGAGAATATGTGGTGAATTTCCGACGAAAATACAAGAAACGTGTTCTTTTCAACTGAATTTGTTTTTGCTCTATCGTAAACAAACAAATGTCAAACTTGGTGTGATAACAGTGCAGACTCTAAAGTATGACAACAAACAATAAAACCCAGCCAAGTGTGAGTCTGGCTCGTGGAAAGGATCTCAATCTCCAAAAACGTTTTGGAAAATACATAACCTGTAAATAACACAAACATATTTTGTGGTGGTTCTGCTACGGATCCTCTGTGCGCGAGTTCAACTGTCAATTGGCTTTTTCTTTTGTGATTTAAAAATAATTAAAATAAAGTAGCAATAAATTGTAGAACAGTAAACATTTTGCTATTATGTTTGTCATTAAATACTTCTGTCGGCATTTTGATGTTTGTCGTTCTAGGTCGTTAAAACGATGAATAGGATGGTTAAATTAAGGCGATATTGTAACTACAGTCAATTGTGGAGAATGCCAATAAAGTTCAAGATGTCATTAACATTAAATGTGAAGTAAATAGTACGAAACTTTGTATGTAACAAAGACTAGCGGCCCCCGCGACTTCGTACGCGCAGACCACTGACTTTAAAAAATCGTAACTTTCAATTGGATGACCCGACTGCAATGAAAAATGTAATTCTAAACTATGCTTATGTTTTTGTGAAAACCTCATCCATTACGGTTCAGTAGTTTTTAAGTGATGCGTGACAAACAAACAAACAGATAGACGGATAATAATTCTAATGAAAATTGTCTCAATGTATTCCAATACGTATCTTAAACGCCTTCAATGCATATTTTTGCAAATATCTATCTTGAATGCCTACATCCAAGCCAAGTTTACAATTTTATTATGTGTATAGAATTTAAAAAAAAATGTTTGATCTTCATACACTATATTTGATTCCTATAGATTTCTTAGAGAAAGTTGTTCAGTATAGTTAGAGTTACAATCACCCCTTAAAGTAATGCAGCTATCAACCCTAACACCCTGTATGTATAGAATATAATGACATTACGTTGGAAAGTTTCAAAACCACTGGGACCTATTTAAGTAACTGGTAAATTTGAAAATGGCTCTTTATTCCATGGGAAATTACACGCTAGGCGTGTTTTTCAGCAGTGAAAGTGTTAAGAATCTGCTAGTTGCCATTTAGTCAAATCAGCAACTCTTTATCGGACGTCAAATCAAAACGCACGCTTTGTACGAAAAATATTACTAAAACTACTGAATTCATTTACATTTCATTACTTTGTATAGTTATATTAATCCTGTAACTAAAAATAATATTCAAGCTAGAGAATTACTGAGAATTATGAGTTCCGCGTTATTTTCAAATGTTTAAAAATGTTAAAGGCGGAATACAAAAACCATTTAATATATCGGGTACAGTAAATAATTGATAGTAAAATAAATTCTTGAAATTGACTAGCGTAAAATGTCAGCAGTCGACTGTATTTAGCGAATACAATCGCACAGTGTGAACACGGGTTTACGGTTGTGAACTATTCAAGTCCACCACGCGTGACCAATGCGGATTGATAGACTACACATACACATCAGAATTTCTTCTTCAGTGTATGCAGGTTTCCTCACGATGTTTTCCTTCACCGTTTGAGAGCATTTCGGTATTTCGGTGTACATGGCATGTTGTCCGTGCGGATTCGAACCCAGACCCCCATAATTGGGTGTCCATACCTCTCCACAACGCGGCACCGACGCTATCAATATATATAGGGTCCAACTTAATATGCTGTCACTTTTTTAAGAGGATGATCAGACCGTCAAACTGAACAACTTTCTCTATGGGACAAACATCGAAATCGCGGAAACAAAATCAGCTCTTCAATACAAAACAGCAAACCTACTCGAGCCAAATGTATGGAACAGCAATTTTTTTTTTCGTTATTTCGATTCTGGTCCAATAGAGAAAGTTGTTCAGATTGATGGTCCGATCATCCCCTTACAAAAGTGTTAGCATATTAAGAAGGACCCTGTATAATATAGAAAACTAGTGACTTTAAAATTTGCAAAATAAAAATAAACGCAAGCAATACTAGGTGGGGAACCTCGACTTCACCGGGACTCTAAGATAATTTGGCGCTATTCAAATAGCAATGTCGGGATATAAAAAGGAAATTACCCATTCCAACAGTATAAAATGCCGACGGAACTCTTTTAGATTTAAAGTACGATAAGATACTAAATGACAGCGCATATTTATTTCTCATTTTATTTTTCGTTTGTATAAGCATATGCTCACGACTAAATTCCTCCCGTGGGTAGTCAGAGACATTCTGAAACCTCAGAATATCCACGTATCACTAGTAGTACGGAACCTCTGTCCAGTGTGCCGGTTAGTGAGCACGCCGCCACTTATAATGGACAGTGGGTACAACACAAGCCTCGAAATTGAAGCACATAGTGTTCCTTCACCGAAAAGCCAGTGGTACAAATCGTACACAAATTCCGAAACACTCATTGGTACGAGTCTGGGATCGGATCGAAGCATCGCCTTCTGGGCGGCAGGCAAGGTCACTCGCCACTGGATCACCAAGGCTTTTTTCTTTGCTGTTTATACATAATATCGTTTATATAGTTGTTTGATACCTACACAGCTTGATCGTTCAGTTCATACATAACTTATAAGGCTTTTCATGTTTACAAATCAACTCTATTTTCGGAGCCTATCAAGTTTAATATCAGCCGTAAAATACAGTTTATAAATGAACCTTTTCTTTTCTGAGATTCTTGTGTCTGAGTATAAAGCTCTATTTAGATTTTATTTCATACATAGAAACAGTTGGCGAACTAATGCAGGCGCACTACTGCTTTATACAGGCTGTTAACTTAAATGCGATACATATCTGTTTCAGACCATGAAACTAAACAACTATCACTATACAAACAACATTAAAATATATTAAATAAAGCCGGTCAAGTGCGAGTCGGGCTACTCGCGCACCAAGGGTTCTGTACCACCCCACCACACAAAATATTAACTTACAAAAAGGTTTTGTTTTCTCCGGGACCTTTAGCGCGAGGCCGACTCACACTTGGCCGGTTTTTATTATTTGTTGTTATACTGTAGAGTCTGCTCTATAATCACACCAAGTTTGACGCTTCTATGTATTACCGTTTTTACGATAGAGCTTGAAAAAAAGATTGATGAATGATTGAACTAGTTTCTATATGAGGAAGGGATCGGCGGATTTGCTAAAAAATAATAAAAATGTCAAAAAGTTTAAAATTAAACTTTTTGACATTTTAATTTTAAACTTTTTGACATTTTTATTATTTTTTAGCAAATCCGCCGTAATTACGCACATTCTGTGTTACTGTCTAGCTATTACCGTTCAAATGTTACAACCCTAAATAGGTAGGACGGACCAACGGACGGCTTATGAATAGGGTCCAAGTTTTCACCCTTTGGATACGGACGGAACCCTAAAAATATTGTTGTTCTACAGAGGGTAAACTTAAATGCGGTTACATAATTTCGGGGGTGCTACATTTTATAAAACTGAACTGAAATCACGAAAAACAATCGCTGCTCAATACATTTGGGTCGATTCACCATTAACGGTTACTATAAAAAAAAATGTTTAATTAATGCGATTTCAATCAATCAATTATATCAGTTTGATGGTTTGAAACACCCCCTTTAATATGTAAGGCATTTAAGTTAACACCCTGTATAAAAAAATTCAATAAAGAAAAAGTTAAGTAAAACAGAAACTGTTTTAACTAAAAACATGTGAGGTTCAACTGTAACACGTAAATCTAAAATGAAAGTACTAAACATAAAGCTGAATATAAACTTTAACTTTGTTTCCATAAAGTTTATTTAACCATAAAAGAAAATTATTCTATTATCATAAAGTAAATAACCAAACGTTGCTATTCGTTTAGTGAAACGAGGTCTTTTTATCTCAGTAATATTTCCACCTTATATGTCTTTATTTCATTTTAAGAACGAAGCGAAATTCTGCTGGAATTTTCTTCTGCAATCGAAATAAAATAAGTCTGTAGAACGAATGCTCTCTTTAACATTAAAATACATACTTAACTTCAAGACGGCAAACGAAGATTAAATATCATTATTTATACTTACGTAAACTATACACGGTGTTAGACTAAGGTTAGACAGTTGCATTACTTTAATGAGCGATTGTATTCATGATACTCAACAACCAAGGAACAAAAGGAAAATTACCAAACAAAAACCTTTCATAGAACCGTTGGATCAGCTTATTGCATTTAGTATGGAAACTCTAAATTGTTTTTGCTGATATCCTATAGGTTTCTTAAGGCAAGTTGTTTAGTATCATGGGTACAAGTTTACCCTAACACCCTATTGCTTAAACGGGTCTATTTTATTCAAAAATGTTTAAGTATTTTCTGGCTTACAAAATTACCAACATGCAAGGTTAAAATTAAATTTTATTAACATAGGAAGCTTACCTTAAATCCCTGAGCGGTTTCGGTGCAGTCTCATTTGCCGATATAATGGCGTGAAAGGTGTAGTTAAGTGCAACGGGATCGCCGTGCGATCTGATATGTTGGTACCACGAGTATGCTCTGTTAACAAAATATTTATCATTTTACTTGCTGCTCAACGGTCCATAAACAATCATAATATACTATATTTTACACCGTCTTCTTCTTATCGTGTGGACAGCAAGCCCTGGTGTCAGATTTTTTTTCAGATCGCCTTACGGCCTCTAGCGTGGTTTTTTATACAACAACTACCACAAGAGATAGTAGCCCGACTACGGCTGAACGTGTCCTCTGAAGCACGAATTATCTTTCTTTTCAGACAATCAGGTGATTCAGCTTGCAATGTCCTAACCAACTGGGGAAAAACGCACAAAGTGACATATACTAGGTGCCCCCCGTGGGAATCGAACCCACGACCTCCGTGTCAAGAGTCCCATGCTCTTAACCATTAGACCACGGAGGTAGTTATTTTACACCAAAAACATAGTATACAAAGACAAAACAGACGGAAAATCCAGTAGGTACAAAAATAGGCGGTTAAAAAGCGATTTCTTCGTCAGACAACCTTAAAAGAAATGGTAAATAAAGATAGATAGGCGGTGAAACTGAATGACTTGACCAGTTGCAGATTTTGCAAGGAGGAGATGGAAACTCCCTTACACCTTCTTCTTTGTTAATGTGGTCCATTAATGAACAAACGAAGTATCCATCTAGGTAGACAGGTATTAGCGCAAGATGAGATACAAACCCTCCCTGTTAGAAATCTACTGCAGTTCTCGAATGCAGTGGGGATCAGTAGAGCACTATACAAGGGGCATTCACAAAAGCCCAGCGATGGTCCCAGTGGCACAGGCGCATGTCTTGTTAAGGCCATCAACCCACAATAATAATAGGGTAGACTAGAGGAAATGGTAAATTAAGATAGGAAATGATAACTAAGTAAAAGCCTTGTCAATTCAATTATACTTTCCTTTTCTAATAATAGTTAAGAATTTCTAGTTTTCTGTTTAATTACTGACGCGTGACTGACAGGCCTACCCAGAAAGTGGTTACTGCCGCGACCTTTTTACATTTTCCACAGCTTTATAAATAGCTGTGATACATCCTTCGAAATTAACTAGGCATTCAAAATGCTAATTGAAAACAACTTCTATCATTGATTTAGATGTAAATTTTAAAGGACGTCTCCTTCAGTCACTGACGAAATATTTGTCGAACTTTTAACGAATTACGATTAATTAATTGGGTTTATTATCAAAATTTGAATTTTGGTTAGCTCTAATTGAATTAACGTTCAAGAATTCATGTCCGACACTCGAGTTAGGTTGTATTAAATTTTAATTATCAGCCTTAGACTGAGAGCAAGTAAACTAATTACTTGTTTCGAACGACCTATTATTAAAATACAGTACCTATGATATAAAAGTCCACTCATCAAACTAACGATAATGTTCGAGCCTAATTACTATTCCAAAACCATTACAGACTAACTTTGAAAGCCATTTACATTTATTAAAAGCGTTTTAAATTGTGGAAAATTGAATACTGACCTTTTTGAAGGTGATATGAGTATTGCGATGACTTTAGCGTTCGGCAGCAGCGCATGAGCACGCCGCGGGACCAGATCTCCATCGAAGTACGTGGCAGACTTCTCGAACGTCAACTGAGTTCCATTTCCCAGGCTCGGCGGGAAGAAGTTTAGGTACCTGATTCAATCGATTACATAATATAGCCGAATACAGGCTGCTACAAAAATAAAAATAAACATTTAAGGGGGTGGTTAAGACCATAAAACTGAACAACTTTCACTATGGGACCAATATCGAAATGGCGAAAAAAAATCGGATATTCCATCATCATCATCATCATATCAGCCGATAGACGTCCTCTGCTGGACATAGGCCTCCCCCAAAATGGGGAGATTTGCCATAATCGCCATGATGCGATGCGTTTGCGATGTTCCATACTAAACAACAGATCTACTCGAGCTAAATGTATGGGCGTAAATTTTTTTTTTGCCGTTTCGTTGTTGGTCCCATAGTGAAAGTTGTTCAGTTTGTTGGTTAAAACCACCCCCTCAAAAGTTTTCAATTTTGATTTTTACTTCTATAACACCCTGTACACGGTAACAAGGTTTGGTGATTACAATTTCATCTCGGTAATGTGATTGGTCGGGTAAATTTGGATTGTACGCACTAATAATTAAGGTGAGACTAGAGGTGAGATTTAATATAATTAGTGGTTGTGTTCCATTTTGCGTTTTATTATAATAGTATTAGTGGTTATGCTGGCTGTATTCCATTTTGCATTTTAGAGCAAACATTTACATAAAACTTTAATTGACATAATTAGTGAAACGTTTCATCATCATCAGCCTATATAAGTCCCACTGCAGGGCACAGGCCTACCCTCAGTGCCCAATGCGGATTGGTAGACTTCACATACGCGTACGAATTTCTTCCTCAGCATATGCAGGTTTCATCATGATGTTTTCCTTCACCGTTTGAGAGCAGTCAGTGTTAAGTACATAAGTTAACTCATTGGTACATGACATGTCATCCGTGCGGATTCGAATCCCGGACCTCAATATTTAGTTTCCATACCTCTCCGCACCGCGCCACCGACGTTCTCAGTGAAACGTTTAGTAATATACAATTATAATTCTCGCTGTTTAATCCTATTGAATGATTGAACAAAAGGTATTGTATAGAAATGTACAACAAAGGAAAATATAATCTTTATTCAATAAAACTTTTAAGTACTTACTAGAGTTTTAACGCGACTTCGTCCGCACGGGTTCCCATCATCGGAGCGAGATTAATGATATACCAGATTTTAAGTCTAATCTTATGATTCGAGTGTTCTGCTTTCGAAACCAAAAAGTTTCATCAAAATCGGTCCAGTAGTTTTCGCGTAATGCACGAACAAACAGATAGATAAAAAGTCAAAAAATTGGTGCTTTGGCGTCAGGGACACCTAAAAATCATAACGTAACTTTTTTTTGTATTTGCTCCAATAGTAAACGTTCTTTAGTATCGATTTACATTCACCTTTAACAAGTCATTTGTTTAATTAAACAGTCACCCGTTATGTATTATCTCAGTGTTCTATAAAATATTATTACTTCAAACCGTTGCATTCATCGAGCACAAAACGTTTAAACCAACCATTACGCATTTAGCTAACATATTTATTGATCGCACAGCGTACCGATTCGAAGGCGGGTTGTTGAAATTTTAATATAACTCGATCAAACAATGTAAACACAAATCACGTACACTGTTACTGATTGGATCGAGAATTCCAAATGGTACATTCGCAATAGAACGGCATCAATGTTTTACAACCCACCGTTCGATCCGAAACACCTCCTGACAACGAACATAAAATTTCGGAAACGATTCTGCAACTTAGTCGTCTTATAAATGTCAAAGTAGTGACGATAGTTGCGTGTCGGAAATAAGACCTAAATCCTAAAAATCGTGTGTACGTAAACCAATAACTTTTGCCGCATTCAATTGCCATTGAAATTTTTTTTAATGAATAATAAATAATAACGCTCACAGGCACATACATTGTAATGATCCCAAGCAAGCACTATAGGCTGTTTATTATGGAAACCATACAACAACGGCACAAACATATAAACATCCATGTTCATGATCGCACAAATTTTTTACGTTATGATTAAATTGATAGGTTAAGTATTTTTTTTCTTAAAATCAGACTCACTTAAGATAATGTACAGGGTGTAAGGGACAGCCCTCCACAAACTGAACAACTTTAACTATAGAGCCTACCCTAGAGCCTACCTCAGGAAACGCAAAAAAAAATCTGCTCATTCATACAAAACTGCTGTACCGACCCGACTCAAAATACTCAAATGTATGAAACAGCTGTTTTTTTTCGCGTTTCCTGAGCTCCATAGTGAGAGTTGTAGCCCAGTCATTTTACGGAGTCTTGTTACGCGGGGTAGGGAGTAATTATTAATTGGACTTTTAAACTGTAACCATTTAGTGACAAAAAGACTATCTTAAAACATATTAAAATAAAAATCACTATTGTGTTTTCCAGAATGCTTTTTAATTAATAATATTAATACCAATGCACTTATTTGACTTAGATTTAACAATATAAAATAGTTTTTAGCAATTAAATTATACACTGAAATTAAAAAAATGAGGTATTTATTAGAAAATACGAATGGATTTTTCAAAACCTTGTAAGTAGCCAAAAATATTTACACCACGTTTGAAGTATGTAATAAATAACGGTAAAGCTTTAAATATGTGAAAAAAAATTTACCATCAGGTTTTTTAGAACAAGATAATAGCTAAATTATAAAATTGGAATTGTTGCTGACGTGATTTTTTTTTTAATTTTGGAACATTTCTAGGCTTAAATTGGCTCTTCAATATTATACCGAAAAAAATATCAATTATTAATTAGTCCCGGCTCAAACCGTAAAATGACTGGGCTATTGTTTGATGGTCTGAGTTCACCGTTGCAGTTTGTAAAGGGCTGTCCCTTACACCCTGTATATCATCGAAACGTTTCACCAGAGGCTGTACCAAGATGCGCGTGATAAGGCTAGGCTATATCACGCCCTTTATATCGTTCATTCGCGCGCAAATAGAAAGAGAGCGTAGGCGCGATACCGGTATATCATGCTGCCATAACTACGGCAACTGATCTTAACCAAAGTTAAGTAAAATGTGAAACATACATCCCGAAGACTTATTAAACATGGTTCTGCCATACTAAATACGTCAATAATTTTTATTTTTATTTTTTTATTTTAACACTTTATTGTACACACGGAAATATAAATGAAAACAGCATAATAGACAATTACAAAGGGCGAGCTTATCTCTAAAGAGATTTCTTCCAGCAAACCCGTGAAAGAGAGAGAGCATATTAAGTGAGGCAGGCATAGTGTGCACATTTAACAAATAAAACAGTATTTAACACTAATAAATAGATATGATTATATAAAGATACCGGTATATACATACATACATACATACATACACATATATATATATTTATAAAGAATGATAAACAAATAAATATACTAGTTTATTGAATGAAGAGAGAGATAGTGATCTTTGACTTGTTTTTTAAATGAAGCAATTGTTTCACAGTCTCTTATATTAAATGGGAGAGAGTTCCAGAGCCGGACTGCATGGACAGTGAAGGAATAGGAATAGAAGTCAGTAGTGTGGGATGGGATATTAAGGAGGGTACGGATGTGGGATCTACAGGGTTTGTCAGAAGGACGGGAGAAGGAGAAGCGTTCGCGGAGGTAACTAGGAGCAGACGGATTGTGGAGGGTGTTGTACAGGAGAGAGACGATATGACAATTTCTGCGATCACGTATAGGAAGCCATTTTAACTGCTTCCTGTATTCGGATACGTGATCATATTTACGCAATCCAAAAATAAAACGGATACACAAGTTTTGGAGCCTCTCTAATTTGTTAATGAGTTCCTCTGTGGCATCCAAATAACATACATCAGCATAATCGATGATAGGTAGGATGAGGGATTGGGCTAAGGAGATTTTGGTTTTAAGGGGAAGGAAATTTTGGAGATGTTTGAGGGAATGAAATGAAAAATGCACTTTCTGACTAACCTTGTTTATGTGGGCCGACCAAGATAGGTTGGAATCGAAAATTACCCCAAGATTTTTTGCAGTAGTAGTAAAAGGAATGATGACACCATTGTATAGAACTGGAGGAACGATATACTCACGGAGACAGTTGGACATATATCTACTTCCAATAAACATAGACTGTGACTTGGCGGGGTTGACCATCAGACCAAACGAGTCAGCCCAGGTACTAATACGCTCTAAGTCTTTGTTTATCTCCTCGATGGTATTTGAGATATCATCAACCTTGAAGTGGCGATAGAGCTGGAGATCATCGGCGTATAGATGAAAATTTGAAGACATTACAGAGGTGATAGTATTAATAAAAATAGAGAAAAGAAGAGGAGACAGGACGCCACCCTGAGGAACGCCTGCAGTGAGATCACACCATTCAGAGGAGACCCCTTCGGAGCGGACACACTGCGAGCGTCCTCGAAGATATGAACTAAACCAAGCATTTGCTGGCGGAGAAATATTAAGAGATTGAAGGATACCAAGGAGTACATCGAAGTCAACAGAGTTAAATGCACTGCTGAAATCAAGAAGGATAAGTATTGAAAGCATTTTATTTTCCATTGCCAGACGAATGTCATCAGAGACTTTAAGGAGAGCTGAAACGGTGCTATGTCCAGGGCGGAAGCCAGATTGTAGCGGATTTAGCAAGTGGTTGGAGCAAAGGAATGATGCTAATTGCCTGTGGACAATTAGCTCAAGCACTTTGGAGAGGAAAGGAAGAATAGAGATAGGACGAAAGTGTGAAGACAAGGTAGGGTTGGAGATTTTAGGCAAAGGAAGCACCAATGCTTGTTTCCAAGCAGAAGGGAAGGAACCAGTAGTCAAGGAAAAGTTGAAGACGTGAGTTAGGATGGGTAGTAGTTCGGGTAGGATAAGGGTGATCATGCGTGAGCACACTGTGTCGTTACCTTCTGCAGAAGAGGAGATGGAGAGGATGTACTTTTTCACGTCATGCTCAGTTGCCGCAGAAAAGCTGAACGGTGAACAGTTTGGCAGGGGAAGTTGTGAAAGTTCGCGAAGAGTATTCAATTTAGATGGAGAATTGATACAGACAGGAGGGAGAGAGAAGTGTATATTAAGTGAAGAGAGATTGATAGATACAGGATCAGAAACAGAAGATTTGCCTATGCCTAGGGACTTCAGAAACTTCCACATAAAAGCAGGGTCGGTGTTTTCAACTGAATCGTGTATGTGGTGCCTTCTGGCATCCCTACACATACGATTACACCGATTGCGCCAATACTTAAAGCGAAAAAGGTTGGAGTCAGAAGGATACCTGCGAAGTTTTCTCTTGGCCCTGTCACGTATAGCCATGCAATCTCTTATCTCCTGGGAGAGCCAAGGTGCTGGTGTGTGCTTAATTCTTACCTTTTTGATAGGCGCATAACGGTCATATAAGCTTAGCAGTAACGAGTTTAGCTCCGAAACTTTATCATCAATTGTGTCCGCACAGAAAACAGGACCCCAATCAGTACAAGCAGCATCTGTGCGCAAGGCTTCCAAGTTAATATTTTTATAGCTACGGAGAAGTCGAAATTGTGGCTTAACCTTAGGGGGACGTACTTTGTATGATAAATAAATGAGGTCGTGATAAGAGAAGCATGCAGGCAACTGAACATGGGTAGAAACTTTGTCCAGGGACGAAACAATCATAATATCAAGGAGAGATGGAGTGGTATTAGGAACGTGGTGAGTAGTGGAAAGGGGAAGGACGTGGAGATTGATGGAGGATAGCAGAGATACTAATTTGTTGGTTCGATGATCATTCTTCACTAAGCAAGTGTTGAAGTCGCCTAGTAGAAGAATAATAATAATAAACGTTTAGGTATCTTAACTATTATAAAACTGTAACAGAAGTGTGTCTGTACATTGAAGATATTAACAAAAAAAAAGTTACGATATGGTTTCAGGTGTCCCTGATTCCAAATCACCAATTTTTGGATTTTTTGTCTGTTTGTTTGTTTGTTGGTTTGTTCGAGCATCACGCAAAAACTACTTATCCGATTTTGATGAAAATTTGTTTGTTTGATAGCTTATAATCTGACTTAAAATCCGGTACATAATTTGTGCGGACGAAGTCGCGGGTAAACTGTTTAGTTTATTCTAAAAGGTTTGCTTTCATTTATTAAGTAGGGACTTATACGTAGTAACATAGAAGTCAAAGCAAGGACTTCTCAAGTTCTCGTCTTTAAAATCCATTATTCCCTTTGAAGACTTAACTGTAATAACAGTAATTTATATTCGCTAAATTATGTTTTTGACAGATTAATTATTGCATTGACTTGCAGGAGACAAAGGCGAAGTTATTACGAAACATATTTTACTGGCAGCTTGTCCTGTTTAAGAGCACAATAGAAAAACGTTTAAAAAAGGGACTCACGTAGGTTTAATTAGGTAACCGCCAAATGAATAAACATTATTTATTTCTTTCTACAAAATGAAGATGTCACTCAAAATGTATGCTCATCCATACTTCAATAATAATACGAAGGAAAGTACGAAGGACACGGAGTCGCGGGGATAGTGGATTCAAGGACGGACATGCGTAAGTAAGCTGGCCACGTGGTGGCTCCGACATTTGTGTTTAATACATAAAGTTATTATCATCATATCAGCCATTAAACGTCCACTGCTGGACATAAGCCTCCCCCAATATGGGGGGGATTTGCCATTCGCCACGCTTGGCAGGCGGGTTGGCGATCGCAGTTGGATCGAATCAATGTGTGTACTCAGAGGATGCTGCTGCCCATCCTTCAGTAGATCCCTTAGTCGCCTTTTATGACACCCACGGGAGGAAATGGGATGATGCTATTCATAGCCGACACCACACGGCAACGTTATTATACCTTACAGTAATAGAGGAACTGACATGAGCTGTTAAATGAAACCGTTTTTGGAGCTTTTCAGGAGATTATCGGCAGGCAAAAATTTCGAGCACTGTCTTTAATACGGAGTCGAACGTAAAATCGTGGATTATTTAATGAAATAGTGTTAGTATATTTCACAAAACTATCTACGATTTCACTTTCGATTCGCATATATTCACAGAAACCGAATTTTTACCTTGCGATAAGATCCCCAAAACGGTTCTATTGCCTCGCGTCACGTATCTCTTTCTATTATACAGTGGTGCCGCTAGGTACATCTCGCTCTCTCAGCTGTTAGTTCCTCTATTCCGTAAGGTATAATAACTTTATGGTTTAATATTGTTCAGAATACAATACTTGAAATCATACTTCACATTGACAGAATTGCACTTCTAGACACAGGAACCGGTCATTAAATAAAAATGAAAAAATAAAAGCTTAAGTTTGTCGTCTGAATGTGACATTTTTAAGGTTTAAACAGCTAAAACGATTTTGACGAAATTTGGTTTAGAGTTAGCTTGAACACTGAGAAAGGTCAGGCAGAAAAATTCAACGTAAGACGAAAACACGGGTAACAAATATTTTCTAGGTATATTGCGCGGAAACAACTCAGCCGCTTTCAAATTGAATTTGCTCCTTTCAAGACGCTCAGAGCTCAGTGTGGCTTCCCGCTATGTTCTTACCGGTCAAGTCGTATTGAGCGACTTTTGGACATCGACATTTGTGAATGGAGACATTAATACACTCACACAAACATGCTATTGAGCTATAAAATGCGTGGATAGGCCCAAATCGCATTTACTTGAAGCACACCATGTAGGCGTGAACTTAGTCTGTCATCTCGGTACAAAATTCAAGAAACGTACGTATAATAGTACGTATCTGCAGTGTACCCATAGAGATCTAGAGAGATGCCAAACAACGCGCTGAGTACGAAACCTAGTGTCGCATTACCACCAGTACCACGCGATAGAAATTATTTTGTTAGCTTGAATGTGCTCACACAACGTTCGAATAATCTTTAGGACTACGCAAGCATTGTAAACTATTTACACAGTCATAATATCTCGACTGGCTTTCAGCCTCATAATATATTGAATCCTTACTGTCGCGAGCAATGTGTTCCGTTTTTGCGCATATTGCTGCGACACTGGCCCCGTCCCCTTTTCACATATCCCTTTAGTTTTTGTGATCTGTGCGTGTACGTGACATTTCGTCAAAGTAAAGGATATATTGACTAGCAATTGTTTTACTTTTTTTTTTTATTATTGACGTAATTTCATTCATTTTATTTTGATCGAAGATACTACGTACTAGACTTGAACCTGCGCCATGCACGTCACAATCAACACTGTCCCATTCAATGCGGCGATACACCTCTCTTAGTAAATCGCTATCGTCTAACTTTCACCCGCCCGCGATCCTCCACCCGCATGTGGCATTTGACGTTTGTTTGTCGTCGCACCCTTTTAGTACACACTCGCTAAATGTCTATATAGTGCTTATTTTAGTTACTAATAAAGTTTAAGGGTTGCTACACATTAACCGATGGCGATCGAAGCTCCGTCCATACAAAGAGCATGTTTAGTATGGGACGCCGCGCCGCGCCGAATGCGCGTCTCATACTAATCGTGCTTATTTGTATTAACAAGCCTTCGATCGACGTCGTTCGCCGTCGATCACTGTGTTTTGACCCTTAATATTAATAGGCTATTTGACTCATTTTGAAAAATCTTTTAGATTATTCTTTATTTATCACACTACCTTGATATTTCCTGATCTGCAGTATCTATATACTATTATAAAACTGTAACAGGAAGTTTGTCTGTACATTGAAGATATTAACAAAAAAAAAGTTACGATATGGTTTTTAGGTGTCCCTGATTCCATTTCACCAATTTTTGGATTTTTTGTCTGTCTGTTTGTTTGTTTGTTTGTTTGAACGAGTATCACGCAAAAACTACTGAACCGATTTTTTGTTTGATAGCTTATGATCTGACTTAAAATCTGGTATATAATTTGTGCGGACGAAGTCGCGGGTTAACGCTCGTTATCAATATAAAAAAAAATTTAAAGTTTCAAGTTTCTGTAATGACGCTGGCCATTGTGACACGTGAGACGTCACACGCAAGTAAACGAGATAACAACCATTTCAACCGCCTTTAGTTACATAATTCAGCTTTTAGCCTATTAAATATTATTAAAATACTTACCAATCCAACCCCTTTAAATAGTTGTTGTTATTGAAGAACTGTAGCTCCTCGTAGGTGGTCGGGCTCGGCTGGTTGGGCGCCAGCGATGGGTGCATGGCTAGGAACGTATACAGCGCCGTGCTCCCCGTCTTCTGAGGCCCTATCACCAGAACTTTCGGCAATGTGCCGCACCATTTGTTCTTCGACCATATTCGTCTGTGGCGGATGTCGTCGCAGGGGTTCTAGAGGGAAAATAATTATTGTTAGCTAAAGACTACATGTAATGATTTGTAGAGGACTCTAAGGTTCTGAGCAGACGACGGACATTTTGTCCGCGAGCACCCGCGGTCTCGCTGCCTTAGCGCTCTTACAGACGAACGACACTTTGCGGTCGCAGAGGGTCGCACGACCCACAAAAGAGATAGTACAGCAACTTCATGCATGCAAGCGGTCGAATAGACGCACGCACACTGATGTAGAGTTTCATCGTGCAGAGAACGTACCTGCGGACGAAATTGTCCTTCGTTTGCGTAGGGCCTTAAAATTACTAAACACAGTTTTTTAACCGACTTCAAAAAAGGAGGAGGTTTCTCAATTCGACCGTATACATATATATTTTTTTTTATGTGTGTTCGCGGATAACTTCGTCGTTTATGAACCGATTTTGATGATTCTTTTTTTGTTGGAAAGAAGATATTTTAACGGTGGTACCATGATAAGGAAACCAGGATCTGATGATGGCATCCGAGAGAAATCGAGGGGAACTTTTTAAAATTGTAGTGCCGGCTAGTGCGTTTGTTAATTTAAAGCACTACTATTAAATTGAACTAATGAACACCACTTACCACTGAAAATTGTGAAATAAACAAAATTTTAACAAAAAATTAAAACCGCCTTCAAAAAAATTAAATAATATTGCAGCCGATGACTTTTTCGTTCGCATCATAAGAACATTAATTTGTTTTATAGAAGTCGGTGTCAAGCCAAGTCAAAAACTAATGCAAGCCCGGTCGCGATTCGTACCGGCTTGACAGCGACTTCGATAAAACAAATTAATGTTCTTATGATGCGAACGAAAAAGTCATCGGCTGCAATTAAACTTTTTAGTTTTTTTGAAGGCGGTTTTTTTGTATCATTATTTCATTATCATCTAAGCCAAAAGACGTCCACCGTTGGACGTATGCCTTCCTTGATTATTTTCACAAGTAACGGTTGTCTAAGACGTGTAAAGTGTAAGAAGTAGAGTTGAGACGGAGCCGGAGAGAGAAAGAGCAAATTAACACTCTGGCTGAAACGATGTAATTTTAAGTAATAATCATCACCCTATTAATACAATACATACCCTCAAGGAGAGTGTATGCGCGTTAGTCCACCAAGTGTGCACAATGCGGATTGGTGGACAGAAATTCTTCTAGAATTTATAATTCATTGTAATGTGATATTAGTGGGCACAAGTATATAGCATAAGCATATGCTCAAGACTATATTCCCCGAGGGGGTAGTCAGAGATATTCTGAAACTTCAGAACATCCACGTTTCACTAGTAGTACCGAAACTCTGTCCAGTGTGACGGGGAGTGAGCCCGTACACGTATATCAACGCATTAATTAAGAGATAGAAGCTTGTTGCAGATATACAGCATGAGCAGAAACGAGTTGTAGATCTGAGTGGTATTTTTCTTTGACGATGCCTGTTGTCGATACGCCCTTTGTATTTATATGAAATAAATATTTTTTTTTCTGCAATATCTTGATAGAAATGTTTCCAAAAAGTTATATTTCTAAAGTCTTTGGACTAAGTAAGGAGGTCTTTGTTAAGAATTTTTAAACTCACTAAAATTCAATCACTTCTTGAAGCTTTATTCAACACAAGCTGTGCCTGCCCGACACACACTTGGCCGTATTTGCATAGCTTATGTCCATCACAGATAATGTAGCATTTTAATGGTGAAAAAATTATTCAGATCGGTCCGTTTCGGAGCCTATTCAATACAAACACACAAAAAATCAATTTTTTCCTCTTTATAATATTAAAGCTGCACCGAGCCTATTGTGCTGCCCCCAATCGTATTTTTTTTATTTCCTAACAATTAAACAATATTTCCAAAAAACAAGAATGTCACATTGTAGTCACTGCTGATTTTCAATTTATCGGGTCTCTGCGAATTTGTTTTTATAATGTTTTCTAGTCATTATCTTTAAAACCGCCAAAAGTGGCCACTTACTACAGTTGATATTTGGAGCTTTTACGATAATAGCTACGAGCATAAAACATAATTATCCGTAATGTTTCGATAAATTGAAAGCCTATCAGGACTACAATGTGACATTCTTGTTTTTTGGAAATGTTGCTTAGTTGTTTAGAAACAAAAAATACTATTGAGGGCAGCACAATAGGATCGGTGCAGCCTTAACCCGGCGGTACTCGGTAGGTCTTTACAAACATGAATACTCGCTACCGGGTAATCAATACCACAGAGTTTAATTGACGTTATTTAAGAAAAGAAGTTTTGTGTTTGAATGTTTGACAATGCATTTATGTTATTGGCATTATTGTCCATAAATAATACAACAAATGCATGTTGTAATGTTAATTTATTTGAAATAAATGCTCATCCAAAAAATCAACATAATATTTACTTTTTACTGAGTAACCTTAGCATAATCAACAAAATTATTATTTTTTCTTTCAAATTATACAAAATTGAGGTCAATATCAGTAATAAACTTAGTACACTAGTAAAATAACAAAAAATAATGATACCTTTATAATAAATGAACATACTCATAATCAACATCAAACATTCTGTTTGAAATATCAAGCTGAAAACGAAATTTTCAGTAATTTGAAGTGTCGTGAGTAACAAATAAAATTACTTTTGTTATTTTCCAGACTACTTTAACGAAAACTTTCAAAGTGTACAAGTAATAAATAATTGAATAAAAGAGAAATTGCTACAAACATTTTGAAGGTGTAACTTTAATATTTCGATACAATTACAACGATTCGCGGACAAAATAAAATATTTAATGTCACGCCGTGCACGTTGATTCATCGGGGCAGACTCGTGTGATGCAGAAATATGAGCAAGCAACAATCCGCACTCAGAATTCAGAGCTACTATAAATTGCGTGCTTTTATTCTGCGTACAATATTACGGTTATTACCGAAGAAACAATGACTGTTACTATTAATGAACATAATTTATAGTAAGCCGAATAACGCTGCTTGCAGAGACCGTAAATTTTTTACGGGTCATACTACGGGATAATGTAATAAAATTAACGATGAGTAAAAATGACTACAGTGTTTGTATTAAATTCGTTAATAAAAATGTATGTTTAACGGATTTTGTTAACGTTTATTTCCATTTTATATTTTGTACTGGGAGCAAGGCGGGAAAGTGTGTCGTAGTCAATGACGTTCTATACCCAAGGACTCCGCATCGGCGTGCTGTAAAGCAGTGTTTCGTCACTCACGTTTGACAAGTGCGATAAGTACTTACAGCGCCGCGTATCTCATGAGACACAGGATGTCGCGCATTGACATAAGGCTCATTTTATCGTCGTTCCTGAAGCGCTCGTAATTCGAAAAAGCGCGGTAATGCTTTCGGTAGTAACAAATTAAATAATCTGTGCCTAAAGTAAATTTTCACTTTGACATTTGTAAATTGACATAAAAAGCCCTTAAAAATCACAGCCCATTTCACGCAAAAGTACACAATAAATAAACAAAAGATTTACATCCGACGTTTTATTGTAACCTTATCTAGCAATTAAATTAAGGCTCTGTTTCTCTAACCCAAAGTGGATTGAGTTCGTCGGGCCTCAGCTGAAAGTACCTTTCACACCAAAGTACACGATAAATACATTTCAAAAGATTCTCATCCGACCGATAGTAACCTTATCCAGCAATTAAAATAAAGCTCTGCCACAGGTCCCGCACTCTATAGAACGTTTTTGAATTTCGAAATGGCGTCTGCACAAGCGCACTTTGTGCAAACTCTCTATGACATTGCGTGTAGGGTTGAAAACCGCGGTTTGATTTTAACGTCTTCTACATTTCGATACGTTTTATTGTTCGTTGTGTTATTAAAAATAGTATTTGCGGTAAAGAATTACTGAAAATGGGAATTTTGCGTTATTTTTCAACGTTTTTTTAAGCACTGAAAAGACACAATTTTATGTAGTCAAATCCAACGGTTGCGCGCGCCTGACTGGCATTCCCTTACTGGGCTCACCTAAAGTGTCTCCGGAAAGTGTGAGGTGAGGTGAGGTATCTGAAGTCAGAGGGGGCGGGGAGTGGCCGTTCTGCATGTAGAACTACAAAAGGGCGTAAGTGACAGCCTAGCAAATACTGAAACGGTGAATTCAGACCATCAAACTGAACAACTTTCACTATGGACTATGGAGTCAACCTCAGGAAACACGAAAAAAAAATCCGCTTCTCCATACAAAACAGCTGCACCTATTAGACTCAAATGTATGGGACAGCAGATTTTTTTTTCGTGTTTCCCGAGGTAGGCTCCATAGTGAAAGTTTTTCAGTTTGATGGTCCGAGGTTCACAGTTTCAGTATTTGCTAGGCTGTCACTTACACCCTGTATACTGTGCTGTATACCTGCTCTGTTTCGCTTACCCCCCAAAGTGGATTGAGTTCGTCGGGTCTCAGCTGGAAGTACTTGTCGGCGAGGGCGAGCGGCGGCGCGGAGGCGAGGCGGACGTTCGTCCAGCACCGAAGGAACTTCACCACGGACTCGAACGTGTACAACGCCAGCCGGTCGTTGCCGTAGTTGGACATGTGGGTCATGAACACGTTGATCTGTTGGTAATTTTACGATTCACTAGAGTTTATCCGCAACTTCGTCCGCACAAATTATATACCACATTTTAAGTCAAATCATAAGCTATCAAACAAAAAAAGTTTCATCAAAATAGGTTTAGTAGTTTTTGCGTGATGCTTGAATAAACAAATAGACGGACAAAGATTCTAAAAAAGGTTGATTTGGAGTCAGGGACAGCAAAAACCATATCGTAATCTTTTTCTTGTAAATATCTTCAATCAAAATATTTACAAGAAAAAGATGAAAGAGGTACAGACACACTTCTGTTACAGTATAATAATAGTATAGATTTATTTGGTAACCCTAACACACTAACCTGAAAACAGAAAATACTCTCAGAAATCAATATTTCTGCCAATTATCTATTGTAGTAGGACATTTCATGTTGTTTTCTAATTATAATGTGCTTTAGTTTATTTTTTCATAAATCTGGATTATAGGTTAATTGGATTACATTATGGTTGTCGAGTTTCAATTGGAACGTAACTATAATTACTACGCAATAATTTTAAATTTGGTTTTCAATATACATAGTTACAAGATACCAGGGTCCGATAATTATCATGTAATTCCAATGTAATTCTCTTGAAAAATATACGTTGATAATAAAAAATATATATTACAGAAACTATTATAACTATGGAGAAACTATTCACAACGGTGTGTTGGTGCCTAATGTAAGTGAGTGAATGTTGGGTATGGAATAAGAGGAACGAAAGTAGAGTGAATGTAATTGAAATGCGCTCCTTAAGAAGTAGTACTTATGTGTGGTATTACTTTACTAGACCGAATCAAGAACGGTGTGATAAGCGATTGGTGTAAGTTGAAGGATGAGATAGTAACTAGGATTGAGAGGGGTATGCTAAGATGGTTCGGTCAAGTAGAGAGAATGAATGAAAGAAGACTTACGAATGAAATATATCTAGCAAAGGTGAGCGGAGGTGTTGGGAGAGGCCGTCCGAGGAAATCATACCATGATCAAATCAATGATCTTTTCCGAAAAGGGTAAGTGCGTAGCATCCTCAATAAGTATACGAAAAGATGTATGAATGTGAATGAGGCTAAAGAGGTGTGTCAGAGTCGTAGCGTGTGGCGGTCCGTCGTCTCTGCCTACCGCCACAGCTTGCACTATATCCAATCACGATTCGCGAAAAAAGAAGCTCACAAACACGAAATATTTTTCTCACTGTTTTCCGTTCTTTTACTCAATTATTTGTTATTCATTGTAGGAAACGAAAATGCCGAAGACTGTGCTGTTTGGTCTGGATTGCCTGGATATGAGTGCATTAAACACAAAACAGCAGTTTTATTAACTTTAAGTTAGAAATGTCACTTAAAACAATAAATCTGCTTGGATGGATCAGATATAATTATCCGATAATTAGTATGACAATAATCAAAGAAAATAATTATCTAGATAATTACGAACCCTGCTAGATACATTCACTATTGAATTGCACATTACACTCCGAAATGTCGCCCAATAAGCTCATCGAACTGGTAAATGTATCTTCCAGGATATTTCACTGGATTTTTCCCTATTGGGAACCAAATAAACCAGAGCAAATCATGTAATGGAAACCTTTTGATGTAAATTCGTTTTATACCTGTACTCTGTATTTTAAAAAGAAAACATCCTATGCAATAAACAGGATAGTAACAAGGTAAAAGTTTTGTTATTTTAGCACCAGCCGATCTACAAACTACTACCACAATCTGCAAGTATTGGAAAGGCATGTAACTTTATATTGTCTCAATTCAAGTTTACTCCTTCTAAGAGAGAATGTTTTGAGCTTACACTATTCCTGTATAGGTCTATGTAAACATGTGTGGTTTTTAAAAGGTTTCTTAATTCTTTTCGGTATTATGGTACCTTATGAAGGTACAGCACCTTCATGGCACCCACGATTCTCGAATTTATCGACATATTATGGTTCTCAAACATCGCCGCTTGTACGAATACGGAATTGTACGGATACGGAAAATGTAGGGAAGTATCCACAAGCATCTATCTGCTTTCAAGGTAGGTATCGTTCGATAAAGCGAGTGCATCTTCTCTTTACTCTATTTCTCGTATCTTGGCTGCAAGTCCGGAATAATCGATATCGCTACGCAATTAGCAACTCTATCATCTACGAAAGTGAGATCTTACAAAGTTATTAATGAATGTCTTCAACAGCCCACCATGGAGTGGTCAAGGCTTTATTTGTCATCCAGACGACCGGATATCATTTGAGGAGCATGCTATGTGTTTGTTAAAACAGTTCAATCACAAATACCAAGCCAATGTAAACCCTTTTTTTTTAGCACTAAGGACTTACAGGATTATTGATGACGGCCTGGAAGAGCTCCCCTCCCTGTATGGAGCGGGCGAGGCGCAGTAATTCACCCGGGTACCGCTTTTAAAAGCAAAATGTGGTAGGAGAAGCAGCAAGATTAAAACAGCCCAATCACAAAGACCAACCGAAAGTCAACCCTATCTATTTAGCACTAAGGACTTACAGGATTATTAATGACAGTCTGGAAGAGCTCCCCTCCCTGTATGGAGCGGTCTAGGCGCTGCCTGCCTCCCGGGTACCGTTCGAGAAGCAGAGTGTGAGTGAAGAGGCCACAAGTCTGCCGCGGGAGCACCATCACGCCTCGGTGGCGGAAGCCGCGGCGTAATCTAGGACAATATTCAAACAATGTTAAATGTCTTTAGATTTTCCAGTAAAAGTACTAGAAGTTTCTATGATGATGAGTGTAAAACAAAGATTTTATAAAATAATGGGAGAATTCTGTTTTATACTCATTTTGATACATAAATACTTCTGAACAGCAAAAACACAAACGAGCGGATGTAGCGGGAGGTGACACGAGTAGCAGGGGCCTGCAATTCAGAAATGGATGGGCCTACGCGAACATTTCGAACGAGACGAATAAGTTGAAACAATTGCTTAGCGAGATCACGGCGCCTACTTCGTGTGCTTCAATTAAATTGCGATTTGGGCCTATCCATTTATTTTACTTTGATCAAACAATTTTGACCATTATAACTTGGTAAATGTTAGGTTTTACTGGAAAATCTTAGGCAGGAGCTTTTACAGACACATTTACACATGAGAAGCAGCATTCTAGCTAGACTAGACGTACTGAACCCCTATACGTCCGGCGTACCCTGGGAAATCAGCAAACCTCTTACTCTGATTGACAAATGTCTTCCATCGACACAACATAAGATTATAGTTGCTGCAATGATTAAAAGATATTTGTTTCACACGTTTGAGAATTACGTAGCATATATTCTAGGTGATTTAGTAATCACTTTCAAAATTTTCAGGGGTGGTTCAGACCATCAAACTGAACAACTTTTACTTTGACAACAAAGCTGATATTGGTCACCTGGAGATCAGTTTAATGAACCACCTTTGAAAATTTGGAAAGTGTTTAAAAAATCAACCGGTATATTAACTGACGATCGTACTATTTGGAGGCGGTCAGAAATTTTGCAACTACCAACATTGAAAGCATGTTGCTGTAGTGAATCTTGCTACTACGCTACGGGCAAAGTTTTTGACCAGTTTAGCATATTTAGGGTTTGAGGATAATCATATGTTATGTGGTGGTAGGTGGCTTTCGTCGACAAAAACACAGCCAAAGAAGTCTTATCTAATAGTTGCCTCGCCCCACCATTTCTTCCAGTAGTGTACTAGAAGAAATGGAGAGGCCTATTTTAAACTGGGATTTCCTTTGCATGCACAAACTCATGACCAAATTCCCTTAGACGACCCGGTTGATGTAATGGTTACTACGCCGGACTGCCAAGCCAGGGTCGTGGGTTCCGGTTCTTCATGGAGGTTATATGTGTGTGCCGTTGTTGTATATGGTTCCCATAACAAAAAGCCTTAGGCTTAATTTGGGATCATTGCAATGTATGTGCCTGTGAGCGTTATTTATTTATATTTATTATTTATTTGAAGGTGGACACAACTGCTGCAACAGCTACCTTTTATATGTTAAAGCACAGTTATAGCAATGTTCTCTCGAAGTTGTAACTATTCAATAATTCACAAGTCATCTTCAAATATCACTTTACCGCGAAAATAAATCATCAAAATTATTGGTATAAATAAAAATGGTTCTGAAAAAACGTAAAACCACTCTGTAAAAATGTGTAGAGATGAAAACCGTGTAGCGCTATATTCTCATTCCATATATTGCGAACGGCAATGTATCTAACAGTGCCGAAATATTGATGTTCGCAATAAGTATTCTTGTTATTGGGAACCTTTAGCGATATCACATAGCTACCTTGTGTTGGCGGTTATCAAACATTACGTTGTGACAAATACTGATAAATGTGCATCATCAATGAACATTTTTTCGATTACGTTACATCCCGTGTTCTGACTCTTTATTTCTTCTTCTTTCTAGTATGAAAGGAGACATTGATAATAAGTAAAGTAATATAGTTGTTATGTAGTACTAGTTACTCTTTATTATACTGTGCTTGAGTGTAACCCTGTCTAAATATATGTTAGATCTCGTCATAAGTGTCTCGTCACCTGAGATTTTTTCTCGCGATTTCCATGTTGGTCCTATAGACAAAGTTGTTCAGCTAGGTGGTCTGGTTATCTCCGTAAAAAAGCTGCCAGCATATTAAGTAGGACCCTGGATGCAGGGTGTAAACTTAAATGCGTTTTAGGGGGGTTCTTCAGACCATTAACCTGAACAACTTATACTATAGGACTAATTTTCAAATCGAGAAAAAAAAATCTGGAGTGCGATTTTCGAATCTCATACCTTGAACTCAGCAGTTGAAAATGTATGGAGATACGTATCTTTCTACTGCTGATTTGACTTCCAATTTTTGAATGTCAAATCAGCAGTAGAAAGGTGAATATTTCCATAGTAATATTGAAATTTTCAACTGGTGAGCTCAGCGAATGAGATTCAAAAATCGCACTCCTGCTGTTTTGTACATTTCGGTCGATTAGCAATTTTTTTTTATGGAACATCATTAATGTTGACACCATGTAGAAACAGTTGAACCTTTTTACAACAGAGAAATGAAACGCTCCCGTAGGCTTTTCACATAACCTCTGAGGTAGTCGTACTGCTTCGTGCTTATGCGACAGGGTACAAAAGTGAACTAAAACCACTTACGATTCATGACAGTACATAATAAAATGCACAAATACCTACGTCAAAATAGTTGTCTAAAATCCGTCGAGCTGAAAACTGTGTAGTAACATTTCCTTGTTCCGTATATTGCATACGGCTATATTCCGCATTGAACAATGCCGAAATACTGATGTTCGCAATAAGTGTCCTTGTTATTGGGAACTGTTAGCGGGATCGCATCGATGCGCCGTCGGGGCGGTTTGCAAACAGCTATTGACCGCAGACATTGCGTTGTGGCTGCACATTGTCTGTATATGTCGATGATACCAAGATATTCGATTATATCGATATTAGTCTCGTGGTCTGTTTCGTGTTCTATTTTGTTATGAAAGGTTGAATAGATAGATTGGTTGAACGCGAAGTAGAATAGTATGTTAAGTACCTAGGTACTTGTAGTAGTAGGTAGTAGGTACTAGGTATCAGATTAAAGCAAACAACAGTTCCTAAAAACCGTTCCTAAAGAAACATTGCATGAAAATTTTAATGTTATAAAAATTGTAGTCGTGATAGAGTTTTATAAATACAGGGTAAATTTTATATCACTGCGGATAACTTCAGTATGAATTCTACTCATCAAAATGAACAGCTTTCACTATGGAGCCGACTTCGAAATCGCGAAAAAAATCAGCTGTCCCATACAAAACTGCAGTACCTATTCGACTCGAATGTATGGGACAGCTGATTTTTTTTCTTGGTTTCGAAGTTGGCTCCATAGTGAAAGTTGTTCAGTTTGATGAGTAGAATACATGCTGAAGTTATCCGCAGTGATATACAATTTACCATGTAGACTAGCTTTTGCCCTGATTTCGGAAAACTTTAACATCCCGTTGCACCCCTTCAGGAGTAGATTCCTTCCCTTTAATCCTTTGTGCACCCCTACCCATAATCCTCAATAGAATATGTACCTATTAACAATTTCATGTTTCTATTTTTAGTGGTTTAGGCTGTGCGTTTTCTGTCAGTCAGTGAGTGATTCAGTTAGTCACATAACTGTTTTATAAGTATACATGGTGTGACAAAACACCCTAGTAATATTTAAAGGTCTGGTTTTGACCATCAAACTGAACAACTTTCACTATGGAACCAATAGATTTTTTTTTAAATCTACTATTTCATACATACCTACTCGACTCAAAATGTATGAGACTGATGATTTTTAACATTTTTTTTTGTTCCCTAGTGAAAGCTGTTCAGTTTGATGGTCTATACCACCCCTTTAAATATTACTAGGGTCTTTTTTTACACCTTGTAGATGAAAAAATTGGTTACTGATTTTAAAAAGTATGTTGTAAGGCATGCATGCATTTCTTAAAACTTATGAACTGAACAACTTTTACTATAGGAGCAAACCGATCGGAGCAAAAAAAAAATCAGCTGTTCCGTACAAAACTGCACTCGCCGCCGCTTCCTTCTCGACTCAAATGTATGCAACATTGATTTTTTTTTGCTCCTATTGGTTAAAAGTTGTTCAGTTTGATAGGTAGACTCTTAGTTTAAAAGGATGCTAATGATATCAATTTCACCCTGTATATTACGTTTTATTATTGGTCCAAATAACCATTAGCCCTTAGTCAATAAATATAATTTTTTGTTACATTAAGAACAAAGGATCTATCCAGTAGGTCACTGAAACAATAGATGTAACGATTTGAATCGGACGCTCCGCTTTGGCTATTCACACAACTATTAAATCAGATCCGCCTGAAAACTTTTAAGTGCAGCGTTTTTACGATCAGCGCTGGTTTATACATCAAACCAGAAAACTGAACTAGAGGCCCCATAGTTGTGTAAAAATAAACCTTTGACTATTTATTATAAGGACTGGCTCTGCGGTAACATTTCCCCTCTGCCACGGTATAAGAACAATTGATCATGTGCATTTACATTCAATTTTATACCTTATCACTAAACGAGACAGCATATAATTGCGAAACAATAACTACGAACTTATGAGCAAAGAGAATGTAACTCACTACGTTATAAGAGTCGGGACTTCCATACTAAAAACTGGTCGTGACCGATGATCCAGAATGTATGAAACGTGTGCAACTGTTTAAAGAAATTTAATGGCGGCGGTGCACGTTTCATATAACATTTTTTTGTTAGAGAGTTGCGCGAGCCTGCTTATGAGGTTTGGGGTTCACACGAGACTAGTTTTCATGATTTTTCAAATTCAAAATTAGAATCTAAAGTTATGGGGAATAAAATCCAAAGTTGCAGATTTCATGTCACCTCGCCCCCCGCAAAAGTGGCAGAAATGTTTGTTAGTAGAATATCACGCGTAACTAGTACCTATATAAGTTGTCAAAGAAATAAACAGATAATAGAGGTGTTTAAAAAACATAGTTATTTTAGTCGGTTTGCAAAACGTCGTTTATTTATAGTAAAGGTAAAGTGATTTTTAGAACAGTATTATTGGATGTGTAGTCAAGGTGTGTCCCTAAGACTGGTTATAGCGTTGATCACTTTTATAATGGGTTAAATGATTGCAAAATAAAGAAATCGACACAAGCTCACACTAATCCAAATGTCTCGTGTCAGTTGCACTGTATTTTTGAGGACAATTTGGAGTCGCTGACTCCATACAGGGTGGTTCAGATCAGATGGATATACAATTTTCTTTAGATTGCAGACTTGGGAACTTATCAGGACCCGCCAGGAAAAACTTTGGATTTTTAATGGGATTTTGAAATCGTCTATGGAGTTTGGCACAAGTTCTGGTTTGGACCTGTCTTTTGTATCAATGATGAGAACTAAACATTACCAAAGTGTAATCATATTTCACACTCACCTAGCTGGTCTCAAGTGGGGATACTCTTCAGTGCTCGTAACCCTGACGTCCCAGACCTTCCTCCACGCTTCGAACAGTGGCTCATGCACCGGGTACACCCCGGAGTGATGAGGTGACACAGAATAGCAGGAATTAGTTGGAATGCCGTGCTCTAGCGCGAAGTGCTTGTTCAGCATCATCTCAGCTTCCAGTTGGGACACGTTGTTGTAGAGGTGGGGTTGCTGGTGATTCCACATGTGGCAAAACCTGGGGAAGAAATTATCTTTTGATTGGTGTTTACTAAGGCTAGATTTTCAAGGTGCGATTGAGCTAGGATCGAGTATGCGCCGATGAGCCACGACAACGCGCAAAGTGGCTAGTCTTTCGCCCACAAATAATTCGACAAATAAAGAAATAGACCACCTACATATTGTGGACACAAATAGCCGGTCAGTTAGCCGTAGTTAAGCATATCGTAGCAGCTAAAACGGTAAGAGAAGTTTGTTGCCAATATGTGACCGCACATCTATTAATAGCACCGCCTCATCTGTAGTTACGGTTCAGTTAATTATTAATTGTACAGTTGTCTTAGAACTATGTTATGTCCCATACATTTGGCTCGAGTAGGTTTGCAGTTTTGTATGGAGTAATAGATTTTTTTTCGCTATTTCGATGTTGGTCCCATAGAGAAAGTTGTTCAGTTTGATGGTCTGATCATCCCCTTAAAAAAGTGTCAGCATATTAAGAAGGACCCTGTACTGCATTGTCAATAGTATCATTATCATCAGCCTATACAGGATGTAACAAAACACCCTAGTAATATTTAATGGGGTGGTTCAGTTTAGAAACTTAGAAACCATCAAACTGAAAAACTTTCACTATGGAGCCAGCATAGAAATATTTTTTTCAAAATTTCCATACATTGGGAGTCGAGTCCCATACTACAATTTTGTATGTAACAGCAAATTTATTTTATTTAATTTAGTTTGTAATTTATTTTTCGTTGTTATTTCATCGTTATTAAAAATTTTCGCAGATTAACCTAGTCGATGTTGTGTATGTTAACATTCACTGGCGTATGACAATAATAATAATAAAGCTAAGAAACTCCTAACAATAGTCCTAAACTGACCGGGGGCTGTTTTGGATTAACTTGCATAGTGTATACTGGGATTGTCGCCGGTTGGTGTCACATCACCTTTTAGATCAAATTGTCTGACGGGCCTGTACAGGTTGGCTTCTGCCCCACGAATGCCTCCCAAAGGTTCGGGATACTTATGTCCCGAGATATGGAAAAGCTAAGAAAAAAATTTCTATCATTCACATGGGCTTGGTGGTTGACAACATTCGGATATTCGCACTAACATCTATAATCTATATATTATGCACTGTATCTATGCGAACAGTACAAAAACTGACTTGATCTGTCAGTCGGTTTAGGGAGACTGGAGTTATGCAGGCAAACATGGTACATCCCCATCACATAGATTGTCTTCACCATATGAATACTGAATCAGCCTTGCAGCCGATGATTACAAAAAGTACGTCGATCTCTTATACTAAAATATGATTAAAGTATCTCACCAGGTAAAATGTTCGGTGTTCTTAAGAAGCGCATCATCGCCGCGGTTCTCCAGCATAGTGCCGTGGTGGTAGTACTTGGCGCTGAAGCCGAGGTTGAACCTGAACCCCGGCACGATCCTCTGCAGCGCCGCCTGGGAGGCTAGCAGCGCTGCCACGTCCTCTTCGTGGAGACGCGTACCTGGCAATAATAGTTTTTTGTTATGCAAGGCTGCAAAGTTGCTTTTTGGTGCGAGTATGCTTGTATTGCAACCTGAGCAAGCGAAGGATTCTATTCAAATACCAGCGTTAACCCGCGACTTCGTCCGCACAAATTATATACCAGATTTTAAGTCAGATCATAAGCTATCAAACAAAAAAGTTTCATCAAAATCGGTTAAGTAGTTTTTGCGTGATGCTCGTTCAAACAAAAAATTCAAAAATTGGTAATATGGAATCAGGGACACCTAAAAACCATATCATAACTTTTTTTTGTTATTATCTTCAATGTACAGACACACTGCTGTTACAGTTTTATAATAGTTTAGATATAATCCTGAGCGAAACGAAACGAACGAGTGGTTCGCACTTCGAGTCTTACTAGCTGTTTCGTGGCATGCTTTGTAATGCCCCTTTTTCCAGACACACACTTGGCCATTTTTCATTGCCTATGTTCATCACGGATAATGTAGCATTCTAATGGTGAAATAATTATTCAGATCTGTCTAGTAGTTACGGAGCCCAAACAATAAAAAACAAACAAAAAATTTAATACTGCCCCTATAAAATATTAGTGTAGGTATTATCAGAATTTATTTGAACTGCTGCCCTTGTTATCTGTTAAAATTTCAAATATCGAAAGTTCTAACGCGAAAACAAGTTCTGTTATCTCCTAACAGATAATTCGAACAACCCCTTGAGTTCCGAGACAGTTAAATCTTTTGTTTGTTCTGAAGTTTTGCGAAAACCTTTCATCCTGAAGAAAAACATAGTGGAGAAATCTGCAAGTCTCGTAAGTGCTCGGACGATAGATGGAAACACCCCACACCCCGTTGGGACCGAGCTAGTGGGAAAGGGCACTTGCTTGAAGTGCTACTGCGACACGTTTGACGATCGACACTACAAAACCATTGTAAAACTTTGCTTAACACTTGGTAAGCGAATTCAATGTAAAAGGTCTAAACCTACTGACATTGTTCAATCAACATTATAGCACAATCATTAGCATAACAAATAATCTGGAAATGCAGCGACAGTTACTTCATTTCGGTCGAGCGAGGTGTTTGACGTGATCTTTAGAAGATCCCAATAGCTGTGTGTCCCAAATACAAATTTCAGGTAAATTTGAAAATGAAGTGACTTTAGCAGATAGTATGGTGGCGCATCGAGATGGGTCAGTATGGGGACCTCTAAAACTATTAAAAAAGAAGTTTTTTTTTTTTCAAAATGACCGGGTTCGAGTACCGAATCCCAAATAATGTATGAGTTTTTATGAAAATTAATAGTTTTATAAAAACTCATACATAATACTGTTTTTCTTATCTCTAAAATCGACGACATAACATTTTCTACCTCTTATAGTTTCGGAGGTCCGCATAATGACCCATCTCGATGCGCCACTCTGTATATCTGAAAACCCTGCCAATAATTAATCAAGAATGTTGTAGTTACCTCTCTCGCCGACGAAGATATCATCGATATCAACTAGTATCCATCTCTCGAGGCTCAAGCTAAGCTGGCCGTGGCTGAGATAGCTCAGCGCATCAAGGAACAGGAGCCGATGTAACCAGAACTGGAGACCCGATCCGAACAGGACCCGCTGGACACCGTCTATGCGCCCATGGTCTTGTATCACTGTCGCTAGTGGCATTCGTTCTTCTGGAAATAAAGCTAGGTTTTAATTGTTTAATAGACTAGAGAACAAAGTAAATCAATGACAACTACTCCTCAATATCTGTAAATTCTTTAAGGCTATTGGCCGTATTGCGCTTCAACTTTATCTACCAAAATTTCATCATTCTCTTGCCTATATCCCACTATTTAGGGTCGGCGCAATATGTTATCTTCTTTCATTCATCTCTCCGTCATTACTCATTACAGATCACACAATCCATCCATGTTTTCTTCATTTGTCTTTCTCTTCAACCACATAGCCCAGTCATTTTACGATTATCAATGGGACTTTTAAACTGTAACCAGCACCATTAAGTGACAAAAAGACAATCTGAAAACATATTAAAATAAAAATCGCTACGCAACATAGAAATCAAAATTGTATCTCCCAGAAGGCTTTTAAATTAATAATATTAATACCAATACGGATGCACTCATTTTATTTTTATTTTTTATTTATAATTAATGGACTCTTGCTTGTGCGTTAGCACCGCATTTCCTCATTTTAATTAGATTTAACAATACAAACTATTTTTGAGCAATAAAATATGTATTGAAATTTAAAAAATGAGGTATTCATTAGTAAATACTAATGTATTTTTCAAAGCCTTCGCTTCTAACTAGACAAAAATATTAACACCTTGTTTGAAGTAAGTATGTATAATGGTAAAGCCTTAAAAATGTGCAAAAAAAATTTACCATCAGGTTTTATAGAACGAGATAAATGTTAAATTTTAAATTTGGAGCTGCATGAGGTAATTTTTTTTATTTTGGTATTTCTAGGCTCTTAAATACTATATCGAAAAAATATCAATTTTTAATTAGTCCCGGCTCAAACCGTAAAATGACTGGGCTACATAGTTTATATACCATATCGATGAATTGATAACAAACAAAATAACATTTCACAAAACATTATCGGTGGCGTGTGTGTCATTCATATTTTTGCCGTTTTGGACAAAGATTTGCCGTCCCAATTCGAAGAAAATATCTTATAAAACAGGATTACTGAATAAACCAGTACACTAAGCAATATTAGCAGCCCGCATTGAAACGCGATCAAGCTTACCAGGCTTTCCCAAAGGGATTCTCAACATAATACTGACAACAGCAAGTCTTGAGCAGAAAAAGCAAGGAAAAGATAACGTTGTCATCCCCGCATGTCAAGATCAGAAACGTCGGCTTTTTTGGGGCGATTGTGCAGACAATTTCGTTCGCGAGCACATTGTATACAGGAGTTGGTAGGTATTACGAAAAATGCTTGAAAATAATGTTCTTTCTAGTAAAAATTCTTGAAAGGGTGGGAAAAATAATAGATGTTCGAATAATTCAGAATTATATGCTAACATTTATTTCTTATGTATTATTCATTGGTATTATTCCATATTATCCTCTATTTTGATATAAATGAAGGCTCGGTAGCGTCGGTAGCGAGTGCAGTTGTCATCGAAGCCGAGGGTTGCGGGTTCAAAGATTTTACCAAAGCTAAATATTTTCGGACCGTCTCGGTGTCGCGTTGCGGAGAGGTATGGAAACCAAATTTAGAGGTCCGAGTTCGAATCCGCACAGACGATATGCCATGTACCAATGAGTTTCTCTAATTTATGTACGTAATACGGACTGCTCTCAAACGGTGAAAGAAAACATCGTAAGGAACCCTGCATACGCCGAAGAAGAAAATCTGATGCGTTTGTGAAGTCTACCAAACCGCATTGGGGACGCGTGGTGGACTAACGCCCTCTCTGAAGGTAGGGCTGTGCCCTGCAGGACGTATATAGGCTGATAATGATAAATGTTTTGCGTATGAACCTAATTCTTCCCGTGCATGGATTCGATCATCTGGGATTCCATTTTGTTTCCGGCATCGATATTTTCTGGGATAAATGTGCCCTATCTTCTCGTCAACGTCATAGGTTATCAAAGTATTAATTGTCAGATTTAGTTGAATGGCAGTGACGTGGAAGTAGCAAACAAACCCTGATAACGTAACTAATTATAAAACAAAACTAATTTTAATTCTGTTATGATATTTGTAATGGATACCGAGAATTTCAACCCCATGGAAGTTAATAATGTATATTAGTTCGAAGAAAACCTGACTAACAATTCGAGTATTGACTGCGGTTATACGAAACGGAGCCTTACGTGCCAACGTAATACGTAGTAATTCATTAAAATTAATTAAGGCATTATGTCACGTCGTGATATTGTCGAGGTTGATGGCACGAGTTAGATAGTAAATTTATTTATATTTACTGTAATGTCTTAATTTTTACCGCTGTAGTAATAGTGGTTGTTGTAGTAATGTTGTAGATAAGATACGAATAATTACTGTATCCGTTACTAGCAACTCTAAAATTAACAGTTTACAAAGTGAATACGATAGTTAACAAATAAAAAATGTTATATACCTTTTGAAAGCAACATGGAGTTACCTAAGTATAAACAATGGCGTATAAATCACAAAGTTTTATGAGGAAACCACGCGTGGTAGAGGCCGCCCACCAGAAAGATGGGTCAATGATATTAGGAGTCACGCGGGTCCCAACTGGCCGCAGAGGGCGAAGGACAGAACGTCATGGAGAAATATGGAGGAGGCCTACGTCCGAAGACTGACTGATCAAGGGCTGTGATGGATGGTCATAGGGTACATGACTCATCAACAATTTAATTTGGCGATCAAGACAATACTCGCGTAAAATTCTTGTATATTTCACCAAAAACCTACCTTTTTTTTCGAGCATAGGCCCACCGCTGTAACACCTGTAAACCAGGATCAACAGCGGCGACCATTCACAACACTAGGCAATGAAGTCCAGCAAGCACGGGGGATGACTCTAATCTGTCTTGTCAAAAACCTTCCTTGTGAAAAAGAAACTATTATGGACATACCAGCAAGACAAACAAACGTAGTGCGCAACATGAAGACGACCTACTACGAGCGCAGACGGATGAAAGAGATAGTGATAGCGATTTACTACGAAAGGCGTGCGATAAGGCCACAAAGAATGGGACAGCATTATGAGATGTGCAGTGTTATTTCTAGTACTACAATATTACTACTTAAAAAAGTTTAAGTCCCATGTTAAACAAGTCCTCTGTAAAAAAGGCTACTATAAACTCGATGACTATTTGAATGAACAAAATGTCTGGTCTTGACAATGTTACTCTATGTAATGGAATATTGTATTTTAATTGTACTTTGTATATTTTGTTTTGTTTAAAAGATGTGTAGGTAGAGTCAAAAAATGACGTCAAAAAGCTATCTATGTGATATTATTTTGAATAAAAAATTTTGATAGATTGATTGACATAATAGTTCAATACTTGCAAATAAAATATTTTGCCCTTCTGCACTGCAAGTTGTGACTCACCACTAGCGCCGTATTCATTATGCCGCAGTGCCCAGGCGACGGGCTCGTACGTGGTGCTGTTGGCCCTGAACACCGTCCAGTGGTCGCCGGGCAGGCCGCCCCACGCCGTCTCACCCGCGCGAGCGAGGCGTAGGACTGGGGACGCTGGGTTGAGGGTCGCGTCCTGCACAACAATGTATTGTATCACCTTTTACAAAAGGTGTAAAAACACGCAAATATTTAAAGGGGTTTTTTAGACTACCAAACTGAACAACTTTCACTATAGGACAAATTCGAAAAAAATCTGCTGTCCCATTCATTTCAGTCGAGTAGGTAGTGCAGCACGGCTAGCATGCTACCCACGACAAAGCGTTTAAACGAGAAAAACGTCATGCGCGCTCTTTCTGGCATACGTAAAATAATAAAGATGGAGGCACATCTCGATTTTTATCGTTTTCTCGGGGGTGGCATGCGAGGCCTACGTTTTGTATTTTTTCTCGATGTTGTCTCCATAGTGAAAGATGTTCAGTTCGATAGTCCAAACCACCCCTTTCAATATTATATTTCTGGCGTGTTTTGTTACACCCCTTTAGGGACAGATTCTGGGCTAAAAGCGGCTTGACTTGACGCCGACTCCAATAAAACAAATTTAATTAATAGTTCCATTTTAGAGGTAGGTATGTCCTCTAAAACAAAAAAGAATCATGCAAATCGTTCAAAAAATGCCGAAAATATCAAGACACATGCATAAAAAACAAATAGACGATTTGAAAATCTCTCCTCGGTTCAAAATAAGATAATGTTAAAAAGAAGCCTCAACTAACCTTTAATCTCAAATTAGTGTGCATAAACAGCGGGAACCCCTTCAGCTGGGCCCCGACTAGGGTTTCCTCCCCAGGCGTGGCGAACCCGACTACTCCCACGGAATACTCCCTGCAGTATTTGTCCAGGAGTTCTCGGTTCCACTTGTCCATGTTCGCGTACTTCGATAGCGATTCGAAGACTATGACGCCGTAGCGGCCCTTGTCCAAAGTGGTGAGAACCGGTAGGCTCTTGCCTGCTACTTCCACTTTGTACCTGAGGAAAAACATAAAACGTTAAACAATGCGGGATTTTCCGAAGGCCAATTCCAATTCATCATCATCATCACAGCCTATATACGTCCCACTGCATGGCAAAGGGCCAAATAAAAAGAAAAAAAATAGGTCCTTTTAGCTCCTTAGATGGAGTTGATGCGAGATGGATTTTCGACCTCGCAGTTAGTAGAATACAATTAACATTAAAAAAAATCCATATTTTTAAGTAAGCAGAGAAATATGAACAGTAGTACGGCATGCTATGTACGACAGAGCGAAAAAACGACAAATCGGTCATACGCCCTCGCTTTCGCATACGGAAAAAAATAAAGACAGGGTCACGTCTCGATTTTTGTTGTTCTTGAGTTTTCTTGGGGGTGGCATGCTAGCTCCATGATAATTCGTCAACGGATCTGTCTGACTCAGTGACATGCATTTTTTGATTATTTTTACCCTAAATTTCCGTCTTCGGAGCCATATCACGTCAACGTCATCTGACTCGGCATGTTGAACTACGTTTTATGGGCTGTCAGAAAACTCCCCATTACATTTTATCATCGGCATAAAAACAATAATGATTATAAGTAATCATAACTCGACTGGATTCTTCATCTAAAAGGTAGATTGTCCCGAAATCTGCGCGTTATCTTAAGAATTCATACTCAATGTGTCTATCGATTTACAATAAATTACCGAATGAAGTTAAGGATGTACCCTATAAGAGATTTTTAATTCCCTAAGGAAATGGTTGATGGAGAAAAATGTTTACTCTATCAAAGAATTTTTGGATCAACCCCATTGAGTTGGTATTGTACAAGTAAAATGAAGTTATTGGGGTTTGACGTTTAAAAGCTGATTGGTTTCCTTTTTTGTTTGATTTAATTTTGTGTTGTTAAAGATTTTGCATGCCTATGTTTTGGCTAAGTGTGAGATACCTTATTTATTATTTTATACCTGTAAATACCATACTTACTGCTAATAAATCTATATCTAAATCATTGTTTTAACAACAAACATTAAGAATTATAGGCATTATAGCTGTAAAAAGAGGTAGCTTTACTGAGCCATTGTCTTAACCCTTCCAGCACAAAATGTCTTATTTAACATTTAAACAACCAAGAATACTGTTACGTCCCTTTATTTATAACTTAATTTAATCAAATTATTCATAAACACGATTATGCATTGTAAACAGAAATATTAAATTTCCACGATTACCGCAGGACCCGCGCGCGGCGTCTAGAAAGGGTAAACAGGGTCTAAAGGTAAGAGGGTATTCTGACGATGCAAGAGCAAGATTACGTTGAAACTTAGATAAAAATAAACGAGGAAGATGCCGCAGTCACATGCCACGCGCCTCGCTTCGAAAATGAGTCAAAAATTGGTATACTTTGTCTACGGATTACATGTGCGCACAGTACAGGAACCTCACCTGCAAATTCCAATGTCGGTGTCGAGCTTTTGTGAGACAAAGGCTCCCTCCCTCGCACGTTTGTATAAGCACAACATACTATTTCTAAAATTTAAAGTAGGTACATCAATACGTTGTTAATGTACAGGCATGTCGTATCTACCCGTTTTGGTTACATCTAAGTTTTGAAGTTATTATATTTTTTACTTCGCTGTTACAATAACGGAGCTAAACAAAACATAGCATCATAAATTTTAATAGTAAAGCCGAGTACTATTATGCTACTATTTTCGCAGATAGCAGGAAAAGTTCGAGGAAAAGCGAGAACTTAGTGCTCGTAAATAAAACACTGTTATAAGAGGTGAAAATATTACTCTTTAACATTTAAACGTTGCACTCATTAAGGCACATAAAATAATTTATTAAAGAGACAATAAAACAAGTCCACGGAGAGACTTAAGAGGATATTACCGTTGGCAAGCTCCATACAAACGCAGTTTGATTAATTATTATATTTTGGACTAGCGTTAACCCGCGACTTCGTCCGCACAAATTATGTACCAGATTTTAAGTCAGATCATAAGCTATCAAACAAAAAAGTTTCATCAAAATCGGTTCAGTAGTTTTCGTGTGATGCTCGATCAAACAAACAAACAAACACACAAACAAACAGACCGACGAAAAATCCAAAAATTGGTGATATGGAATCAGGGTCACCTAAAAACCATATCGTAACTTTTTTTTTGTTAATATCTTCAATGTCTCCAATGTCTGTAATATCTTCACGGCGACACATCAAGCTATACAAAACCAACATAAGCTGGCCGCGCGGCGGTATACGTTACTCGACCTCCGCGCGCCCAGCTTATGTTGGTTTTGTATAGCTTGATGTGTCGCCGTGCGTACAAACATACTTTCTGTTACAGTTTTATAATAGTTTAGATAGATAACAATCAATTTACGTAAGTCAATGATTTTTTTTTAGAGTAGAAACCAATGGTCAATTTTAACGGATATCTGACAAATGTAAAGGACAGATATTGATTTCTAGATATTGTCTAAAAAATGTAATTGACTTTAATTGATTACTATCCAAAATATAATCAAGCTTCATTTGTATGGAGCGCACCAACGGTAATATCCCCTTAATACTGAAACATGCGTCCTTCATACCTCAGGTAATTACGCAACATTACGGGCACTGCTCCATTGGACCAAACCAAACAACAATAAATGGTGATGCGAGAAGATTTATTACTGTACAGGGATTGCAGGAATTGTGTATTCGGCATTCAGATGAGTGGGCCCGTTATATGAGATCAATACCGAACTCCGTAGAGAGCTCGCGCGGTATACATCCTTCTCTTCATAGGATCTCGCCAATTCCCAGTGCCATCTTGTTAGGGATATACGCTGATAGCTTTTGTCGAACAAGCCTGTTTTCGGTTTTATTTTGTTTCACTAACTCTTGGGGAAACATTGTAAGGTTTCGACGATATGAAGTTTCGTGTTAGACAGGTTTGGGACTTAATTAGGTGAGTGATTACTTGAGAGTTCTGGTGTGAACACACTGTCCCGTTGCGCCCGCATGATACTAACAACAACTAGGCAGCGAAACTATCATCCGAGTAAACTAACGTTAAACTACATAACAAGTTAGTTTAGTTGTGTTTTTGGCCTGGAAAGTTTTATATCGCTAGTGATTTGTAGCAAAGAATAAATGTCATTTCTTTTCTTAGCGCGATTGTTTCATTTCTTACAGTTGCGAAGCATTGTTCTGCAAAATGAGAAATTATGAGGATAAAGTTTCTGTTGCAAACCAACCTACCCATTTAACCATTGAATTCTCTACGGGCTTTCAGTTTTCAATATTCAAATTGATAACTCGACAGATAGATGCCATCACAAACTAATTAGAGATGCCATTACCGAATGATGGTTGACCCTTGTCATACAATTTTAACAGCAATCTGAAATAGCCCCGTTTCAAATATCAAATAGCTGGTCAAAATTGATTCGCAATATAAAATTATTAAACTTGTACAAATACTCAATTTACAAAGATAACTTTTCGATGGTGCAATCAATAGAAACGATTTTATCGAGACTGGAAAAATGTGACCGCTCTTCTGATTGAATGCAGGTCGTAGGCAGCGGAAGTAGAAAAATGTACTCGCCGATAGTTATAGAAGTAAGTGGCATGAAAGTATCGAGAAGAGAACGTTCATTTTGCTCCAGTTAAGGCTCGTTTCAATTTGGCAGGCCGAGAGCACTACAGACCGAGGCTAGGGCGAACGGCAACTTGCAAATAGCATTTACCTACTCGTGCCGGTCCGCTTCACTCTCTAATGTACGATGCACTCGTTGGCAACTTTGTGTATTGGCTGCGGAAACGTCGCGTTCATCCTCCACCTACATGTATTTATTTGTTTACACAAACGATAGCTGGAGTTTACATACTTCTTTAAAGGCACAATGAGGCGCGACGTGAGCATCGCCGGTTATTTAGCTTGCGCTAATATGTTTCTAATTACCTTAATTAGTGTCCTGCCATTAAACGGGAGCGCTCGTTTTAAATGAGAACGCGCGAAAACGGCCTACTTTAGCCGTGAACCGAATGCGACGAGGGCTAATTCGTGATAAGGGAGCACGAGTTAGTTCAATAAAAGGGGGCAATGTCGCGGCTTGCGACCCCGACCAACCGCCCCTAGATAACAACAGTTATCGTAAAGACGTGGTAACGCACAACTTACATAAAATGTTTCAGCTTTTAGATAAATTAGCCAGTTTTAGCGCCGTCCGAATCGATATGGTATGCACGTGCCAAGCGAATGTAAGGTCAAACCCGGCTGAGTTGTCTGACTAATTTTTACCTGCATGTATACGGCTAAAATCGATAACTGCAGGTCTGCTAGATATACCGTAGAATCTAGACTGAACTAAACGGAAAAACAAGTATATATTATTGTAGAAAATTGTTAGCGTTAGTTTACCCGAGACAGTGCTATAGCTACAAACAAGAAGTAGTAAGAGCTCGAAACGTCACGATAAGGAGAGAGCGGCCGCGAGAACTCTAATGGCCGTGCAGTAGAAGTACTAACTAACTGAACTAACGACTGCCGCTGCCATCTCAGTTCCGACACCGAACGCCTTCCAAATTAGGGACATATCCTTTAGGATGTTTTTTACAGACGCTATCAAACATTATTGCTTGTTTTGTATTTTGAATGCTAATATGAAAATGTTTTTATGAAGTTTTCCGTCATAACGTGATTTAATGTTTTTATTGAGGACATAACATAATTTATAACACCACTGGCCTTTCGGAGAAGGAAAACATCGTGAGGAAACCTGCATGCTTCAATTTCGAGGCATATATTGTACCTACTGTTCATTTAAAAGTGGCGACGGGCTCACTCCCCGTCACACTGGGCAGAGTTTCGGTACTATATATCGGGGATTATAGTCGTGAGCATATGCTATGCTATGCTATGCATAACATAATTTATATAGGGTCCTTCTTAATATGCTGAAAATTTTAGAGGGGACGATCAGACTGTCAAACTGAACAACATTCTCTATAGCACCAACTTAGAAATCGGGAAAAAAATCAGCTGTTCCACACAAAACTTACTTGAGCCAAATGTATGGGACAGCAGATTTTTTTTTCGCAATTTCGATGTTTGTTGGTCCCATAGAGAAAATTGTTTAGTTTGATGGTCTGATAATCCCGTTAAAAAAGTGTCAGCATATTAAGAAGTACCCTGTAACAGCACTTAGTAGGCGATTGTAAGGTCTATAAGGAATGACCCTTAGGGTATTGGGGTACGGGGAATCCATTAACGCCGTATTAAAAAAGCTATTTGCTCACTTGTGTACTATTAAATGGAGTTTATGACGGTGTTGCTCCCATAAACGGAACCAAAGGTTAACGTCAAAGGGTCAGGAGGACGTTAGCAAACGGCAAAATAAACTAGAGCACGTGTATTTTGTTTTGCTTTTGGATAATTTTAGCACAGTGTATACTAAACAAAACTGAAATGTTTTTATGTTTGTGTAATAAATCTTGTATAGATTGCTATACATTTGAAATTTACTGAATAAACATACGAATATTTTTTCTGAATATTTGTGATTGGCTTGTTATACATAGCAGTCTAGGCAAATTCCTGCTTTCAAGCTGCAACCATTTTAGAAAAGCTAAAAAAAAAAAGAATATTTCTATTATAAAAAGTGTAACTCATTTTAGTTCGATGTACATGAACAATTTCCTTAAGAGACTCGCTTTGGAAGTAAGACTACAGAGAAAAAACTTACAAAGTAACTCCGGTTTTATTCTAAAACTCATTAAGTTTCCTGGAAGAAAATGAAACTATAACTTCGGCGGAGTCATTAAGCAGCCCTTTCGACGGATGAGCCTTTTGGTTTGGAAGTAGCCGTCCAACTTTTTGCAGGTGTTTTAGATTAATGTGCTATCTACAGGGTGACTTTTAATAGGTCTGTATGGCTTAAAGTGGAAAGAGTACAGCCCATTAGAAGTCTAAAACTGTATGGAACCCCTGGTCGAAAATCACTGGTTTCGGAAATAATGGACACTTAAACTTTTTTTCGAAAATTACCAAAATTTAAGGTAAAAGCATAAAGTATTTTTTTTTTGTAATGTTACGACTTTTAGCTCTCATAACTTTAAAATTTGAAGTAACTTATGAGATTTTTTGTTTTTAGTTTATGAATAATTTATCCAGTAATCAGAAAACGTAAAAAAAAAATGCATGCAATAAGTATTTATTTTTAATTTTATGCTTTTACCTTAAATTTTTGTAATTTTCGAAAAAAGTTAGTGTCCATTATTTCCGAAACCAATGATTTTCGACCAGGGGTTCCATACAGTTTTAGACTTCTAATGGGCTGTACTCTTTCCCCTTTAAGCCATACAGACCTATTAAAAGTCACCCTGTATACACCGTGGAATCGGGGTAGCTTTGAAGCCGGAACAGGGTGCTTCAGACATCAAACTGAACAACTTTTACAATAGAACCGACATTGAAATCGGGCAAAAAATCTGCTGTTTCATCCATTTTTGTCACGAAGATATTGAATTTTTTTACGGAACAACAGTGTTTTTTCGCGATTTCGATTATGGCTCTGTAGTGAAAGTTGTTTAGTTTGATAGTCTGAAGCACCCTGTTCGATATGTAATTTGAATGCGTTACATCTGTGCATCTGTCAAATCTTAAGGGGATGCTTTAGAGTTTAGAACATCAAACAGAACAATTTTCACTATGGGACCAACACTGAAGTAGCGATAAAATCAGCTGTTCCATACATTTGGGTCAAGTAGCCATTGACGTTTTCTATGGAGCAGCTGCTTTTTTTCGAGATTTCAATGTTGTTCCCATAGTGTAAGTTGTTCAGTTTGATAATCTAAATCACCCCCTAAAGTATTGTAAAGCATTTAATTCTACCCTGTATACAGTTGAGGGAATGTGAATTTTTGCAAAATAATTAAGTCGTTTTGATTCCAACGAACTCTAATGGAGGAAGGGGTGGTATAAGGAGGGGGATGTGGGAGGTGTTTCGACTCGCGAGGCTGTCTCTAATGGCACTACTAACTAACTAACTGTCGCCACAACGACTTGCCGTAAACGACTCGCGAGTCTGCCGCCCCACCCGCCACACTGCATCTCAGCTGTCACCTTACACCTAGCTTTACACTTAATTAAGTTTACAATATTTCCTTCTAACATACGAAAGCAGTTCGTTACCAAATTATCTGCTAATTAAGCCGCAGTCCGCGGTTATTCCAAGTGCTTTGGGTAATCATAAACTGGGTCAGCTGTGTAATGTTATAAATGTAACGGCAAGGAATGTTACTTAATATGGTTTCATGTTAAGGTGGTTTCAGTACATACAAAAGTTTGACGCACTATACGCGTAGACGGTATTAATATAAGTAACTTTGTATATATGGAAAATTAGTTTATAAAATCTATATGCCGCGTAACAAATAACATTTGCAATTTATATAATAATTACGAAGATATAAAGCTTTGAAATTTTTCATACAAAATTTTAAAAGCTTTATATCTTCGTAATTATATTATAAATTTCAAATGTTATTTGTTACGCGGCAACTAGTTTTGTATAAAATTGACCCCTCTGCAACCGCCTTAAGGGGTTTTATTTATTAGTTTTCTTATTTAATTTACTTATCTAAACTTGGAAGATGGAAAATGTGGAAGAGTTTACTCTTCCTTTTAAGGGGAGACCTTTGCCTAGCAGTGCGACAAAACAGGTTAGAAATAAACAATTATACAAAACCCTAAAAGAGCACTTTTGCTAAACAGAATATGAAATTGTGGATGTCCCCTTCTTTCTCTTTGCTCCATCCTAGTTTAGGTGAGGTCGGCTCTCCTACTTTTGCAGCGCCAAGACAACCTGTCTTGGGTTGTCGGATCAGGTAGATTCTCTGTTGCATAAGTTTATGACATTGTGGATGTAATGAAAATAATACTTAAGCCACGCCGTTAGGTGCTCACATTGGCTTGTCATTGCGCTCAAAATAAAAACTCCTCCCTTAGGTCCGCCACATTCAAATGGAATTCCGGAATTTCGAAACAGAATTATGATTTTATATAGGATTTAATGCCTCCATAATTCCAAATGCATACGAAAACGTTATCCTGATTCGGAATTCCGTATGTGTGTAGCAGGCGTTATATTTATATGCCACACATAATTTATGGATATCTGAACTAGGGCAAGAGTTTCGACGATCAAACATCAATAAAAAAACCGTGGAAAACTAATTCGTGATCCGTCAAACATTTCAAAAACAAGCGTCGCGTAGTTCAGAGTGGCTCGAGAGGAAACCGATTTTTAACCGAACGCGAGCAGAAGAGGGAAAAGTCTCGTGTGAGTTGACAACCGAAGAGTATTGAGCTAGATAGGTATATCATATATTTCACTTCGATATACCGAGTCCTTCCTAGGTAATATGCTGATGGTTTTTTAAGGGGATGATCAGAACATCAAACTGAACAGCTTTCTCCACTGGACCAACATCGAAATCACGCAAAAAAATCAGGGGTACGTACAACAATTTTGTATGGGAAAGCTGATTTTTTTTCCGCTTTTCCTGAGGTTTGATGGTCTGAGTTCACCGTTTCAGTATTTGATAGCCAGTCACTTACGGGCTGTAGATAGAGTGACAGCGAAAAAAGTCTGTATTCGCCCATAACTCCGCAATATAAAAGCCCAAGTCCATTATCGCCTTTTCACGAACATAGATAGGACCTTCCTGCCGCAATACGTCAATTCGTCCGCATATTAGCTGTCAACACAAAACCGATCGCCTCCGACGGGCAGGGAAAATAAACAAAGGCGGGAAACTCGCCTCAAGTCATCACCGAAGCGGGCACAGCAAATATTTGAACAAGTTTTTTAAACGACACAAACTTGCGTTTGTAGGAAAATTTGTCTTTGGAAAGGCTGAAGTTAAGATTAATCAAACAAGCAGTTCTTAGCTTGAGAATCATTCGTTCTATTTGTTCGATACAGGGTGAAAAATTGAATGCGTTACTTACATATTAAAGGAGGTGCTTTAGATCATCAAACTGAACAACACTATGAGACTAAAATTGAAATCGCGAAATAATATTCTGCTGTTCCATAGCAAACATCAATAACGGCGCGACCCAAGTGTACCTACAGAATGGCTGTTTTTTCACGATTTCAATGTTGGTCCCATAGTAAAAAATGTTCGGCTTGATGGTCTGAAGCAACCCCTAAAGAATGTATCGCATTCTAGTTTACACCCTGTTGACACTGCTGTAAAGGAATTGTATATTTTTTACGGAGTTTGTAAGATATGAATGATACGATACTTTGGTCATGGTGGTGGTGGTAACTTCGTGGGTCTACGCAACACAACACAACTACACAAGCTCTTATCGTGACCCTGCTGTAAAGGAATTGTATATTTTTTACGGAGTTTGTAAGATATGAATGATACGATACTTTGGTCATGGTAGTGGTGGTAACTTCGTGGGTCTACACAACACAACACAACTACACAAGCTCTTATCGTAGGTGTTACTGATAATCGCAAGTAGTTGTATCCACACCAGGAATACTTGGACAGAAATTTCCGACTCATCAGAATTAAATAAGAAGGCACTCATCGTAAGCCGTGGTCGGGTTTGCTCTACGCAAACAAAGATTGACGAGCGAACAGGCGATAGTTCGATTTATGTACGATTTGTACAATACGACCAGGAAAATAATTCCGCTCGTCAATCTTCGTTTGGAGTCTCCGTCAAAAAAAATATTGAGGAAACCTTCAATTTCGAGGCATGTATGAGGCACTGTCCATTAAAAGAGGCGACGGGCTCGCTCCCCGTCACACTGGATAGAGTTTCGGTACTACTAGTGAAACATGGATGTTCTAAGGTTTCAGAAAATCTCTGACTGAGGGGGCCTCAGGGAACATAGTCGTGAACATAATGATTATGCTTATGCACTCACCGTATCCGGTTGGCGACGAGCAGCTCGGCGATATCTCTCCCTAGTCGTGAGTAGGCCGACTCCACGATGACGAGGACCTTGGCGTCGATGCGGAGCCGGGCGTCGGAGCGGTGGTCGCGTGCCGCCTGCTGCTGCGACGCCAGCAACGAGCACTGCGACAGCGGCCGAGGGACCCGGTCGCGCCATACCAGACTAAACAAAAGAGCAATACCTTTAAATCTATGCATATAAAAAATTGTTCCGTGACAGACAACGCACGGCCTAAACCGCTGAAGATAGTAACACGTGGAATACATATTCTACCGAGCGTGTAGGAGTGCACTAAGAAAGGATATTTCGAACATCCAGGGGTATCCAAGTTTTTCGAAATCCACGCAAATACTAGTCTCTATAAAATTCAAAAATACAAGCTGCCAGTGGGCACTTTAATCTCAGACTAGCAGATTTAATTCGTGAAAGAATGGACTTGGCAAATGTTACACCAAGGCTAGACTTTATAATACTACTAATAGCTTATAGTATTGCCTGGCAAACAATAATCATTACACTGAACTAAATTCTCTCTCTACTTTACAGATAAGTTTGAAAACAAAAAATAAAAACGGTAGAAGTGTCCGAAGCTATCGAGACTGCAACAAGCGGATTTGGATTAAACTAAAACTTTGGAAAGAAGTCCGCGTTGTTTGTTTTATCAATGTTTTTAAAATCAAAACCATTTATTACGTAAAGTTATTTTCTCCTTTGTAATAAATAAAGAAACAAGTCATTTGCTTGAACGAAGTCGGTTTGAAGAATTATTCTTCAAAACTTTTAAGCAATTAAAAGTTGTGTTATTATTTTTTGACAAGCTGACTAAGACTCCCGTGACAAAATTTCAAAGAAAATCAATCAAGTAATGCTAAAGCAAAAGCTGTTTTCCAAGTGGAGCCACATCAAAGCGCCATTAGGCGTTTATCTCAATAAGTAGCGTAAAATAAATAAAGGCGGAATTTGTGGAAATATTTATCCTTCAGGCGGCTCGGGGTCCCGTGAGCCGCGGCTGAAACTTGCGGCCTCTTTGCTTTAATGAAAGCCGCTCGAATAAACGGGAAGAAAACTTTAACGACGAGCTGAAAGAAACATTGGCATGGCAACTGCTATTAACTAGCCAAGTAGCTTCTGAAATGTTCCTATGAAAGCTAATCTCCGCTCTGGGCGTGGTGACGTCTCCAACCAGATAATCTGATGCGAAAGCCACCTGCATTTTTGTGAATAGAGTTTAGGACATTTTGTAATAAGACATGACGTGAACGTGGAATCGTGGAGCAATGTAGTCTATTCCGGTTACCTGCGGCACGTGTTACGTGACAATATTAACGTTCACTGCATAAATGGCTGATTCTGCATCGCCGTGCACCAGACACACCCTTGTAGCTATGATTTGCACTTTACCAGGAAAATTGTACCGAGCGCGAAAAGTTGGCTCGAGTTAGGAGTAAATAAATGGTCATAAAACAATACGGTTTTAAATCAACGAGTCCCGCACGCGTTAGCGAAGCAGCTTCCATTAATTAGCCAGAATACAAGTTTTGCTATAAATTCAACTGAACCGGCGAAACTTGCCGCCCCTGCCTCTCTTGCCGGAGTTATTTAAGCTCGATAAAATAAAATATTATCGTTTCAGGTACTTACATGTTCTTGAATCTCAGGTAAGTCTATAATTTAATCTGATTAAATAAATTTATAACTCGGTAATATTCGCCTCGTCGCGTCGACGTAATTTAGTTGCGAAAAGCTGCCAAACAAAGGGCGACAGGGACGACTGGCACAAAGTTAAACGCGTCTAATTCTTCCACGAAGCAATTTCCTGTATTAAATAACTGCCAATTTTACGCGCAACCAACCCTTTTCAATATTATAGCGGTATACTTCGAAAATTGCGGTAACTTGTCCTTAAGAGGACCAAAACTGTAAAATTTCTCTCCGTAGTCGATATAATTCAAAAAATTCCATGGTCATTTAATTCAAGACTAAAATGGAGTTACGCGCAACCAACTCTTTTTAATATTTTAGCGGTATACTTCAAAAAGTGCGGTAACTTGTCCTTGGGAGGACCAACAATCTGAAATTTCTCTCTGTAGTCGATATAATTCAAAAACTTCCAGTTCCCTAAAATCCGCTTTTTATGACAAACATTGTGCTACCCATCCATAGCAAGAAATAACTTATCTTTCAAACATTCCATTTGAACATTATTTCATATTTGCCAGCCAAGCCACTGTTCACTGCAAAAGTAACATCACACGTATTTCTTATAACAAGAGCTGAAACGGCACGGAAAATACAGATTTTCCGTTCTTTTCTCTCGACCACAAAAGAGATAAGAATGTATGAGTTTATGCAAACATTGCTGCATGCTCGTACACTCGTACATGCAGTTACAAAAGAAGACTTGTTCCAGACTAAAATGTAAAAAACATTTGAATGAACATTCTCTTGCCCTAACTCATATTATGAATGTGAAAGTGAGTTTGTTTATTTCCTACATTCATGCTACAACCGTTAAATCAATCGCAATGGTATGCAGAAAGTTTCAATAGCTTAGAAACGGACATAACATGATCATTTATATCCCGAAAAAACAAAACGACTGCCGGCGAACCCGCGGGCAAAAGTTTGTACCTAATAAATCAGTAAATGGGTCCAATCGTAAATTAAACATAGCCTTCTATCACTCGATACTGAAAGCTTTTCATGTCGCTTATAACTGTCATAATAAAATATTACTTATACACATTTTATAGTCTTTGGTATGCCAAGAGATAATACGAAAAGAATTGGGGTTCATCTGTACAATTTTCTTTTTACGAGTTTTCGGAAAGTATCAACGCAAGAGAGATTTAATAGATGTCAAAAGAAGTCTTAATCGCTGTGACCCATTTTTAACCAGAAAACCTACTGACCCAGATATTAAAATCTTCACACAAAGTACAAAGTCTAAGAAACCATATTCCAAATTCAGCCCCTGTAGAACACAATGAAGTATAAAACTTTTTATGAGTTCCAAGCAGTAGCTTGTTAGCGATACTGAGTCACTAGTTCCTTACAATATCCTAGACTTTATTAACCACGTTTAAAGTTAGAGGAAGAAAAATTATAGGGAAATGAAGGAGATAATAGTAGATTATCTTCATCGGCTATATTCTACAAGCCGGCCATCGTAGCGGCTGGGGCTTATAGGTCTGAATTATCAATGAAGCACCCAGCGTTCTGTACTCTATTTTGTATCGAAACGGCATCTAACTTTTATTGTACGTTGCATAAGCTCTATTTTTAGATACAAAGGAATAAATAGTATATTATTTTATTATGTTTAATAACATGAGTTTGTTTCTATATTATAATAAATGAGTGTTTATCTTTTTTTTTCAAAAGGGGCGTATTTTTTAGGGTCGTCGAAAGGAAAAAACTGAACCCTAGGATCACTTTGTTGTTCATCTGTCAGATCTTTTTTGTCAAGTTGAAATTAATTTCAACTAGGTACCTACCTACTAAGGTCCACGATCCTATGGAGGTAGATTTAGCCCAGTCATTTTACGGAGTTTTGTTAGGCGGGTAGGGAGTAATTATTAATTGGACTTTTAAACTGTAACCGACATTTAGTGACAAAAAGACTATCTTAAAACATATTTAAAAAAAATCGCTACGCAACATATAAATCGAAATTGTGTCTCCCATAACGCTTTTATATTAATAATATTAATACCAATGCACTCATTTGACTTAGATTTAACAATATAAATTATTTTTGAGCGACAAAATAGGCATCGAAATTTAAAAAATGAGGTATTTATTAGAAAATACGAATGTATTTTTCAAAACCTTCTAAGTAGACAAACATATTTACACCATGTTGTATGTATAATGGTGAATCCTTAAATATGTGCAAAAAAAATTACCATCATATTTTTTAGAACGAGATAATAGCTAAATTTTAAAATTGAAACTGTTGCTGACATGATTTTTTTTTTTAATTTTGGTACATTTCTATGCTCAAATTGGCTCTTCAATATAATACCGAAAGAAATATAAATTATTAATTAGTCCCGGCACAAACCGTAAAATGACTGGGCTAATTTTGATTTTTGGATACCTATAGCTATAGGGTATTTCCCGTTGACCTAAAATTCTAGGTCCTAGAACACAAGTAATATAAATCCGGGAATCTTTAATTTGTGTATCACATAAACCAATATTTTTATCAACTACAAATTTACGTTTTCAGTTGGAGCGTCGACCGTGATGTAAACTAGACTAATGTAGGGGAGACAATTTTTTCCACTGCAAAGTTAAGTTTGTCCTTCATAATTAAGTTTGTCTGACCATGAGGCCGCGAGTCTGACTCGCACTTGGCCATTTTTTTTATTATGTCAAAAATAGATTACAAGTTATAGATTGCTTTGTTAGTATGAATTGTGAAGCTAATCTACTTAGAACGATATGGCGTGAGTTAGTTACTAATATACTATACGAATGGAGTACTAAGCCTAAATTAGCAACCCTACTCTATGACATAACTCAAATTGCATACAGTGCATTATTAAACTAATTCCAGAATAGTTAACGACACAAACTGACCGAGTGCGATAATTTCATATTATTAATAATTCGTATCAGCCGTGTTTGCTCGCGATAGCAACCAAATTCAATTTGCTGCCACTGACGAATATTTCAACTAGCTAGAGTAATTAATTATGTTCGGCCATGTTTCGCGACATAATTTTAATTAATAAAGATTAATTAGTAACAACATCTATGTCACAGAGTTACTCGGATAGGAAATTATATTAATTACAGTTATAGTTGTGATTGTAGCTAGTGTATTAAAGTGTAATTACCTAGTAACGACCAAAGTAGGTATACCATAGGATAGGGTTGCCATGAGAAAATTTTGAAAACCAGGATTCATAGGGAAAAATACCAGAACATTTCGTTTTGACACCAGCAGTATAAGAGACGCAATGAAAACAGGGTTAATGAAACTCAACTAATACAGCAATGGTGCAGAGGTGGATGCTACTGCATGCCAGCTCATCCCCCTTTGTACAATAATGTAATTTTATGTAATATTGTAATTTATTTAATTTTATTAATGAATGAATTTATTTGTGAACTAACATAGTTATAAGGCAATTGTTACTAACACAATATGGATGAATAATCTGAAATAAATCATTTTTAATTTAATTTAATAGATACAACCCAATGATAATTTTTATGTACATATTTTCTTTTAAATTGTATAAGAAATAGGTAATATATTACTTTACTCCTGTAGATGCAATAGTGGCGCGCCAGTAATAAAACACAGGACGCTTTATTAAACCCAGCCTAGCTAGCATGCCACCCACGACAAAGCGTTTAAACGAGAAAAACGTCATGCGCGCTCTTTCTGGCCTACGTAAAATAATAAAGATGGAGGCACATCTCGATTTTTGTCGTTTTCTTGGGGGTGGCATGCTAGCTAGGCAGGACACTACATAAAAACTAACCAGGAAACCCCAAAAAGTAGGACATATCCTGGGAAAATAGGACGATTGGCAACCCCACTATAGACGGTAGTTACGCGGTATTATAGTAATCTATGACGGGTGATATAATGTTATGATTCACCCAGTAAATAACATCTACACTTCTAAAGGCATAATTATCTTCGTAATCCAAAGCGTTGTTATTAACATAAAATGAAAACAAATGCAAACTTAGACCATAATAACTATGGACGTGTTACACGTGTACACACCTAAGAAAAAACTTTTCGGCCACTTTTTGCGGGAGACGAGGTACTATAAGATAACTTTAGAATCTAAAGTTTAGATTTTAATTTTGATTGTTAAAAAATGTCTCGTGAGAACTCCAAAAGATACTTTTTTGAAGTTATTGTTCCGCAATTTTAGACCGTCTTCTTTTAGTTTGTAAATGCACATGTTTAATTGGCTATGTAACTTGGCAGAGGGGAATGCTAACGCAAAGCTGGTCCCTAGTTATAGGTACAGGGTCAAACTTAATATCAGTTTTTCAAGAGGATGATCAGACCATCTAACTGAACAATTTCTCTATGGGACTAACATCGAAATCGCGAAAAAAAAAATCAGCGGCCACTGAACAGCAGATTTTTTTTTGCGATTTCGATGTTGGTACCCATAGACAAAGTTGTTCAGTTTGACGGTCTGATCATCCCCTTAAAAAAGTGTCAGCAAATTAAAAAGGACCCCGTATGTTCTAAGAATGCAAATGATACATACCTTGTGAGCGGTACAGTGACGTAATAAGTATAAAAGAATATGGTGAGGACGGATAGGAGCATGACGCCGACGACGCACTTCCTCACGTTGACGTGGTTGGCGAGCCAGAAGCAGCAGCGCGGCGCCGGCGCACGGTGCGCGTGCGCATACTCCCCGCACTCCAGCAGCGGGGCCCGCGACCCCCGACCCTCGCCCGCCATGCTTAACCTACACACCACTATATTTACACAGAACGAACACTTAGCCCCCTAAGGTAAAACTTTAGTCTCTATCTGGGAACCCTAACGGCTGCGTTTGTCCTTGGTGGTGACGTTTTCTGTCGCCACTTGCCGTGTTTCCACATTTCATAGTGCAGGGGTGGCGTATGAGAGCGCTGCTGCGCGGGGAGGCTGGGTGCGCGGGCGCCGTGGCTGACGGCCATCTCGAGCCGACAAACGCGTCCGTTTCCGGTTTAAAATGGCCGCCGACGCATTATGGCGGGTTGTGCTCATCACGGCGACGGCGAGCGCTCCTGTTGCTTGAGCTCACGGCATCAGCGTCCGACGCCGGACCGCCTCACTGCGTCGGCTCATCGGTGTCGTCTGAAACAACAGACAAACATTCGTTAATAGGTTACCTACCTTCAATAATGAATGCAGGTTGAAAAAAAAACACAAACAAGAAAAAGTCGTCGACAAAAGTTACATTACTACAGGGTGTTAGCGTAAACAGTTGCATCAGGTTAAGGGGTGATTGTACCCATGATACCGAACAGGTTTCCCAAAGAAACTTAAAAATTTTGGACTTTCCATACCAAATGCAATATCAGCTAATCTAACGTTTGAATGAAAAGTTTAATTTTTTTTGCTAATTTCTCTTTGTTCCTCTGGGAATGTTGTTCAGTATCATAATAAGATAATAACTGACGTTGAAAGAGACGAACGTTACACAAACGGAGAAATCATAGGACCACAATTGAAAATAGAGTAAGCCAGTGATTGAAAATAAAACGGAAAACGTGAAATAATAAAAATACAGAGCATTTGTTTCTTTTTAACAATATAAAAGCCATTAGTAGCCTTCCATTAGGTAAAGCTCCATAAATATTGAGATGGCGCTATACAGCTACACTAATGTAAATGCTCTTACTATAAATGGAGAGAACACTATGCTTTATCTATTGAATCTGTAATCAATTACAGTAGAACCGGCCGTTAATTATTCTTCGCTAGTGGCAGTTGATAGCTAACACTAATTTAGTTTATTTAAATCTACCTACACTTTATTGTTTGAACCTACAAAAAGGGCTTCTTCACGACTGTGAAAAACTGAACCCAGTGCGAAAAGGGTGTAAGAAGTTTCTTAGAAATTTGAAACTTTTGTTGTACACCTAGTAGCTCCAGAAAACATACACTAAACATTAAGTTGCATAAGTGTTCATTAAATATCAATTTTGAGACAAACAAACAAATATGTTTGAGTTCGTCCATCCCATGGTTGTCTGGAAGAAATCACTTTTAGTGATAAGACCGCCATTTGTACCCTTACGTTCTTTTTATTCGTTTTTGTTACTGTATATTTTGGTGTGCAAATAAAGAATATTTATGTTATGTTATGTTATGTTTCTTCCAGCTTCTCCGCCGGTCCACTCTCGACCTGTGGTACAATTATAGGGTCCTTCTTAATATGCTGACGATTTTAAAGGGGATGATGATGTGAGCGCCATCAAAATTGCTAAAACAAAACAGCTGTTATAGCATAGCATAGAAAACTACTAACATAATCGACCCAAATGAATGGAATACTTAGCAATTTGTTTTGATCCCATAGAGAAAGTTGTTCAGTTTGATGGGCTAATCCTTTTCTTAAAAATACATCTGCATATTAAGAAGGACCATGTATTCATTCTATATGAGTGTACTACGAATACGAATATAACGTTATTCTTGAAGCAAACCATAGTAAAAATACAGTGTAAGTATTGTATTAAGATAACAAATAGAGCTAGAAACGTGGGTAGCTAAGGTTCGTAAAAAATTATGTTGTCATTTCGTAATATATCAATTTCATCCCTCGGGATCTTTGAGCTCGTTGAGTCGTGAATACCTCGGTCGGCCGCCCATATAAATCCGACCTTCACGTTATTTGAATGAAGGCTTACATTGAAACACTTCTTTCCAGCCCCGAAACAAAACCATTCAACCGTGAAATTGGACGAGCGATCCTCAAAATTCCGATTAAATTTGATTAAAAAGTTAAGTAATGAATGCGAAATCGGATTTGCAGGACAATGAAACGTGGTTTCAGTTCACTAGTCGCTACCACATCGGAGTATTAAATTATATCCACAATAGCGATAGATAACTCATTGTCACTATTTCATGAAGCATTGGAAATGTTCTATTGCAATGTCAGTTTGGTTAAAATAATGTAGCAAAATTTCAGCTAGGTCCGATTTCGAGATTAGACGATGGGATCTGGTATTTCTGGCAGTGGGCAATGTAGCTTTGATTTGCGTTCCCATTAAACTAGAGCGCACGATTATCTGCCGAGTTTAACTCCAATACTAATATCCTGTTACAGTGTTCCTCGAAACCATACCTGAGCCGTAATGAAATTTTGAATGCTTACGAGAGTCCCGGAACATTTTCGTAATTTAACTACGTATGTTCTGTACAGGAATTTATAATTTCGGGCACGCTTTGTTTTTATTCCGGCTGAAGGTAGGAAGAAGTACGTAATTTTATGCAGACAAACAGTAGTCTATTTGGTAACTAAAAGGGAGGTTTGGAGAGGTCGTTCCGAGGCGGCGCTGGAAGAGAAACGCGGCCGGAATCTGTGATCGTGCGACCCTTTGAATATTAACTAGCAGATGACCCGCTGGCAACTGGGCCACGGATCTACAACCACCCGAAAGGTTAATTCGATCTGCCCACTAAAATGTGATTTATTTTTACTACTTAAGCAATTAACGTACATTGTATGGTTAGTAATAAATGAGGTATTTGGAAGTACAACGTAATTTTAATAACGAAAATGTGAAATATTCTAAAAAAGCAATAGAAAACCGGAGAGGAAAAATGATCTGATACGAAACGACGGAAGGGAAGACAGAGGGGTATCCTCTGCCTCTCGGCAGAGGTAGAACTAGACAAAATTATCTAGAGAGGTTGATGTCGTGTCGTATCAATAACTCAAGACATACAAGGTGATAAAGAGACTGGATTGGCAAATACTTCACCGAAAAAGGCGATGAGATGATGATGAGTAATTTTAATAATGTATTCTACACTATCATATGACATGTGGTTTCGGACTAGCAAAGGGCCACCCCATAACTATCCGTGGATGTCGTTGGACTAAGAGTTTACTAGGACTTTGCAGCACCTTTTTATTATTTGTCTGCTACTTCTACATAACTCGATCACCAATTCCCTTATCTAGCAATCAAGGCGAAGTATCACCTTATGATGGAGGTTCAATCAATCAAAAATATTCTTTTTGTTTATAGCCAGTAATCGATTTCAATATTTGCGTGCTGTTGTTAATGGCTGATCTAGGAGAGCCTCAATGTTTGTACCTATATACTGTACCCTAATCAAGAGCAAATAAAGATTAGTTACTAACTTACTTCTTAAATCTTATGCCTTATAAATATAATGATGATGATGAAATTGATAGTCTCGTGAAACATAGATCTTTAAAAAGACTGCACCGATCGTTAATATCATCCAACTGCGGAAGTGATAATGAAAAGGATCGGCGAGATGCTTTAAGACAATGTCTAGCCTGATTCAGCTGCACAATATCCCTCTTAACTTAACTGCCACTACCATAGCTTCACTAATTGAACAAAGTATTACCTACGTTACGTCTTTCATATGAAGAAAAATATTAACTTACTTATTTTTGGAATTTAGCATTTAATAAATCAAAACAGTTAATTATTAGAACAATAAACATTTCATGGCATTTTTTACATTCCTTTTCTCAAAATAAATGTGCCACATCTGACACACATAATATGAGAGCGGGCGCAGCTCTGGTACAATAAAACAAACTTAAGTGCCCATATAACTAACAGTCTCTCCAGTAAGCAGGTATTTCGTTAGAAATTCGAACGTATAAAAGCAAATACGAAGGCATTCATTGCATTATATAATGTTTAGCCAAGTGTTAAACGACCCGTAAGTTCTTGAAGGTTAATTTTACTCATTATTACCTAAAGTACGCACGGCGACACATCAAGCTATACAAAACCAAGATAAGCTGGCCGAGCGTAGGTCGCGTAACGTATAACGACGCGCGGCCAGCTTATGTTGGTTTTGTATAGCTTGATGTGTCGCCGTGTGTACTTAAATTTGAAAGGAATATAGTACCTAAAGCGTAAACAGCAATTTTAAGAGATACTAAACTAACAAGCAAAGCGCGATTAAGTTCTGTTCATGACTTCACATTCCTGAGACTGCATAATGTCTTCTAATTGTTCACAATGACTCTGTGACCTGGATTCTGCACATACCAAGTCTGCAATTTCAACTGGATACGGCATTCGAAAATCTGCTTCCTATATTAGTATAGGTACCTATATGTGGCCTAAAATTTTAACTGGATCTTCATCATCATTTCCGTCAAAAATCGAATATATACGAAAATGCCTGGTCATTGGGCTGAGCCACGGCTCCCGGTAAGATTTACCTGGTTATCAGTCCAACCAAAATATTTGGTTCGAAGCGTCTCCGAGAGAATCTTTTTCCTCAATCAGTTGTCAATTCTACGAGTTACGGGTCCCACCTTTTGTATCTTCAACTTGCTGATCCTAGCGAGCTAAGTCGTTAACTCTCTCCAGCAACTCTCAATTTCTGATTCAATTTACCAAAGAGAATCAACTAGATTCTAATATTGCAAAAGCACGAATATCTCATGAATATCCCTATTAATTCATGACCTTCCACGTTAACATGCCACCATTATTTCAGATCAAAAGACAATGCCTCTCACGGATACGAAGGGACGGAGCAAGTTATTATAACTTTGCTCGTTCGCCACACCTCGTCGTCGTCGTCGTCACAGGCCGATTCGGAAACCCGCATAATAACGATGCCGTTAACATGAAACTCCTATAACGTGCGGATCACACTTCTCAAATGTTCAACTTGTATGAATCAATGAAAGCGATGACTGCGCAACTAATGACGAACATCAATTTTAGTTTGACATTCATATGAACGCATTACGTCAAAAAGTTTTTTGAGACTTACTTTCAAAAGTGTGTGAAAAACGGAACAAAAAAAGAAGAATCCCCGATAGCGAAACGAAATAAAAGTAATCAATGCTTTAGAACATTCCCAACTGATATCCTACCTGTTCACCTGCCGATCAAAACACGCTATACGATGGGAAGGTCTCGGCGGGAAAAGGGACCTAGAAAAGACGGGCGAACGAAATAGCAAAGTAAGCTGGAACAGACTGGATAGAGAAGAATATCAAACAATGTCACAGTAAGTTATGTTATGTTTATGTTACTACATCGCAAAAATAAATCACGCACTTTCATTTTGTTCAGCACGGTACTAACATCGTCATTAGGGCGAGAAGCGAAGACCACAATCCACCCGCATATTCGGTCAAGATTAATTACCCCTAAACATCATCTGTCAACCCGAGGACATACCGACGACATTTTGTTTGCTGGACAAATAGCTCTACATATCCGTCTCGTTATTAATTACACTAAATTTATCTTTGAAAATGCAGAAACGAGAAATTAAGATGTTACAATGGAACGAAAACATATTGTAATCTGTTTTTGCCAGGAATCTAACCCAACTGAAGCGCATAATGAAAACAGAGGATGCAGCTTTATAATTTATTTGCTGAAGCTCTTACCTGGCTGTTACATTTGCTGAATGCAAGCTGGAGGGAACAACAATTGAGCACTAATTGTGATTCCACTAATTTGCATTGGCGCGTCGACTTACCGTGCCTGCCGCGTTCGCTAGTTGTATATTATTATATGCCATGTTCAGTAAACATTCTCCTAGTAAACCCTATTTGCTGTAGCTACGAAATCTGATTAAAATTATGACTAACATAATGTTGCATCCTATTCACAACTGCCTTTTGTAATAGTAATACTATTAGACTGTTGAATGTGTTGATTTGATACAATTTGCAAATTGCTCACGTATGGACTATGGAGGTTATGGTATTATACAAATTCGAAGCTGCCAACTATTAGGTACTATACTGGGCGATTCATTTTTCCGTTTCGAAATGTTCTGGGATGGTTCACATCACACATTCAAACTGAGCAACTTTTACAATGGAAGCAAACCAGAATTCAGAAAAAAAGATCAGCTGTCTCATACATCTGTGTCGAGTAGGCATTGGAAAAGCTATTATTTTTTTGCGATTTCACGTTTGCTCCCATAAAAGGTGTTCAGTTTGATGGTCTGAACCACCCCCGAACATTTCGAAACGGTAAAAAAAATCATACATTATTTATGATGCGGTACGCCTGCGCAAATAGAATTATAGGTGTTTTTACTGCATTTCATATAACATTACTAATCTTTATAAAGAAGTAATGATGGTTGGGAAATAATTTGGCTTTCCAAATTTCAAATGCATCGTGACTAACGATCGTTCAAAAGCAAAATTAGAAGCATCCAATCAAATTAAACATCGATATCCAGCAATAACCGATCCCAGTTCAATCGATGTTGCAGCAAACAGGTATCTTCAATTAACGGAGCATTTTGAACACTGAAGTGTCACTACCGGATAAACGCGAAATTGAATTAAAGCACTGCTTTCAAGAATTTTAAATTCGTGTGGTTCCTTCTTAAAATGCAGTCTGTCTATGAAGTTTTTAATATAAACTGCACTGCTTGCTTGCATTAAATTATGCGAGTGGCAGTGGCTTTACACGATTACAGTAAATTTATGCAAGACATTATCCGAGGACAGCGGCGTCGCATAACAACGCCTTCAGTGTCCGAGCGGCACCGCTTCGCCGCCTCCTTTATGAAACCCCTCACTATGATATATGGGTGTGCGCCGCAACGTTATTGCTCCCTGAGCATCTTTCATATACCCAGCGTTTATTTTTGCATTATCAGCTGGTGCGCTACCAATTTAAAGGGATAAGAATTTGTTTACGTATAGGACAGGAGGGCGAAGCGACGGTAACTTTTCGCTAATGACGGCGGGGCTAGTAGGCGCGGGACGCGGCCGCGTGATAATCCTCCCGACCATTAGGCCCGACCACTCGCTCGCAAATCGTCCGCATATTTTGCCCAAGATTAATTGTTCTCGAATATCATCTATCACGGTGAGCTCTCTTGCGACGGTCGTCAGCAGTGCGTACGACGTTTTATTTGAAGCACAATGAATCTCTGAGGGCACCATTTTGAGACACCTAATTAAATTTTAGTTTCAAACAATGACACAGCCCCTGAGACGAATATTGGAACGGAAGGGAAAGTACTTGTGGAAAATTCTGCGACAATGCGACGATTCCCTTTGGAGCTTTTGTACTTTATGAAGGTGACCCGATGACTATTCGAAGGGACTCAAGTAACACCTTCGCTGAGAACTAAATATCCCGGGGGAGCTGATGAAACGTGCGGAGTTCCTTCTATTCATTTCTTCATTATTGCGTCGTATATAAACTGAAAACGCGAGCACATCATTCAACACGGTTAGAATCAAATTGAAAATCTCTTTGAGCTTCCATATTTCGTATCTCATTTCAATATTAAAGATTATCTTCTCTCTGTACATACTCAGACATTTAAATTCTAAAGACAAATCGTAACATCGACTTCATCATCGTGAAACGAGGTAGAAGGGGAGCACGTTTCATTACAAAATTTACATAACCCATTAATTTACCATTTAAATACTCCAAATCCTAATTTCTTAGGGACTAAATTAGGGCGATTACAGACTCTCCCAAAAGATAAATTCGTAGTTAAAAATACCCCTCGCAGAGTTTATTGCGCAACGGACAAGAACAAATTGAGTCAATCTTTTTTTGCCAGAGACGAAAAAGCGAACGCGTGGCATTTTCAACGTGTAAAGTTCGAATATCAATCAAGTCGACCTTTTTTCAATAACGCTACCACAGGGATCTCCTGCGAAGCAATTTTTCGAGTAATTTCGCTCTTAGATCCCGGGTGTCCATTGGCTTCTGATGTTGAGTTTGTTTCCGCCTGTCGGAACAATTTATCACAAAACCCATCCTGGTTTAAATGCGAAACAATTTACAAATGATACCGATCGTAATGCGTTTTATAGGTAGGTACTTCTATAGTATTTAATACAATTACGACTTTAAAAGTAACATAGCTTGCTAAGTCATCATCATCAGCCTATCATCGTCCACTGCTGAACATAGGCCTCTCCCAAGGCGTCAAACTCTGTCCTCGGCCTTCCTCATCCAGTCACTCCCTACTACTTTTTTTAGGTCGTCTGTATAGCAAGCAGCAGGGCCTCCCACACTACGCCTACCAGTTCGCGGTCTCCACTCTAGAACTCTGACACTTCTTTAGAACTTGCTTGCTAAATAGGAATACATTATTTGTGACGTCAATACGTTTGAAACTCCAATGGTTTTGGATATGAAGACACCTTTTTATCCGACGAAGGAGTTATTATTATTAGATGACATTTTAGATGTTTCGAAAAATATTATCACTCCTGAATACTCCTATACAGGATGTTAGAAAAGTAAAAATAAACATTTAAAACTTTTAAGGGGGTTGTTGAGACCATAAAACTGAACAACTCTCACAAAGGAGTCACTACAAAAAGCGAATAAATTGTGAAAAGAAAAAAACATGCTGTTCCATACATTTGGGTCTAGTAGCATGGAATAACACATTTTTTCCCCCCTATTTCGATGTTAGCTCCGTAGTGAAAGTTGTTCAGTTTGAAGCATCCTGTTTAATATGTACCGCATTTAATCTTACACCCTGTATACATCTATTCCCAGGGGGCGAAGCAACAAGCGCCTTTGACCGACACACACTTAGCGGGGTTAATTTTTCCATCAGTTCTATTGCAAAAGGCCGATTGGGACGCGTACCTCCATTATTTCGTTATTTTGTGAAGCGAAATAGTGAAATAAAATGTAGGCTATTTTTTATGCGATAACGTGCGGGGTATCCGTGGGGAAACCACCTAAAGAATTCGTGGCAACGAGGTCAAAGTATGTTATCTGGAACTATCCATTACACTAGGGTTTACGGCAAAATTCACACAATATCTATGAAAATAATCGCAAAGAAAAAATTACATTCTCCTGGTAAAAGGTCAAGTTAGTCCGGGCGTATTGTTAAGATGACTACGCTCAATGGATTCCTAAAATAGTAAAGCAAATGCTTGGATTTATTTACATATTCATAGAGCGATACATTATTTACACGACACCTCTTGCTCAAACCGTTTACAGTTGAAATAATAAGCAGCGGTTCAAACATAGATATTCGTCGGCGAATGCGTTTGATTAAAGAAGTGCACTAACAGTGCACAGTGCAATGAATATTCAGTGCATAAGCATAATGCCGCAATCTTAGTGCCGGGAGACTGTCGTGACTGCACCGCTGCCCATTTCTCATCTTAAATGGCAAAAACAACACCGGGTTGCTTCATACTTCATTAAGTGATAAGTCTTAAAATAATGTTGGTCGTGGTTAAGTAGGGATATTAAAACTTTGACGACTGCTGTTGATTTTGGCTATTCGGAGTGCAATATGACAAAAGTGGGCCAGCGTCAGTTGAATATAATTAAATAAAAATATTGACACAAACGATGCGGGTGACGGATAATAAGCTGGAAATAGTATCTATTTTGAATCTCATAATGTGGCATTATTTTTGTCATCATGGCTCATAGACCAAAACCACCAGACTTAATACCATATGAGGTCTTTTGGATCGAGTATGCGCAACATTGTAAAATTGCAAATGTGTACCAGGCATCTATTTGTTAGGGCATTGGATGTAGAATATCCTCTTTTCCCTTTTGTTTGTAGAGTGGGTTTTACATACTTAGGTACCCTCTTTGCCTTTAGCAAAATATGTTGGCGTCGCGTCGTCTCAACCTTAGATGAATTTACTTTCATCTAAGGTCTCAACAACATAAGCATAATATGCTCACGACTATATTACCCGAGGGGATAATCAGTGATATTCAGAATAATCACATTTCACTAACAGTTCCCAAATTCTGTGCAGTATGACATGCAGTGAGACCGTCGCAAAACATCATGCCTCAAAACTGAAGCATAAGGTTTTTTCACGATGTTGTCCTTCACCATAAAACGTTGGTAATCTGTGGTGATTGTCTGAAGAAAACATTTATTATTCCCACAAAAATAATATGCAATGAAAACAAACATATCTGAAATATTCAGTCGGAAACCCGAAGTAGCGGCTATGGAAGAAAAGTGAAAAATAAGTTTGATGCATCTCCTTAGCATCCGACGACAGTGTCGCAACTGCAGTGCTACCCATTTCTCATCTCATATGACAGGACCGACACGCTCCTGTCGCTGTTTTATTTTATAGCATACTAGCTTCTGCCTGCTGCTTCACCCACACTCGTTGAATTAGTTGCGGTTTTGGAATAAAATCCCAATCCGTAAGTCTGTAATTATTGTTCATGCCACAGTCTTTAAAATTTCTAAGAAATCGCCGAAAAGACTCAAAATAACAAGTTTCGAATGTTGGTGCTTCACCAGGCTCATCTTGTTTCATATCGCCCCAGGTACAAATTTGTAGTTATAATATTTAGGGGTCGCTCTGATTTGACATTGATATTTTATGGACCACCCTAGACTAGGCATATAGATAAAGAAACACCTATTCGAATTTATACATCAGAGTCGATCGATAATAATCCGTGAAATATGGTAAAAGTAATACGAAGAATCTAAGACAAAACATACAGACGAATAGATAAACCCCTTTTTCGACGTCTGTTGAAAACTCTTTGTCTATTTTGGTAGAGATCGCTACGCAGAAAAACATAAATTTTTACGGTGTCATTAAAATGAGGAATCCGTATTGATTGGACAATAATCCCAGTATCCATGGTCAGATATATCGAATTCATTGGAACAGGAGAGAGGCAGAATAAGCCTCTCGAATACTAATATGGTACAGGCCACGGAAATGTTAACGCGGCTCTTTTTTTTTCGGCCGAGTTTTATGGGCCTGATATTCGCAGTTGTCCTGAGAACCAGAACAGTTTTGGCTGTAAATAACAGTTAGCGAGAATGCATGAACTAGCGAAAAGGATGCCGTCAAAAGGCACAAAATTTAGTGCATGTTTTGTAAACATTCCATTTCGCTTTGTTTCTTCGAGTTGCTAATGTTAAAAATATTTCTATTGATATAATTTTTATTTAATTTACGTACCACACCTTTGGAAATTTAGTAAAAGCTTTAGAAAATTACCGAAAAAACATTTTCGATTACCCCATAGAAAAACTTAATTCTCACTAAACTTACTCAAAGTTGTTTTCAGAAGCTCTACCTTTAACACGTTTGAATAGAACACATTTGTGTGATTGAATAGGTATCCACGACCGTATGAGCCATCACATCAATCATAACATTGATGAAAACTCACTTAGGCCTTATGTAAATATACGAGAATTACAAAAATTGTACCTATCGCGTGTGTGGAATGGCGGTGGCTAAGCGATCGAAATCATGGGGAAAACCTATTAGGGACATTTGTTTACTGTTGCCGACAGACCATTATCTGTTTTAATAGTTACTAAATGGAAAAATAAGTGATATCATGTGTTGTTACCTATATGTAACTACTTTCGATGTTTAGTTAATTGATGGTTACAAAATCAATCTAAAATATCCTTACCCTTTCAAAAAGCGATGCGGCACAACATTGACGAAAAAAATATTCAACAGTTACTTCACACAGTAAAATGCAAATGTTTGTTAGATAATAATCTTAAGATATAAGCAGTATCTGTCTATAAACACATCAAAATATTAGATAACAAAGAGGAAGCAACACTTATTGTCACACATTTCGTATGCGAGTGGGGAGTGGTACCGCGGCGCGACACGTCCGCTCGTTCAGGCGTCTGGGGGCATACTGAACCAAATAACCGTAGTCCGTTGATATCAGTGTCCGTAGGGCAGGCTGCTACGAGCGATACGCGCTACGGCTACGAGGGCTGGAAAATTATTCGCCGAGGAAAAATTAGGCGTGCTAGGACCGCGACAGTCCATCCATTCGCCGGGGACGTTCGTCGCGATACAGCAATCCCGCCCGATTAATACTAAGCACGCCAATAAATATTGATGCTGGCTTCTTTGTCTTGCACGGTGGATTCGTTCCGTTTTATTAATGGGACACTCAGGTTTTCTTGACAAATTGTATGGGACGCGATTTGGTAGCAGGTGCGATTTTTTCGTGGATCGTTTGTTAGATTTGTGACTGATTGAATTTATGATTCAGCTTCTGACTCTGCGGAACGTTTGTGACTGTTTTTTACTTTTGAGCTAAAAATTTAAGATTATTTTATAAAAGTTGTCTTGAAAATAAACTTGATAATGTTTTAAGAGAGTCCAGGTGCTGCCCTTACTCATATTTCTTTAATTTCTTAACTATTATAAACTATTTAAAAACAAGAATGTCACATTGTAGTCATTGCTGACTTTAAAAGACATTGCCCAAGTGACGAAGTGTATTCGTTTCTGTCGTTTCGCAGCCGGCGAATGTGTATGACAAAAAGAACACATACGAATCGTATGATAGCTGAAATTATACACAGGATTGGAGAAATTATCCTTTTCTATAGTGGCATTTTTAATAAAATTCAAATTCAAATTTACCAGTTTCGAGGCGAAACGGGATTGGGCATTTTCCTTTATCGGGAAATTTGTTTTTTTAAATATTTGTAGTAACTATATTTAAAACTCTCGAATGGCCACTTTAGGCTGTTTTAAAGATAGTAAATATACAAACGTAAAACATAATAGCCCAAATGTTTCGCAAAATTGGAAATCAGCAATGACAATGTGACATTCTTGTATTTTGGAAATAGTTACGAAATTAGATGCTATGTTGTATGTGACTTTCAGATACGTATGTGTAGTCCATCAATCCGCTTTGGGCACGTGTGGTGGATTGATGCCCATACACCTTCCCTGAAGGTAGGCCTGTGCCCTGCAGTGGGACGTATAAAGACAGATGATGCAGAATAGCCCAGTCATTTTATGAAGTTTTATTAGGCGGGGTAGGGAGTAATTATTAATTGTACTTTTAAACTGTAACCGGCTCCATTTAGTGACAAAAGGATTATCTTAAAACATATTTTAAAAAATCATAGAAAAACAACATAGAAATCAACATTGTGTGTCCCAGAAAGGTTTTAAATTAATAATATTAATACCAATGCACTCATATGACTCAGATTTAACAATATACATTATTTTTGAGTAATAAAATAGGCACTGAAATTTAAAAAAATGAGGTATTTATTAGAAAATACGGATGTATTTTTCAAAACCTTCTAAGTAGACAAAAATATTTACATCATGTTTGAAGTATGTATAATGGTAAAGCCTTAAACATGTACAAAAAAAAATTTACCATCAGGTTTTTTAGAACAATATAATTGCTATATTTTAAAATTGAAACTGTTGCTGACGTGATTTTTTTTAATTTTGGTACATTTCTATGCTCAAATTTGCTCTTCAATATTATACCTAAAAAAAAAATCAATTATTAATTAGTCCCGGCTCAAACCGTAAAATGACTGGGCTAGAAATAAAAAAATACGATCGATAGCAGCACTGGTGGCTTGGTGTCCCCTTTAAGAACAGTTCACAAAAGTAACCTACTACTTACTCAATACGCGAAATCCATACAGTACTAATCTAAAATTGATAGACATCGTTATTCAACACGAATTCCTTTCTTCATACGAGCCCCCGTCCCTACAGGGTCACAAATGGCCGTCGGTTGATTAGGAGTAAGTATTTGTTAAAGCGCTGAGCTAGCAGATCACCCGTATATGAACGTGTGACGCACGGGTAATCCTCCCCTAATTAATTAATGTATGACCAGGGCAAAGGTTGAGACCGTACGTGATACTGCTACAATCGGCTCCCGGGATAGGCGGGATGAATTACGGGTTTCGGTTAATAATAGTTAATATCCGGGGATAATCAAAAATTATAGGTTATACCTTTTCTTTTATAGATTAGGTACTCGTAATATCTTTGTTTGTGACTACAGGGTGCTAGGATCAACAGTTGCATACTGCATACCCATGATACTGATCAACATTCCCTAAGAAACCTATTGGAAATTCGCAAAATAAAATTTCTACTTTTTCATACAAACTTTTGATCAGCTGTATGATTGCATTTAGTAGGCATGATTTTTTTTTTTTACAAAAAATGCGAATTTGAATGTTTTGTGATTAAAAAATATAACTTCTGGACTATTATCTATCTATACTATTATAAAACTGTAACAGAAGTGTGTCTGTACATTGAAGATATTAACAAAAAAAGCTACGATATGGTTTTTAGGTATCCCTGATTCCATATCACCAAATTTTGGATTTTTGCCTGTCTGTTTGTTTGTTTCTTTGTGTGTTTGTTTGTTTGTTTGTTTGAACGAGCATCACGCAAAAACTACTGAACCGATTTTGATGAAACTTTTTTTGTTTGATAGCTTATGATCTGACTTAAAATCTGTTATATAATTTGTGCGGACGAAGTCGCGGGTTAACGCTCGTGATATATAAAACTGCTAACCTACCTGTGCTAAAGTTATGCCCAGCTGTCATACATTGCCGCTGACATTCCAGTCCTTTCAAATCTTTCAAATGTATTCGGTTACAAAGCAGAAATGTAAAACAACTGGGCATAACTTAGTTGTCCCGTTAATAGCGCACTGATGTGAAGTCCTCCTTGTATAGAATGTCATTGACTCCGATACATTAAATAATAACGTCAGAACGTCAAAACGTCAAATGTTATTATTAGTTTTCCTTCCACTCATTGCATATTACGTCAGCACCCAGCACATTCAAGAATATTTAAACAGTTGATTTAAATTATTCAAAACTGTGAACCTGCGAAGATTCTTGACTACAAAAGCTATCACAGGCACTGGCAGGGAAATGATGCTAATGTATGTGATGCTCCTAAACTAGCAAACATTAAGGTTAGAAATTGAATGAAGAACTAACTTATATAATTTCAATAGAAATTCACTCTTCGCTTGTTCGTTGAGTTAGATAAACTGTAGCTTCCTATACCTATATTTATAATTATATGTTGGCACATGCTCTTAATGTTTGTCACAAGTTAGACAATGAGTGCCTTAAGCCTGCTCAGTCACAAAGTGTAAAGTTCCCTATATAATACGATGGCTGCCACCTAACCTACCTCCGAGGTGAAGCCACGCTGGCTTCATTTATGAAAAGCTTTCAGGTTCGACGAGCCAGTTCGGGAAGATCTATTCAAATCGTTCTCCCTTTACATAAATCAAGTATTCAATATGCTGTTTTCTCGTCATGTGCACACGATTTGTATAAGAGCGATTTGTTGCTACTGTCAATTGTTTAGAAAATATCTTGCTGGTTATTGGGAAAAAGATGTGAATAAAGGATACATTTCCTTGCAGCAAAATATGAGAGTTTGGAGGATTTGAGATGGTAAAATATGTTTTGCATCGGCGTGTGGGATAGAACGTCTCTGTGCAAATAGATAGTGGAGGCTAGCCAGGTTACGGAGGCATAAGCCGAACAGCGCGCGTTTCGTGGGGCCATAAGCGGCTCAGTGGATTGCTGCCCGAGTTCCGATCCCGGATGAATATTGCCAAAGAATAATACATTTGCCTTACATTATGGGTCCTCCATCATATAAAGGAAACTTAAAAGTACATTCTATATTAAAGGACTTCGCATTAGCGCTCTATTAATTAGCGCTTTATTAAGCTCTATTAAAAAGTGTGCTTGATTGTTTTACATTACTAGTGACTACTACTTAGTGACCGAGGACATTTGAAAGGACTGGAATGTGAGTAGAGCACAACTGAAGCATACTTAGATGACATTTTAAGAGACATGTGCCATTTTTGGGTTTTGTTATTGTATGACGTGGTGAGTCCATCTGATTGTGTATAGAATGTCATTGGGATGAACAGATCATCAAACTGAAAAACTTCCTGTTTTAACGTTTGCCCCATAGAGAAAGTTGGATAGTTTGCATGTACTGAGCATTCCCTTATAAAATTGTCAGCATATTAAGAAGGGCCATATATTGTTGCTGAATTTAAAAGTAAATCTTTATTCAAATACATATTAAAAGTACTTTAATAATAACTGACTGGAATTGTAAAACAAAACTGAATTCAGATCGAATTTCTAAAGACCCAAGTCATAGTGGAGGAACGAGTAAAACTTTTTTCATAAAAGTACAGCGAAGGAGTCGGCTGCGAGCAAGTGAACAGTTGTCGAGGTTACTTATTAACTTTTATAGCCATTGTTACATTTTGCGTGCCGCTTGTTTGCATTGACAATGACAATGACAAACTATATTTATTTTCGTACCAGCCGGGAATTTAATTCCATTGATTTCATTCAGCAAATAGTACGAAGAGCGTCGATTACTAAAATTATATCAATGTAAATATTTTACCACCTCTGTATGAATGCAATAAAGAAGACATTCAACACAATCGACTACAAAGGCATTTCATTATTTCTCAACGGAGGGACGACGCAAAGTTATGTAAAAGACAGAATAAATTTGACCAGAGTCGTCAAGACAATGCCAAGAATGTCGACAAAAGTTTTTTCATAAATGTGCAAGGAGCGTACAGAGGCAAGACTACAGCTGACGACTCGCTCCGGGCATCGGGTCGCTTTGCCCGAGACTTTCCTCCAGATGTGAGCCAAAATGGGGATATCTTGTGAAATTTTATCACAAGTTATATCGTACGAATTTCTGAAATCAACTCAAGTTTCACTGAAGACAAAAGCTCGTCTATAATTTGTACCAAACCAACTAACTGTTCCGACGGCTCTATTTTAACAATTCCCTTGCGGGGTTGGAATTATGACATGACAGAAACCTCTGACAAATTGAGTTATATTATCTAGTTTGTTAAATAAGTTAACAGGCAACATCATCTGTAAAGCCTTAGAGAATAGAGACGTATCATTCAGGTGTTCAACTGTCCCAAAGGAACAGAGGAAAATACTTTTAAAAAAAACTTTTCATACTTACAAACATTCGATCAGATGATTGCATTTAGTATGGAAAGTCCACAAGTCTTGTCGCTTATTTTCTATAGCTTTTTTAGGGAAAGTTTTCTTCTTTCTTTCAATCTTTAAGGTCTTTGAAATCCTTATAGAGCAAGAGCCCGTGACGATCAGACCTTCGTTATTTTATAAAACCTAAAAGTTTATCTATGTATTGTAAGTCCCTAATAGATGTAAAAACGATCCCCGACTATAAAATTTGGATCACGATGGTTTTGACAGGTAGTAGGTTAATATTGTCTGGCCAGGGGTTGGACGTCTCAAAACTGTCGGGCTAGTTACCCAAGTAACATGAACAAAATTCAGCTTTTATACTCTAACGTAAGTATAGTTACAATTTATACTTATGTTACGAGTATAAAAGCTGAATTGTATATAATTGTATATATACTAATAATAATGTACCTGGGTAACTATTAGAAGATGTTTCCTCAGTAGTCCAACAGTTTTGATACTATATATGATAGATACCTACCTGTGTTGGGAACATGCGCTAATAAACTTTCAGCTTTTATAAAATAACGAAGGTCTGATCGTCACGGGCTCTTGGACTATTAAAGTTATGCAACTGTTTACCCTAACTACCTGTAGTAATGATGGACTTTGTATAAAAAAAAACAAGATAATGTTTACCCTTTTGTGTAACGATTCTGTGGGATGAGGCAAGGTTCAGTTAAGGTTCCTTCTTAATAGAGCACACATCAAACGGAAGCGAAGTTGTGCCCGCAAGGTTCCGCTCTAGTACAAGGAGCACACAGACATATATCCAACATAGTATAATTGGATTCGTTATTATAAACTACAAGCGGATTGTCGTGTCTAAACTAAATCAAACTTTGTTTCCGTCGGGATTCGCCAACGAGTTACCGTCGTTGGAGAAATGGGACCGGGAGTAGGTATTGGAACTATAACCCACTTTTGTTTCATGTTCTGAGCAATGAAGAATTATATAATATTATGCCGTGATAGATATTTGAATGTTCTTCTTTTATATTTATTTCAGACTGGAGTCCACAATAGGGTTAGGAATACAAACTAAGAACTATGTAAGTAAATACATTGTGACAACAATTATTATTTATTTTTATTTGTTTATTTTGTTCCCTTAGCCCAGTTACGGTTTGAGCCGGGACTAATTCATAATTGACATTTTTTTTTCGGTATAGTATTGAAGAGCCAATTTTAGCCACGAAATGTACCAAAATTAAAAAAAAATCACGTCAGCAACAGATCCAATTTTTAAATTTAGCTATTATCTCGTTCTAAAAAACCTGATCGTAAACTTTTTTTTGCACACAAACTTTTATTTAAGGCTTTACCATTATACATACTACAAACATGGTGTGTTTATTTTTGTCTAGCTAGAAGGTTTTGAAAAATACATTCGTATTTTCTAATAATTATAACAATTTTTTTACATTTCAATGCCAGTTTTATTGCTCAAAAATAACGCATATTGTTAATATTATTAATTTAAAAGCCTTCTGGGAGACACAATTTTGATTTATATGTTGCGTAGTACATTTTTTAAATATGTTTTAAGATAGTCTTTTTGTCACTAAATAGTGCCGGTTACAGTTTCAAAGTTCATTTAATAATTACTCCCTACCCCGCCTAACAAAACTCCGCAAAATGACTGGGCTACCTCCCGAGTCACCCGGATACATGACTATTGAACTGTTAACCCAGTGCCTCAAAAGGGAATTATCAATTTAGCGCTGCACCCGGCACATCAGGGAAGGATCAATGGGAAGCTACTCTTTTTGCACGATAATGGCGTGGAAACCATCAGTGTCTGCCTCAGCAACCATACCTGATGCACTACAAGAGCGACGCAGCCCCAACAGCTTCCTGTACCCGTAATTATATTGGATACATAGGGCTAGCCATGCTTTCTGAGTATACTTGAACCACAGTCTGCACGTTATTATAACGCACTACGTATATTAAATGACGTCTCCAAAGACGTCGACTTATTTCATTGTACACTGGCCAAGTTCACAGAATTGACGATTAAACATTTACGTGTACCTAAGTAAATAACAAAAATGTTGTTGTCAATGTCATCGAATTAGGAAAAAACCTGTAATGATGATATTGTGTATTGTAAACATAGAATAAATAAATAAATAAAAACGCATAGGCAGTATGGCTTTTTTATTAATAAACTCAATAACATTTTGCTAAATAAGATGATCTGATAATAATAAATGTTCGTCTACCAGAATATCAAGGTATTTTTTAGCAATACATATATTGCGTGTTTCACGACAATGATCACACGGTATGGTATCTCGTAGAGCTCACGCAATGTTCGGAATATAGATAAAACATTTCTCTAGCGTACACGCATCTACTCGTAGACACGGCGAGAGTCGTAAAATATCTGTCTACTGCCTCCTGACTCCGTGTTACTTTTATTATACTAATATAATATTAAACGAAAAGAAAGACTACCTTAGCTACAATTCTACAATAATACCTATAACATATTTTTTGATCACAGGGTCCGAGGGAATGACCAGACCGTCAAATTGAACAACTTTCTCTATGGGACCAACATCGATTGATTGATTTTAGATAAAGATAGCGGACATGTGAAATCCAAACGTTTTGAAGGCAAATTACATGATTTTAAACTTTATTTTGTAGACATTTTAAAAGTAATTTTTTTAAAGTTTTATGTCAATTTTCGTTCATAGAAAATAAACAACTGATTAATTTGCAAATAATTATAGTACGTTTTTCTGAGACTTAGTTTCTTATTCGGTAGCTACCGATAACAGTTTTATTTTGGAATTTACCTATTTTACTTACAAAATCTCCTTTGTTTCGTTGCCTTTGAAGGAGACCGGATTATGGTGCCCTAAATAAAATAATGACCTAAACAGTCATCGAAATCGCTCATATCTGAAGACAAAACGTACAATAACCATAATTCATAACCACGATCCAAAACTAAGAGTTTTGGTTTAACAGTCCAACGTATTAAAAAATAACACCAACAAGGTCGTGAAAATAAATACACCTTTGACACACAAGATATCCCCTCCCCCTCCCTCTAAGCATATGTTGCCTATAACAAAACCAGTATATGTTGCGTTGTGCAAAATATATTACACACATAAATAAGAGACACGCAATAAATGAATCATTTTGCTATTAAACTCATCCATGCGGCGCAGACACGCACGGAGAGAGCCAATGTCGCGAAAGTGAAAACTGAAAACAACTGACGAAGTGATGAGGTTGGTATCTAAAAACTATATAATTAAAGTTTTAATTTGATTACACACTGATTTAAAACAATGAAATGTTTATAATAACCTCGTTAATGTTAATAAAATGCATTATTCGGGAAAAAGAACCTATACTTAAAGCTTTCCTTCCGCAAACAATGTGAAAGTTGGTAATATGTCAGTGTTGATTTCAATATGAGCTATAAAATATGATGGCTCGGGGCATTAGGCACAAATCTTGAACAGACGTCGCCACTTAAAATAAGCTGGCACGATTTCAAGTGCCGCCAACCTGAATGCGAAGTATTCAGTTCATCAAAACCAGATGTTTCCGAGACCTATGTAAACACAGATTTTTGCACGTAACGTATTGATAATGATTAAATAACGTAAAATTGTATCTATTTGCTCAACTGTATAATTAAATTAATCGACAGTTATTTTCAATTCCATTATTATATGTTTTATTAATCAAATTGAGGATAAATAACTCTACTGAGAGACTAGTAACTGTATAACCCATTATTTTCCCGAACAAAAGTGGGCAAACAACGATATAACAATAAAACACTTGTTACTGGATACGATGCCAAAACTGTATGTATTCACGCAATTACTACGGAACTAGTACTTTACTCTTCAAAAGCTTATAAAGATTCAGAGCACTGTCTAGGCTGAAAGAAGTTCGACGACATTAAACGTTTTAATGTTATAAACAAACAGTAGAGATTGGCCGGGATCCAACTGGGTTGAAGCGCTGGCGCCGCCGCCACGCTGCCACCCTGATATGCAGCTATTGCTCCATCTCCACGCGACCACTGATTTTTTATTTCTCCATCTTTGTCCAAAACAATATTAGCGCATTAATTACCAAACAAAGCCACCATTCGAGGGATTATATTAAATCCGTTGACAACACTGCGTATAGTTAACTCGTCTAGTTTATTCTCGGTTTCAATTAAATCGTGGCTTAGCTAGCAAGTTACGCAGTTACAGAGGCCCTATTATCTGCATGAAATTTGACTCACAAACCGCAGTCTCCCTGGTGGGTCGACATAACTCGACCCAAGTTGAAAGCTTTAATTACGTGGAGTGAGTTGTTCACGCAGGTGACTCCTTAATTACAGGGTCGAAATTGAGCTACCCATTGGACTGACACGTTTGCAAACGGATCATCGTGTGCTATTAAATCCAAACTAACCTTTGTTAGATAAATATCCTTAATTGTAACTTACTATGAAGGGACTGTTAAGATTAAAATATTCAACGGATGCGATGGTGGTAATTAAAATGTTTGTAATAAAGTAATTGTGCCGCTGTTATCTTGGCAGAACAATGTCACTAGCTCGAGAAGGGTTTTGGTCGTTATTGAAGCAGTTACGCCTGGTTTGAATGCTAATTTTGCGCCTGATCAACACATTAAAGACACTTGTATATCTGAATTAATGGTTAAATTCAAGAATAATTAAAGTTTACCATAACCGCCTATACAGGGTGAAATTGATATCATTAGCATCCTTTTAAACTAAGAGTCTACCCCTCAAACTGAACAACTTTTACTATGGGAGCAAACCGATCGGAGAAAAAAAAAATTTGCTGTTCCATACTAAACCGCACCCGCCGCCGCCGCGCCGCTGCCTACTCGACTCAAATGTATGCAACAGCAGATTTTTTTGCTACGATCTGTTTGCTCCCATAGTAAAAGTTGATTAGTTTGATCTACCTAGAATGTTAGGTAGAAGTTTGATCTAGTACGACTCTAGTCTACCACTCTTAATTTAAAAGGATGGTAATGATATCAATTTCGCCCTGTAGATGTCGAAAATATCTTACTCCTTTTGAGTAGTTCCATTTCCGTATTACATAGTAAAATCCAAGTCTCTTACATGAATATTTTGTTTCGCTTATAAAACAACGAGTACCTAAGCTTGAGATTAAGCCTAACATTTGTAGTACACAGACGTTGACAGTTTTTATGATACAATCTTTTTTTGTGGAGGATTATGTCAATACATATAACGTATTCGGCGGAGATATCTCGTGCGACTTTCCCCCCAATATAATGGTGGCAAATAGGTGTCTGCATTTGCTATTCCGCCTACGTCTGCGTATTTGAACAGACAATTGACTCGCAGCAATAACGTTTTGCTTTATAAATACATACATGCCTTACCTTCGCTCGCGTTACGAATTATTTTCTACAAATCCAACATAGATTCAGCTTTCATATAATCTGGATTTAAATCAAGAAATGCGAAAACCCTACAATAAGCTTTCGCAGTAGGTACGCCGTGAAATGTAATATACCATATTGAATTCTCCATTCAGTCCTCGATATGGAAATGGAATGCATTATTTTTCCAATGAGCCAGATGACATTTGCCGTTCGTTGCATATGTATGACGTTACGTATTAGTTTCATTTTCAACAGGAACAATACGCGAAGTGAATCATCGTGTAGAGTAATCCTAGCATTAACTGTATATTTTAACACTAACTGCTGACGACCTACATCGTAGGTCAGCAACAAATGGGCCGCAGTGCGCTCGACTCGCCCGGTGAGTCAGAAATGTATTGCATTCCACTCCACAGTGTTAGCACTGCGCGAGGATCATTGTTTTGAGCTTAGCAGCGAAAGTGTTAACGAAAATCTGATTTCATACAAATATGGAGATTAGTTTCTAGATAGTTTGTAAATTGTTTGTGTTAACTTTAATTGGATAGTATTGAAAATATCACCAGAATTCGTTTGTATGCAGCGCGCATTTGCGCTCTCGGAATAAACTTCTCTTAATTACTAAATATTCAAACTAAGACGGAACTTCGTTTTGTATGTAGCGCCGTGCGAAGTATATCCTCTTAAACATCAAAGCCATGTCAGTGAATAGTGTCGGTGCAAATGAGCTTAAATTAAAATGGTGTGAGAGCCGCAAACAGGGCGCTTACCCTCAGCGTGGGAGGGCGACTCTGTTACACACAATCTAAATTTCCACACAAATTAAAAAGGTTGTAGCGACGAAGCCGCATTATTTCGGCCCGTCCGTCCGTCCATCCCTCGTGAATCCAATTTACGGACTTGACGCCACGTCTCTACGTAAATGGGTTTTCGTTTGCGCATTGTAACCTATTTACTCTGAGATACCTTATAATATGTTATTAGCAATTCTTTGTTAAACACCGCTATTTAAGAAAGAGTGTTACACAGTTTTACTCTCATGTTACTGATTTTAAATTGCGTATATGGTATTTTCATCGCCTTAAAAATTCGCCGTCAGCATATCAAGAATAAGAAGGACCCTTTATTGGGTTAGTGTTTCTTTAGTTTAGAATTTATTATTATCACAAAAGAGAAAGTGTGGTTTAGAAATTGACGTAATACAAAAATATTAACAAATTTATTAACGGAGTATGGACGCTGCTGGTTACTATCCATGTGGGTTGGAATTTTCAATGACATGCCATCGACACGGTAGATAAGATTAACAAAAGAAGATAACAACATTAAAATAAAAACGAAACAATGAATGTCCAAGTGTAATATTGGATTGGATATATACAATGGATTATTTCTAAATTAAACATTGAACGTTATCTGTTTTAAATGACAACAAATTCTTGATCAAGTTCAACTTTAATATTCTATTTAATTGCGTCATTAAAAAAAGTCCTGATTTCACAGACGGGTTTAATTAAGGTCGGAAATGAAATGTGGAAATTGTCAGGGAACAAATAAATGAAAAAACTCGGGCAATTCTCTCGTACCGAACTCATATAGCACCACATGCTTGTTTGCCTTATATTTATCTAGATAGCAACATATATTTTGTGATAATTGTGTTTATTATTTATATTTTGTGTTCATAACGAACGTAATGTGTAATTTTTTTTTCGCATAATTCATTTTTTAAATAAAGACGGCGATATGGTATAAGTTTATGTTATTTGTGTTGTTTATGTTATTATTTGATCCTGTAAACGATTATATAGTTTACAGGATCGATAACTTATTATGACTACTAGGCAATTTTTAAGTTATATTTTTATTTCTGTGATCATTATTCATTATCCATAGTCAAAAATAAATTACTAAATATTAAGAAACAATAGCTAAGACCGGACCGGACCGGACTGTTCCGCATACCGGAAAGCGCAGCGTGGGTCGGTGACTAGGTGGGTAGGTGGACGGACGGTGGACCGACGACCTGGTGAAGGCGGCGGGAACCCGTTGGATGAGGGAAGCGCAGGACCGGTCATTATGGCGATCCTTGGGGGAGGCCTATATCCAGCAGTGGACGTCCATCGGCCAAGATGATGATGATGATGATGATGATAAATAGCTAAGAACTGCCGAAAAAACCCATGCCGTCGCAACGAATTGACACCGATTGGATCGGGTAGTTAGGTACGCAATAAGACTTCAATCAGGTACAGTTCGACAAACTGTTTAATCCCATAACGGCTTTAATAACATTCGGGGACCATGAGCACAAAGGTTAGGTACACATTCACATTGTCACTTCAAGTTTTGCTCAACAATATCCTCTCCAACTTGATGTTTTCCACCATTACTCAACATAAGGCGCGAGATTTAATATATTGGTATAAAATATAACTCCAGCTAGCTAATTAAACGCAGGCTCTCAAGACGAACTTGGAGATTATTAAATATTTCGAATGAGTAAACGTCTCAAGCACTAGGTAATTTTGAGTGACAAACGAGCGGTTGAGCGCCGGCTGTCGTCTCGGCGGAGTCCGTCACGTGCGCTCGCTAAATAAAATACGTTCGAGTAAGCCGCCCAAAACAACCCAGTGATGTGCCGAGTCAGGTAGTACAACAGTACCATGTTTATAAGTCTTACCGATGTCCCTGCGCACGCTGCTAAGCTCAAAACCTCAGGTCCTCGCGCAGTGCTAAAATTGACGCCAGGTCTAAGGTCGAGCGCACAGTCATAACGGTAAAACGATTAACGTGGCTCACCCGCACAGGCGTAACGTTTAGGTGACTCACGCTGTAGGTCATGAGCACAAACGAAATGCTATAGACCTTGACCCCTCTCGTAGGTTGTGCGCACAGTCGGAACGTTGAAATAATAAACGTTGCTCGCCTCGTAGATCACCCGCGCAGGCGTAAGGTTTTCGCTGACTCGCGCGGTAAGTCATAAGCACAGGCGAAATGCAATAGAATTTACTTGTTCTTGTTCTTTAGCACTGAGGCCCATTTGTCGCCGATTTACTTCGTAGGTCGTCAGCAGCGGAAGTGTTAATGTGCCACCTTCGCGCCGCGGTCCCTAAATCCCTTGCCAAGATTGGCCGATTGTTTTCGAACCCTTTTCGCTACTATCCAACTTTGCACCCTTTGATTACTAAATAACTTCAGGTTTCGACGGGGACTTTTGCTCTGCGTCGAACGAAGATTGACGAGCATATTTTCATGGTCGTACTGAACTCGAGCAATGATTCGAATACCTTGTAGGTACTAGCATACTCGAGTATTATTATTATTGGATGATTGGTTACTCGAGTATGCAAAATAAAGTACTCGAATACATGATTCGAGTACAGACCCGAAACAGTAAAATTTACATTTTCAATTGTTTATAGTTAGTAGAACAGGTGGACATTATCGAAATACTACAATATTCTGAGAAATACAACCCATTCATCATAATAACTGTAATAAGTTCTAAAATTAAGCACTTGAATATATGGAATATCAAATACTAGACTCTGAATTCGAGTACTTAATTCGAGTTCCGATTCGAATCTTTTTTTAACGAGACTAAGGAATTCGAATACTAAAAACAATCGGCACATCACTACAACAACCCGGGAAGACAAATCTCATTCTCTATGCTAATTTCTGGGGTCTCCATCTTGAGTCTTGACTGTCTTTCCCGAAACATAAATTTTTGCAGTAAATTTCAATTTCATGTTTTATCCATCCGTTAGGTTAGGTAGAAAATTACATTTACTATCGAGGTCGGCTCAACCCTTGTTACATTTAGTGTATTGTCTGTCAACATGCAGAGAGTTGGCTGTTTGGATAGGTCGTATCGCGACATGGATGTTTCTTTCTTTCGTACCCTTTTGGGTCGACTAAAGGTTTCTCGGCAACTGTCTGTACGGTTTTTCTTTGTCCGATCTTTTCATCTGAAGCCTGCTTTGTGAGGGAAACGTAGTCTTCGCTTACTACTACCTACGTATTAAATAATAACCGCTATAAAACCGCCTCCCTTTCCAAAATGTTCACTTAGAATTTCATGCGCCGTTTAGGTAAAATTGAAGAGCTCCATCACATGTAATGATAAGCCACCATAATAAAAGAGAAATTGTACGTTTTCCGCATTTTATACGGCATCGGTGTAGACACAGAAAAGAGATATACAGTACAGCAACTTCATGCAAGCGCTCGAAATCGAGCACCACGTACACAGCCGGCTAAGGTACTTCAGAGGATGTACATTGTAGATCGAAATAGACGTACCTTCACTAAAAACGTTCACGCAATTTCGAAAATCGTATTTCGTTGTAGAATCTACAACGCGTGCACATGCGTGAACGTTTTTTTTTCTAATGGCAACTCTATTCCAATGAAGTTCGGATAGAAACGGTCACGATATATCGAAAATACTGAAGTGCGATTTTTGAAAGTCACATCACATCTCCATAGTAATTCTCACATTTCCTACGCGTACGCGGCGCGACTGTTTGCGTGCGTCAATTCGAGCGCGTGCATGAAGTTGCTCTACTGTATATCTCTTTTCTGTGCATCGGTATGGATAGGTAGGGTCCTTCATGCAGAGTGCGGGGAGCGCGTCGGATGAACAGCGCGGACGCACGCTGAATCACAAACTAGAAAATCAGTTCATTGTTGTGAACGGCTGAATATTCAGTTACCCGTGCCATTTTCCTGAATTTACATGCAGATAAGTCTACGGGTGGTGTCGTGAATCGAGTGACACTTAAATTAGAGACAAAGTTTAATACACACATTATACATGCTTCAACTTACTTCCGTAATACATTTTCGGATTAGGGAATCTTTTCTAGAAATAGCACGGTGCAATGGACAGTACTTCATTTTAAGAAAGGTAGGTACCAAAACTCATATAAAAATTTACAGATTTTTTTAATCCATTATTTCTCGAGTTAGTTAAAAAAATACTTAAAAATAACGTTTCCGGCTGGCATTTCCTTTATCTGAATCTTATCATAATTAGACATTTCTTCACCTTTTTCTGAAGTTTTTTTTCCGGACAAGGTCACAAATTGCCATTATACCGGAAAGTTAATAAAAACTCAAAAATCACAATTGATAAATCGAAATCGAAGAATTAAATCGAAAAATACGTATCGAACTTAAACAATAAAAATAGGTGATTAAAGAAATCGGATGTTTTCCATACTGTTTCATAGTAAATTGTTTTTAAGTTTTAACCCAAACAAGTGGTCTATTCTAAACTCTAAACCGAAAATCACACGGCACTAACGATGATGTTAGAAACAATGACTTTTAAACAGCCCTTTATGAAACTCTTTATTAAATTGCTTGAATTGAAAATTTTTGGAGCAACAAAAATTTTACTTTCCGTAATAACCGTCGTCTGGGGAATTTAGTGGTGGCTATTAAGAGCACCGTCACAAAGAAGTTGGTAGTGAACCCTCGCAAATTCTGTGCAAAGCTTAACATTCCACTGGACCTTGCGGTCGTTTTCAACGGACTTTACCTACTCCTTTCCTTGCTAATGTTCAAAAAGGTTAAAAACTGGCCAAGTGCGATCCGGGCTCTCGCCCCGAGGGTTTTGTGCCACAATATTTATAAAAAACATGTCTGCGGGCTCCTTAGCACGAGCCCAACACACACTTCGCCGGTTTTTAATATTTGTTCTTTTACTTTAGATTATGTTCTATAGTCACACCAACTTTCAACAGCTGTTGGTCTTCCAAAGAAAATAAAAACCGCCTTCAAAAAAACTAAAAAGTTAAAAAATTATATTGCAGCCGATGACTTTTTCGTTCGCATCATAAGAACATTAATTTGTTTTATCGAAGTCGCTATCAAGCCGGTACGATTCGCGACAGGGCTTGCATTAGTTTTTGGGCTTGGCTTGACACCGACTTCTATAAAACAAATTAATGTTCTTATGATGCGAACGAAAAAGTCATCGGCTGCAATATTATTTTTTAACTTTTTGGTTTTTTTGAAGGCGTTTTTAATTTTTTGTTAAAATTTTGTTTATTTCGCAATTTTCAGTGGTGAATTCATTAGTTCCAATTTAATAGTAGTTTTTTAAATTAACAAACGCACTAGCCGGCACTACGATTTTCAAAGGTTCCCCTCAATTTCCCTGGGATGCCATCATCAGATCCTGGTTTCCTTATCCAAAAAAAAAAAAAAAAATAATATAATATATATAATAAAATAAATAATGTGTTTTCGCAGATAACTTCATCGTTTATGAGCCGATTTTGATGATTCTTTTTTCGTTGGAAAGAAGATATTCCAAGGGTGGTACCATGATAAGGAAACCAGGATCTGATGATGGCATCCCAGGGAAATCGAGGGGAACCTTTGAAAACCGTAGTGCCGGCTAGTGCATTTGTTAATTTAAAGCATTGAGAAACGTCCTCCTTTTTTGAAGTCGGTTAAAAATAAAATTACTTTGACGCTTGTAGGTATGTTATGTACCTATTGTCGTTTTCATGTTAGAGGAAAACAAAAAAACCAAGAAAAATACATGTTTCTTGTATGCGTTTTAATTTTTTAAGCAAGATCAAAATAATAACACATTTTTTGTGAAAATTTAAACGCACTACCTAATTACCTGTTACGGTTCAAAAGATACAGCCCTTTAGAGTGAGGACGGACCAACGGACAGAGCGTAGGCTTAGTAATAGGGTACCGTTGGCACTCTTTGGGTAAAGAACCCTAAAAATGAAAAGGTTAAAAACGATGCGACACAGAATAGGTACATTAAGGAATATATAACATATTTCACTCCTGAGTTACCGTTACATGCCATTTACGATAATGTATGTTTTCCTCAGGTGAACCACGCCACGCTTCGAAGATGTTATTGAACCAGTATCGAACAATATTATCTCCTCGACACGAAGTAATTTCCTTAGGCGAACTGTATCACCCCACTGACACGGTTTATAATGGTTTTAGAAAGCGCTACGTATATTCGATCAGAATTTGCACAGAGTCTGAAATATCGGTGTAAATTCGACGCAAAACGAAAAACAACAATAGGCGGGGCCGTAAGAGGTTCTCCTTTCAATTCATGTCGGGAAAATGTCTTTTATTCAGCGATAAATAAATAAAATGCGTTCTTTTCCTGTTTATCGAAATAATTAAAGAGAAAAACATTTAAAACATCTCGGAGCAATCCAAGTCCAATAATAGTGTTCCATGTCATAACTAATACCGACAATACAATCAAGCGCGAGGCAGGCCCAGGCCGATGTATATTGACTCGTTTGTAAAGTAATTGTTTCTAGTACTGTTTAAAAAAACGTCAATGCACATCGGCCTCGGCCTGTCTAGCGCGAAAGCCGGCATAAAACTTTTGATACACAAGCAGCTAGAATCGGAAAAAACGTTTCTTATATACTGTTTTCACCTTTCTGCGGTTTGAATTTGTCATAAGTACATTTACCTAATTTCCCTTTTCACTTAACATTAAAAAAATAAAGTTTAGGAGGATTTCTGGAGCGGGCGGCGGCGGTTAGAGAGCGAAGGCACAGAGGTCCTAATGCATTAGCGCGTAGAAGCCTTAATGTTTACTCAGCGTTACTTTTTGTTTGCCCAGCAGGCTTTGTGTGCCCCGCCATCCACCGCACCTACTCTAACCTAACCTGTTGGGCACTTTGCTTATCCTACTTTCCATGTTTTCATTCAGAGTAGCTGTTCAACTAATCTCGTTTGATTTTCGACACTTAAATTGTTTGAATATTTGATTTCTACCCCAAACAGCCGCTCGACGTTTCCTGAGTAATCGACACCGGAAGTAGAGTAACTGCTTTGCCTAATTTAATAAACCGCGGCGAAACCTCTTGGAGGCCTGTCCTTGTAAAGTTTGTACACGGAAATCGAATTTTGGTCTGGTGTCATTTAGCTCGATCCTATCGTAACAACATGCCAAGGGAAGGCGTGCCTGCCTGTCACAATTTGAATACAGAGTACTTTGAAAGATTTTGAAGATAGAAAAGGAGTTTATTTTGACGCCCCTGCTGTGACCGAAGCTAAATGAGGGTTATGTTCGGCGTCAACACGAAATAAAGTGAGTCAAACGCGTGCGGGCCGGAAATCGTAGCCGTCGACGAACCATCACCGCGTCGCCGGATTGGCCCGTAACGCGGGGCCCTATATCCGCCGCGAAATGGAACGTGTTTCCACTCCCAATATTGCCAGTATCGATACAAGCCTACCTAGATTTACGTACTGCGCCGAAATTATCATCTACGTCAGAGGCCGTATGGTGGTCTGAAAAAACTCTGAGACCAGGGCTCTGCCCACACGATAAGAAGAAGAATTATCATCTAGAAGATACTACAAATATTTTGGAATCAACGTGTAAGATCAAAATGTTTGGGATCTACTTAATCACACAATAATGTACGTAATAGGAACAAAAACACATTAAATTGAAGACAGACATTTTAGTGATGTCGGTAAACAAACTAAGTTATGATTTATTGGTACCACCTTTGCGAGGTTTGAGTAAACAAAAATGAAGACTAACATAATATATTACATGGTAAGACAAAGAACACTGACAATACTGCCACTTATTATAAATATTGCATGGATCCAGTTGAAACCTTGGCAGTTTATATTTTTATCTTACAAACAAGCGTGCTCTGCCGATATCGAAATCGATTATTGAATTATTAGTATTACCCAAGCGTAGAATTTAAATACAAGTAGAAACGTAGTAATATTTTAAAAATTTTGATTTCCCAGATATAATAAACATTACCGACACCGTCGGTCTCACTCGGTTTACAATAACATCAATAATTTTTTATCAAGAATAATGACAAGTGAATGACATATCGTGAACATTCAATTTCAAAGTTGTGACAGACACGCAAGTATAATAAAAGTGAAATTGAATTTAATTGAAATGTAAATTTGCACTAATTAAAGACGATTATAAAATGCTTAATGAAACTGGAATGGCACGAAAAGCGAATGACAGATGTTTCCGGAAAAACTTCAATTTTAAAAGATTTGTACTAAAATAATTCGTTGAGCTTCAGAGTGGCGATGTTCCTGAAAATCAAAACGGCGATGCTCCCATTCTAAAGAATTCTCAAATAAACGGAAATAAACACGAGTTTACATTTCTTCTCTCAACATCTGTAAAGCAATCTACATAGTGTTCGCTATTTAAAGTAGCCAATTTCAAAAAAAGGTAGAGGACAACAGTTGTTCACTTTAGCTTCTTTCTCTTTCTTATCGTGAGGGCAGAGCCCTAGTGTCAGGGTATTTTCAGAGCGCCTTACGGCCTCTGACATGGTTTTTATATAACGACTACTACCACCAGAGATAGTAGCCGGGGCCAACGGCTTAACGTGCCATCCGAAGCACGGAATCATTTTTCTTTTCAGACAATCAGGTGATTCACCCTGCAATGTCCTAACCAACTGGGGAAAAACGCACAAGGTGACATTTCACTAGGTGTCCCCCGTGGGAATCTAACCCACGACCTCCGTGTCGAGAGCCAATGCTCTTAACCATTAGACCACGGAGGCAGTTCACTTTAACGAGTGCTGTTATATCCTAAATGTGCGCATACAGTATACAGCCTGTATAATACGCCAGTCTGATCGTTAATCTCCATACAGGAGCATGTGTGTTCCTGTATCGTTAGCGTATCGTATCGACAGTCGTAAATTCTCGTCGTATCTCAATCGTACATTTGCGGTCGATGTTCGTGTCACATTGGCTTTGTAACCGCTGTGATCTAAAATCAACTCCGCTCGTACTCTAATCATTATCGGATATTCTCCCTCTTTCCATATCGGAAGCGTGCTTCTTTTATGGTTCGTTAAATAATTATTTGTTATGTGTGTATGATTCACGTCACGGGCGTGAGATTGTCTAACAACTCGTGTTCTCAAACATCCGTTCTCTAATTACAAAGCTTCTTTTATCCGATAACTTATCTGTGTGATTTACCTACATTTTAAATTCTCGCTTAAGTACGTTTCCGAACCAAAGTTTAACGGGATGCACGTTACATTCATCCGGAAGAATCCTATTAAAGTGTGCGAATATAGTAAGAGGTTTTAGCGTTGGAATTTCAGAGATACAATAAAATCCTCTCGGTTACATAAAATGTGGCGAAAAATCGTTGGATGAACGTCGCAGCTTGTCACAGGCCGTCACTCCGGAGAGGAGCAACACCCGAATTAAATTCCAACTCTCCCAATGCGCCCACGTTCCAACTCTCAGTTCACATTTTACGAGAGTTTCAACAAAACTGTACAGATTTGTAAAATTAGGTACGTTATTTAGCTATTGTCTGGCGCCTGCTCGTAAAGGAACGTCGCCGTGGTGGTATCGAATTTCACGCTAACGACGCGTCGTATAACTGAAACAATTGCGGAGTGGAAAAGCGAGTTATGGGCAGAGTGAGGGGAGAGGACAGGCGAGTGCATTAAGATAAAGCGCGTTGGGCGGCAGCCAGCATCTCAAGTGTCCGGCCGGTGCCAAGCGCCGGGCGTCAAGCCGCCAACCCCAGTCGACAGCATCGCCCGCTCCTTCGCATCGTCCTGGCTGCTCCCTATTATTGCGATAAATGACAAAAATCTTCACACCGTTTATTTAAGGTTCCACAACATTCAATACCATTCTTATCTACCTTAATATAACCTGAAAGTAACAGTTGTAAAAAATTACCTTATCGAATTAACTTATTAAACAATTAAGAATATGTAGAGGTGTATATTGTGACTTTTGTGCGCGTCATTCATAATTTACGATTATTTATATTTTTTTAAACAAGCAACATTACTGAATTTTGGGACAATATTACGAATAAAAGTCAAACTCCGTCATAACGATTATTGATATTTTTTTAACAAGCAACTTTACTCAATTTTTGGTTCATTTTACGAATAAAAGTCAAGCTCCGTCAAGTGTCCCATTTGGTTCGTTACTAAATTGAAAATATATTACTAAATTGAAGGAAAAAAAAGTTTTGCCAAAAGTTGGTTAATTAATAAGAAAAATACGAATAATAGCCATTCGCAATTCGCACGTCTAAGCTGCAGAGTAAATTTAATATTTCGTGAAGAAACATATTTTGCATATTATCTAGACTAGAGTCTGAATAGCTCTGCTTCTAAAGTTTTAATGGAAAGTAGAATTTAAGATCCGATTAAAAAACTGCCAGCGGAAATTTTACACAAAAATTATGTAACTCGTGAATATATTTGACCAATAATTAAGAAGACACCCCGACGACCCTATTTACGTTCCTGTAGCCTGTACTGATATTTTTTGTGTGGGAGGACGTATGCATGATATGTCGGAGTATGAATAACTAATGTCATTGAGTATGAAGTGCAAATGCTCTTTCAATTCTTCTGCCATTTGTAATAAAGCTTAAAATGGGTCCATTTCAAGAGCAAGAACAGTTTCAAACATTTGTGTAGCTTTCATTAAAAAGTTTTTACGCGAAGTTAGTGAGAATCTCTCAGATACTTTAGCAGAAATTAGTGGATCCCAAATCATCTTCGTGACGCTTTTTAGGGTTCCGTAGTCCAACGAGGAATCCTTATAAAATAGTCAAATCCATATTTTTGTTCGTGTCTGCAATAGGGTCATACATTTCTGAAGCTAAGAACGGAATTGCATGTTTGATATAGAAGTACTTTAGACGTAGATCTCAACTTCAAGGAAATAATATAACGTTATAAAAGCAAAATTGTGCGACGTCAAAACAAATGACTTCTGAACCTTACTAATGCATAGTATGACGCACACTTACCATGATGCAAGACAAAAGAAACAGCAAATTTATGGAGGTGTTCAATATTATAGAAAGATAATAATTCTCATAACAAATGTTTTGGAACATGACTTTCCATTCCAGTAATGTTGAATAATGCAAACTTGGCGCTCGAAGATCTAATCCATCTAATAAAGCACTGCATCTAACTTCGCATCCACCAACCCAATATCAATAAACAAGGTTTCTGAAAGCGCAATAAACGGTTGAACAGTCAGGTCGACGGGGAGAAAAGTCAGCAGTTTCTTTGAAGCGCATCCTCGGCCTCGGGAGACAATAATGAATTCAGGCCCGACGAGGGGCGCTTGAAAGTGCTCGTACGCCCCACTTTGCACTTCCTCCCTCATAAAGCGATTAATGACAGCCCGCGACCTTTGAGACCTCCGATCAGAATAAGAAGGAAATAAAATGCAATCACCGTAACGGATTCCTTTGGGCCGGCGCGGCCGGCAGCGCCGCTTCCTCCAATAAGCATTTTAAACTTTGGCACTTAGTAGCTTTCTTGTTTTATGGTTCATGAGACGAGTATAATTTGCGGAAATTATTCTTATTACTTATAATTGGTTGCAACTCTGTTCGATAACTCGCTGCTGTGGAAATATGGTCCTCAAATTGACCACTGTATTCATCGCTTTACCGTATTGTAACCTGGTGACGCGGCAGTAGTTTTACCTGCAACAAAAATAAAAGACACTCAATCAAATCCAGAAAAACAAAATGCAAATACGGCGCTGCGAGTGTGTTATATTATAGCACAGCGGGTTAGCGATAGGATTTCGCCTACCAACTTTACTACGCAGACATGTCAGCCCGTGAGCCCGGGAAATACATTTCCTGTCTTATAAACATATTCCAGGGAGAGCGCTGACGTAACTTAAGGAGACGTACCGAATCATGTTTTGATGGAAGACATAAGTCTCGATGTTTACGTAGATTTGAAACGAGACGAACAAAAAACTCGCTGCTTCCTTTAGAAATGTCACTGAATATTCAATTTTATATAGAGCGAAGTATTGTAGCAGGATACAATAAAAAGTCAACATTATTAACAACTAGGTATTCGCTTATTCTTTCGCCAATCTTCTGCTTTTAGTCCAAGAATTCATACATACGTATTTTGAGATATCTTTAGACCTTTTACAATGAAAGCTGTATCAAAATCCTGGTGGCTCTCGAGTTGCAGGCGAACAAACAGAGAGCGCGTTTGGGAGTGTGGAAGTAAAGTGTATACAAGGCAGATTTCTGAGCAAACATCTTGACAGCATCAACCATTTGTCAGACACATCGTGTAACAATGTGGATCCAAGGCCTATTAGTTGTGTGTTGTAGTACTATTAGTCGTGACTTGGCATCGAGTTAGCCTGCTAATGTGCAATCAAACAGCATCGGTGGCGGCCAGTTAATTATGCGTGCGCTCTATGAATTCTAATCAAGCATGTAATTGCAGTAGCACGTTGGCAAAATTTACAGATTTATGTTACTAAATAGTCGACTATTTAACGAGAAAACTAAAAGTTAAATTTGGTCAATTTTTTGAAAAGGTGATTCCTCTAATCTAAGGGTATAATTGAAATAAGTCATCATTTGACGACTTATTTCAATTATGAATTTCAGTTTGATGGTCTGAACCACCCCCGATAATGTTATCGGGGGTGGTTCAGACCATCAAACTGAACAACTTTTTCTATGGGAGCAAAGACGAAATCACACAAAAAACTGCTGTTCTATACTAAACTGCAATACCTACCTCGAGTCAAATGTACGAACAGCTGATTTTATTTTTTTTTTGCAACTTCAGCTTAGCTCCCACAGTAAACGTTGTTCAGTTTCATGGTCTGAACCACCCCTAAAATTTGTCGACTCATGTCAATTACACCCTATATAGTTTCTAATTTGGTTACGGCAAATGAGCTTTTCTTCTGTTTTAACTAGTGGCTGAATTGGGAAAATGTTTACGTTTTATCAAAATCTAGACTAAAAATCGTATGTTTATAGGATCGACAGTCAGGAGGAGTGAGATGAATAAATGAGCCAATAAGTATAACTATAAACGTAAAATGACTTAGTATTTACTTCTTTGTGAAACGAAGACCTGTACAAGACTTTCCGAATTTTATAGCAGAATTTAAACACTACGGCACATTTTGTTGCGTAAAATTTCCCTTAGATTAAGAAGGAATTTCCACTTATATTTGTTTAATGAGCAAACATAAACAAGAACTTGTTCAAAGGGTGAAAATGTCTCCGCTTAACCACCACGACCCGGATTTCGTGCCAAATATTTATTTTAATTACATCTCGGTTTCTTCGCGGCTCAAGTTAAACGTCTCAACTAACTCCCACGCCAATATTATGGATTAATTTAACACTCCATTTTCATCAGTTGTTAGTTAAAATTTAAGTTATAGAATTTTGTAAAAACACTAGACTAAAACTGGTTACTAACTTGATTTTAAGCCACTCCTGTGATGCAAAGAAAATAAGTCTAAGTAAATTAACAAAGTAAAATAGAAAAAATTAAAACGAACTATTCTACGGAATACTGATGTAGAGCGTTTCCTCCGGGAAATACTGACGAAGTAATATAACCAGTATATAATCAAGTTGAGACCTAGTTCCATTAAGTGAAGAGGAAAAAAGAGTTTAATATGCATTTATAGCGGAGATCGTAGAATTGGAAATGAACATTCTAAGGAAAGTTAATTAAAACTGAAACCGGCAGCTAAGCGGTGCCGGTGCCGCGCCGGTACCGGCAGGACAGGACAGGCAGACCAGCCGGAGACAATAAAGCGATGGGAGCCATCATAGCTGCTGTCAAGAACAACCGCTAAGTGTTATCTGAGATTATGTCTCGACAAGCTTAGAGCTACACTGCTTTAGCTAGAAATACATTGCGGGGTCCTATTTCAAAACAATTGTTAAACTGTTTTATAGATGTTATTGCTTTCCATTTATAACAAAAAACCGGACAAGTGCTAGTTGGATTCGCGCCCTAAGGGTTCGTTAATTATGAAGGAAAAACTTGACTTTGCAATGGGATATAAAACAATAGTCTTTTTTACATCGGTCTACATCATGGTTGATCCTTCAACTGAAAATGTAAGTTTGTCATCGAAAAAATATTGTTGTATGTGAATGTGATACTGAACTACAAATTTTCAATTTTCGGATTTATTCCTTAACTTGTGCTAAGACTTTACTTCTTGCTAAATGTCAGGATTCTAGGGCAACGGAAAGTACCCTATAGGTTTAATGAGTGAGCTTGCTAGTATAAAAATCAGTGACATCAATGGCCGTACGTTTTGATTTCGTTGCCTTAGAAGCCTGCATTTTGACACTTCCAACGGACCGTACCTATAGATTTTTAGTATTTGATATTAATTTTACCTCCACACTTTCCTGCAGAAAAAGGCTCTTGTCAGAAGGACATACGGAAAGACAACAATGTGATCCTATAAGGATCCGTTTTTATTTTTTGAGGTACGGATCCCTAAAATTACCACGATGAAGGCATCTAATCTAAACGTGTAAAAGTAGAGTAAATAGACAAACTATTTTAAAATAATTAGCATAAAATGCAATAAAGCTACCGAATCGGACAACATGGAGGTCACATCTGCTGATGGCGCCCGCGATTGCGTCGGATTCCTTACGGTGCAAGGGCGAACGGTAAGAAAATACATTGCGCATAAATTCAGTACACGTCCGACGATATAAATTTATAACGGCAAAGCGGAGCAGCGACAGACGGCGCTTTAGCCTTTGCGAATTTATTAAATAAATTAATTGAACCAAAATGAACGACGGCTTGAATATTGAACGTGCTCGAGCAGTCACTAAATTGTCACGGACGAAAAAAGATCTTCGAAATAACAAGTGTGTGACAAAAGATTTTTGGGTTCAAAGATTATAATAATTTAATAAGCAATTAGAAGGTTACGAAGCGTCGCAAATAATAACTAATGTGGAACAATTTTAAATCCCTTTGTCCAGCATTGGGATGAAATGAAATAAGCTAGGGCAAAAAAATTATTTATATTTATTCTTCTTTTCGTGTGAATTGTTCTAAAATGATGCTAGTGTTTTGTAAAATCATTGCATGGATGGTTAAACCAATTTGGTTTATTAGCATTATGTTTATTTACTCTTATAGACCATTTAGCTACCTATATCTTGCGCAAAACGCGTTTCATGTTATAATTCGGCAATCTAAGTACCTACTTTCATTTACTATGTCGCTTTAGTTTTTTGCATTTTGATTTTGATCACATAGGGTATTCTCGCTTTTATTTTCATGATTTCTATTGACAGCTTTTGCTGTGCGCGGATCACTGCTCGTAGAACTATATTTAACTCAAATAAAAATATATCGAAAACTAACCAAATTTTTTTTCTTTATAATTTAATTAATAGACTTTTGCTTGTGACTAACACTGCAATTTAGTTTAGCCAATGTCAAGTTGTTTGTGGGAGTACCTTACCTACTCCAATCTCAAGCATTATTTTTTGAGCAAAAACACAATTGAGAAGAGATGGCGTAGCTTCGTGGCAAGCGCAATACTGCAACGTGACTCCGATCTAACCAGTTTGATTGCTTAGAGCCTTAGAATGAATAGATGAAGACACTTTAAATATCAAAGGCTGGTGTGAAATATCAGCGACATCGCATCAACAAACATTTGTACTGCATTAAGTAGTTCCCGTCGGCTTCCAGTTTTCCAATAAACCACCCGACGGAGAGCATAACGTGCCGAGATTACTTATAGTCCCCGAAGCGGGCGACCAAACAACAATATTTGTTGGACCGGGACACTAGATTAATTTTTCCCCGGGCGTTTAGCTTTCAAGCTGTTCGAAAAGCGTATTTACTGCAAACAAAAACACAATTTTAGTAGGAACATCCTTTAAGTGTGTTAGGAATAGGATAGGTTTTATCTACACTTATAAAACAGTTCCAGTGACTGACTGACTGACTGACAGAAAATCTACACCACTAGTTTTTATTGACTAAAAAATGTTAAGGGTGTATTCAGATTCCAGACTATGAAACTAAACAACTGAACAACTGAACCCTGAGGAACATGGGTCGAAAAAAGAGTAATGTTTTGGACCTCCCATACAAATGTGCGGATTAGCCGATCGATTTTCTATGGGAGGTCCAAAAAAATGTTTTATTTTTCGACCATGTTTCTTAAGGTGGTTGCAGAGGGGTCAATTTTATACTAAACTTTGACGCACAATACGCGTAGACGGTATTAATATAAGTAACGTTGTATATATAGAAAAATAGTTTAGAAAATCTAGTTGACGCGTCACAAATAACATTTGCATTTTATAATACAATTACTATGATATAACACTTTTAAAATTTTGTATGAAAAATTTCAAAGCTTTATATCTTCGTTATTATTTTATAAATTGCAAATGTTATTTGTGACGCGGCATCTAGATTTTCTAAACTATTTTTCCATATATAAAATATTACTTTTATTAATTCTGTCTACGCGAAGCTTTTGTATGGACTGAAACCACCTCAAGGAAAGTTGTTTAGTTTCATTGGATTGTTCTGAATATCCCCTTAGAATGTTGTTAGTAATTAAAAAATAGGGGTCTATATTGTATAACAGTAACAGTACGGTGACCGACTGTTACTAACAGACTACAAAAGTCAGTTCACTATACAGGGTGTGATGGTCGTAGGCACCCCAGTAGGTATGTAACGCATTTAAGTTTTCAACCTGCACCCTGTTTTCAGCCCAGTATTCCCAGAATTAGTTTAATAATCCTACGCCTTATGAGTTAGGGTAATTTTGTACCAAATAGAAAAAAAACACAATTTTGAGCAATAACTCCAACTGTCTAGTAAATATACAAAATGTTGACTTCAGTAAAATATTTTACATCTGAAATATAAAATCCTCAGTTGTCCGTAATTAACAACGGAATACAAACAACGAAACATTACAGGATTCCCTCTGCATAAAGTGAAAAGTACTTTGCTTTTCCTCATTTAAATATAAGCTGTTATTAAAATGGAACAATGAATGAGGTTATTTTCATTACCACTATTATTTTAAGAATACTAACAGTTCTGTTAGTTCACCAGCGGAAAAATTATTCTCTATTTTTACAGTGAGAAAAAAGTTAACTAAGATACTGTTAGAATTACTTACTAAAACACTAATTATTCCCATGACAGCAAGCTTACTGTAACCGTTACATCTGACTTTTGTAATACAGTATAGGTTATTTCTAGATTGCACTAAGAAATTAATAATGAAATAATTATAATGCACGATTAATTTACGTACAATTACTTAAAATAATGTTAAATTTATGTTAAAATTGCTCATGGCTATCCAGAACATATTCTATCTGCGTGCAGAATTTCATCCAAATCCGTTCAACAGTTTATGCGTGAATGAGCCACAAACATCCAAATATCGTTACAAAGTTTCACATTTATAATATTAGTTATTAGAAGTGAGGTGAGATGAGATGAGATTTTACTGACATTCATTGCAAACCATACTTTTTTATTTTCAAATTTTTCTCAGTGTAAGTAACACAAACACGTTACAAAAGAAAACTAGAGAAAAATAATAATAATCATCCGAAAGCTAAAACCTAGCCTAATGACATGTAGGTATTACTTATGGATATAAATGTATTGTCGCTAAGCTTAAAAGGATGGGGCAAGTAATTAACCGTCTTTGTCCGAGGCATCCGGCTTGGCGGATGTTAGCCCGACTTACTAATTCATTTCTTATTATCGTACACGAGATGAAAAGATACAGTAAGAAAACAACTACCTATTAGGATTTAGGAGTATTTGCAAATAAGCCAAAACTATGTCTTGGTGTGTTTGGTAAACTAGGTAATAAGATATTTAAATACGTGTTGATACCATAACACGACTTTTGCATGACCTATGTTCTCAACGTGAAAGTGCTGATACATTTTGTACAAGTCTTGAATTATTGTCATTAATACAGCTTTTATAAGGTTTAAATTGCTTAATTTCTGAGGAACGAAGTCGTCCCTCATTTATCAGTTATTCGATACAACCTTATCTTAACTCTCTAGAAGTCGGCGTCCTACTCCGATGGTTTTGTGACTAGATATAAGATTAAGCTATTTTGCTGAATAGAATTTGAATAGAGCAAAATCAGTAAGTCAGGTTAGCTTAACCGCAGTGAAGACATAGCTCTAAGTTGAGACATGACAGCGCTATCTAAGCAGCGTTGAGAAATATGAACATAACCTCATTTGCATGCGACACTTAGGGGGTAAAGGCTCGAAGAATAGGGGTGAAGTGAGAGAACAATTTTGCACGAATACATGACATGAGGCACTGTATAATACACATCTACATAGGTGCCTATAGGTATATTAGGTAGATATATAGCGTTGAGAAGAGAAAAGCTTTGATGTTCGACAGTAATAAAACTGGTCAAGTGCGGGTCGGGCTACTCGCGCACCGATGGTTCCGTAACACCACACAACATATGAACTTACAAAAAAGTGTTGTTTTCTCCAGGACCTTTAGCGTGAGACCGACTCACACTTGGCCGGTTTTTATTACTTGTTGTTATACTGTATAGTTTGCTCTATAATCACACTAAGTTTGACGCATGAATGTATTTACGGTATATGTTGTATACGTAATATGTTTTTACGGTAGAGCAAGAAATCCGCCGATGAATTTCAACTGTCTAGCTATACGGTTCAAAAATTACAGCCCTAAATAGGTAGGGCAGACAGAAAGACGGACGTACGGGCGGACAGACGGAGAGCGTAGGTATAAGCCTACGCTCTCCTAATTCTCGGGACCATATTCATAAGAATAGGGTCCCGTTTTTACCTTTTGGGTACGGAACTCTAAAAACAGACGATGGAAGTAGGTATTACAGACTAGCTAGTCCGCGTCTTCGTCTGCGTGGATGTAGACAGATAGATAGATAGATAACACGTTTATTTCATTAGAACAATTCAAGACAAACAGTGACTGACAGAGGTAGCAGCGACATGTGAGTTATACAGGGTAAATTTTTAGTCAGTTCTTTACCCAGGAACTCTATTACCTACTCATCAAACTAAACAACATTCACTATGGAGCCAACTTCAAAATCGAGAAAAATATCTGCTGTCTCTTAGAAAACTCCAAAATGGTACATAATGAAACAAATGTCCACAGTGATTAAAAAACCCTGTTTAGCCTATCACATATTACATTAATGGAATAATTTTTTAAATCGTTTCTAGAGATTAAGTACACATTATACAAGCAAATTGCCTCCGTGGTCTAATGGTTAAGAGCATTGGCTCTAGACACGGAGGTCGTGGGTTCAATTCCCACGGGGGACACCTATTGAAATGTCACTTTGTGCGTTTTTCCCCAGTTGGTTCGGACATTGCAGGCTGAATCACCTGATTGTCCAAAAAGAAAAATGATTCCGTGCTTCGGATGGCACGTTAAGCCGTTGGTCCCGGCTACTATATCTGGTAGTGGTAGTCGTTACATAAAAACCATGTCAGAGGCCGTAAGGCGGTCTGAAAAAACTCTGACACCAGGGCTCTGCCCACAAGATAAGAAGACAAGCCAACTTTCACGTCTGTATAGTTATAAGTATAGATGTACAGATGAACGTACGCAATAAAGTATCTCAAAAATGGAGGAGCAGCTCGAAACGATTAATTAAGTAGCAGGTGCAGCTGAAGATGTACTGTCTAAGCAGTCCACATGAATAACTTGCAGCATAATTTAATTTAACTTTTGCTGCAACTATTACAAATTTGTCTTGATAGAAATTCATATTCATACCAATATAATTATTATGGTAGTATAGCAGGGCAACTCGCTGCGACAGCTTGAGGGAAATTTAAAGAGTTTAATTATAATAACTATTTATTTTTTAAGAAAAATCAATACAAAATGCGAGATGTCCTCGCGGCTTACAAACCCAAGATAAAATCAAAGCCGAAAGATTCGAATGTTTATTTTTTAAGTATGTATTCCAAATTCAATGGGGCCAGCGGCTCATGATTATACGGTCTCAGTACCCTACATTGTGTAAGTTACTTTTTACTATCACATAAACTTTTCTATTATTATGTTGTATGTTAAAGTTAAATGCATTACAATATATGTATTATAATGTATCAGACGATGAATCTGCACAAATTTCAATATGGAGTCGGAATAAAAATCATGAAGAAAATGTTTCCGTAGAAAACTTTTTTGAAAACTTTTCCACTCGTTCAATGTTGGTCCCATAAATGGCCAGTTGGATGTCTCATTCATTTCATATTTTTATCACTGTATTGTAAATACACGAATACATCGATACAAACAAGAAAGTAGAGAGGTTATCTCTGAAAAGATTTCACCGCGAAAGTGGCCGTTTATAATTCAACGAATATCTAACATAAACATTATAGATTATAAACATCTATAATGATAGGCAGATATAAATGCTCGTTAAATTTCAATTCCAAAACCAAATAAAGCTTCCACTTATACGCTACAACAACCAAAATTTGATTAGCATTGTTTCAATTTTACGAAACACTTTGGGGAATTCAGTGAGCTCGGTCGCAACGCAATTCGCAACGTGAGGGAATAATATGAGGAGAGCGGTTATGGGCACATATGGCATGGGCTCATTAACGCGCCACTGCAGCAATGCAAACCCAGCTGCCGCAATCCAGGTCTTAACGAAAGGTAATTTAACAGCTGCCGCCATTTATGGCCGTTTACCACCTATTCGTTGCACCTTTTAATCCCTTGAGATAACATGGATTGGGAATAATATTAAAGTATGCGATACCTAGGTAATTACCCGACTGCGCCAGAAGGAGGGTTATTTAAAAACTAGTTGGTTAGGATATTGCAAGCTGAATCACCTGATTGGCTGAAAAGAAAGATGATTAGTGCTTCGGATGGCACGTTCAGCAGTTGGTCCCGGCTAGTATATCTGGTGGTAGTAGTCGTTACATTAAAAAACCACGTCAGATGCCGTAAGGTGGTTTAAAAACTCTGACAGCAGGGCTTGCTTCCGACACGATAAGAACAAGCTTTATGACTTTTAAATCTGTCGGCGGTTTGTTGCATTGTTATGAAAATCTTGCCGAAAATAAAAAGTTGGGTAATATAGAATTAAGGCTGTCACATTATGTACTTAGACGGACTTGACTGCCTGATGTATATCACTCCCAAACTCCCGGACAACTACAACAAGCAGTTGACAAAGAGTTCGAGCCCCTCCAATATTCCCTAAGGCGCGCACCACACAACTCAAATAAAACTTAGATGTAGTTATACCAGTAGGGACAGAAGTTGCCAAAATAATACTTAAATATATAAACTTTTTAAGCTTCATAAATCAGGTGCAGACTTACGACAAAGTGAGACAAGTTACTGTAACACAGTCGATTACGGAACACTTGTTTTCTTTTACTTTTTTGTTAGTTGAATAAAACGAGTATTCTGTGTTCAGCACGCTTAGACACCCCCAATAAGTTATCTAGTTTCCTCTGTCAGTGATAAATAGTATATTACACGGCAGACAATTATAGCCGTGTACCTTTAGTTCCCTTTCCCCAGGTTCTGGGCGCTGAATATTGCAGGAACCGCTGTGTTTTATGTGTTCAATTAGTACATTGCTCCACCTTCCTTTTTACCATTTTCCGGAGGTCAATTGGCTCTACGAAGATCCAGCAAGGCCCTAGTTTCGAATGAAAAGTTTAAGTATATATTTACAATGATAAAGCTATTAGATACGGATTTTTGTTAAAACTAATAAAGATGAGAAATAAATGTGGCCTTTTCAAGAGTTTTGATGCAACGAGATTATGTTTCGAGACTAAGTGTAATAGAAATGTAAACACGATAGTTAAACTGGGCCGCTATTATATGATGAGACGCATTAATTCAGAAGGTGGAACAATTGCGGCGAGCAGCTTCGTTGCGACACGTGTAATAAGATAAAGTAACGTCCGACGTGCCGCCCCGTGCCCTGCTGGAACAAAGGTCTTCCGACATCGCCGCCTCGAACAATGCCACCATGTTCCCCAGCACTGTCCTCACCCATTTCTATCAATTCCCTATTGTCCTCCATGCTTCATGCGTTCATATTACAGAAAAGCTGCCGTTTCTGTGAGGCAATCGTTATTAAGCCGATTAAATTGTGAACTTTTACGTACAGCTCAGCAGAAGTAGTAACAAGCTTAACAAAAAGTTAGTCTAAATACGAGACGCGTAACCGCGGAGCCTAGAAATTTTCAAGTGAATTAAACGAAAATGTTGAGGATCCTGATAAAACAAAGATGACTTCCTCTGATGTTGAAAAGGGTGATTGAAATCCAAACCCTGGGGATATTTCGTGCCAAATATTTATTTAAATGACGTTTCCGTCTTTAAGCATCGGAATAAAATAATAGCGGAGTTCTTCATTTCAATTTGAACCTTAATAGCGCTGCGACTAATGTCTCGTTTGGCGCATTCCTGCTATCTATTGAAAGGGAGGGCCATAATTATTATGGAGATAAATTAAAGCTTTTCCTTAGCACAAACAATACAAATTGGCAATAAGGATTTTACAGTGATATTACAAGACTTACAAGGTACCTTTAACCGTTGTGTTTACCGGAACACTAAGATGCATAACAAACTAGTAATACCTTCTCGTTCCCGAGTTGAATGAGGTCCATCAGGGTCCGGAACTTGTCACTTAAGCATTTGACAACGAGATAAACAGCCAATTACTTCAACTGTTCCAAAAGTATCTCCAATTTAAAAATTGCAGGACCGATTTCGCAAACGACCTAGGCAAGCATTCTAAAAACGTGTAGAATTCCTCAATTAATCTTGTCAATGAAAAAGATGGCTAAAAACTTTATTTCTGAGGTTATTTTAAATTCAATTCAACCGTTTATCTCGACTATATTGCACGTCTGTTCTCCCTGAAATGCTGGTTTTCACATTGTCACAAGGTGACACTTGATGCTCAAAATGAAGAGGGTAGTCGGAACTCGGAAGTGACCAAACCACCACTTTTAAAGGGATTACTTCTGTCTAAATAACTTCTAAGACTGGTAAATGGCACAGTTTCCAGTTGAGCAATACCTTGATAGTTTGCATAAAGACAAAATGTTACTTTAATGTCAACTTCGTGAAAGGTATTTCTATATATTCTGCTGCTATATTTCATTTACCTAAAACTAAAATGTACCTTATCGTATCTTTCGGGGTCGTCAGAAACATTATGATTGCAGTTATAGCACGGAATATATAAGGTTATAGCAAGGTTCCATCTCAGTTTATTTAGGGTTTCGGTATGGAATGACGTAAGAAAGTTAATGTGAAAGAAAGAAGAAATTTGTCGATAGAAATCATATCTCCTACTCACCATATGAGATCTTTCTAAAATGGCACGGCATTTACCTTAAATTAACGATGAAATCTCTTATCATCTTCAATTACCTGAAAAATAACAGAAAGAATTTAGTAATTCGATCCTAGGATATGACGATAAAAGCAAAACGGATTTCAAATCTCGAGTCTGTTCTTGATTATGAAAGAAACTGACCGCGAAGAAAATTCAATAGAACATTGTTGGTAATTTAGCCCGAGAAAAAAAAACAACACACAGCAGGAGTGTATCCAACCAAGTTTAGTAGGTTGCGCTATCGCCACCCGCAAACCACGAGAGGCACATATTTAACGCTCCCGGCTTATCTCAAACGGGAGGGGGGCACGTGCTACAATATCGAGCCTATCTTTCTACTAATGGCCTACATGTGAAAGGTGAATAGCTCCATCGCGGAAAGGGAATAAGCCTCTCGCAGGCAGGGATCGCATGGTTTATTTTGTTGTAAGCTGCAACTATACTCACGGGGAGAAATTGTGACTATAACAAACATAATCTCATTAATATAATGCTTTCGGGGTGATCGGTTGTAGCTGTAGCAAGGATCACTTTTAGCATATTGAAGGTTTCAAGATGGAATTAGAAGTAAATTGGTGATAGGTTAGCCTTTCGCTCACAAATACGTTGCATATGAAACTCTTATCTTTTAGTCGCTCCATACGACTTATGACACCCACGGGAAGACATGGGGTGGTCCATTTTAAGCTGGAACCACACGGCATATCAATATATTCGGACTATAAATATTCTTCATCATCTGCCTTCATACGTCCCACTACAGGCACAGGCCTCCCCTCACTCATTTTTCTTCTATACTACATTATAATTATTTGTTAATGGTCGGATCCAAGTCTAGAATAGATAACATCACAAATACACGACTTTCTCACATCAGAGTGCGACAAAAAGTCACTTCAGACGTAACCAGAAATTTAGGCTAAGCAAAAAGCAGAACATGCGCAGTCATCAATTATATGCGGCCGCAGTGCCGGCTACCACGGTGCGTCACCGATGTCCATTACGATGAAACATGTTGGTCTAATTAATGGACTCAGTCTATTATTGTGCGGAAGCCACGTGTCGTGTGTGCTAGTCTATTCATGAAATGTTTCTGCTATTCGCTGAATCGCGTTATGACTGTTAACGTGAAACATTTTGCATTCATTAAAACTGATTTACTGACGTATTTTAGAACGATATGAAATGATACAATACATATAATGATACCTATAATCTTCTGTTCAATTCAAATTAGCCAGAAAGACGGATGCTGCTTTGAACAATGTTTCAAAGACTGCTATTTTTACCGATTGTTGAAATAGGTAGCTAAAATACGGAAAATTAAGTAAAACGTTGATGGGAGCAAAACGATGATGTAATCAAGGAATAATACACTCTTTACTCTTCATTCAAGACAGTGCAACACGTGGTAATATGACGGATGGGAGTACGCCGGAATCGCAGAAATTGCTGCGGTCAAAATCGTATTATTTCAATATGCAAAGCTATTCATCTTATCCCGAAACCTACCGACAATGCACGACTCCAAATATCTAGGAAAACGCTTTGTATTTTACGATCTTCAGATCGAAGTTTAACGTCGTACTGCATTCTGGATCGGGAAATCTTTCGATTTGCGACAGATAGATTCATTTCAGATTAGTCTTTCAAACTATTGTTTTGAAGTAAAATTGAATAGAAAAGCACGGTGCGGATCGATTCAATATATTTTATTTATAAATTGATAGTAAGCAACTACAAGCTTTTATCCAAGTAGAGGTTTTCGACGAAGATTGTCAAAGGAGTTGCGGGACGCAGGGGTCCTACCTAAACATGTAAGCAGGTGGTTATGTGGTCGGTTGATCGGGTGATTGAAGACGACAAGGGTAGGGCCTAGGCTGTTGAGGTGGTGAGGTGATGGACGGGCCAGCCGGCACCTGCGCCCGGCGACCGGCGACGGACGAGGCCGCCTAATGGCCTGTCGCGCGTCCATCCGCGCCTCTGATTGATCGACACACCCCCATGACGTGTGCACACATCGCATCGCCTCCACGATATCGCTTGTAATCCATCACACATTCCAAGTGGCGGAAATGTTAATGATATGGTGAGAAGTTCGTGGTAAACTCTATTTATTATCGGAAATCAAATTACAAAATATTAAACCATTACTAAATAATTACCTTATTATAAAATACTACTACTATATTATACTATTAACTCTATTTTAATAAGAAGCTTCAATGATTTATGCGCAGATGTAAAATGAGAGTATAGAAAAGGTGGAGGGCTAATTGCCAGAATTTAACTGTCTTTTTATGAATTCTTAGAGACAGAACATAAATCATGAAGTAAAATTATTTGGCGACTTAAAATAGAAATGTAAGTCTTATAAAGTAACAAATTCTTGTCTTGGCATAAATGAAGATTCTTACCTATCGGGCTCTTTAAAACTTTACGAAGTTATGAACTAAAGCTTGCTATCTTGCAACAGTCAGTTATGAAAATTTATTTAAGAATGTCGCAGGTACTCTGTTAACTTTTAAAAGCTTCGGGAAGTGGACTCTCGACCTAATGTCCGTAGCATAGAGTCTTGAGCCTATGTTTTACAAAATACAAAACGAGTATCTATATTCCGTTGGTAAACTTTATAATAAGAATCTAGTTTATGAGTTATGAGACCATGTCCAAGCAAGTTTTCTTATTTCAAGGATTTGTAATTAAAGTGTTGGGTTTAATTTCCTTCAAGATCCTTCTTTTGATGCAAACGCTTTAAATGTTTAGCGCCTATTGTGGTTGTTTGGTACTTAATACTGTAAACCTCGGTACTTAATCTTTTAACCAAACAGTTAATGTGAAAGAAAACTGAATGAGAAGGGGGGTTAATGACAAACATAAAAGTGAAATACCGTGGGCTGCACAGTGTTGGAAAATAAACAAAACTGATAACGCTTTCTGAAATAACAAGCCTGAAGCGCGAGTTGTTCGAGTGGAAGTGATCAATTTTCTCAACAATTTCACCGTCATCTCGAATCTTTTCAGAGGCACAAAACATTTAGCCAATTCAGCGCACAAGGGCGAACGTGATAATAGAGCCTGTTGGCTGGGCTGGGCTTGGAGGGGCAGTATTCGCAAACATAAGCCATTAGCGTATTGTTACCCTCCTTCATCCGCGCCATCCATTTGGGCTTTTTTGTGACAGTCTTTAAGTGCCTCGAAAATCAAGAAAACTATCTAAAATAGCAATAATACATCAACATGAGCGAGCCCATTGTGAATAAGAATTTCAGAGGTCATTTCACATTGTGTCATTTTGCCGCCGGCCATAAACCAAAAGGCAGGATATTTCAGAATTTGAATGAGAAAGCGTTCATGCGTGAATCTGGTAAATTGTTAAAGGAAAAATATTGGAAAGGAGGTTAATATAGAACTTTAATATAGAAATGCAAAAGCAACAAGGTACTCTGCTCACTTTAGAATTAAGCTCTATGTGCTATCGTAAATTTTCGCTGCAGCAACAAAGATAACCTCCTGAATGTTGTGTACAGCACGTTAATGAATGCAGTTGCGGTTTGCAAGGGAAGGCTTTCAGGCTGTTCTAGGTAGCATGAAGCCGCAAGCTCGTGAACAGGTCGCGTGCAGCCGACAGACGATAGCGCGTGAAGCCCGGCCATTCTCCGCGGAACAAAGCTCCCCTGATCTAATCAACGCAACAATACACCTCGGATAACTCCACAATTGAGCTGGAAAATAAACCGCCACCCGCGCCAGCACCGATATTTTAAATTACAAACAATATTACACGGCACGGTTGCAAACGAGTCCATTGTAGGCCGTGTGCGCCCGACAGCTGTTTTAGATAACGTGTGACCTCACGAGAATAAAGCGCTCCATGAACAATTACAACGACAATGATGCCTTGCATGCGTATCACTGAACCGATTTAACAAACATAACATATATCGCGTTTTTATTAGATTATGTAACGAAAAACAGATTTCAACGGGTGTTGAATCAACCGTGTGGTTCCGGCTTAGAATTAACCACCCCAATTCTTCCAGTGGGTGTTGTACGAGGCAACTAAGGGATTAAAGGTTTCTTATGCAGTGTTTATGAGGGCGAAAGGCTCTCACCACCTGACACTTTATTATATCCTGAACCTTAATTGCTAAATGTGAGCATTACCAGATCAACATTCTAATACAGAAAGTTTGTAGTTGTAACAATATTTCTGACCACCCCGAAAGGGATTACGGTTGTCTAGTTTATGTATGTTTATGTATATAAATGTATGTTTGTTGAATCAACAACGAGATAGCATATTATCTGCATTCTTAAATTTAGACGCAGTTTAAAAATACATAATAGCAAAGTAAACAAGACAACAACATCTGTAACGGAGCCATAGAATAAATATGTAAATAGCCTCACTTACAGAGGGGCGGACAGAAAGCGTCAGCCCCGCATTACCGGAGCCAACCGGAGCAAGAGGCATTATGCGGATGATTTACGTCTGATGACTTAATCACACTCTCCACCCTGATAGACAGATGACCCGTATAATACCCGTTTTACTTATACATCATCATCATCATTACAGCCTATATTGCAAAATGCCTATATGCCTATATTATTTATCTGTGGAAACTTTTAGTTGGCAATGTTGTTTTATAAAAATATTGATACCCTACTATCCTGTAATTATACCGTAAGTTTTCCTAAAATTAATAACATATAAATATAAATACACGTCCCAAGGCACAGGTCTACCCTCAGGTTGGGTGTATGGGCGTTAGTCTACCACGCTTGCCTAATTCGGATTGGTAGACGGAAGTCTAGAAGGAAGAAGGAATTCTTCCTTCACATATGCATCGGAATTTCTTCTTCAGCGTATGTAGGTTTACGGACGAGAGCAGTCGGTATTACGTACTTAAGTCAAAAAAACTCATTGGTAAATGGCATGTCATCCGTGCGAATTCGAACCTGGACCTCCGGGAGCTTCCATAGCTCTCTGAAGAAGCTGTGTAAGGTCCGCCACATACATACGGAATTCTCAATCAGGATTACGATTTCGCATAGATCCCCCCCCCCCCTTCATCATTCCGTTCGGAGGTATCAAATCCTATACAAAATCACAATCCTGATTCGGAATTCAGTATGTGTGTTGCATGTCAAATCTGTATTCCCAATTCAGAAGGGTTGTAATATTATATTTGTAATAACGATCCCAAAATTGAAAATCGAAAGTCAAATGGAGTAGCCCCTTAACAAACACAAAGAAATAGGTATCTCCTTTTTATTTATTCGCTTCAATTGCTTTGATCTTCCGCCCTTTGAGGAACGCCACTCAAGATTCACAGAATACGCTTAAGTAAATGGTTTTCTATTTAAATGATTCTCGTTGAATGTCTATGGAATTGGCATTTCAAACATTTCGCCAGATGGTTCGAACGAAAGTGGGCATACCCGATAATGATAATATCTGGTACAACGATTTAATTACAACAACATCATTATTAATTTAACATTTCTCTACTTTTCACAAATTCAATCCACAGAATTGTAAGAACATATTTCATTTCAATTTATGCTGATGAATATAATCATAATCATAATCCCGCATTACTTACATAAAGCTAATTGCTTCGCTTCAGCAAAGAATACGAATGCAAAGATCAGAAAATTATTGTTGATTGTAGCTGTTCGGTAACTAAGCCAAGGTATATACCTACAGGTTGTTATAGGGTAAACAGCGTGATTGTAACTTGAAACTAAATACTGATCAACTTTGAAAGTAGATCAGTATCATGAGTTAAATTACCCCTTAAAGTAATGCAACTGTAGACCCTAACATCCTGTAAAGATCTGCAATAACGTTGTACGGTACAATGACCGTTCATAGTGTCGCATCAGCAATAACAACACGCACGATCACATTCTATTAACAAATCAGTTCACAAATATCACTCATCGCGTGCACTCATTATCATAGCAATATTTAACGTAATCAATTGTATTCCTATCAATAAATCATCATAGTTACTATCAGTCTATCTATCATTCAAAGTCTGTACGGAGGCACCGTACAAACGTAACAGAAAGTTATTACATTGCTGCTGTATTTGAGTTTGAAACCCGAGTCATAATTTAGACAAAAAGACAGTCGAAAAAGCAATTTGATCGAAGCGACAGACGTTGGTTGTTACGGGACATTCGAATGTGGGCGACAGCCGTGCAAGATAAAGCGCGTCCTCGTACGAACAAAGCACTGTTCGATTTAATCAACCCATCGATAATTTACACTGGGAAATAGGCTGCCAATATAGAAAACCATGAAGTTTGGCGGACTGCAATCTACTTTTTAAAACAATTATGATATAGGAAGATAGGTATACTCTAAATAACAACGTTTTCGTTTTAGTGACATAGGTAGATAACTTGTACAAATACTGGGTTAGATAACTTTTTATCTCGCAGCAAAATGGAGCCTACTATAGGTCTGACTGCGAAACAATCATTTTAACCGCTTAGCAGGAGACTGAGACAATGTTATTAATTTTGAAGCTATTGTCTCATAGAACAATCGTAGCCAGTTCGTTCCGGGCGCACGGATCGGGCACACGGGTCTCTAGATGTCCAACGTCACAAGCAGCGGTCCGAGTGTGACTGACAAGTATGCGAGATAATATGAGCTCTTCGAAACAAAGAGACGGCGCCCGATTTAATCAACGATTCTATACAGAGATCCTGTAAGCACCTATGCCCGACAACAGATAGTAAGTAGGCACCTAGGACGTGACGTTAAATCGAAGCTTTATGGATAAGTAATAAATTATGGATATGAGTAATAAATTGAACATGAAACGAGGATAGAATTTCTAATCCAGTGACTACGTGTTGCTATGACATCAGTGTTAAAGTTTTATATATCAACTGCTTCCGCTTTTTATTATATGAAAGGGAATGGACTTCAAGTACCTATCAAAGCTTAACATCACACGTGCTCACAGCCACGTAATTCTACAAGGTCATACTATTTTAATATTCAGTACCTATAGATTCGATGAAGATTGGAGAAATACAACACTTGTGGAATAACTTCGGCGTCACAGCCTCCTTTTAGGAACTCAAACTCAGTTTAATTGACTTTTATTTGTTTTTTTCCCCTATCCTGTTTGTCTCACGGCTGGGCAAAGGTCGCCCTATTCAGTGTGACATCCCACCACTCATTGCAGTACACATGCAACTCATCTCGCCACCTTTTCCGGGGTCTGCCGCAACCGGCTCCCGTCGTGAGGCACCCATTGCGTGACGATTGAATGCCAACTGACATGTTCGGTGTCACTGACTTCATAAAAATATTTTCTCTACGTTTACAATTTAGAGAGAAGCTGGTTGATGACAGGCGTTAAAATATCGCCGCGTAAAATGTCTACTACGTAGCGTACCGTGGTGAGAAGGGAGCAGGGAGCAAATGGGAGCAATATAGACATTACGTTGTTTAGCGGACGCCGTAACAAGCGCGCAAGTTGCTTAATGCACGCAACAAATTACAACTGAGAATAGCTCCCTTGGGTACCTTAATTATCGTACATCGTCACCTCATTTCATATTCTTAGCACATATGCGTTTGTTTTTGAAACTTGGTATAGGTACCCTGCTCTTAACAGTGATATGTTAATGAGAATGAATATCTAGTTTGTTCACCTGATCGGCTTCGTTAATTGCATACAAATCTATATTATTACTAGCTGTTGCCCGCGACTTCGTCTGCGTTGACTTTAAAAAAGTATCCTATGTGTTAGTCCAGAACATATTCTATCTGCGTGCCAAATTTCATTCAGATCCCTTAAACCATTTATGCGTGATTGGGCCACAACACAAACCTTACAAACATCGTCACAAACTTTCACATTTACATGAGTAAGATAAAAAAGGTAAAGCGAAACATGAACAAAATAAAAATAAGTCAGAGAGCTATGGAGCGTATCATGCTTATCGCTAGTGGACCTACATAAAGCCGAAATTCGACGAAGAAGACGTGGGTAAGAAGATCACAAAGTTGATGGACAAGATGGCGATTGGCGATGGACAGGACTCTTGGCTTAGACGGGAAGTTGGCCGGTGAACCAAGGCAGTATCAGTGTTGACCAAGAGAGGGATAGAGGTCAGTTGGCAGACCTGTTGGTCTGCACGTTGGTTCGATGACATTGTGAGGGTGACGAGCTCGCAATGGATTCGATTAGCTCAGGACTGTGAGGAAAGGCGCAAGAAAAGGTGGCGAATAACCAGAAGAGGGTTGATGTGAGCTGATTAGATGATTTAGATAGAGGTATAATTTTTTTTTATTTGAATGTATGGGATAATATCTGAAACTACTAAACCGATTCTGAAAATTCGGCCGCTGTCCCTGAATAATATAGGCTCTAAGTCACCGAAGCCGCGGGCATCAGCTAGTCATACATAAAAACGGTCTCCAGCACTACTACTTTTTCGAGCACGCAGTCACATCACAATCCTTAATGTTCTAAAAGTTGTCTAAAAGCGACCCTTTTAATGCTACCTACATACACTCGCGCGAGCTTATACGCGAAAGCGTTATACACTGACTCTTCTATACTAGTCGGGGAAATCTACGGATTTTTCTATGGAGTAGATTGCATTAATTGCACTTTAGGTTATAGTTTGAAATATTAGTAGATACATATCTGAAAAACCACAATTCTCAATAATCCCCGATTTTTTATTGTGTATTATGGAATAATTAAGACATTTACAAAACATTAAATTTAGGTATGAACAAAAAATTGAAAACTCTTGATTTTTAACAGGATGGATTCATTCAATAGCTTTTACTTATAACAATAATAATCCCCGGTTAATATCGTAAATTTGAGTAGATATTTCATATTTTGTAAGTATTCATAAATTATAACCTCAAAACTTAATTGTTTACTGTTTGTACACAATAAATTTGTATGGGGTTATTTAACTGTCTCTTTTGCTGGTATGCTGAAAGAAATATCTTTAGAAAAAAGCTTGCCCTATGTACAATTATATCGATTTTAAGGTATTTTTCAGGTTCCTCAGCCTATATAACCACCAAATCTCGACAAAAGGGCTATAAACTAATAGTAATATTAGTTCAAACACAATTTACTAAAGTGTATTTAATGCAATCTCAAACCGTATTTTTCCTAGACTTATACTCTATAGAGTAAACTAGTAACAAAATTGTTTACGTACGGCCTAAGCTCGCGCGAGCCTGTGGAGGCAGCATTAGAACATTTAGGATGGCTTGCAGGCTAGAATGACGAGACGTGTGGAGATAGGTGGTTAGCCTGTCGTTTACAAAAACACTTTATCACTTAGTCGTCCAGTAGATTTTAGCAAATACTAAAATAAGGCTTTTTTTTCTTATCATTCACATCATTGTTTTAATGTATTTATTTCCTTATTTCTTTGTACGTTGCTGTATTTTTTCCCTATTGTGCTCTGGACTTGCCCTATAACGTTTACAAACAATTGCACTCGTGATTTATGACTCAATATCAAGAATACCTTATACTATAAGGAAGGTATCTATAACCTATCCAGTGGCAGAAACCAAATGCTACTAAATAAAAAATAGGTATGAAATTTATAATGATAGAGATAGGGTCTTTCTTAGTAATATGCTGAAGATTTTTAAGAGGGACCTTGTTTCATACAGAACTGCAGACCTACTCGACCCAAATGTCTCATACATTTGGGTCGAATAGGGTCACAGTATTGTATGAAACAAGTTATTTATTTTCGCGATTTCGATGTTAGTCTCATAGAAAAAGACGTTTAGTTTTATCAACGCCACACAATGGGTGCCTCACGACGGGAGCCGGGGTCGAAGCAGACCCCGGAAAAGGTGGCGACACGAGCTGGATGCATACTGCAATGAGTGGCGGGATGTAGCACCGAACAGAGAGACGTGGAAGGGTTTGGGGGAGACCTTTGCCCAGCAGTGGGACAAAGCAGGTTAATAAAAAAAAGTTTGATGGTCTGATCGATGTTTAGTTTCATGGTCTGATCATATCCTTAAAAAACCGTCAGCAAAGAAAGACCTTGTATTATATTATACACTAGCGACCCGCCCCGGCTTCGCACGGGTGCAATGCTGATATATAAGGTCTAACAAAATTAGCTGAAACTATTTTAAGAGGATGATCAGACCACCAAACTGAACAACTTTCTCTATGGGACCAATATCGAAATCGCAAGAAAAAAAACCTCTGTCTCATACATTTGAGTCGAGTTATGTATGGGACAGCAGATTTTTTTTTTCGCGATTTCGATATTGGTTCCATAGAGAAAGTTTTTCAGTATGATGGTCTGATCCTCCCCTTAAAATAGTTTCAGCTAATTTTGTTAGACCTTATATAAACCTTCCCCTTGAATCACTCTATCTATTTAAAAAAGAACATAAAAATCAGTTGCGTAGTTTTAAAGATCTAAGCATACATAGGGACAGACAGCGGGAAGCGACTTTGTTTTATACTATGTAGTGATGATAGTGATAATATTGTACTTATTATGTATGTAGGATACACAAACTCACGAGTTCACGACCATAATCCCTTTCGGGGAGGACAGAAACATTGCTACAACTACCAGCTGTCATGCATGCAGTTGTAACATGGCTCACTTTTAGTACATTTAAAGTTTCAAGATGGAAATGATGTGTAAATCATTATAATGATGTTATAATATCATAATAATGATGCACAAATACCTAAATAACAGGCAGATGGACAAGTTTGACTAATAAGGATAATAGTATTATATCACATCCACTGTTAGTTCATTATTGGCAATAATCCTAAATGTATGAAAGACTACGGGATAAAATAAGTTTTCAAATATTTTTGTTTTTTAAACATGTTACAGCCATGTTGTGCTATCAAACAAAACAAACAACAAAAACACTATTTTTGTTTTTGAGTTGACCAATTTTTCAATCTTTAATTTGATTCAAAATAAGTTTTGTGTTTTAAATATTGACATAACATTTATTTAAACTTGAACAGTCAATTTCAGTTTAAAATATTATAACATTGATTTACCTAATTAAGAGAAATATAATATGAACTCATTGAACAATATATATGATTGATTGTCATGCAAATATAACGCTTACTGACATAAAAGGAAGAATACGAACTTAGGAAATTTTCGTGACCATAAACGTTGATAAATCTCGACCATATCAGAAGCATAAATCTATATACTACTAGCTGGTGCCCGCAACTTCGTCTGCGCTTCGTCTGGACAATTCACATAATATCTTTATAAATTGTAGCCTATGTGTTATTCTGATGTATAAGCTATATTATTGCAAAGTTTCATTAAAATCCATTCAGTAGTTTTTACATGAAAGAGTAACAAACATCCATCCATACTTACAAACTTTCGCGTTTATAATATTATATGAGATGGTGGATTCTCTGGCAGGGTCGGCTGTAATGGAGGGTTCTGTACACGACTCTAAACCTTATCCCAGTGAACTGACACCCTTAATAAAAAAAAGATCTTTAGAAAAATGGGAATACCATTTCGGGGAACAGTCGCTGACCGTTGGACTTTGGTACAGGATTCTCCATAGTAAGCCACATTGGTTGCCCTGGTTTAGTTCGGCCGATCTTGCTAGGAGAACACTAGTCTCAGCATTTAGGCTGCGTTCAGGGCATATTCCAGTTAATAAGTTTTATCATCTAATGGGTATTAAACCCTCCCCACTATGCACAGTGTGCAATAAAGTGGAGGACCTTATACATGTTATGCTGGAATGTGCCCGGAATGCAGATCTAAGAGTTAGGTTTATAGGTACAAACAACTGTCACAATGGGCAGCTCAACTGCTGGTTGGCTGACCCTCTGTCTAGCAGAGCAGTAGGCTTATACCAGTTTGTCGGGCTGTCCCTTGCCCTAGATCGCTAAAAAAATATATATATGTATAAACCTATGAGGCTGACATTGTCACCAAGCGTGACAAAAGCCTTGAAAAAAAAAAGAAAAAAAAAATATAATAAATTATCCTACTTCCTATCCTACTATATATATAATAATAATATTATATATATAGTAGGATAGGAAGTAGGATAATAAATCTGTAACAGAAGTGTGTCTGTACATTGAAGATATTAACAAAAAAAAAGTTATGATATGGTTTTTAGGTGTCCCTGATTCCATATCACCAATTTTTGGATTTTTTGTCTGTCTGTTTGTTTGTTTGAACGAGCATCACGCAAAAACTACTGAAACGATTTTGATGAAACTTTTTTTTGTTTGTTAGCTTATTATCTAACTTAAAATCTGGTATATAATTTGTGCGGACAAAATCGCGGGTTAACACTAGTATAATTATAAATGTATATTCTCATGGTTAAAGTGTTTATTACATTTTCATGGTTAAAGTGCTGAACAGATTTTCATGAAATTCAGTGAAGATATTTCTTAAACTTTAAAGGATATATCCTTGCCAATGTGGAATTTTTATGCCTATAGGCATAAAAATTCCACATTGGCAATGTTATAGACGGCTGGCTAAATAATTGTTCACCATAAATATCAGAACATCAACCCATAGTAGGGAAATTTAATTACTAATAACTAATAATAGGAATGAAAATTTACTATTCAAGTATCAACCAAGTGATTACCTAATTAATAGATATCATTATCAATATAGACCTACTTTATTAATATTGAGCATTAATTATGATAACATACCTACAGACCACATGGCTAAATAACCCACTGAGACAAAGCTTGTAAGGAGCATACAAAATGAACATGTAACACTTTTGCCCATAGATTTTCCACTGGCAGACCCAGTATTTCCACAGGCAGCGTTAAGATGAACTTATTGGTGAACGATCACGCACACACCGCTGCACCTTGTTATAGTACCTATCATAGGGTGATTGTATAATGCTTTGACTGTTTGAGGTATTTACTTATGTACTGAATAGACATCAGAAATATTGCTACATACCAACCGTTTAGATTGTTACAAATAGGTATATCAAAAATACAGGAAGAACCCCTTGAAGCTATTAAAAAGCAGTTTGATGTTCATATAAAATAAAAAAAAAGGAACCAACACTGTACCAATATTCTCCATGCGTTTTGCTGGAAATGTGAGGAATTACACATTAAAAAGTAAGCATATGGCCAGCTGTGAGTATATTTGATTAATACCAACCAGGAACATTATCTCCCATAATGTAAGATTTCAGTTCTAATTTCTATGAAATATTTTTTAACAATGTATTCAAATCTTCCACTATGTCTTTGACTATACAGGATGTCCCGTAAACCGACGTCAACCCGGTGGATGCTGATAGGTTAGTTCATGCCTAACCAGAATGTACTAAAATAAAATAAAAAATAAAAAAAATCTGTCGGTCAATCAATCAATCTGCCAACATTTTTCTTTAGGAAAAGGTTCTATGTTTTCGAGATAAGGACAGTTTTATGAAATTCGTGAAAATACCTTACCTTAGTCACTATTTTGAGTGCCACGGCTACAAATGTTCTATGCAGTATCTGTGTTAAAACTGTCAATATCTCGAAAACTAAGACACTTTTACTAAAGTCAAATTTTGATATTCTGCTTAGTTATGACCCTCCCTATCAGCATCCACCGGGTTGACGTCGGTTTATGGGACACCCTGTATATTCTGATGAATACCCATAGTTGAACCACACCTTGGACACTTTGCTTTCATTTCATACAAATGGGAAAACTTTTAAAGAAGAGGGAGAAATACTGAGTGAGTGCGAGCGAGACAGGAATACACATTTGCTTACAATTTACGCCACGATCCTGCCAGACAGGGTGAGGTAAGAAATTGGTGAGGGGCAAGGAGTGTCCGTACTTCATATAGCACTAGATACTCTTTCTTAATACTGTGGTTGAATGATGTTCACGGGCACATCAAATCAGACTCGATATGTTTACTCTATTAGATGTATTTTACAAACATTTAAATAACTATTTTCTCAATTCCCAACAATAATGTTTAGATTTTAAGATAATGTTGTTATTTGAGTTGTTGTATATAGCATATGTTTTATACTGTCTTTTGTTACTGTACCTATTAAAATAAAATTAATAAAGGGGAACCAGACCATGATGACTATCCAATAAAGTTTATAAATCCAGAGGACCTGGGTTTGAATCTCGGTTCAGTCGTGGATGTTACATGTTTGTCATTGTTTTATGGTTTCCATAATAAAAAGCCAAGTGTATGTGTATGTAAGTGTTATTTTTATTTAAGTTGTTTATTGTTTTAGTAGCATTAACAGGAGCTTAAGGATAAGCAAGTAATTGACTTTGGTTTATTAAATAATTAATATAAAGGTACTCCCAGGAGTCACATTGCCGGTTCTGACCCGAGCACTCGTCTCGCGTGGATTTCGCGCGTCGCATTTTTGCCTGCCACGAGGCTCCGCAATCCTCAATCTCTTCTTGTTTTTGACCAAAAACAATCCCTGAGATTGGGATAGATTCTCCCTTATACACTTGACACTGGCAGAAATGCTGTGCTAACGCACAAGCAAGAGTCCATTAATTATAAATTAAAAAAAAACCTCCCAGCTAAAAGCGCATCTCATAGTAGGGAGGATGTATCTTGAGGAATATTTTATTCAGAAATGAACTCCTTGACTCCTAACTTGATTCCAAAAACATAGGTTAACTCCTATGCTTAGATCTATGTTCTTAGATTTTTGTTGTACACAAAAACAACAAAATTAGGAATGAAAAAATTCTTTCTTACGAATGTCAACAAAAGCACTGAATGGGATCTAAGAAAGGAACCCAAGCATTTCCCGCAAAAGCTTAAGGCCAAGAGGTTTTGTTTACTTTGTCCTTGTTTGACTTACTCCCACACACTATATTTCCTCAAAAACAATAACAAATTCATTGTTCACCGTTATAAATAGACTTTGAAACAGTAAGATATAAAGCTTATTATGTTATGAAACTTTTATGGAAAGTAAATAATAAGTAGGAAAGCTCAATATGGAATGTTACCTTTCAACTCCTCGGCGGTGACAGGTTTCCAAGAAAACTATGACCGACCACTAAAAGCTTATGAAATGTCCGGGACATTGCATGTATCAGTTATCATAGTTCACAACAGCACTTATGACATCACTGTACTTGTACTTCATTTAATTTCGCGTTTTTCACACCATAACTTTTGACTAAACAAAACCAAACGAACTCGGGACTCCTACCACTGCAGCTTGCTCGACATAACTGTTGCGTTTAGTTTGTTATTCATCGTAAATGAAAAATGAGTTGTCATTTTTCTTCCTTTTTGTATATCAAAATGTTAAGGATCACAGGAGCAAACAAAAAAAGATTCTCGTTTTTTTATTCAATTTACTATGAACTTACTTAAAACCTAAGAACTTAATAAGATATTTAAATAGTTCGTGCAGCAGTAATCAGTAATGTTAAAATTTAGGATGAGACAAAAATATTTTGTAATATTAAAACGCAAACTCAAAAGGTCATCCGTTTTTTTCATTCAACCATTCGTTCAAAATTATTCACTAGTGGGGACACTTTCGCTGGACTGATTTTATTTTATCTTTTGAAGTTATACTGATTTGGTTAACGTTGCAAACGGTCACGTTGTTGCAAGCCATGTTGATTTTAATGACATACTTATTTAATTTTAGCTTTGTCTTTTTTATTTACATACTTACTGTAACGGTCAGCAAGCATCCATAACTCGCGCTCCTATCCTAGCGCAGGAATGAGGGATTCACAGATCATTTAGGAGGGATTCAATGTGCAATCGCTTGCGTGTGAATCGAAGAGTTACTAAACCACAACCCTATTGCACAAACCGATCATTCATTCAAACTATACATTTTATTCATTCATTTGTATTGTCAATTTGACTTTGACATTTATTTGCATAACCTAAAAGTGTACTAAATAATTTTCAAACCTAAAATTTTAAGAAAGTAAAGATGAATTGTTCGCGTATAAGAAACTTCTTGCGAAGTACAGTTGCTCTAAGCTGCCGAACTCAAAATACTTTGAACAATCCCGCCGCACTGGTGTACAAAAAGGATATCCATACTACAAGTGCAAATTATGATCTGATGGAATTCTTTGATTCTAAGAAGAATTGGGGAGAGACGAACATAAGAGTAGGAAGAGCGTGGAAATTAGATGAACTGAGAATAAAATCCAACACAGACTTGCATAAACTTTGGTACGTATTATTGAAAGAACGGAACATGCTTTACACAATGGAAGAAGAATGTAAAACCAAAATCAGATTGTTCCCGAACCCTGAAAGAATCGATAAAGTACAGGAGTCAATGGATAACATAGAAACAGTCGTCAGAGAACGAAACGTCGCTTATTACAAATTGGAAACTGGAGAAACTGGTGAACGTCCACAAATGGAAGTTGTCAACTTGCTTGGTTTGCCGGAAACCTATAAGAAGAAAGAATCGCACTTACCAAAGTTCATGAACACTCGTTGGGTGAGCACCTACTTGGAGCATGGTTACATTAACAGTATTGCCGTGAAGAAGTTCCTCAGGTTGTATAAAGAGAAACAATTTAATACTGAAAGAAAGGCACGTAACAGAGCAGTTAGTCATGTTCAACAATTACTCAAACGCTTCCCGGACATGGACTTGGAAAAACTAAAGGCAGAATACCCTAATGTAGATATTGAAAAGGCAAAGAGAAGCAAAAAAGCTAGAGGACACTATTTCCCTAAGTATTAATAAAATAAAATTTTAATGTTAGTAACTGTGAGTTTCATTGAAGTAACTTTTGATCAATGATAAAAAGACCAGAAACACAATCAACAGACCTAAAATAGCTGATTTAAAAGCATCCTCAAACTTAGTACAGTGCAATTTCACTGGTAGTTAGAGCGACCGTGAGGAAGACGAAGTCTTCTCTTCCTGTTATGTTCTCTTCCCTATGTGGGATATAGGGCTCGGATGTTAGCTCTCCACCGTTTGCAATCTTGAGCAGCATGTAGAAATCCTCGCAGGTCATGTTGAGACGTTTAGCCTCTACTTCCACAGAGCAGCGCTGCAGCGGAGAAGTGTTGAAAGTCAATCCAGAAGTCCATGTTGGAATCTACACAGATGACATGCTATGTACCAATGAGTTTTTCTAACGTTTGTATGAACCAACTGCTCTCAAACTGTGAAGGAAAACAATGTAAGGAAACCTTACACTGAAGACATTCTGATGCATATCTGAAGTCTACCAATCCGCATTGGGCATGCATGGTGAACTAATATCCATACACCCTCCCTAATATGCCTGTGCCCTGCAGTGGGACATGCATAGGCCGATGATGACTGGCAGTTAATATGTAAATTGTGACAAAACTTCACTAAGATTTTATGTAAAAGTGCATCTAGTTCTTTTATTTATGATTGATATAGGAAGAGATCTACTACAATAACATGGCTCAGGATGAGATGATACTGATAATGATGAGTTAATTAGGGTTGAACCTCATCTGGCAGCATGGAATCATACTTTTTGATGCTCCATCCTTTTCTGTCACTAAGGAAAGTCATTTGCTAGAGCGAGAAAGGCTCAATTTACACCGCGATGAATTGGAATGGAAGGGATCGGAATGTATATGTCATAATGGACTTTATGTCAACTGTGTAACGTACAAAATTAGATACGAGCTATAAAATAGGTCGCCCATCTTCCACGGAATTCTTCATGCGCATTCTCGGGAATTCCTGCAGCTACCGTTTGCATCTTACACTGTCGACATTAAGTTCATTATGACATGTACATTCCGATCGCTTCCATTCCATTCCACAGCGGTGTAAATTGAGCCAAAGAGGCCGCACCAGCAGTGCTGCAATCTTCTCGCTCTAGCCAATGAAATTCCTGAGTGACAGAAAAGGATAGAGCATGAAAAAATTTGATTCTGGGCTCAACCCTTCATGAGACCACTAGACGAACAAATAATGTATCAATCAGCACACACATGCATTGAGCGACTTGTAAACACTTTGAATGTGGAGCAGATCATGTATCATAGTATCTCTAACTTATTACTAGATGGATTGTAAATAAAATTCAAATTTAAAAATATAGGTACTTTACTTTGTAATAAAGATAATGGAAAAAATCAACACTTTCATAATTTAGACCATCCGTCCTTGTTCAGGTAGATAACCACTGCGGTAAATAATCACTGACCACCATCAATAAAAATAGTTTAACATCAATAGTCATAAAAACACAATTGGAAAACAAGTTAAATAATACTTTGTTAAATTCAACTCAAACATGCCTTAAAAATTAACTTCAAGAAAGGATATACTGTAGAAAATCATTGGTTGCAGAATATGCAGTAAGTACAAAATGTTTGATTTATTTAAGGCAGACAACTTACGGTAGTTTCAGTCCATACAAAAGTTTGACGCACAATACGCGTCGACGGAATTAATTAAAGTAATATTTTGTATATGGAAAAATAGTTTAGAAAATCTAGTTGCCTCGTCACAAATAGGCATCATCGGCACAAGCGGTAAACTATTTTTCCATATATACCTTATATAATACCTAACAAAATTAGCTGAAACTATTTTACGGGTATGCTCAGACCATCAAACTGAACATCTTTCTCTACGGGACCAATATCGCAATCGCGAAAAAAAAATGTGATGTCCCATACAAAACTGCAAACACAACTTGACTCAAATGTATGGGGCAGCAGATTTTTTTTTCGTGATTTCGATATTGGTCCCATAGAGTAAGTTGTTCAGTTTGATGGTCTGATCAGTGATCATTCTCTTAAAATAGGTTTACCCTGTTATCGCATAACTTTTTTTCGCAGAATTTTCTAATGCATGATCACTATAGGCATACATGACTAGTGGCATAACTTCACTTGGCATACTTTGTTTGGCATCCATTCATAACGCATAGTCTTCTATGGCAGATCAGTTGAATTGCATTAAGTTTATTTTCAGAAGTATTGTATGGCATTATTGCCTTTTCGCAGAGTATTGTTACGGCTCTCACTCGGAATCAGAAATAGGAGCTAATTTAAGATTAATTTAACGTATATTGTCTTAATATTCATAAATTATGCATGTTCTCGAATCGAATCGAATCGAAAATCGAATAATAACTGGTTATGCACATACCATGTTGTTTTTTATTTTGTTAATTACCTAATGATACAAACTAAAATCTACCATCTAGCCTAACCTAACCTACAGTTTTGAAGCTAGGTACCTTTCTGCGCCCGAAGCAACTAGCATGCAGCATGCAAGCAAGCATGCAGCATGCAAGCTAGCGTGCAACATGCAAGCAAGCAGCATGCAAGCAAGCATGATGATGCTCCGCTCGCTTCGCTCGCTCCGCTTAGTGTTATACATGTTCTAACCTAACCTAGAATTTAACAAGCACCCATTTGTTTTTCTCAGGCAGGGGGCTTCCGCCCCCGCACCCCCCGAGCGGGGGGCGCAGCCCCCCTGCTCCCCCCAACATGCAGACAAGCAAGCAAGCATGCATGCACGCATCCAGCAAGCAAACAAGCATGCACTATGCATGCACGCATCCTGAAAGCAAGCAAGCATGCAGCATGCAAGCAAGAATGCAGCATGCAAGGCAAACAAGCATGCAGCATGCCAACGCAGCTTCCATCCACTGCCCTAATGCCACATGATCATTATGCTGAGCGAAATAATGCCACATGATCATTATGCTATGCAAAATTATTCAATATTAAATTCGATTATGGTAGTAGTATGCCATATTAAATTCGCATAAATTAATATTCTGCCACTTAGTTGTTATACCAAATAAAGCTTTCTGCATTGTTAATATTCGTCCAAGAACAATTATGCCAAGTATGTTATGCTACATATGTTTCGGACAATGAAAGTTATGCCAGATAGACGGCACCCGCAGATTTTTTTTTCGTGATTTCGATATTGGTCCCATAGAGAAAGTTGTTCAGTTTGATGGTCTGATCAGTGATCATTCTCTTAAAAGTTTCAGCTAATTTTGTTAGACCTTATATACAAAGTTACTTATATTAATACCGTCTACGCATATTGTGCGTCAAAGTTTTGTATAAAATTGACCCCTCTGCAACCACCTTAAACATAATTTAATGGCTCTTAGGAACTATTAATAGAAAGCGGACAGGGCCCGCGACCTAAGCGCTTTTTCTAAACACGAAAATTTTACAAACAATTTTAATATACATTGACTTACAAACTTATAGACATCGGGTCTAATACAAAATTGTCGAAAAAAGTGTCCTAGATTAGATTTACATTTACGCAAGTAAGTGTTAGTAATATAAACCAACTAAAAACATTGAAACAGCAGTTCATTTTGCTTGCAGTTTTTAAAAATTCTTACAGCACCACACACGGCACGGCATTAAAGACGTGCGCCGTAATCGGTGAATCAAATAAAGACTGGCGCGTAATTGTTACTCTTTATACGAATTGGAATTGTTACACTTTTGAGCGCGGACCCGACGCGCGACGTCCAGTAGTTGGTAAATCAATGAAATTATATGAATTTAACAAGAAATTATATCAAGTGCTGCTCATCAGACAATTTTGTATGGCGGCGCCCTGTCACAGATTATTCAATAGTTATGGCCCCTGTCTGCTTTCTATATCAAGGCCCAAGGTCATATGTGTACAGGCTCTTTCTTAACATTCTGTTGGTTTATCAGATCTCCGAACTGAACAATTATCTCTATGGGACCAGAATCCAGTTTGATCAACCCTTTGAAAAACCGGCAGCCTACTAAACAAACCCCATATAACAAATTAATGCAAAACAACTTAAGAGGGTACCGAGCCTATTGTGCTGCCCTCAATCGTATTTTTTTTTATTTCTTAACATTTAAACAACATTTCCAAAAAACAAGAATATCATATTGTAGTCATGATTGGCTTTCAATTTATCGAAACATTACGGATTATTGTTTTATGCTTGTAGACTTTTGGCGGTTTCACATTATAAAAACAAATCCGCAGTGACCCTATAAATTGAAAATCAGCAATTATTACAATGCGAAATTCTTGTTTTTTTCGAAATGTTGTTTAATTGTTGAGAAATAAAAAAATACGATTGAGGGCAGCACAATACGCTCGGTTTCCCCTTAAAACTCCAACAAGCCTATATTATTAAAAACTTTCAAAATATTGGGTAACTTCCCATTACTTTTCATTTCATGCAATATCAAAATAAGTTCTTTTAGAACTTGGTATATAGATCTGCACTTTTTTATAAAATCTTCTGACACTGAGTAAGAATTGAATTTCGTTTCACAATGATTTATCTCTATTTCCATACTTTCTTGTAGCCTCTCATTCAAATTGTCCAAAGTATCTTGAAGATATTGTATGCTAAAGGCATCTAAATATGCTTCTATTGTGATGTAAAGTACATGGACCAAATAATTTTGATCAATTTCAGAGTCAAGTGAGAATGAATGTGGATCAAATTTTGGATATAAACATTCACTGTTGTGTTCAATTGAATTGTTTTCTTGAATTTTGCACTTCCTTAGCAGGTGCTTTATAATATTTTTAACTTTTTTTGGTTTTATCACAGAGGATTTTGTTAATTGAATCTCTAAATTGCTTTCAGGAAAGTTTTTCCATTGTGTCTTTTTCAGGAAATTGATGAATATCTTGATGGCATCATCTTCTTGGATGGAAAGCAACATTTTCAGATGTAATACACCAACAAGATGTTGCATAAATGTTGGCTGAATCCTTTCCAATATTTTGATTATCGTTTCGTGTGGCATTTCTGAAAAAAAGAAAAAAATATCTTCAACAGCTGTAAATAAGAAAACATACCTACGTAAACGCAAGGCCAACTCTCTTTCGGGGGTGATCAGAAACTCCATACAACTAACAACCTTTTTAAGTATGCAGTAGCATGGCATAAGGCTGCGCAGTCGGGTAAAAAGAAACTTTAGGTTTAGCCATATGGCTAAAAACCAGACAGCAAACACTTTTATTTTCAAAATCAAAACAAGCTCTAAAATCAGGAATATATATATTTTTATTCATAATTAATGGACTCTTGCTTGTTCACTGCATTTCCGCCAATGTCAAGTGTTTATGGGAGAATCTATCCCAATCTCAGGGATTGTTTTTGGTCAAGAAAAAGAGATTGAGGATTGCGGAGCCTCGTGGCAGGCAAAAACGCTACGCGCGAAATCCACGCGAGACGAGTGCTCGGGTCAGAACCTGCAACGTGACTCCATCAGGAGAATTTGTTTTTAAATCAATAAAAAAATAAATCTTACCTGAAATGATTTTGTAGAATTCCTTTGCAAAAGTTGCACAGTATTTTCCAGTATTTGGATAGTCCCTGTGAGAATTTGTTTCACAGATGTAAAACGTTTGTATTATTACATTCAGCCAAGTCTGTAAAGTAAGATGTTAAGTATTGTAATAATTGAAAGTAATAAGTTATCACTAGTTTAATTGGAATCGAATTTAACTTTATTCAAAACTTATAACAATTTGTAAACTTTATTCAAGCCATGAAGCTTGTCAGTCTGTTATGTTTAAACGGCTATACCACTGAACCAATTTTGATGTTTGGTTTGGAAATTGCTTGAACCTAAGGACATAGGTATGAAAATTCCATGTAGATGAAGTCAGTAATAAAATAAAATAAATAAATATCTTGAACATTGTCACACAAATTATCTAGTCACATTTAAAGTACCTGGACTTGTATTATGATGACTAGACAACGATATAGAATACATATATAGATACAAACATCCATGACTCGGGTACAAATATTCATATTCATCATACAAATATTTGTCCCTTACGGGATTCGAACCCCCGACCCTCGGCACAGCAGGCAGGTTCACTACAGACTGTGCTACCGGGCTGTCATAACTTTTACTTAAAAAAAAAATTTAATACTTTCATCATCATCATACTTGAATACTCTACTAATATAATAAATCATTAGTATGCTTGTCGGTTTTTTGTTCAACTACACTACCAAACAACCGATTTCAAAATTCAATTCACGGATTTAAAATACTTGCCGTCATAATTCTGATGTGACCTTCCGGATACTGCAAGTGTATCATATACACAAACATTCTTAATATTTGCCTGCAGTTATTGTTTACCACTCCAGTGTACAGTAAATTGTTTGGCCACAGAATGAAGGCCATTAGGGGCTTGTGGGTCCTCATGATGTGTCCACCTAAGTCATGTGTGTATCTGAAATTTTATGGTATTACATTTTTTATTAGGGTACATCAGGAGCCCAAGGAAATAAGAGGGAAACAAGGTTGCAGCTGTAGATAATTGTCTATTGAATTTATGATATTTTCCCACCCCAATCTACCTAATCCTAATCTGTCTGTAGTTTCTTGTACTTGATTTATTAAAGTCATGTGACATCCCATCCCATTAACAAAACACAGTAATTAATTATAGAAATGAGATGAGCAAGACATTATCATACCTGGTGAGCCATATAGCTAGATCAAATTGCAGTAATTCAATAATGCTTTCCAAGACTGCCATCAGCCTCTCAATTCTTTCTGGTCTCTCCAAGAGTTCGTAGATTTCAAACTTTTCCTTCTGCCAATGCAATCCTTTTACACTTTGCTTCATATCCTCTGGTATGTGCTCATACTTGTCAACTATGGCTTCATCTTTACTATCTAAACTTATCTCATGTTCTAATCTATTCATACAATACTTAACTATCCCTTTATCACAGCCAAATTCACTTCTATTTGTGAAAGTCTTTTCTTTTAAATCTAGTGGTGATGTTAGAAAATTATTGTAGCATTTGGTTATTGTTTTTGTGAGACAAGGTGGGTGGGCGCTGAAGTTTTGTGATAGTATTTGTTGACATTTTTCTAGAAGGTACTGTATTGTATAGTCGGCGTGGGTGTCTTCATGTGCATTCTGAAATAGGACAACATTATTGGATCAGTTTTCATAGGAAAATGTCCGGTTTATTCAATTTTCAGTAGTGTAAAGTAAGTCTGTTTTAAGGACACATCATCATCATCTTATTTAAGAGCTACGCTCTTGTCAGTGGAGTATTCGCCAATGCTGTCTCTTTTCCGCTAGTCTCTTGAGTTCTTGATACGACACGACATCAACCTTTTCCTTCACTTGGGCTAGATAACTCTGTCTAGGTCTTCCTCTGCCTCTCTTCCCCTCTATCTTCCCTTCCAGTATGGTTTTATAGAAATTGTCATTTCGTATCAAGTGAAAGAAAATGTCATCAGATTAGTATCTTCCCATGACAGGATGTTAACTAAAAAAAATTCTTAACTTTTCCCAGAGAATTTAAGTTTTTCTAATTTCTGCACTTAGATAATATGTAAAACAAATGTTTAGAGCCTATAGAGACTTTATAAAATAAAATGAATATTATATAACTTCAACCTGCTGCAGATATTTTGCATAGAAGAGTAGATACCCTACATGTGTTTTATTGCTAAATATTATATTAATAACTTCATTTACCAGCATAATTTCAACAATATCCTTGAGGATATTAGCGGACAAGTACTGGTCCGGTCTGATGCATGCAACACACACTTCCAATGCTTCACACCACATGTTTGTCTTTGTCTCTATCTTGACTGCTTCTTCAGCAAATGATGCCATCTCTTTTACATTGTTCTGGAAGTATTTTAAAAGGGTTCTAATAAATATGAGACTATATTTAAAGCATTAATTGAGGTTTCACAGTTCTAGACAATTCATTATAAGCAAGAAGAGGTGGACACAATAAAATCATTGTCATCATCAGCCTATGTCGTCAACAATACTGGGGCACAGAACTCTCACTTAGTCGGCCTTCGCTGCACTCGCATGTGAGACCTTCGTTCCGCGAACTTTTCTACAGCTTCACACCCTTGTTCCGGTCAGTACCACCTTGCGAGCTTCTGGCTCCGCCTCTTTCAAATTCTCTCTAGGGGTAGTATAGACAAGACTGCATGGAAGTGGGGTGCTCTGATTCGGTTCTTGTACAGACTTTGACCAAACCTAAACCAATGAAGTGGGATGCTCTGAGTCAGTTCCGGTGTCCATAACATAGTAAGTCAATGCTTAAGTGTTTTCAATCGGTATATGAAAGGAAATAAAAATTACTTACGCCGCTGTTGTCTTTCAGCTTACAAATATTTCGCTTCAAACAAGTAGGCAAGTAGACATGCTGCAAACGGGATGCCAGATCGAAATACGCCTTACAAGACACTTGCTCGCATGCTGTCACAAAGTTTTTCCTTTTCTGCTTAGCTATGCTGTCCTGTACCTTGACTTCTTCACATTTTATACGTTTAGATGATGATTCAGTTTCGATTGCACGTTTCAATAGGATTTCTGATTCGGACAGTTTGACTTTCTTCTTCTTAGGGCTCAAGTCGCTCTCCATGATGCATTTTAGAACTTAACTAGTTAAAATAGGAATTTGTTGCAGTCATAAACCCTCAACAAAATTAAATAAATGAAAAGCAACGCAATGACGAAAACACGACGAAAACTACTCTCAATATATACTACTCTCTATCTCTTTTCTCTTGTGACGAAAACGAAACCATGCTATGTTATCTTAGTACAAACTAAGTGGAACGCTGATTTTCCATAGAAAGCTTCCGCCATCTATCGGTTATGTTTCGAAGCACTATGTGTTGAACTAGGGTTCATATCAGAGTAACAGCGTAATACACCTCACGCGCTGCGCTGTAGTAGTGAGAGATTTCGCCCATATCAATCACTGTCTTGTTGGTCTAGCGGTCAAGACAACCGGCTTACGATCCGAGTAGCTAAGGTTCGATACTCGAGTCGGCCGATCATTTTTTTTCAATTTATTTCATAATGTGGCGCCCCCTAGTGCTAACAAGCGGCATCGCAAATAGGACGTCCTAAAACTCAAGGAGAGTTACCTATCTATATCCAATATACATATTAATCTATGAACGAAACAATCCCATAGATATCCAAAGTACGTAGTACTGGTGTACGTAGTATTTACTATCTCTATGGCCAGATATGGTTTCAATTGATCTGTGGTTTCGGTTCATACTTACTCTACTATCTTACTATCTCTATGTTTCGGTTACGGTAATTTCCCCAGTTTGATAATTTTATTTCCCTAATTTGGTGTTTACCAGAGAGGGTCCAATAGGTATGAGCAAATATATTAATTAATATTAATAGTAAAAATACACAGTAAAAACCCTTTCTTATTGTTGTTAATTTATTATTTAGCAATATCGGTGTTATTGTCCGTCAACAACGAATCGAGTATCGGACGTGGCTGTATGGGTTAAGTATCCATTTTGAATATACGTACAATAAACGAGAAACAATAACAAACTACAAAAACCTAATAGAAACTGAGTATTTCAATAAAAATAAACCGGAAATATTTAAATCGTACGTCAGATTCCCTGAATGAAAAGCAAAGCCATAGACGAAAAATGTCGATCTATATTAGCAAAGCAATTTCAATATTCTTTTCTTTTCTTCATGGAAGTGACCAATTTAAATATTGTTCGTATATTCAAAATGGTTACGAAGCCCATACAGCCAAGTCTGATACTTTATTCGTTTTTGACAGACAATAAATAAATAATAAATAATGCACACAGGCACATACTTTGTAATGATCCCAAGTAAGCCTTAGGCTTTTTGTTATGGGAACCATTCAACAACGGCACAAACATATAACATCCATGACCGAACTGGAACTCGAACCCCGGACACTGGTTTGACAGTCCGGCGTGGCAATCATTACACCAACCGGGTCGTCAATAACACCCAGATTGTTAATAACTTGTACAGTGTATTTTTATTATTAATATTAATTAATATATTTGCTCATACCTATTGGACCCCTCTCTGGTCAACGCCATCTATTGAGAAATTAAGAACTTACTTTTTTTCTTCTGGAAAATCCCTCATTGAAATCTGATTGTATTGAAAGCCTACGAATAAGAACCAATAGAAGAATAACTCTAAACAAAAGCTACGTATTTTTTGGCACCTAATGAAAAATGAAATTTTGTACTCTATTCTATTTTTTTTTTAAATTGGCTGCCATCTTGGTTGTGATGATGATGTTCTAGTTTATTTAGGAAGAGTGCTTGACGTTGTACGGTAGTTGGTGACTTCAAGGATTGTTTTTTGAAAAGAACACTATCTTGAGCCACCACTGGAGCTTCGTTGTAGGCCCGGGAGGGGGCAACCAACAATCGACGAGTGACACGTGACTACCCAATAGCGGACCCACAACGCGACTTGACATTTTGTATGAGTTTTGGCGGCAAGGTTGAGTTTTCAAAGAACAAATGTAGAACGTGGTTGAGTTTTATTGGTGCCACTTTTTGAGATTGATTCACATTTCTATACATTCTTATTCGTAGATTGAAAGCACATCGTAATCGAACATGTCCAGTAACTGTTCGGGAGATTCAAATTCGAACGCTTATCTGAAGTGCTATCATAAATTTTACAAGAGATCTACGAATTAACTGACTTATGAATGGGTTTCTGAAACACTGATAAGACTATTTACAGAACTTTGAAGGACTATTTATGTGATGAGAATTTAGCGCCGAATCTAGTGCTTTTTTCACAGATTTAGCGCCCAATCGATTTTCTGAGATGGCAGCCCTGATCTGTGTCTGTGATTTTTGTGATGATTTCCGATTTTGTTGTTCCTTCAAGCTTCAAGATAATTTTACTTACTTATTTTAGAATTACTTACCTAGTAAAAATGACACTGTTGGGGATAATCAGTGCGTAAAATGTCTGAAGTGAACGAGTCGAATTCAGAAACCACGAATATCGAGTTCGATCCTATCTTGCCTGACTCAGGAGTTCTTTTTTATGAGGAATGCCCTGCGGAATTCGAGATTGAGCGCCCAAAATTACTACCACTAAAATCCTCAACGCAACTACGTTTCGAGCAACTACAGCACGAAGCTTCAAGAGTGTGGAAGGAAAAACAGGAAACTGTGACGACAGATAAGAACTAGCTAATTACCATTTAGTTCCTTACGTAAAAGTCAAGATGGTTTACACACTGTTTGTGGTGGAGATCATATCGGCGTTCGTGCTCGCAGCTACTTTGTTGTACCGATATGGGGATTGCTATAGGAATCACTTATTGGTGACGGTGTCTGTGCTTACGGCATGGTACTTTTCGTTTGTTATCATGTTTGTGTTACCTTTGGATATAACATCGGTAAGTTATCTATGGTATTTCACTTACATACATAAACGATCACCGTTGAGTGTCGGTACAGATTATAATTACTTCAAATACATCTTCCTTAGAAAACGATAAGTTTTCACCCTATCATTTACTGCCAGACATTACGCGCGAAAATGTATCTAATGGCGCTTGACTCAGCATTGTTATTACTTCGTACAGCTCGTGACTCGTGACGTGAGTGTGCAGAATTCATACAAGTGAATCGCTTACGATGTGTCAAAGTACAGGTACTAATCTCGGTTTGTACAGCCGAGTGACGGAGGCCTGGCATCGGTGGCGTGTTTGTACTTAATACCGACTGCTCTCTAACGGTGAAGGAAAACATCGTGAGGAAACCTGCATATACTGAGGAAGAAATTCTGATGGGTATGTGTAGTCTACCAATCAGCTTAGGGCACGTGTGGTGGACTGACACCCTTACATGCTTGAGGGTAGGCCTATGCCCTGCAGTGGGACATATACAGGGTGAAATTGATATCATTAGCATCCTTTTAAACTGAACAACCTTTACTATGGGAGCAATGCGATCAGAGCTAAGAAAAAACAATTTGCTGGTCCGTACTAAATTGTACTGTTTGCCTACTCGACTCAAATGTATGTAACAGCAGATTTTTTTTTTGCTCCGATCGGTTTGCTGCCATAGTAGAAGTTGTTCAGTTTGATGGGTAGAATCTTAGTTTAAAAGGATGCTAATGATATTAATTTCACCTGTATAGGCTGATAATAACAAGCTGACTACATTTCCTTTATGTTCCAAATCCTAGCAAAGTTTACTTACCAACATTCATTTTGGGCATGCATTTGTAATAAAATATGCTTAGCATCTAAGTTATTTTATGTATACATATAGAAGATTTGAGTTCTGTTTTATCAACTGTATTTGTGTTCTATCAACTGTACTACAGATGTTTGTAAATAATTATGACTATGAACTTCACAACATGAAAATGTTGATTTTCTTAATTGACATAAAGAATCAGATAAAGTATTTCCTGTTACTTTAAGTTCTGATTATATAATTTACGAGCGTTAACCAGCGACTTCGTCGCCAGATTTTAAGTCAGATCATAAGCTATCAAACAAAAAAAGTTTCATCAAAATCGGTTCAGTAGTTTTTGTGTGATACTCGTTCAAACAAACAAACAAACAAACACACAAACAAACAGACAGACAAAAAGTCTAAATTGGTGAAATGGAATCAGGGACACCTAAAAACCATAACATTACTTTTTTTTTGTTAATATCTTCAATGTACAGACAAACTTCCTGTTACAGTTTTATAATAGTATAGATAGACAAGATCGGTAATGTATTATGACTGTACTAGGAACTTATTTAGTAATATTTTGTTTCTGTGATCATCATATCCATTGTCTGAAATTCAAGTTAATTAACTGCATATTACGAAGCAGAATTGCTAAGAACAGCAAAAAAAAACATTTATTGAATTAGGCTTTACTTTCCAATCCATAACTAATAGGTAGTTAGAGATTTGTACCTCCACTTTTGGTTTTTTTTTCTACCACTTGGCTTGGTGTCTTATTGCATTATTGTTGTTTTTTAACGATTGTATTGAGTCCTCCGCTTCTAAATACCTAGTAGACAAAGTTGTCGAGTGTTGGACACCCAGCGCTCAGCGGAGTAACAACTCTGTTTTGAACGTTCGTCGGTCTAACTCCTCAGGATCCTTGGTGGAGCGAAACACATGTAAAGTAGAAATTATTTGTTGGGAGGTTGTATTGCATTATGTAATACAACTTTTTCTACTAGGTATTAAGAAGCGGAGGACTCGATACAATCGTTAAAAATTTATTTATATAATAAATTATATTTTAAAATTACTCCCTGAAAAGAGCAAAAAGAGGAATTTTCTGTGCAGGAAACTTGTGTCGTGTAGAGAAATGATACTAAAGAGACTGTTTGTTTTTATAAAATACTAGAGTTAACCCGCGACTTCGTCCGCACAAATTATATACCAGATTTTAAGTCAGATCATAAGCTATCAATCAAAAAAAGTTTCATCAAAATCGGTTTAGTAGTTTTTGCGTGATGCTTGCACAAACAAACAAACAGACAGACAAAGATTCTTAAAAAGGTGGATTTGTCGTCAGGGACACCTAAAAACCGTATCGTAATCTTTATTCATGTAAATATCTTCAATGTACGCACGGCGACACATCAAGCAATACAAAACCAACATAAGCTGGCCGCGCGACGCTACACGTTACTCGACCTAAGCGCGGCCAGCTTATGTTGGTTTTGTATTGCTTGATGTGTCGCCGTGTGTACAGACACACTTCTGTTACAGATTTATAATAGTTTATATTTGTCAATCTCTCCAACAGACTGTTTATCGACAATGTACGCAAGAAAACACAACTACAACGACTGCAACACCTCACATTGCTAATGATTCTACCACTGTAACTCCTCCGTCATCTGACTGTCGGGAACCGTGGAGCTTTGTACCGGATACCGTGTTCAAGAATCTATGGAGAGTTTTATACTGGACATCCCAGTGTTTGACATGGTATTATTTAACATCCATTATCCTATTAAAACATCTTTATAAACACTTTAGTCATCGCCCTGCAGTGAAAAGCTTGCAAATGCATGCAAATTAATAAGGAAAAATATATGCAGGGTGATGATATACAAGATGATCGCTTAAATACTTTACATATCGATCGAACAAGGAGCTTCAGATAATAAAACTGAACAACTTACACTATGGGACCAGGTTTGAAGCCACAAAAAAAATACAGCTGTTTCATACATTTTGGTCGCGTAGTTATTGACATTTTCTATGGAACAGCAGATTTTTTTCGGATTGCGATTTTGGCTCCATTGTGAAATTTGTTCAGTTTGATGGTCTGACCGCCAGTTGCACATAAGTTCATTAAAAATAATCTTCCATTAATCTCTTACTAGCTTTTATAATGTCAACAAAACAAAAAGTGACAGCATGAGATTTAATGGAGGATTATCTTTAATGAACGTACACTGCAACTGGCAGTGAAACACCTTGATCGATATGTAACACATTTAATTTTCTACACCCTGTTTTTCACATGGTGTCAGGGTCACTGCGGGTCAGTTGTTTATTTCGTGCCCATTTTGGCAGGCTGAGAGACATCACCATTTTGTATTAGCTGAAATGTGTTCACAATCTCGTTCAACGCCTTTCCCTTCTGTTCTCGGTGAGAATGAAGTGCTGGCTTAAACAATTCTTGATTACGATACTTCCAATACCCACTCAACATTTGCAGAAAAGCAGTGACGCACGCAAGCAAAAGGCCATTGAAGTGGAAAAAAATAAAAATCATTTATTTAAATAATGGTTTAAAATTTGTTACATAGCATTCCTTAGCACGTTCCGGGACAGTGACCGGCTATAGCAGTGATAACAATAAAAGTTCTATTGTGTCTCGTTCACCGCCCCGGAACGTGTTAATAAATAGTACACTTTATACAGGGACGGATACAATAATAATTTACTTAAATTTAAATTGACTTCATTTACTAGGGGTTTCCCATTGGGTAGGCAAGCGAAACCAGTTATTATAATCTGTTTCACATAGGAAGATGCGTGAAACAAGCAATTTGTGTTTGTACTTAGTGTCTTGACGTAAGAGTCCTTAATTACCTAGTTTATAAATAAAATACTTCATATTAAACTCAAGAGTTTAAAAATTATGTTCTTTCACAGGTTAATAATGCCAATGATGCAGTCATACAGCAAAGCAGGAGATTTCACAGTCAAAGGAAAATTAAAATCGGCTCTCGTTGACAACGCAATTTACTATGGATCATACCTCTTAATTTGTGGTATACTCCTCATCTACCTGGCTCTCCAACCTGGCATATCTTTAGATGGATCCCAAATAAAGGCTATAGCATCATCAGCGAGTAACACATGGGGTTTATTTTTATTAATTCTACTTCTTGGATATGCTCTGGTAGAAGTTCCGAGGAATTTATGGAACAATTCAAAGAAAAATTATACTTTGACGTATGCTTACTTCAAGATAGCTAAATTGAGTACGGATAAATGTGAAGCAGAGGAAACAGTTGATGATATTTTGGATGTGAGTATCATTTTCAAAGTACATAATTATAATAATATTGTTACGAGCGACGGGTTCCGGGATTGGAGTGAAACGCCATGTCCAAGTTTACGGAGTTTATTGGGTTTCTCTTACACACGGTCCTCTTCACAGGGCCCTCCTCGCAGGGGTTCCCCTTACACCACTACCTTTCACTACGTCACTACTATGACGTCACGACACGACATACTGACACAACTATGACGTCACGACACAACATGACGTCACAGCACTACACTGACACTTGATTATTCACTTTTTCTCTTCTTCCTTTTTGCTTCGCACTTTTCACTGTTAAACTCAATACTGCCCTGTGGCCGCAAACTCGCCGGTTTATATACCCCTCAGAACGTTATAGACAATTAAATTTCGTTATTTCTTTGTTCCCTCCAAATATTTCTTCCCTCCTTCGTGTCGAACATTCCTGAACGCTTGTCTTTTCGCTATTTTTTTGTTTCTTTCCAAATATTCCTACTCACTCTTTCTTCTAGAACATTCCTAAACAACATTAAAATCTAAAAATATTTTCATCGGCGTGAGGTCTCGACCCGACGACTCTCGGCTTAAATGACCGTACCTCGACTGTTGAGCCACAGAATTTTTGAATGCCTTTTTACGTTTGACTTTTGTCGGCATCCGTGACAATATTCATTATACAGGCTTTATATGATATAACTTAATATGCTGATGTTTTTAAGAGGATGATCAGACTGAAACTGAACAACTTTACCCATAGAACTAACATCATTGCGAAAAAAAAATGCTTGCCCATACATTTAGGTCGGATAGGTTAGCGTTTTCTATGGAACAGCAAATTTTTTCGCGATTTCGACATTGGCCCCATAGAGAAACTGGTTCATTATGATGGTCTGCACGAACATTAGAACATTTCTAGATTATTTTGTGTAGAGAATTTAAATTACTATTAGCTTAATAGCAGCTTAACTTATCTGCATTGGGATGCATTAATTGCGCTTATTAGCACAATTAAAACTGAAGCATACAAAACTACTTGAGTAATTAACCACGCATCATTTAATAACTAGCTTAAATCATTTGATTCATTCCAATCATTTCTAGTCTTGATCATGTGAATCAAATTGTACATTTATTATAATTAAATTTTAACCTAAACAATTTTTTTTCACTTTCCATACTAAATGCAGCTGAGCGAACGTTTGTATGAAAAGTAAATTTTTTTTGCTAATTTCCTATTCGTTTCTCTGGGAAATTTGATCAGTATCAAAGAAAATATTGTCAGTATCATGGGTACAATCACCCCTTAAAGTAATGCAACTGTTTACCCTAACATCCTGTATAAGGTCTAACAAAATTAATTGAAGATATTTTAAGGGGAAGATCAGATCATCAAACTCAACGACTTTCTCTATGGATCCATACAAAACTGCAACCCTAACTCGACCCGAATGTATGGAACAGCTGATTTTTTTAGTAACTTTTTACAGAGGACTTGTTTAGCTTGACTTATTGTTTGGCAAGTTTAAAATATCCTTTGGTATCTTATTATAATAGCGTATAAAATGCTCCATGAAAGATGTGTTGACCTTACTTAGTCGAAAATGGGGGAATACTAATTTATGTTTATGTCTATTCTATTTTTATTTAATGGCGTCCGATGCGTTATCACAATTGTGCCAATGTCCCGTTATGTGGAGAGTACACGTAGGAAAATGATTAGTAGCATTTCTGCCAATGTCAAGTAGTTTATTATAATCTCAAGTTAACGTTTTATAGTTAAAACACAAAAGAGTTTACAAAATGGCGGAGCCACGTGCAAGCCTAACAGATGCCAATACGCACGCGTCTGACCTCCCCCAGACTTGCAGCGCGACTCTGTTTATGTCTTGTATAGTAATTATGAACGTCATTGTTTTTGCTTGATGCTTGCTAATTCTAATAACTTCAATATTTTAATTGTAGAGTTTAAACGCTATCACGGCGGCAGTGGGACCTGGTCATCCTCTCCATCGTCACGTGGAGACCATAGTGCAGAAGTTGCCTATACAGCTGCGTGACAGACTCAACTCCCGTGCACCGCCTGAGCGGCCCGCCGCGCCTTCATTGAAATCACTTGTCAATTTACATAAGAAGGTATGTTTATTGTAACATTGATCTGGCAAGCTTGAAAGTATTATTATAGTATATCTTTTCCTTATCAATCAATCATTTATTTGCATAGAATACAGTGGTTACAGTTGTTAAATAATATTTATATGACAGTCAATATATTCAACATGCATGCATTTTTTAAAATATGGTCGAGCTTAGTTACAATCTCGTGACAAAGTGTCCCGGATCTTTGGGAGGCGTGCGTGGGGCTGAAACCAACGCGTAGAGGCCCACCAGACAATCTGATCATTATCACCCCATGTGTCTGATCAGTGATCATGATCAATTTCTAAAAATTACAAATTAATAAAAATAAATAAATAAAATAAAATAGTTATAACACAAACTATTTGGTACTCCACCTGTCACCAAGTCAAACCTTTAAGAATACGAGGAAGTAATGATAATTTAATAAGAAATAAATGATGCAGTAAGAGACTAGCATTAACGGACGCAGACTGGTTTTTTCATTCTAAATTAATAAGTGGATGAATTAATGTAGCTACTACAAAAATTGCATATTGATGTTGCTCCAAGATTTATGTGAGATACATTAATTGGAGTCAGTGACGAGGCGAGAGTTTTAATACTATGGTTTGGCATAAAAACGCATAGCAGGATGGATTGCAGATATTATTTTAATAGTAAAATAATGTTTAAATTGTTTTCTACCAGACGATCAAAGCGCTCCACGTGCTGCAGCGCACGGAGACTCAGTGGGGCTTGATACTGGAGCGCATCTTCCACCTGGAAGACGTGGCGGCGAACCTGCGCTCGCCCGACAAGCGCTTTCAGCACACCTTCCACACAGTGCGCCCGCGCGCTCAGCGGCTTCTCTACCCGCCAGTTATTGGTAATCATCTTTCATTCATTTCAACTTGATTTCAACATTCCAACATTCCAACATGGAGTTGACCATATGATCTGAGCGGATCGAATATTGCATCATTTCCCATGATGAATGATAATGATGCTCAGATCGTATTTTCGAATTTCTAATTATTATCTATACGATAAAAAAACGAATAGAGCTAACGTCTTTTGAATAACGGAAACTCCTTTTAACCAACTATAACGAAAAAATCCCTATACTGGTGATCGCACACCTGTTCGCGCCGAAAGAATCGAATTCTGAATTAGTATAAAAAACTCTGATTCGGACGAATCTTCTTCCTAGTCATTAGACTAGGAAGAAGATTCGTCCGAATCAGGTATTAACCATAGCTGTCATTTCACACAAATTGGAAACATTTACCAGAAGAGTGAATGTGCGATACTGAGTGAGTGCGAGCGAGACAGGAATACGCCACTGCCTACATTTTACGCAACGCTTCCTACCAAGCGGTGGTGAGGTTAAAATTGGTGGGGGGCATTGACCGTCCGTACTGTATGTAGTACTAGATACTCTATCTTAACTGTGGCGTTGGTTCTATCATTTTTAGGCAGCGAACTGATTTTTTTAGGATTACACACCCAAAGAGTGCCAACAGGGCTGTATCTTTTAGATTAATAATTTTTTGTTAAAAATTTTACGACCTACGAATAGTAATTAGGGTTTACAACCCCAAGTGTGAATGGAAGGGTTGAAAGGGGTCGCCCTAGGCGCACGTATGCTGACCGAATCGGATGCGTACTGAAGAAGGGCCAAATAAAATGTACCCGGAACCGACGAGCTTGCATGAAGAAACTTATGGATGTTGAGGAAGCTAAAGATGTGTGTCAGAATCGTAGCATGTGGCGATCTGTTGTCTCTGCCTACCCCAGTAGTGGGACATAGGCGTGAGCATATGTATATATGTATGTACCACCCCAGTGATATACGTCCCTTTTTCCAGAATGGTACTGGGAGTGTTTCATGAAGCAATACTTCTTGAAAACCATGGCGGTGATAACGTGCATACTCTCCATTGCCGTGGTCTGGTCTGAAATGACCTTCTTCTGCAAGAAGCCTGTCTTGTCTATATTTGCGAACATCGTCATAGCGGCTAAGGACACCTATAACTACGCTGCTATTATGGTAAGTTGCGAGAAATTTATGTTTACGCACTAACAAGCGTAGCGAGCATATCAAGGCGCGTTGGAATTCAATGAACCAAAACACGACAGCACTAGTGGCAAGATCAAATCTAAGCTCGTCAGAACTGAATAAAACTAAACACGACAGCACTAGTAGCGAAAATATTATCATCAATGCGCTTCAGCATTCGATAAACCGCGTCGAAATTATATGAAACAAAAACCAACAACTAAATTAGGTAGACATTTCTGTGGTAGTCATCAAGTAAAAAAGTGTTTTGTAAATCTATGGATTCCGTCCAAAAGTTTCTCAGATTTTGTGTTCAATGAAGGATTTTCCAAAATCTATTAAAGTAGTTCCAAATGGCTCGATAGATGGCGTTGACACAACAGGGTTGAGCGACCTTGCAGATAATAAAATACAAATAAAACAGTAAAAATATGAGTTTTTAGGAAAGCAGAAAAATGTGAACATACTTCGTCCACCGTTGCGCCTGACTTAGTGACATGCATTTTTTTGCAATTTTTAGTAGCTTTCCGTCTTAGCACCCTCTCGCGTCAACGCCGTCTATCGCGGTTTGTTAGAACTACTTTATATTAGCTATGAGAAATCTCCTCATTTTCCTAACAACGATATTATCTTCCCCAGACGGTATCAACCCTGATCATAGCGTACATGTTCTACTGCGCGTACTCCACCGTGCTCAAGATCCGGCTCCTGAACCTGTACTACCTAGCGCCGCACCACCAGACCAACGAGTACAGCCTGATCTTCTCCGGCATGATGGTCTGCAGGCTCACGCCGGCCATGTGCCTCAACTTCCTCAGTCTGGTGCACATGGACTCCCATGTCATTAAAGAGAGGGTCATGGAGACTTCTTATACTCGGGTATGTTGCAAATCTTAATACCTATACAGGGTGTAACAAAACACCCTAGTAATGCTTAAGGGGGTGCTTCAGACCATCAAAATGAACAACTTTCACTATGGAGCCAACATCGAGAAAAAAATTATAATATTAGTGGATATAGATGGTTTTTGCAAGTGACCATAGGCGAAAAATGTTTCGCTTACGCTGGTAGGCGTAATATCAGTGTAACTGGGTATGAGATAGCGATAGTCATAAAATCCTATACAATTTATATGAAGCTAGACGACTGACTCCGGAGTCAGGTGGCCGTCGTAGTACAAAAAAGTGGCTACGTCGATAAGGACAGCAATTGTTAGCGATCTCCTTTTCTACCTAGAGCGAATTTGCTATGTGCATCTCTTATTGAGTGAATATGACAAGACACGTGCTACTAGTACCTTTCTCTTTCTACGCCGTACGCCCCCTACTAACCGAAATGAAAGACGTTTCACGTCAAAAGAAATTAACTTCCGAATACCGCGATAGTGCGTCCAAGATAGCTTGGTGATTTTGACTAATCGTTTTAGACCGATTGTTTTACTTTCTGAAAAGCAGTAAAACCTTAAATTTTATGTTAAATGTTAATTAATCTTGTATAAAATATACTTGTGTGTATTATAATGTTTAGACGGCTCAAACAGCTTTAAAAAGTACAAATAAAATCTCTAAACCCACCTGTCAAAAACACAGAGCTATCTTAGACGTACTATAGTTTTACTCTTGCAAGACTCAGTTCACATCACGTAACATGATACACTTGCCAGATAATGGGTCACATGGACGTCCTCGGCATCATAGCTGAAGGCTTCAACATCTACTTCCCCATGCTGGTGGTGCTGCTCTGCGTGGCCACTTACCTGTCGCTCGGCAGTCGCCTGCTGTCAATGTGCGGCTTCCAGCAGTTCGTCGGCGATGACGAAGTCACCACAGACCTCGTTGATGAGGGCAGGGAGATTATTAAGAGAGGTGAGTTGACATCTTTTACAGTTAGAAGATTTATCTCGTGCAGTATACCTTTACAGGCTGTTACAGAAAAGGCATGGTTTAGACCATCAAACTGAACAACTTTCGCTATCATTACAACATCGAAATAAAATAAAAGAATCTATATGTATTGTTCTTTGTAGCGATTTGACTCTAATGTATGGAACATGAGAGTCGAGTCGGTACTACCGTTTTCTATGAAACAGCCTATGAATATAGTATTGTAGTTCGCTGGAAACAGCAGATATTTTAAAATTACATTTAATCTATACTATTATAAAACTGTAACAGGAAGTTTGTCTGTACATTGAAGATATTAACAAAAAAAAAAGTTACGATATGGTTTTTAGGTATTCCTGATTCCATATCACCAATTTTTGGATTTTTTGTCTGTCTGTTTGTTTGGGTGTTTGTTTGTTTGTTTGAACGAGTATCACGCAAAAACTACTGAACCGATTTTGATGAAACTTTTTTTGTTTGATAGCTTATGATCTGACTTAAAATCTGGTATATAATTTGTGCGGACGAAGTCGCGGGTTAACGCTCGTGGTTAAATATTACTCTACTCTCTTTTGTTGCATTCTGTATACTTACCAGTTAAAAAAGCCTACAAACTTGGAATTTCGCTCGCATATTGTTCGTAGCTTCAAGTTGCTTGCTGATCCTTTGAATATTTGGTTTTCCCGTCAATTTTCTTAACAGTAGGTGTTCATATTATGAGCCTTCTTACTTTCGATAGATTCCAAATACTTGCATGCAATACTTTTAAAGCCGTGTGGTGGCTATGAATAGTACCATCCCATTTCCTCCCGTGGGTGTCGTAAAAGGCGACTATAAGGGATCTACTGAAGGATGGGCAGCAGCACACATTGATTCGATCCAACTGCGATCGCCAACCCGCCTGCCAAGCGTGGCGATTATGGCAAATCCCCCCCATTTTGGGGGAGGCTTATGTCCGGCAGTAGACGTTTAATGGCTGATATGATGATGAATACTTTTAAAGAATTGTGTTTTAAAAGTTTTATGTAAACTTGTAGAGAAACGAAAGCGACAACGCGCCGAAGAGAGTCTGTCGAGACGTCGGGACTACAGCGAGCGGTATTCAAACTACCGCTCGCGAGACGCCCAGGACGGAGGTAATTCGACATCCTATAACATTTTATATATCTTTTTAGGGTTCCGTACCCAAAGGGTAAAAAAATAAATAAATAAATAAAAACCGGCCAAGTGTGAGTCGGTCTCGCCTTAAAGGTCCCGGAGAAAACAAAACTTTTTTATAAGTTAATATTTTGTGTGGTGGTGTGGTACGTAACCCGATTCGGAGTATTAAGTAGAGATAAGGAATTTTAAATGTAGAAATTCTTTCTTTTTTAAATCATTTTTTCATTTGTGCTGTTACTCCACTGTGTTTTACAAAACCATTTCCTTTCCCTTTTCTTTTCACAATCATACTATCAGTTATTGTGCATGTCTCTCACGTTGCAGCCCACACCGGGCTTCTTAACGACGTCGACTCAGATTACTACGTTCAACCGAGTCCAGAGAGAAGCCAGCCGGTGACGGGGTACCAACGTGCCGAGGTACCCTACAACCGTACCCTGGAGGACGAACTCGACCGCTTCGGCGAGAGTACCCTACCGTCAATAAGGACCGAGTTCGACAGCAGAAATAAGATGACAATGCCTCCGCGAGGACTGTTTGATGACGTATAGGTGTGCAATATGGATCAGTGAATTTTTGCGAGTTTTTGTGAGACTTACATTTTTTAAACTTTTGTAGTTCTTTGTCGGTGTAGTGTAGAGTATATAACATTATAAGGGTCATGTTGTGAGTCGCGTATTTTGAGTCCGTTTCATATAAAATCCGGGAATGCATTGTCTATGACGTCAGCCTTTATATGAACGGACTCGAAATACGCGACTCACAACTCACAAAATTACGCTCGTTTGGCTTCACCCTAAATAGCGGTTTTTGTAAAACTAGTGGAAGCTGTTGGGCTATTGTGTACGTTTTCGATTGTATCGCTTACAATATCGGTAATGTATTTACGATTGCACTAAGAAATTTGAAGCCGCTTTTTTTGACGAAGCCTGTTGTCGATGTGAGTGAAGTATTTACCTATGACGAAGTCCGTTGATATGAGTGATGTATTACCTTTGACGAAGCCTGTCGTGTATATGCACTTTGTATTTTTTTTCGAGTAAAAGTTCATTAATAAGGTACTTACATGAAAAAAAAATTTGCCAAGAAATTTTTAAAGTTTGACCAGAAATATAAAAAACCTGGTTTGAGGGCGCGACTATCGACTATGACCTTTAATATCAGAGGTCCAAGTACAAAAATTAGTTCCAATCATTTTCCGCAACATGGCGAGGTTTTTTATTTTTCTGGTCGGGCTTTAAATATTGTTTCTGAGATCGTCATATTCATTGTCTGAATATGACGATCTAAATATTAAGAAGCAAAATCGCAAAGAACTGCCGAAGAACATATCGATTTGCAACCGAATAAAATCGGGTAATTACACAATAGGACCTCTGAAGTCTATTTGTCAAATCGACTAAGCTTAGTTCACACCGAGATGGCAGCGGCCCTTTAAACAGTGTAGTGGCTAGAGCAAATTATTGCTTCTTAAACGAGTATTATACTATGTATTTAAGTAATGCAGCGAACGGCCGTAGTATGGCAGCGTGATATAGCGCTATCGAGCCTTAACTCTCTTTATATTTGCGCGCGAACGAACGGTGAACGAGATAAAAGGTGTCATTATAGCCTTATCGTACGCATCATACTACGGCCGCAGATAACGTAACTGAAACTACTAGACGCGGCATAAAAACAAGACAGCAAATATAAATCTTGATCTACATATTGTAGAAACCGCGAAAAGAGGATTTTTAGAATTTATGAGAAGTCAATAAACTTAACTATTTCGCTCGCTGACATCCCATTGTAGTCCCGAATTCCCCTTTATAATGTCAAAGTTTACATTAACGTCAACAAGCTCGGGACGTTTTTCTTAGTATGAACGGCGCGCTATGCTTGAATTTCTTGGAAAATTAAGATAGTTTACAAATCTAAAAATTAAATTCAGTCACAAAAACTCGTTCAATTAGTAAATTATTATATAGTATTCATAAGGATTGTATAATTGTGTGCAAAGTATTTATAAGTTATTTAATTTATGTACAAATTACTATTCTTGCTTCGTACTGTTTTATTTGTAATTACTATACTTAGGTAGGTAATAGTCGTCTTGAGTCTACGTAGTACGATAAAATCTTTTTAAATTCGTTAATTAAACATGCACTGAATGTATGTAATGTAAAATACACTGTTCGAATCGCACTAATTTATTCAAAGATCACTAACTTCTCCACGGTTCTCAAAATACCAGATTTGCGTATAGAAAAAAGAATAGAAAATAGTAGGATCAAAAATTCAAAAACGGTTAAACTCGCAGATCGCTAGATTATTGATAAGAAAAACTTATTCTAACTTCATAATATTGAGTGCGCTGCGCTGTATGGACGTTAATTAATTTGAATTCGTATCAATTTATACTTTTATAGTGTCATCTATCATTACAATTATGTAGTTAGAATATGCTTATTGCATTTCATCTTCGAGATTATTCTAAAAAGTTTTGTGTAAATGAATTGTTTATAAATATCGTTAAATTTGCTTCATAATAATATTCATAAGCCTCTTAATTTTACAATTATACAGGGTGAAATTGATATCAATAGAATCCTTTTAAACTAAGAGTCTACCCATCAAACTGAACAACTACTATGGGAGCAAACCCATCGGAGCAAAAAAAATCAGCTGTTGTATACATTTGAGTCGCAAACTCGCGCGTCGAGATTGCAGTTTAGTACGGAACAGCAGATTTTTTATTTGCTCCGATCGGTTTGCTCCCATAGAAAAGTAGTTCAGTTTGATGGGTAGACTCTTAGTTTAAAAGGATGCTAATGATATCAATTTCACCCTGTATATGCTGTCTAATAAGTCGTTGATATGAGAACCGTGCTTAAAAACGTGTGGTTTGTTTTATTTCTAAACAATTAAACAACATTTCCAAACAACAAGAATGTCACATTGTAGTCCTGATTGGCTTTCAATTTATCGAAACATTACGGATTATTGTTTTATGCTTGTAGCTATTATCGTTAAACCGCCAAAAGTGGCCACATTTGGCGGTTTTAAAGATAATAACTACAAACATTATAAAAACAAATCCGCAGTGACCCGATAAATTGAAAATCAGCAATGACTACAATGTGACATTCTTGTGTTTTTGGAAAAAAAAAATACGATTGGGGCAGCACAATAGGCTCGGTGCAGCCTTAATGCTTCTATAAGCGCCATGTTGATGGCCTGAGTGTATCTCTCAAAGCAATCACTAACATAGAGACTGCCTAACATCTTTATTTCTTTTCATTCTTATGGTTATTTTCCTGTTATCAGAATGAGATACTTTAAACAGAACAAAAGAACGCTTTTTAGCTGTTATTGCGATAGTAACATTAATTTGGAAGCATTAACCCAAAGATCAAGCCTTAGTAAAAGGGTAGATCGATAATATAAAAGAAAGACATCAAAACGCTACTTGACATCTATTTATACTTATGACAAACGTCCATTAGAATAAGCAAAACTTAAATAGTATACAAGCCATCTTGAAGGTTTTGTCCGCCAGATCCAATTGGAGGCTTCTCGTTCATCATATCGTATGGCATTTTTTATCTTCCTGCTTGGATCCGGGAGGTCTAAATTTCTAGGTTAAAGTGTTTTAGCCAGTCTTCCGCCGGGGTTAATCTATGGAGTTCTTTAATTCCACCGGGGAAACGGCGCAGGGTGCACTCATTTACCACATGGGTGAGGGTTTGGTCAGGTGCCCCGCAGTCGCACATCGGTGACTCCCTCAGGCCTCACTTGTAGAGATGGTGGTTGGTCTGTCCATGGTTAGTTCTGCTTCTCGTTATTTCCTTAGTATAAGGATGAGATTAGGTTGATTAGCTGGAAAAAGTAGTGACATATTTGTTTAACTGATATTGCCAGTCCAATGGGAATGCATTGATTTCATGTTTCGTAGGGAAAGGGTGCACAAAGTATACACTCAACTGTACACTCAACAGCATAATGACAGATTGAAAAAGTGTTTTCGTACAGCACCTAAGACTAGCTCTGTCTGTGTTAGTTATTTCTCTGAGGTGTAATTTATATTTCGCCGTTTAATTTATTATTCATCAAAGATTTATTAGACAGTCTTATCTAATAAGTATTTAATAAAATTGTTATTTTGTTTCCATTCCATAGATTTATTTGAAGCAGCAGCATTAAACAATGTGATAACACTATTTTGTTATTTTATTAAGTCTAACCGAGTCGCGTCAACCAACTCTGACCTCTGGTAAGTATGCTTGGATTATATAATTCGAGTGGGTTCAGAGTTTTATTTTTTTTATGTTTGTTAGGTAAACATTGACCCCAATCTCACCTGATGTTAAGTGACGATGAGGCCGAAGATGTAGCATGCTTACCTAGAAAAATGCCTATTCACTCTCGCCTTGAAGAGGCCCAGGTGGTATTGCTCAGGGAACAGGTCCGCAGGCAGTGCTTTCCACTCCTTAGCCGTGCGCATTATAAAAGAAGAAGCAAACTTCTTCGTGCGAATTGCTGGTAGGTCAACGACATAAGGGTGGAAACCCAGCCTGCGTCTCGTCCCTCGAAGAAAAAAGGGAGGAGGTATTAGTTCGTGTAATTCCGTCGCACACGCTCCGAAATGTATCCTATAAAAAGTTAGCTGGTATCGTGTCAACGCGCGGCATAACAATGTAATGTTCTTGTTAGATTTGTATATTGACTTTCATTGCGTATTGGAGTAGCTGTGTAAGGGTTGAGACACATTGACCGACGGCGAACGGCGGCGGGTCCATACAAAAAACACGTTTAGTGGACACCATCCGCATCCTCCGCCGTCGACGCGGCGAATGGCGCTGAACGCGTTCCCATACTAATCGCGGTTTTTTGGTATGGACCCGCCCGCCGTCGTTCAAGGTCTCAACCCTAATCGTTTATTAACTTTGACTATTTACTATAAGGACTAGCTTTGCGGTAGTATTTCCCCTCTGCCACGGTATAAGATTAATTGATCATGTGCATACATTCAATTTCATACCTTATCACTAAACGAGACAGCCTCGCCCCCCGCAAAAAGTGGCAGAAATGTTTGTTCGTAGAATTACACGCGGAACTAGTCCCTATATACGTAGTCAAAGTTTATTAAATTGACTAAATACCTTTTGTACCGGTTAGCTGCCATAGTAAAAGTTGTTCAGTTCGATGGGTAGACTCTTAGTTTAAAAGGATGCTAATGATATCAATTTCACCCTGTAGATTATCTTCTACATTTCTTGGTCAATGACTGGGTGAACTAGTCGGTGAAAGGTCACGCACATCGGCGCACCTTTTAGTGCCTATCGTAGCACGATTGCATAAAGCTTTTCCTCTGTGGGGTAGTTGCTCATGTGGCATAACTAGGCTGGATATGGCAGCAGTAATTCTATCTAAAACGCCACACTGTCATACACTCACACAATATACCTATGCCAAAGAAAATATACACTACGCGAAAAGTAGCGACACTCATGTGTGTGGGTCGCCAGCGGGTGGCTTTGACTATTTATTATAAGGACTAGCCTTGCGGTAGCATTTCCCCTCTGCCACGGTATAAGATCAATTAATCTTGTGCATTTACATTCAATTTTATACCTTATCACTAAACGAGACAGCCTATAATTGCGAAACAATAATTTCGAACTTAGAACGTTTGGGGTTCAGACGAGACTACTTTTCATGATTTTAAACTTTCAAAATTAGAATCTAAAGTTATGGGGAATAAAATCCAAAGTTGCGGATTTAATGTTACCTCGCCCCCCGCAAAAAGTGGCAGAAATGTTTGTTAGTAGAATTACACGCTAACTGGTCCACATATAAGTAGTCAAAGGCGGGTGGGACGTAAAGTCGAAGACGGTCGAATTACATGGCTGCTCTCGCTTGCACGAGACGGCACGACTCTGCCGTTGAAATAAATATTTTCTTTGTTGCGTGTGACGCCGACTAATAGGAAAATACCTACGTCACGCGCAGAATCACGAAAGGTGCCGTTTATTGTTGTGTTTACGGTTGTGGCAACAATCACAAAGAAAACAATGAAAAGAGTTTGTTTATTACCTAATGATGATCCAGAAAGATACTTATCTTTATTCTATTTAAAAAGTTTAATCAAAATCGGTACAGTAGTTTTTTGGGGATGCTGTTAAGACCAAACAAACAAACATTCACTGTTTTATAAAAGTACCTTATCTTTTCATTGCACCAGTATAACCCTATTGCATACACACGTACGGAGAGTGTCAGGCCTGTGCCTACGCGCACTCTTACACGCACACACACATTCACTCACTCACAAATACAACACACGCGCAATCACACGCACACTTACTTTAATACATACATACACTCAAAGCGCGATGCTTTCGTCGTCTGTGTTGATTGTCAGTTGTCACCATAGATTAATATGTATATTGGATATAGATAGGTAACTCGCCTTGAATTTTAGGACGTCCTAATTGCGTTGCTGCTTATTAGCACTAGGGGGCGCCACATTATGAAATAAATTGAAAAAGATGATCGGCCGACACGAGGATCGAACCTACCCGGATCGTAAGCCGGTTGCCTAGACCGCTAGACCAACAAGACAGTGATTGATATGGGCGAAATCTCTCAATACTACAGCGCAGCGCGTGAGGTGTAGTGCGCTGTTACTCCGATATGAACCCTAGTGCAACACATAGTGCTTCGATACATAACCGATAGATGGCGGACGCTGTCTATAGAAAATCAGCGTTCCACTTAGTTTGTACTAAGATAACATAGCATGGTTGTCACTACAGTTTGCTTGGGTTATAGTGCTTCATCACTCAATAAAAACACCTAAAATATCGAAGATAATTTATTCATTACATTGCACATCAATTAACGTAAGTATATAAATAATCAATACTAATCAATTAAATTACTTAAATTGAACCTTAATGTTGTCTACTTTGGTTCTTATTTCGTGTGACGTGTCCTTTGACAGGTCTTGTGCATACGTGAAGTATAATGTTGATAGTATATTCAATTCTTCAGTTTTCTTAAGTTCTGTAAAAGAAAATTTAATTATTTTTTGCATAGAATAAATTAAGTTTTCACCCCTCCGGGCGGAAAGCGTAAACTTTCGTCCCGCTGCGCTAAACGAAGTGGCCGCTTTTCGCATTCGTCGGGGTGAAAAATAATGTACTAACCTCAGGCAGTAAATAAGAAAGCCTCAGATCACATGTTTGTTACATGAAATCTGAGACCTTTCTTACTTAGCTGCCCTCGGTGTGTAATCTACTATTTGTTGTCACGATGCGCGTTGTCATTGTATAACAGAGTGGTTCGGTCTTTAAGAATTAGTACAGCTTTTAACAATTTGGGACCTTATGGTCTGATACTTAAAGCTCTGAGACTGTAATACAAGAATTCCAAATGCCACATACCTTTCAATTGTTTAATTAGTATTTCCATTAAGTTAAGAGCGTCCCTCTTGTGCCTTACTAAATTACTATTTTCTGTAAAAAAAAAAAACAAATAAATTTATTTTAGATGAGTCTTGTTTGTGATAACAAGGATTTGGTTATCATTATCTACAGGGTGTAACAAAACACTAGGGTGTTTTGTATTACTAGGGTAATACTAAAGGGAAACATATACAGGCTAGAACATATACAGGGTGTAAGTAATGCAGCCTAGAAAATTCTGAAACAGTGAACTCAGACTATCAAACTGAACACTTTGACTATGGAGCCTACCTCAGGAGACGCGAAAAAAAATCAGCTGTATCATACATTTGAGTCGGATAGGTATACAGTTTTGTATGGGACAGCTGATTTTTTTTCGCGTCTCCTGAGGTAGGCTCCATAGTGAAAGTTGTTCAGTTTGATGGTTTGAGTTCACTGTTTCAGAATTTGCTAGGCTGCCTTACTTACTTACACCCTGTATATGTTCTAGTATCACGCAATAACTACTGAATCGATTTTGATAAAACTTGTTTTGTTTGATAGCTTATGATTTGACTTAAAACCTGTTATATAATTTGTGCGTCACGGGTAGGCTCTAGTAAGTAACTAAAAAAACCAACACCAAACATCACAAACTACTTACTGAGCGTATATTCTATAATGCTGGCCACTTGCTTCGTCACATTGTTGATAGCTTTATCCCTATTTGAGACAGTCACATTGTCAGTTTCCATTGGTTCATCAGCATTTGATAGTATGACCAGCCGCTCCAATACGCGCGCAATGGCCGTCAAAATAGCCAGTTGTGTGGAACGAGAGCTCGATGCGTACGATTGTGCGCAGTGCTCAAAGAATACGTCTTGGTATTTTTCTGAAAGGGAGAAAGTTTTTAGTAACCACTTGCGATGAAATTTTTTTTTGTTTTTCCCCGCATAAAGTCATCTCATTCAGACGAAGGGTATAGGACATAAGAACAACCATGATAATTCGATTCTGCTCTCGATTCTAAACAAACTACTTTTTAGTTTTGCGTTAATTCGTTAACACGTTGTATAAAATGTACTGTTCCTAATAAAGACGTTCCATTCTACAACCTCACTGCTGGCGTATTATTCACCTCTCCGAGGCTCCCCGTTCTTGTCGGCCTGCAACGCTCCTACCAACGTGCGTTAAACTGGTGACCCCGACGTGATCTCCCGAGGCCCGGAATTTTAGCCGGGATCCGAATAGAAGAATGCTGCGCTTCCAATCGCTCTCTGGCAAACCTTGAGCTTGGACTTTTGGTTCAGTGAGTTTATTAGTTGAGACATGTTACCTTGTGTCTCAGGTTCCTTGGGCCACGCCTTGCCCAAGAGCTCGTAGGCGGCTTCCTTGAGCGCGGTCAGTTGCTCCCGCCTGTGTCTGGCGCCTTCATTATCTTCTTCGTCCGAGTCCTTACCTACTGATAACTCATCCTGAAAAATTGCATAAGGTTAGTAACTCCTTAGTTTGACAGATGTGGCCAAAATCAGTTGCTGTCGAATTTTTAACGTTGCACTGTAACTGCCTTGACATAAAGTCGAATTTCATAAAAGGTGAAGCTAGAATTAGCATTGCTCCTTTTTACAAGTACATACATAATAAATATAGCACGGTTTTAAAAATAACACAAAAAAGGGATTACTTGAGTAAAATTTCGTTAAAATCGTTAGTTTTGAAATTAAGACTAACAAACCATTGAGAAATAACAGAGATGTAACAAGTTGTACCAACCTTAGACAAAATGACCTTCACGATATCATAAACCTGATTGAACCTGTCACAACCGGTGGCAGCTAACGCCTGCCCCAGGGCTGTGATGGCGTGCTTCTTGTAAACCATTTCTTGTTTACGAGATTCTACCAGCAGAGAGTTAAGGCACTCATTTGCTATTACCGGAGAGACGGGAGCTTCGCCGTCTTTCACTCTGTAAAGATATGATGTTAGATTTTTGTAGGCTCGTTGGCGTAGTGGAGTTGCGGTATTTGAATCGATCACCGAAGTTAAGCAACGTCAGGTTCGCATTGCATTAATTCCGAATGCCAAATGTCCAATTTTGCGAACAATCGCAGCGATATCGCTCAGTCAACCAACGTGTACTCATAAAAATTGCGGCAGTGCAGTTGCGACATAGCTTTCGGTCAAAAATCGCTTGTATGACAGGTCTCTTAGGCGGTCCTCCTGTTTAAAATATCATCTTGATGCAAAAGTCACATTCGCATTAAGACCGAATCTCAATTGTTCGATTTGCGAATTGACATTTAAGTATTTAGTTTATTTTAATTTATTTCCTTTTCAGAGAGCTTGCAGCTAAATAACATTTTGATTTATACATACAGGGTGTAATAAAACACCCTAGTAATACTTAAGAGGGTGCTTCAGACCAGCAAACTGAACAACTTTCACTATGGAGCCATCAACGAGACAAAAATTTAAAAAATTGGCTGTCCCATACATTTGAGTCAAGCCGGTACTGCAGTTTTGTATGAAACAGTTGATTCTTATTTCGGGATTTTGAACTTGGTTCCATAGTGAAAGTTGTTCAGTTTGATGGTCTGAAGCACCCCCTTAAGTATTACTAGGGTGTTTTGTTACATCCTGTAGACAAATTGACGGTCAAATGCTGACAACAACCCACATATAAACAAGTTCCCACATAACATAAGACGCCCAATTTCACATTTAGCGCAACGTTATATCGTGAAGGAACTCACGCGCACAACTCCGCCAAAGCGTCAATAACGTGCTGTTTTCCATCGAACGTCTTCCCGTGGACGGCGGCGAGCAGCGCGCGTATGAACGGCTCCCGTTGCTCCCCTAGCCCGGCAGACAGGTCTTTGCATAACGTCTTTATTGCGTTCGCCGCCTGAAATGAAAAGGGGGAAGGTAAGGAGAAATAACTCACTATGATAGGTATAGCAGCCGACAAACAACTTGGCAAAAACCATGACTGCGCTTGCTACTAAACTTAAAAACATTACATACTTAGGGCTTCAGAACATCAAGTTGAACAACTTTCTCTATGGGACCAATATCGAAATCGAGAAATAAAACTTGGTTGTTCCATTGAAAATCTAAACGGGCCGTGTAGAGTGAGTGCCGTTCATAAATACTTACTCCAAGTCTTTTATTAAAAACAGAAGATTTAGCCAAATATAGCCGTGGTTTATCAGACCAGTGTCCTGTGAGTCGAATTAAATATGGAAGAAAAATTTGTAAAAGCCGAAAGCGGAAACCTACCCAAAGTTGACGCAATAATGATAGGATTGATTTTCAAAAAGGATTGTTTTTTAAAGGAGTGCTTCAGACCATCAAACTGAACAACTTTTACTTAACTGCAGGACATAGGCCTCCAAGGATCGCCACAACGATCGGTCCTACGATACCCTTATACAATGGGTTACCGCCGTCTTCACCAGGTCAGTCTACCTTGTGGGCCTACCTACACTGCGCTCTCCGGTACGCGGTCGCCAATCGAGAAATCTTCGGTCCCATCGGCCATCGGTTCTGCGAGCAATGTGCCCCGAAAATGCTTATCGATACATATCTAAACTGGCTTATTGAAATGTAGACGCAAAGCAACTAACCTGTATCTTCTTAGTCCAACTGCTGGAGTTGAGAGCGAGCTCGATCTCAGCGCGGAGAGCCGGCAGGTGCTGCTTGATGCCGCTCTCACGCGCCGGACTTATGTCCGTCCATATCTCCTCGAAGATCTCCACCGTCGATGAGTCTAGTAAAGTAAGAAGTGTTATCTTATTAATACATAACAGACATCTGTCGTAAAAGGTTGTTTTCCCGTATCGTAAAACCTTTAAACTACTAGTTAAGGTGCAAAAATAAACTAAAACCAACTTATTCCTTTGATTGAAAAAATTACAGTTTTTTCAAGCTTTTGTCGGCCGCTTTCAGCTGTATTTAAAAAAAAATCAACATTGGTGACCATTAACAATATTACAGGGAACAACTTTAAAAAAAAAATAGGGCTCACTGGAAGTTGAAAAACGATTTACTTTTGAGGTATCTTGTTCTAATAAGTATTTCCTCTTAATTATTGAATGGCCGAAAGGTCAATAGAGCCGTACCAGCGTCCGGCGGGCCCTCCACAGCGGCGGCCCATCGGGCAAATGCCCGGTATCTTAGACCAAAGTAAAATTAATGGATAGGCCTTACGCGAACATTTCAAACCAGAAAAATAAGGCAAAACAAATGACAGTTTTACTTCAAATATCTACTGTGATGACAGACCAAGTGTGCTAGTTTGTATGGACAAAGTGTGCTAGTTGTGTGCTTTAACTTAACGCGCTTTGGGCCTATCCATTAATTTTACTTTGATCTAAGCCCGGTATGCCCATATGGCAAATTAGGACTTGAACACAGGAGAAAACCCTTGTGAAATCAAAGTAGTAATATATACCCTCATCCTTGGGTCCATGCATGGCCAGGAACACCATGGGTGCTAACAGAGCTTCGTTGTCTTTGATGTGCTCTATTTTGGCTTTAGACACAGATTTAAGGGTCAGAGCGATGGCGGACCGTGACAGTTCATCTTCTTTAGTCTCGTATAACGTTATCAGCTTCTTCATTAACTTTTCCGCTGATTGTGGCTGAAATTAAATTAAATGTATTATTAATTAGTATAATTGATTGATTGAGTTAATTTGAATTATTATTGGGATTATCTAGTCTTCTTCTTATCGTGTGGGCAGAGCCCTAGTGTCAGAGTTTTTCAGACCGCCTTACGGCCTTAGAAGTGGTTTTTATGTAACGACTAGTACCACCAGAGATAGTAGCCGGGACCAACGACTTAACGTGCCATCGGAAGCACGGATCATTTTTCTTTTCAGACAATCAGGTGATTCAGCCTGCAATGTCCTAACCAACTGAGGAAATACGCACAAAGTGACATTTCCCCCGTGGGAATCGAACCCACGACCTCCTTGTCGAGAGCCAATGCTCTTAACCATTAGACCTCGGAGGCAGTTATTATATTATCTAGTTATTATATTATAGTATCTAGACGATAAATTATTTTGTAATAATAAAACCTACGAACTCGCGCACCGAAGGTTCCGTACACAATATATTGACCAAAAAAGGTTTCCGGGAACCTTAGAACGAGCCCGACTCGCACTTGCCGGTTTTCTTATTACAATATTATTTATCTCCGTCTAGATAAAACTCATTCTGTGAAAATTTCAACCGGTGTATTTTTGGAATATACATCACTTTAAAGGACAGACGGACAGGCGGACGAAGTCTGTCTACATTTCTACCGTCAGAGTTTTTATTGGAGATTCAAAGTCCCCACTACTTTTGAAAACAAAACGTTTTGTAATTTTTGCCATTGTCATCAAACACACACACACTTCTTCTTTTGTAACACAAGAGATAAAGCTATACCTACATGACAATCACTCATGCTGTAAAGAACACTGACCTTAGCGAACGCGGACACCTGTCCCAACGCCTCCGCATAATTCTTCCTGACCGTAGCGTTTCGATCGAAGGTTCCAGTCAGTAAGTTTGACATCAGCTTCCCTGCCACCGGCTCGAGGTCTGTCCTCAAATAATGCGCCGCGAGCACTATGAAGTGAGAGCAGGCGACCTTCGTGCCAAGTTGCGGCGACTTCGTTAGTTCCAGTATTTTGGGTAGCATGTCCTTCATTACTTCTATATCGATGTATGGCATGCACTGTAATGTCGTAGTGGTTAATATAATAAGTTCATTATTTTATTTATCAATTAATTAACTCATGCTTGTGCGTTAGCACTGCATCTCCGCCAGAGTCAAGTAGTTTAAGTGTATCTATCCCAATCTCAAGGATTGTTTTTGAGCAAAAACACAGGAGACAAGAGATTGCGTAGTCTCGTGGCAAGTCAAATTATAAGCTTTCAAACAAAAAAAATTCATCAAAATCGGCACAGAAGTTTTCGCATAATGTTCGATGCCTCGAACAAACAAACAGACAAAAATCGAAAAATCTGTGATTTGTAGTCAGGGACAAGGTCAAGGACAGATCAAACTCCATAAGCGTGTTTTTTAATATCTTCAATGCACGGTAGCAGAAGGCTACAGTTTTTCTAGTCGGAGGGGTGCTCACGTGCAGAGAATCTTGGCGTACATTTACTGCAAAAATCGGGTAATTCAGCCACCTGGGAGCATAACGGTCATGACGATGTCAATTTTAAGAGGCATTTTCTCGAAAAGATTATTATGGTTTTATTAGGAAAACGTTTTAATACTTTGAATTTATCTACTTTTTGTGCAATGTCCGTTTATCAACAACAAACGAACATTTTCGGTGCTATTGCGTATTTATTGAGTGAATAATTTTATACATTGGCAACACCACCAGCCAGACATAATGCAAACCATAGACAAAAAGCACTTTTTACTATCATTTACGTAAAAAAAAGATTACCTTAACAACAGTGTCGGTAGTGTAATGCTGCCTCGCTGCGTTAGCTCGCATGTCATCCAACAACTCTCTCGTGCCGCTGTCCGCCAGCGCAGTGCTAAGATATGACAGTTTAGCGGACTCCAGCTCTCCTGCTGCCCCTACCAGCGCTGGTATCAGTTTAGATAGGAAAGGCTTGAGACTTTCACCGGCCGCCGTTACTAGTTTTGATACTGTTTGTAGACTGGAAAGTGTAAAATTGGTCAACTTCGATGACCAGGCAGCTATATTTGCAGGTATAAAGAAAAAAAAAGAAAAAAGAATAATAAAGAAAATTTAAGTTATGTTATGTTATGTATACGAATATCAGGGTGTTACAAAAATACAAATAAACATTTAAGGGGGTTGACCATCAAACTGAACAACTTTCACTATGGGACCAATATAATCTGATGGTCCATCATCATCATATCAGCCGATAGACGTCAACTGCTGGACATAGGCCTCCCCCAAAATGGGGAGATTTGCCATAATCGCCATGATGCGATGCGTTTGCCATGTTCCATACTAAACTACAGATCTACTCGAGCTAAATATATGGGACAGCAAATTTTATTTTCGCGATTTCGATGTCGGCCCCATAGTGAAAGTTGTTCAGTTTGATGGTCTCAACAACCCCGTTAAAAGTTTTAAATGTTTATTTTTAATTTTGTAACACCCTGTATAATGGAAAAAACAATGTAAAATAATTGCTGTAATCAATATTCTATACATTTTTCCAGTGAACGTGTTTTTAAGATTTGGAGAGGGAATATTATCGTGAGGAAATTAATCGTCGTCAAGTGTGCAGTTGCTCGTTTGGTGGTTTAGACCAAATACCGATTAGGCTACTCCCGGTTTTAAACCCCATCCGTCACAATCGAAGTAATTTTTGAAATGTTGTTAAATGCCGTAGGTTATCTCGGTTCGATTCTCGTTAAAGCTTAGAAATTAAATAAACATAAGTCCTCACCTGACACTTCTGACTTCTTTAACAAGGTTAGTGATACCTGTATCTAATAGAACAGGCAGAATTACAGATACTATCTCCTTTCCGTCTTTGCCTTGACTAACATCCGATGCACGGATACATAGCTGAAAAGAAATGCACATATTGTTAAAATATTTATTTTGATAAAACATTTTTTTTTTTAATAAGGCCCTTTTATACTGGGTGATTTTGTTAAGGCGGTTGCAGACGGGTCAATTTTATACAAAACTTTGACGCACAATACGCGTAGACGGTATTAATATAAGCAACTTTGTATATATGGAAAAATAGTTTAGAAAATCTAGATGCCGCGTCACAAATAACTGGAATTTTTCATACAAAATTTTACAAGATTTTTTTTATCTTCGTAATTATATTATAAATTGCAAATGTTATTTGTGACGCGACAACTAGATTTCTATTTTTCCATATATAAAATATTACTTTTATTAATTCCGTCTACGCGTGTTGCGCGTCAAACGTTTGTATGGTCTGAAACCACCTTAACACTTTCCAAATTTTCAGCGGTTAAAACCAACAAACTGACCGGCGTAGTGGCCAAGTAGGGCTCCGAAGATGGCACGAGCCTTGCTCCTGATGTTGTTCAGTATGAACCTTGAAACACGAGTTGTCACATTTCTGATAAATTTCTTAGAGTGTTGCAAGGCCAAACCACTCCTCTCCACTGAAAGTAGCTTAAACATATCATACCTTGGAAAGTACACTCGCAGTGGTAGAGGCTGCCTGCCGTGTCCCTTCGTGCACGTCATCCATGACCCGGAACAGTTGCGACCATATTGTTGGCAGTTGTTCCAACGAATCGTAGAGACTTTTCGCTCCTCTGAAATGTTTAAAATCTAAATAGTTTAGAACCTTTATCTTTAGTAGTGGTATATGAATAGATAACAACAGTACACTATAGAAGCGGAACTATGGTTAAACCAACACGAGATTGGTAGGCGTATCTTGACATTCGTAAACGTATCTTGAAATTTAAGAGGCTATGTGAAAAAAATTGGATTCTTCAAAGCGTCATATATCATGAAGTACTAAAAGTAGGAGTATGATTAGCGGATATGTGTAAATTGAACATATAATTGAAGTTTTGATTAGAGATAAAACACAATTCAGACACATTTTCTCGATAGAAAAACAAGCCAAAGTAGCCTCCGTCTTTATCGATAAACGCTTGGAACTGCTAAACGGTGAATAATAGAAACACGAGACTTCATTTAAAAAAAAGAGTTGATATTTTACAAATTTTGATTAGAGCAGAATTGAACTTACATAAATAGTACAATCATAATTAAATAAAGTTTCGTTTAACGCTTGCGTCGCTTCATTCGCGCGCGCCGCCCCATCTCTTTCTCTCGCATCAGGCAGTAATATAAGCTATCACACGCCCATTTCGCTTCAATTATTTTTCGACATAGGCCCTTAACGCGGGAGTTTCGTTTCTATAGTGTACTATTATAATCTATTCATATGGCAGTGGTCACCATACTACATACCTTACTAATAAAGTATTATGTTAGTTAATTATCATTTCATTTCATTGGTATAGACTACAATATATTATACATTTCACACCATCGTCAATAATAATAAAGAGTGACTTAGATTAGAAGAACGTTTCTAAATATCTAGGCGTTGCAATAGCAATCCACAATGACAAAAGAGATCTATGATAGGATTAACTATTACTTCATATATTAAAAAGACATGCAGAATATATAATTATTATATCGTCGATGAAACATACAATGCCTGATAAAGGCCCACCCGTATCAAAATGTACTCATTACTTCTCCGAATAAGAGCGGGCGCAGTGCGGATAGATTAGAGCCACGTTGCGCAAGTTAGTTGCTAACCCGCTGTGGATGAGCAATGATAGTCCATACGGAAGAGAGCTGGCGACTCAATCATGAGACGGCGGTTCGAAGCCTGGCCTGTGCCACTGAGGTTCTATGGATTTTATGCACGGTTGTATTTATTATCATCACTAGCACGAAAACATCGTGAGGAAATCTGCATACCCGAGAATGAAAAAAAAATACCATAAGTTCGGAGGTATGCGTAAAATATGGGTAAGCTTGGGGCGAACACAATTAGACCAGCGATGGTCGCAGTGTTAATAACGACCCTTGCTTGCAATTGCCCAAGAAACAATCATCAATCATCCCGCTGTCAAAAGTTTTCGAGCCGTGTCACCAGCTTCTTACTTGTCTTATATTATACTGAATACTGCCACATAGCAGCACTCAAAATGTATAAGTTTAAAAACAAAATACGTACCTCAATAACTCAGAGAGTGCGTTGCAGCAAGACATCCTCACACGCCATTGATTTGAAGTCAAATTCGCCACCAAATCATCCAAGATCTCCTTATGATACTTATGAACCTGAAACATTAAAACCAATCAAGATGTTTTTCTTTGACGTTCAAAATCAGTCCATCTGGAAAAACGACGACCGGTCCGAGACAGATATTTTTAGTCTGCAATAAAAAATACGGCTCCTGAGTGTGAAATGATTGAGTAGAGGTGTACAAGAATCTGATGGCAAATAAGGAAATCAAATTTAGGAGTAAGCAATATTGGGGTAATTGTATTAGGTAGGGCCCTTTACACACTGCAACTTATTGCGGCGCTTCTGCATCGATTCAGTCGCGAAGCAGCATCGATTTAAACGCGATACAGCCACGAAGCAAAACGTTCGTATTCGTCGACAGCCTATGAGGCAATGCATACGAGCGTGCCTAAAATGACCGAGTATCGATCGCGTCAAGCGCGAAATCAATCACCCAATAGGAGCAGGGCATTTTTGCTGCGCAACCATAGATCAACTTGATTGGTTCCTGCTGTTTTAAAAATAGTTAAATACAAAGGTACATTCGTAAAGACTTATAAACGTGGTAATATTTTGCTGCTCACTGACGGCTTGTGTAATGCAGTCGCTGCAGACGAGATCATCTATGACAACATTTCGATGCCTTCGATGGATTAAAAGAACGTAGACTGTCGGTTATCGGCGCGGAGCAAACAAACAACTTTATCACATAGAAAATAAAGAACAACTTACAGTAGCTTGGGTATTAGGTACTATGGCATGCCAGATGCTAGCCATAGAGTTTTGTATGCGCGGTGTGGGATCGAACCTGTATCGATAGAGCCGCGGTACAATCTTCGGTAAGTGTTCTGAGAGTTGAGCGCCCGCTTGTAGTGCTATGGAGTGGAAACCGAAGGCTGCACCTGTTTTAGGAGGGAAATAAGTTATGTAGTTAAAACAGTCTCTTTATTTGACATATTTTTTTTGGGCGAAAGCTATATACAGGGAGAGATTTAAATCATTGACACCATTTTACATTAACCTCCTGCTTACGTTTGTACTTATTGTAGGACATACGAAATAATAAAATCTATTGTTGGTGTTTTGGTTGGCAACTAAAAAACTAACAATAGATTTTATCATTTCTTATGTCCTACGAGAAGTACAGATGTAGGCAGGAAGTTAAGAATCTTTTACTAGATTTTTGGATTACACATTTAAATTAGACATTACCTTTCTTAGAGTTCCACATAGAGTTGTGATGAGCAAGGTGCATGAACTTATACAAGAGATCTGGCTGGTTGAGGTCAGACGCAAGAGAGCACAGTTCCTTGTAGGTCGTTAGATTTCCTCTGAAACAACATCAAAATTTAGAGAAATCGTTTTTAGAGACACAATAAGGTCCGGTAAAAGCGGAACTGCTTAAAATCAACTAATCAAATTACAAAATTTTCCTCGCTTGACAGAATGAATGTATTTTATTGATTGATTACTGCTTTGCTGAATTCTTGGCCTTACCGTTCGATAAAGGCTGGGCCACACAGAGTGCAGCTGCAGAACGGGTGCAGGCCGGCAGTAGTTGTAAACTATGGAATTATATGCGAGGTGTCATACTGAATGCAGTCCGGTGCGGCTGCGGAACAGCTGCGGAACGGTAGCCGCAGTGTGACACCTCGCATATAACTCCATAGTTTACAACTACTGCCGGTCTGCAGCCGGTCTGCATCCGTTCTGCAGCTGCACTCTGTGTGGCCCAGCCTTAATTCTTGTTTTAAGAAAAATGTAACCTATGAGTTCTGAAAACATTTCCTTTGTGATGCATAGGTAATGTCAAATGTAGTTTCACTTTGATCCGCTTGATAGCATACAAATTGAAATAGGCCGGCATCGCGCGGCATTTTACCTACCACATTGAACTTTATCTATTCTGACATAATATAAAATGTCAGTATTTATTTAATAAAATAGTCTATGTATATGTGTGGGCCCATAGCATCGCATTACACTCACCCAGAAGGAGCTTTGCCCAGTTGACCCTCCTCAAAGATCTTAGTTTCACCGGTGACCTGCGCGACGGACCGCTTGCCGCTTGTCAGCTGATCTATGATCTGAGCAACCAACGCCTGTTTCTGACTCTCGTCCGAGTTCTGGTAGACCAAGCTGAGCCCTTTACTTGCCACGTCTTGTACTATTTCTGTGTTATAAAGTGTGCAGTGTGAGTACCTATCCTCTCAGGTCCATGGTCCATGATATCACAAAAACGAAGCAGATAGCTCGCGCAAAGTGAAGACAAGGCGATATCATCGGTAACAGCAATGCAGACAAAGGTCACCCGATAAGATAGCGTCCAGGAGCTAACGCGGAAGGATTCGACTGAGATCGCGATTCAGAGTTGCCTCAATCTGTACCGGACATGTTGATAGCCCGCTCAATAGTTAAGCTAGAGTTTATTATGCGCTTCGAAATGAACTTTACGGAATGCACTAGACTCGAAAAAGATCCAATTGGGTATTCTTTCCATAGTCCGCGTCTAGCAATGCTACGAGCGAAACGGCTGTGGCACTGCACAATTTTACGCGCCATTTTCTATGAAAGTATCAAAGTATCTTGTGCAAAATATCATAGTCAAAGGTTAAATTAGCTTACCGCTATTTTCAGATAAGTAATCCATGAAAACGTCTTGTAAATTCTGTAGTTTGTCGTCTATTGGTTTTCTTTCAGGGCAATTCTTCAACAATGCTAGAAGCCAAATACTTGTTGCCTAGAATGAATAAATAAGAGACAACTTCTTATGAACTGTTTAATAAACAGCAATATTTAAAAAACAAACCTTTGATTCTCATTACACACGCAAGGGGTACATCGATACGAAGCAATCGCCAATCTTCGATGATTTGCCGTCATTTTTTAGGAGTTCTATTGTGACCCTTTCGTCCTCCCTGGGTTTGTGTAATAGGCCCAGAGAGGACTTCAGGATCACAATATTGATTTTATTGTAAGGTAAAATCTTTCTATTGTGTAGCTCCGAAGCGCGTCATCTAATCTTCACCAAATTAAAATGGGACCAATATGGGGTCTCTTCTTCAGAAAAGAAAAAGAATCATCCTAATCGGTCTATCAAGAAATGTCTCAGTTATCGCGAAATACTAATAGAGAACCTCCTCCTTTTGAAGTCGGTTAAAAATTGATGCAATCAATGTTACAATGGACCAAGGTTCAAGTTCGACTTTGTTTTTACACTACTTAATTTTAAGCTTTGGTCTTTTGCAGTTTTAGCACTTTCCTGATTTGGTAATTCATACATCTCGTTGTTTTTAATTTTTATTATATTTTTATTTTTTTACTCGATACGTACTTGTCTGGAATGTGGATGAGGATGTTTTCCAATACTAAAAAGCTCGTGTAACAACCAGTCCAGTAATTCGTCGTTTTTTTTAAGTGCCTGCTCGTCCTTGACTTTCGATCCACCCTGTAACATTTTGTTTGTATTTAAAATTTGAGTCATATTCATATGTCAAGTGATCATTGATAAAAAGCTAGATGCCTTCACAATCAACGCTCTAAAATTGGTAGATTCAAAAGTGACATCAAAGGAATATACATATGAACTTTTGCATTAGTATTGCTCTTCGACTATTTATTATAAGGACTGGCCTTGCGGTAGCATTTCCCCTCTGCTGCCACGGTATAAGATCAATTAATCATGTGCATTTACATTCAATTTTATACTTTACGAGCGTTAACCCGCGACTTGGTCCGCACAAATTATATACCAGATTTTAAGTCAGGTAATAAGCTATCAAACAAAAAAAGTTTCATCAAAATCGGTTCAATAGTTTTTGCGTGATGCTCGTTCAAACAAACAAACAAACAGACAGATAAAAAATCCAAAAATTGGTGATATGGAATCAGCGATACTTAAAAACCAAATCGTAACTTTTTTTTGTTAATATCTTCAATGTACAGACAAACTTCCTGTTACAGTTTTATAATAGTTTAGATCACTAAACGAGACAGCCTATAATTGCGAAACAATAATTTTGAACTTAGAACGTTTGGGGTTCATACCAGACTACTTTTCATGATTTTTAACGTTCAACATTAGAATCTAAAGTTATAGGAATAAAATCCAAAGTTTTTCATGTTACCTCGCCCCCCGCAAAAAGTGGCAGAAATGTTTGTTAGTAGAATTAGACGTGTAACTAGTCCCTATATAAGTAGTCAAAGGGATTGCTCCATCAATTCGTAAACATGTCAATTCGGACGAATTTGCTTTAGACTGTGCATCTGTTCTTATATTTGATCAATGCATGTTCTACACTGTAGATGTTCAGAGTTTTTAGAATATCTCTTGACTACTCCCTCGAGGAATATAGTCGTAAGCATATGGTGTGTTCTACAACAAAAGCAATGAATGTCTGAATAAGAACAGTAGGAGGCAATCTCTTCCATAGGTTTTTTTATTGACTTGATTTTCATTGATCAGGATTATCCCATATATGCCCACGGGTTCGAAATTTGTATTGGGTCGCTTTCGACCTAGTGGGCATATATGGGTTATTGTAACAACCAATCATATACCCTATTTAGTGCAAATTATTGTTATATTCTATTCTATGAACTGGAAGATACAAATAATACAAACCTCTTTTGGTAACTCTGTCCATAAATCTCTATTGTCATTCGAATTCACACCCTCCACACACAAAACTAACGACTCACCAATCTGAAGATGTATTTCAAATTCTTTGCTCTGTAATTAAAAAACATTTTTCTTATTAACGGTACGATACGACACCTCTTGACACGTAGTCTATGAAATCAAAGAACATCCACCCACTACTGGGAAGCCTAGTTTTTATTGCGGCATTCGTCTCGGTTAATACGGAGCTAATATTGTCGATATAGGACACCTAGCGAAGAATCTTATTTCGAGAGAATTTATTTTGGATGTTATTTCAATGCAAGCAAAGTCGATAATGGTTTGGCAGTGAAAAATGCTTTGCGCTGCGCTTCGCCAGGTGAGTGCCATTCCAAAAAGTTGATGATACATACATACATACATACATATTCTCACGCCTGTCTCCCACTGGGGTAGGCAGAGACAACGGAACGCCACCTGCTACGATCCTGACATACCTCTCTAGCTTCCTCCACATTCATAAGTCCTTTCATGCATGCTCGTTTGTTACGGGTAGATCTGACCTGGCCCTTTTTAAGCACGTCGCCAATTTGGTTCGGATATGTACGTCTAGGCCGTCCCCTTCCCACTTACGCTTGCCTTATAGATTGCTCTCGTCAATCTGCTCTCATCCATTCTTTCCACATGACCAAACCATCTCAACATACCTTTCTCTATTTTTGTCACTACATCCTCTTTCAAACCACAACGTTCTCTAATAAAACTATTTATCAATTTGTCCATCACAGTCACACCACACATACTTCTCAGTGAGCGCATTTCCACTGCGTTAATCCTACTTTCATGCGTCTTCTGCCATACCCAAGATTCACTTCCATACATCAATGTCGGGACTAACACTCCATTATGAACTGCCATCTGTGCCTTTTTGGACACGTGTTGGCTTTTCACAAAGGAATTTAGAGCTCCATTTACCCTATTTCCTGCTTTCACTCTTCTCTCAATATCACTCTGACACTTACCGTCTCTGGTAAACATGCACCCTAAGTACACAAACTCATTCACCTGTTCCAATTTTTCATCACCAATCATAATACTACATAAGGTACGTTCGTCATTATCATTCCTCTCTAACACCATAACTTTTGTCTTACTTACATTCACTTTCATTCCTTTCTTTTTAAACGACTCATTCATGCAAGTCACCATCGCCTGCAAGTCATTCGCCGACGATGCAAGTAGAACTTGATCGTCGGCGTGCAACAGACATTTGACCAGCAACTCATTCATTCTTAATCCACATTCACTCTCTTTCAGCTCTTCCAAACAACTGTCCATGAATAAATTAAATAGCCACGGGGACGCTACACATCCCTGTCGGACCCCTCGAGAGATGCCGTACCAGTCAGTGTATGCCCCGTTAATCCTGACACAGGCACTGGAATTTTCATACAGAGATTTCAGCGCCTGTATCAATTTACTATCCACTCCATACATGTGCAGCTTGGACCACAGTTCATTCCGAACCACTCTGTCATAGGCTTTTTCCAAGTCCACAAAAGCGCAAAAAATCTTTTGTTTTTGAGCCAAAAACTTTTCGCTTATAGACCGTAATGCAAAAACCTGGTCCGTGCATCCCATTCCTTTTCTAAAACCTGCTTGTGCATCCCATATCTTTCGTTCAGTCTCCTTTAACACTCTATTAATTAACACTTTTGCATACAGCTTTCCAACCACACTGACGAGGCTAATGCCGCGGTAGTTTTTGCATTCCTGCTGTGACCCTTATAGAGCGGAACAATTACAGCCTTACACCAGTCCTTTGGGACCCGACCGGATTTCCAGCACTTATTAAATAAAGTTGATGATTATCTTTATATAATACTAGGGTTAACTCGCGACTTCGTCCGCACAAATTATATACCAGATTTTAAGCCCGATAATAAGCTATCAAAAACAAAAAAGTTTCATCAAAATCGGTTCAGTAGTTTTTGCGTGATGCTCGATCAAACAAACAAAAAAACAGACAGACAAAAAATCCAAGAATTGGTGATATGGAATCAGGGACACCTAAAAACCATATCGTAACTTTTTTTTGTTAATTACTTCAATGTACAGACACACTTTCTGTTACAGTTTTATAACAGTTTAGATGTATTTATTAGTGTTAAATACTATTTTATTAGTTAAATGTGCACACTACGCCTGCCTTACTTTGTATGCGCTCTTTCTGTCACGAAATTGCTGGAAGAAATCTATTTAGAGATAAGCTCGCCCTTTGTAATTTTCTATTATCCTGTTTTCATTTATATTTTCGTATGGTACACACGAAAATATAAATGAAAACAGTGTTAAAATAAATGATTTGACTAGTTGTAAAATAGCCTTTTGTATGACACGAGTTTCGTAAACTTATAAATCAAGCACTCACATCTTTAGCCATTTGCAGGAATCCTTTAACGATCTCCTTAGCGAACGGGAAATTCTCTCCACAGCACAACAACCCAAGTGTATATAGCGCTTTTTCCTTCACTTTCGACGGTAGCTTCGCATTGCCGACAATTTTGAACAGCCTGTCGGCTACTGCGTACTTTGTTATAGCGTCATCTATGACGTCACTGTCAGACTTGTTGATGTTGAAAGGGTTGTCGGATTGGAGGTGCGTGTCCTGCTTGGGGGAGGAGTTGGGGAGGGGGAGGCCGCTGCAACGGGATAAAAGAGAGACGGCAGAGCAGGATGTGCTGACTAGTAACGTTTGTGGGTTAGATAGGTAGTTTACTGAAAGAAATTTGTGTATGGTTATACAGGGTCAATATGCTAACGGTTTTTTATGGGGATGATTAGGACATCAAACTGAACAATTTTCACCAAATGGGAAAGTTGGTCAGTTTAATGATCTGATCATCCTCTTAAAAACCCGTCGGCGTATTAAGTTGGACGATATACAGGGTGTAAGGCGCAGCCCTCCGAAGACTGAAAAGGTGATCTCAGACATCAAACTGAACAACTTTAACTATAGAGCCTACCGCAGGAAACGCGAAAAACAATCAGCTGTTTCATACTAAACTGCTGTACCTGCCCGACTCAAATGTATGAAACGAGCGATGCATACAAGAACTGTTTTCGACCCACTGTATATTTGACTTATTGTTAACATAAATCTATTTCAATATTTTCAATCAACGAACTTCAATGCTTATAAAACTTACCCAAACATAAAGCGCCTAGTTGATAAGGCTCCCAATTACTCGCATTGAAGCCCTTTCCGCCAAACTTGCCTCTTTTAGACAAAGCGATAGACCTCTCACACATATGCGCGAACGCACACATGTAACCGCACTGCGTCTCTAAATTCTTATTAGTCTCGGCCTGTACCACGAACTCTTTTATCTCCTTATCTATCGCAGATTTGTCGCTAGTATTAACGGTGATTATAGCATAGATGTTTGAAGCTGTTTCTCGAATGTCCTCCTTGGTACTGGTGGTGAAGAGGTTCTTCAAAAATGGTAGGAGAGATGTGTATTTGGATGCCATTTTATCTGGGACGCAGCCCACGATGTCGAGGAAGCTTGTGAGTGGCATCAAATCTGAAATATAGGGTATTGTTTATTTTCTATTAGGAATTATGACAGCGTTTATTCTCGCTACCGCCTTTAGTTTTATTGATATAAATAAATACGATCTGGCTACTGTAATTTTTCCATTACAGTATGGATAATTGTCACAGGCATACAGGGTGAAATTGATATCATTAGCATCCTTTTAAACTAAGAGCCTACTCATCAAACTGAACAACTTTTACTATGGGAGCAAACCGGTCGGAGCAAAAAAAATCTACTGTTCCATACTAAATAGCAATGTCGACGCGCGAGTTCGCGACTCAAATGTATGAAACAGCACATTTTTTTTTGCTCCGATCCGTTTGCTCCCATAGTAAAAGTTGTTCAGTTTGATGGCTAGACTCTTAGTTGATAAGGATGCTAATGATATCAATTTCACCCTTTAGTTCATGCTGACATGAAATAAGGAAAATATAAAAAAGTATGTTAAGAAACAGTTCCAATGTAAAAGACATTGCCCAATCCCGTTTCACCAACATAACTGGTAAATTTGAATTTGAATTTTATTAGAAATCCCAATACAGAAAAGAATAACTTCCATTTCCTTGGGAAGTATGATATTCCTCCTATTTGGTGTATAATTTTAGCTTACATACTTCTTTGTATTTGTTCTTTGATCATACTGTCAGGAAACATTAAAACGAAAAATAAAGAAGAACGACCACTTCCCATACATTCCTTTACCTGTCAACTACTTTTTATTATTTAGTTGAAGTCGTATAATACTGAAAGGTTGAAGTATACAGTTAATATTGATATAGGAAAACTATAGGTTGATTCCATTTACATCGCTAATAATTCATTTTAATTTGATAATGAGGAATAAAAGTTATACACGTTAATAGTTAAATTATTTGACAGGTAAAAAGTGGAGATCCTTTAGAAAGATACAAATATGAAATTCGGATTGTTTGCCGGAAACTTTAGCTAGCGTTACAGGAATCTGTTGTATTGGGGCCACGAATAAGAATAACCAGTAGTGAGGTAAACGTTAACTAACTTACCAGGACTAGCATTCAACAGCGAAGTAATCATAGTCAGATACTCCTCAAGGACGGGCGTATCAAGCAGGTAATCGTAGAAATACTTCGCAAGCACCGGCGACGTCGCATTAGGGTGGTTGGAACAGTCTTTCAAATCCGCATCCCGGTTCAGACACATTCGTAAGTAACGAAGTATCTGAGAAAACATTTTCAAAGTTTTAGGGCCTGTTTCACTATTTCTGGATATGTTCGTGATAGCTTATCTGACATTGGCGTATCTTTCACACGAAATATTTGACATATTAAAGATAAGCAGGCAGCTTCTGCTAGATATACTATCAAGAACTAATCGAATAGAAGTGGTTAAACCGGCATAAGCATATGCACACGAGGGGGTAGTCAGAGATATTCTGAAACCTCATAACATCCACGTTTCACTAGTACCGAAATTCTGTCCAGTGTGACGGGGAGTGAGCCCGTCGCCACTTGTAATGGACAGTGGGTACAATACATGCCTCGAAATTGAAGCATGCAGGTTTCCTCACGATGTTTTCCTTCACCGAACAAATCAATGGTGTAACAAATCGTACATAAATTCCGAAAAACTCATTGGTACGAGTCGGCCTGGACGGGAATCGAACCATCGCCTCCTGCACGGCAGGCAAGGTTACTCGCCACTGGACCACCAAGGCTTTTTTGGTTAAACCGGCCCAATTTTAATGAAATTATTCTGAAGGATCAATAGCAACGTTGTTATGTATTTAGCTTTTCGTAACCAAACTTCAACAATGATCAAGACATTTTTTTAGACTTATTCTGTGCGTTAATGCCAACAGTCGGCACCTAATTGCTGAACACATATATACACAAACACGAACACGTAGGCACGCATCGGCGCGTGCATTTACGTGCGCACGCGCGCACGTATACAGCAGCATAATAACCATATTATTCGCTGTTGATTTTCCCAATAAAAATACATACATAAATACATAAACTGGTGACCGTAATACCTTTCGGAGTGGTCAGAGACATTGCTGCAACTATCTTTTAAGAATTTAGTTGTTTTATGATGGAATTACGTATCAAGTGTTGAGAGGTGGCTAGCCTAACACACAAACACTGCATAAGAAACCTTTCCTCCCTTAGTCGCCTTGTACGACATCCACGGGAAAAATTGGTGTGCTTCTAAGCCGGAACCACACGACTTTGAAGTCATCTTCTGCTACTTACCTCTTGATATGTCTGCGGATGGAACTGCAGCACTTGATTCCCAAACACGAATCTATGTTTAGCGTTAGACCCCTTCTTCCTTTTCTGCATTTGTTCCCAAATGTAATTAACAACATCTTTAAACTTTGGCGCTTTGAATTCTGCAACTTCAGGATCTCTGTCCTTGTCTTTCTTTGAGGCATCTTCGTCTAGGTTGACTACGTTTGTCTCTTTCCTGGACACATTGTTTACTACGTCTTCTATTTCGTTGCGACGGGATGTGCCGTAGAGACAGTTTAGAGCTTCCGTTGATATGTCATCTTGACTAGAATCATGAAAATTATTGTAAACCGTTATAAAAGTTTGAGAGCTTATCCTGTAGACACGTCAAGTGTCACGGTAAGGAACTGTAAACGAATTGGACTGTGTAATACAGGGTGAAATTGATATCATTAGCATCCTTTTAAACTAAGAGTCTACCCATCAAACTGAACAACTTTTACTATGGGAGCAAACCAATCGGAGCAAAAAAAAATCAGCTGTTGCATACATTTGTGTCGAATAGGCAGCGGCGGCGGGTGCAGTTTAGTATGGGTGGTATAACAGCCGTTTTTTTTTTTGCTCCTATCTATCCGCTCCCATAGTAAAAGTCATGCGTAGACTCTTAGTTTAAAAGGATGCTAATGATATCAATGTCACCCTGTATAGACTTACCTAACTCGGCTTGTTAAGCATTTATAAGTGCCAGCCTATTGTAATGCTTATAAGAATTCTCTGTCTCTTTACTTTACGGGTAGAATAGAATAGAATAGAATTATTTATTTCTTATTATCAAATTCATAATTACAAGTAAATAAGTACATTACATAATAAAATAAAAATTTCAAAGGATTATATGATCCTACCGGTACCTATCTAACGTTAATATTTGTATCCCTTTCTTGCAAAGGAATATATCCAGATATCTCTATCTATTGGATAAACAATTCTCTATCTATAACGGGCGTAAGATACTCTTCATAAACCTTGTCTTATGGTTCTTTAACCCATTTTTGGGCAAAGGTCTCGCAAGCTCGGAATATTTATTTAGTACTTCGTGCAATTTCGCGCCCATCCAAATCGTTAATCGATTTCTCTGACACCGGCTGGGTCACAATCGTTGGTAATTCGTGCATACAAAGAGAGAATGTTAATTTATCATTATCTTTTTTGGAAAATAATGCCAAAATAATATGTCTAGTGAGCCGAAAACCGTCATGCGCGCTCGCTCTCGCGTACGCAAAGTAACAAAGACAGAGGCATGTCTCGATTTTTGACGTTATCTCGGGGCTGTCTTGTCATGCTAGGTCCACAGTTCTTTAGACCAAAATGTAAGTTCAAATAATAGATACTAACCTGTCACCGCTGGCTAAAAGCAGCAGGTAGCGAGACGGTATGTAGTCCTGAGGGAACACCGCGGCCGAGTATCGCATGGCGATGTAACGAATCATTGGCTCCTCGCTCAGCATGTAACTGTTAATCACAAAATATACATTACATACATAATCTCATTACATACGTAATCTCTTTTGGGGTGGTCAGAAACATTGCTACAAATACCAACTATCTGTTTGAGGGTTGCTATACACATAATCGGCACAGCCGGGCGGTAAAATCGAATATGTGTAGATGAATGTTCGGGAAAAAAACCACTTGTCTTTGCCGCACGAATAAAGCGGTAAAATCAAATGTATGCAGATGAATGTTCTACCCGAATCTACTCAATCCGAATCTCATCGAACTACCCGATCGGCACAAGCCGAATACTGTCGAACCGACAGTGCCGACCCGCTTATGTGTATAGCAACCCTAAGTATCTTAAGAATGTAGTAATATTTACATTTAGCATTCGGCATATAAAATGATAAATAATTAAGTTCCAGGGTGGAATGACGTGTCAAGTGGTGAAAGGTGGCTAGCCTTTCGCCCACATAAACACTGCATAAAAAGCTTTTAATCGAAAATTTGAAGCTGTTTACTTCTGACATAGCTGTACGGGCTCGAGCCCTTGGCCTTTAAAAAATGTGCCAGCCTTTGCTTTGACATAATCTTGCACATGTCTTGAGCGATAAACATGTCATCTGTTGAGTTATTTAGGAAGTAAATTAAAAAAAGAAAAGAAAAACGCTTATTCAACAGTAAAGAAACTATTCATACAAAGTCGCACTATAGAAGATGTAAGGGCACTCACTGGTCTAGCAAGGCGTATAAAGCCAACGCCTGTGGCTCGTCGAACGGGCTGGGTTTCAACTTCTTGCTCTCGGATCCTTCGACGTCCATCTTCTCGTCCCGTGAGGTGCCCGGCTCTTCTGAAGGCGATATGTCCATCAACTCCGATTTATCTAGCGAAATAATTATAGGTGTCAACTTTAAAGAGGATCAACAGCTGTAGAATGGCAGCGTGATATAGGGCTATCACGCCTTCCCTCTCTTTCTTTTTTACCCATTTTGAGACGGAAGTGATAGTCGAATAAAAAAATCAATGCTCATTTCATAGCGGTCCCCTATGCATTAATTGACCTTAACTTTAAAGAGAGTTCAAAAGTAAAACAAACATTTGTTTACATCAAAAATAGGTCACCGAATTATTTTTCACCTTTTAAATGTTTGATTTTGGCGTTGGTTTTTTTTAAATATTAAGAAATGTTGGAATCGAAAATCGAATAGAAGCTTGGTACATTAATTGCACGCCTCTATTCGATTTTAGATTCTAAAAAATTATTGTAGATATCCAAAAATACATGTCCAAAAAAACTAGCAGGGTAGCTCTACCTTCTGGACTAATCTTATAAGCGACAGCCATATCCAGCAAGGCGTCCCGGAGTGCTGTCTTCATTTCTGGCACCGCTTCCGGTATCTTCTTCACCAACTCTTCTAGTAGAGCGAACTGGTTGTTGATGCTGCTCGGGCATTTCATGGCTAGCCTACCTGTAAATAAGAGGAACAGTTTTATGGTCTGGAGTGCGATTTTTTAATCTCATTCGCTGAGATCAGCAGTTGAAAATGTCAAAATTACTATGGAGATATGCATCTTTCTACTGCTGATTTGACTTTCAAAAATCATACTTCAGGAGTGTGATTTTTGAAAGTCAAATCAGCAGTAGAAAGATGCGTATCTCCATACATTTTCAACTGCTGAGTTCAACGTATGTGATTCAAAAAGACCATCCCCTTGACTCAAACTCAAAAATATATTTATTCAAAATAGGATACAATGTACATCTTTTCGAACACAATCTAAAAAGTCACAGGTCAACCAGAAGGTCCGGCACTCAATAGAACGTTTTTTAATTTCGAAATGGCGTCTGCACAAGCGTACTTTGTGCAAACAGCCTATGACATTGCGTGTAGGGTTGAAAGCCGCGCTTTGCATTTAACGTCATCTACATTTCGATACGTTTTATTGTTCGTTCTGTTATTAAAAATGGTATTTGAGCTAAAGAATTACTGAAAATGTGAATTTAGCGTTATTTTTCTTTTTTTGCACAGAAAAGGCACAATTTTATGTAGTCAAATCCAACGGGTGCGCGCGCCTAACTGCATTCCCTTGATCGGCTTCCCTCAAGTCTCCCCAGAAAGTGTGAGGTGAGTTGGGGTATCTGAAGTCAGAGGGGGTGGGGAGCGGCCGTTCTGTATATATAATTATATACTATAGTTCTTTATACCTATTCGGTGACATGGGTGTCAAGTTTATTTTTGTTTCTAAGATTAAAGTTGTGCCTGTCACTGGTCTTTGGAAATTAAATTGCGAAATATATTTACGGACATGCATATTTTCGCCATCACAATAAAACATAGATAGGGTCTTATATCTGTAGAAAAAAACCTGTAATTGTAACATACCCAGACACATATACGCTTTAGGATGGTGTTCGGCGTGCTCATCAGAACGAACCAATTTCAGTAGACCTTGTAGAAACACAGTCGCCACTTTCTTTAGTTGAGATGTGTCACCACTGAAAACAACCATTCACATTTTAGTAAACATATTTTTTATACTTCTTCTTCTTATCGTGTGGGCAGAGCCCTAGAGTTTTTTCAGACCGCCATACGGCCTCTGACGTGGTTTTTATGTAACGACTACTGCCACCAGAGATAGTAGCCGGGAACAACGGCTTAAAGTGCCATCCGAAGCAGGGATTTTTATACTAAAACTAGGATACAATTACATACAATTTGAAAGACTTACTTATTGATGACATTGAGCAAAAACATAAGGGCCATATTTCTGAGACGCGAATTGGTGTTTGGATCAAACAATGATGAGAAAACGACCTGTAACAGTTGACGCAAAAAAGTTAGTAAAAATGTAGTGACAGAATTAGGAGAAATATAAGTCTAAGGGTGAAGCCAAACGACCGTAATTTTGTGAGTTGTGAGTCGCATATTTTGAGTCGTTTCATACATATAAAATAACCTCAGCCTTTACATGAAACGGACTCAAAATACGCGACTCACTACTCACAAAATTACACTCGTTTGGCTTCACCCTAACATTGTCAAGAACCAAGAATCACCACGCACGATATCATAGCGTAATTATTAGTAGGTACTGGATACGCTCGGGTACGGTGGGTCTATGCTCGCGCGGTGTGCGGGGGACGGGGTACCAGTACAGTCGGTGCCGCGCGCAGGTAAGTCGGTACCGGCACGTACTGGGACACGCTTCCCCCGGTCCCCGGCCCCCGCGAGCCGCGCAGGATTGGCCTGTCGCGACCGCCGTGCGCAACCACTAGTTTATTTATACTATGACGATACCACCACTTTCATGGGTACCCTAATATTATGTATTGAAATTAATATTATTGAGTGCTGTCGCATGCGTGTAACTTGTTTTGTTAATATCTTCAATGTATACACTTCTGTTATAGTTTTGTAATAGTTAAGATGTACATCCATCCGTGGTTGAAAGTAATATACTGTAGACAACTGTACCTGGACGCAGTGTGGGAACATGACGGCGGGACCGGTTGCTTTGTTTAGATACTGTATCAGTTTTAAACGAAGTCTTGTGCATGCAGGTACCTGAAATATTTCCCAAATTTACAAATGATTCACTAGGTCGTATACTATGGGTCTTGCTCAATACGCTGACGGTTTTTTGAGGGGATGATCTGAGCATCAAACTGAATAACTTTCTTCAAGTGGCCAACATAGAACTGGTGAAAAAAATCTGCTGTTCCATACAAAAATACAAACCAACTCGAACCAAATGGATAGGACAGCAAAACTGTTTTTTTTTTTCGATTTCTATATTGGTCTCATACAGAAAGTTGTGTGACGAGTAGTTGCCGTAATCGTTCAGTTTGATGCTCATGGACGAGTTGCGCGTTTAATTCTACTAACAAACTTTTCTGCCACTTATTGCGGGGAACAAGGTAGCATGAAATCCGCAACTTTAGATTTTATTCCAATATATTAGATTCGAATTTTGATTGTTAAAAATAGTCTCGTGTGAACCCCAAACGCGCCTAGGTTGAAGTTATTGTTCCGCAATTATAGGTTGTCTCGTTTAGTAGGTATAAAATTTCATGTAAATGCACATGATAGGGGAAATGCTACCGCAAGGCTGGTCCCTAGTTATAAATGGTGTAAGATTTGATGGTATAAACCACGCCTTTAGGGGAATTACCACCCATTTTTTGTTACATCTCGTAGATATCGTTGTTGAAATCTTCTGTTTAAGGTTTATACTTTTAAACAGACAACATTTTTAAAAATCGGAGTAATATTGCATCGCATAAAGCAGATAATAGCTTACCTTACGGTCATCTGGAGGCACTTTAAGACCTCCCCACGTGCCCAAGTAAAGCGAATATAAAGGCGCTACAACAGCCGGCAGCGACCAGTCCACTGAACTGTAAATGAGTTCACTAATGTACGAATTCATTCATTCAAAATAAAAATAATAAAGGGTGTAAGAGACAGCCCTCCGCAGACTGAAACGGTGAATTTGGACCATCAACAACTGAACTGACTGACTGAACAACTTTCACTATGGAGCGTACCTCAGGAAACGCGAAAAAAAATCAGCTGTCCCATTTGATTCTGGTAGGTTGTATGACAACAGCAGATTTTTTTTGAGATAGTGAAAGTTGTTCAGTTTGTTGGTCTGAGTTCACCGTTTCAGTCTACGGAGAAGTCACTTCCCCCGTCCCTTACACCATGTACTACTCTGTGTAAAAAGTATCGGGAATATGACAATAAAAAGACCCGCCTAAAAGAGGTCGTTCTAATTTTTTTACTGCATGTTGGTAGCACTGTACTGATTTAGCGCGCAAAATTTGAGCGGGATCTGTCATTTAATTTGTTTTAAACTACACTTTTTGTTGGTCATAGTTTTGAGTCCTCGGCGATTTTTACAATGGAAAATATTGTTGAACAAAGAGTGTGCCTTAAATTTTGTGTTTCAAATGATATTTCATGTGGTGAATCACTAAAAATGTTGCGAAATACCTACGGCGAATCGTGTATATCGAAAACAAGGGCTTATGAATGGTATAAGGATTTTAAAGAAGGCCGAGAAGTAGTAGTAGACTTGCCTCGTTCTGGTAGACCTTCAACCGCTACGACCAAAGAAAACATCGACAGAATCAAGAAGCTAGTGCTCGAAAATCGACGTATGAGTCTGAGAGAGTTGGCTAGTGAGGTGAACATATCTTTTAAGTCCTTCCACAACATTCTCATTGACATTTTAGGCATGAAACGCGTCGCCGCTCGACTAGTTCCAAAAGAGCTCAATTTTGTTCAAAAAGCGCAGCGAAAGCATGTCGCTGAAGACATGGTTTCCCGAGCTTCTACGGATCCGACCTTTATGAAACGTATAATAACTGGCGACGAGACATGGGTTTATGAGTACGACATGCAAACAAGCCAACAGTCTTCAGAATGGCGTCTCGAAAACGAGCCGAAACCCAAAAAACCGCGGCAAAGTCGCTCCAAAATCAAGGTGATGTTGACAGTTTTTTTGACTACCGTGGTGTGGTTCACTCCGAATTCCTTCCAGAAGGAGAAACAGTGAATAAAGAATATTATTTAGGCGTCATGAAGCGTTTGCGTGAGAGTATCCGCCGAAAACGTCCAGATTTGTGGCAACACAACTCATGGATGCTGCACCATGATAATGCACCATCACACACAGCCATTATAGTGAAAGAGTTTTTAGCGAAAAATTCAACAAAAGTTCTCGACCAAGCACCGTATTCACCTGATATGGCTCCGTCTGACTTTTTTTTATTTCCCAAGTTAAAATTACCACTTTGAGGAAAACGTTTTGAGTCGATAGAAGCCATAAAAGAAAATTCGCTGAATGAGCTAAAGGCCATACCGCAAATAGCCTATGAAAAATGTATGGAAGACTGGGTGAAGCGGTGGAGATGTTGTATTGCAAGCGATGGGGCCTACTTTGAAGGCGATAAAATAAATTTAGATGAATAATTTGTATTTTTTGTTTTATTGATAAATTCCCGATACTTAGTACACAGAATGTATACTAAAAAAATCAAGGCAGGCTTCGTCATACTAAAATCACATTTACGAAACTATTTTTAATTATTTTACTTAAATAAATCATTCAGCTTGCTGAGACTGGTTAAGTTCCAAATGAGGTAAGCGCCATAAGCAGAAAGAGGAATAGGGGGTGCGACTGTCTCCGTGAAGACATTTCACTCGTTTTTAGCGTACCTAAATCAAGTGGAATAAAACAAACAGTTCTAAGGTTTCCTTTCTTTAAACACTCACCTGGTAACCCTGATGAGAGGGCTGTTCGCATGGTTGGCAACACTGAACCTTGAGTCGGCAGCGGCCACGATCAGCGTCAGTAAAATATCGTTCATGTTGAAAATATCCTTGCTTATAAAGTTTACTATAGAAAGTTTCATCTGTGAACATAGAAAAAAATACGTTTAGGTATCATCTCATCACTTTCAATTATACAACAAGAAACTGTATAACAACAGTAAAATATTTAAATACGAGCGTTAACCCGCGATTTCGTCCAAACAAATTATATAAGGTCTAACAAAACTAGCTGAAACTATTTTAAGGGGATGATCAGACCATCAAACTGAATAACTTTCTCTATGGGACCACTATTGAAATCGCGAAATAAATATCTGCTGTCACATACATATAGGTCGAGTGGGTTTGTATGGAACAGCTGATTTTTATTTCGCGATTTCAATAGTGGTCCAGATTTTAAGTCAGATCATAAGCTATCAAACAAAAAAGTTTCATCAAAATCGGTTCAGTAGTTTTTGCGTGATACTCGTTCAAACAAACAAACAAATAAAACAAACACCCAAACAAACAGACAGACAAAAAATCCAAATATTGGTGAAATGGAATCAGGGACACCTAAAAACCATATCGTAACTTTTTTTTTGTTAATATTTTCAATGTACAGACAAACTTCCTGTTACAGTTTTATAATAGTATAAATACATAGGTATTAGAAATTACAGGGTTACAGGGAAAGTAGACCTAGATCCGTTAACAGCTAGTAGAAGAGGTCATTACAAACAGATTTGGCTATAAGATGTCCTATCCAAAAATTAACACCTTTAGAGATATTCGACTTTAATTTTTTTTTTTAAATACCACCCTGATGCAAAGATAGTGAGATCAAAAACTCTGACACCAGGACTCTGCCCATACGATAAGAATGAAAGAAGAAGAAAGATGCAAAGATTAATTTTTTTTAATTTTCGTATTTTTTTTATTTTCTTTTCAGAAACGTAATACGTTTCCGAAAAGAAAATCTCACAACGCATGTCCTGATTTCACTCAAAAATTAATCTGATACTCGTAATACCATATATCCCGCATAATAAGAACCTCGCAAATACTCCCCCAAACTTACAAAAATGTTATAGGCCGCATTTTTTTCTTCCTCCTGAAAAGTTCTCTTTTGCACTTACGAGTTCTTCACTCTAAAGTGTTGATATGAGAAAAAGGCAGTTGATATAATTACCTCTTCGAGTTGATTAGGATTCAGCTGGTTTTTATTGACAATCCGCTTGTATGTCTTCATGCTCATACCAGGAGGCACTTGGAAGTCACTCTCCCCTGCATTTGGTAAAGCCCTACATAAAAAAAAACATTAGGTACTATTTATTCTTCTTATATACCCAATTAAAAGATGTTGAAGATATGTGGCCTATGTTCCTTTGAGCCATCTTGAATTTTCATTTCACATTGAAACCTATTTAAAGCCCGACCAGAAAAATAAAAATCCTCGCCATGTTGCGGAAAGTCATTGAACCTTTCTGTGCTTGAAACATTGTCATTAAAGGTTCTCGACAATTGCAGCGCCCCTAACCATGTTTTTTATAATTCAGTTCTGGTCAGGATTTATATTGATAGAGGAAACAGAGACTGATCAAAAATGTAATCGGTCATTTTGGCGTAACTTCGCACACATCATAAAAAACAACAATTGTACATAATCAAATGCTTTAATGAAATCCTATGCGCATTATTATACTTAGAAAATAAAATGAATGCAATACATTCTGATAAATAAATCGATTATATGAAATAACTCTGGACCCGGTGGATTAAACACAAAGTGAATTATAATATTTTGTGATCATGTGCTTTTAGTGATATATACATTTTTCAAGATTTGGCAGTGAATTTCTAAACAAAATCAAGTTGGCGGCTGGCCATATGCCACTTTCCGTACTAAAATCTTCAAACCCATTTGCAACTAAAATAATAGTAATATAGACTTACTTACCTATAAGGGAGTAGAAGTACATCAGTGGCAAATTTGAGTATCAAAGCAGATACTTTTGGATTCTCTTTCAGATTAAGACCTGCTTCTTTTATTTCCCCCAGCAAAGGCATGACTAGCATAAGAATCCTGAAAAAAAGTATTATAGACTATTTAACATTTAAACTATAGTAAAAGCTTCTTTTTTGCAAAACTTTCTGTTTTAATAGGAATATGCACATAACGCTAGATGCTCTATATTATAGAGCTAATATAGAGTATATAGCATCTTGAGAAGCTGGAGCTGGAGATGCCAAACCAGACTAAAGGTCAAATCCCACTGAAAATGCAGCGGCCGGCAGCGCGCGCCATTTTACCTAGTAAGTATATTGCACTTTATCTATTCTGACATAAGGTAAATTGTCAGTTGAGGCACACCCCAGCACTCCTTACAAAAAACAGCTGCAACATTGACATCCGTCTATTCAAAGTTTTTATCCTTCGTCCTGAGATTATATTCTCTTTGTTTCGAAAACATAAATTCTAGCGTATCAATTGTGGTGTCAATTTATGCTACTGGTAACTGCCGAGGTAATCAGAGGGCAATAGAGGGTGTGAGGTAAAAAGTTGGTGGAAGGCAGGGAGTGTCCATACTGTATGTAGTAATAGATACTCTTTCTTATACTGTGGTTGAGGTGACAGAACGGGTAACCACGCCGAGGTTGTTAAACTGTCATTTTAGCCGGTTTCTTATCTCACTGCAGATAAAGTTCAACATGCGCTAAGATCACATTAAAAGGAGATAAAAAAAATTGGCGACGTGCTTAAAAAGGGCCAGGTCAGATCTACCCGAAAAGACTTATGAATGTGGAGGAAGCTAGAGAGGTATGTCAGGATCGTAGCAGGTGACATTCCGTTGTCTCTGCCTACCCCAGTGGGAGACAGGCGTGAGAATATGTATGTATGTATGCATGTAAAAAAATGATTAACTAACTTAACCTGCCCATATGCTAGGTGAAATGCCGCACGCTACCGGCCGCTGACCTTTCAGTGGGAATCGACCCACAAAAGAATCGACACAGAAAAGAAATAAATGGCTTGTTTTTTTGTCGAAGGCCTGAGCTAGCACAGTAAGTAAGTACACGCTCCTCATTCTGTACCCACAGAACAATAGTCTTTATAATATCTTACCCGTCCTGATGCCCTTGAGGTTTGTTCCCAACAGCCTCTAACAAAGAAGGAGCTAAGCTCAGCTGTTGATCGCGAGGCAGTCGCGGGAAGCCCATCGTGATGTAAATTATTGAGAAATTCTGTAAATTTTATTAGGTAATTACTTTGTTGTTCTGGAAAATTGGAAAAAATGTTATGTCTGATCTAAAATTGTATTTTTCGGTGTCTGTTGTGCATTAAATTTGAGTAGGATTGCCTTAAAAATCTTACCTTAGCTCGGCTTGAATCATTTCATTACAATAAAAATTAATGTATCCTTGTATGCCATAAGTAGTATAATAATAATAAATAAATATCTTGGACAATGTCACACAAATTATCTAGTCACATTTAAAGTACCTGGACTTGTATTATGATGACTAAACAACGATAAAGAATACATAATTATATAGATACAAACATCCATGACTAGGGTACAAATATTCATATTCATCATATAAATATTTGTCCCTTACGGGATTCGAACCCATGACCCTCGGCACAGCAGGCAGGTCCACTACAGATTGTGCTACCGGGCCATAAATAGACACTCTTTCTTATACTGTGACATAAGCTAGCTTGACTTATTTCTTTTTAATATTAGATTATCAGTCAGTCAGTCATGGAACTATTTTATAAGTAAAGATAGTGTGTCAAGTCGTGATAGTGATTTGATTTTCAAGCAAATTGAAAAAAAAATATATATAATGAACATACAATAATGAAGCTATTAGCTTTCGGATCTTGGTAGGATTGAAGCAAGGCCTGCACCGGGAGCTGGACGTTGGATCGGCACTTCACTCTCTTGTTCACGTGCACCAGGAGCTCCATCACCTTGGTGCGGACCTGGATAACATTGTTTATGTTGATGATGATTATGTTTATACAGGGTGTAAAATAAAATAGTACAGTTATAGGGGTGCATCAGACCATCAAACTGAACAACTTTTACTATGGAACAAACACTGAATCGCAAAAAAAAATTCCGCTCTCCCATACAAAACTGCAAACATAACTCGACGGAAATGTATGGGGACAGATTTTTTTTCGCGATTTCGATATTGGTCCCTTAGAGAAAGTTGTTCAGTTTGATTGTCTGAAGCACCCCTTTAAGTAACTGTCCCATTTTATTTTTCACTCTGTATACACTATCTAGTCGTAAATCTAATCTATCTCTAATTACATGTATATTCATTCGTTTTAAGTACATTTATGTACATTTTTCATTAATTTTGTTTATTTTCGACCAGAAGTGCGATTTTAAACTCACATGATCAAATCAGCAGTCAAAAATATCAACATTACTATGGGGATTATGCATCATTCGATCATGATTTTGAACAAGTGACTTCCAAAAATCACTCTCCAGTCTTCATTTTAGCGGTCAGTCTATCCATAATAAAAAGTTTTTCTATAATAAGTTAAAATTTTTTTTTTTTATATGTAGGGGGTAATCTATGGAACTACTGAACCGATTGTAAAAATTCTCATTAACCCCTCCAGACCTGAATTATGAGATTGTGTTTAAAAAAATATTTCTGTTAATTTACTGCATATTTGTGATCTAATTAGAGTATTTTTACCTACCTACCTTCAGAACAACAATGAGTCAAATAATAAAATAATGTATGTGATGTCCATTGAAATGGACACTGGGTCTGGGTTAATTGAAAGCTACACTATTCCTGAGTAATAGGCTATATTTTATGTTGATACGCGAACAAAGTCGCGGGCAAAAGCTAATCTAAACTATTATAAAACTGTAACAGGAAGTTTGTCTTTAGGTTGAAGAAATTAACAAAAAAAAGTTACAATATGGTTTTTAGGTATCCCTGATTGCATATCACAAATTTTTGGTTTTTTTGTGTCTGTTTGATTGTGTTTGTTTCAACGAGCATCACGCCAAAAACTACTTTTGATGAAACTTTTTTTGTTTGATAGCTTATTATCTGACTTAAAATCTGGTAGGTATATAATTTGTGCGGACAAAGTCATGGGTTAACGCTCGTTCGCAATAAAACAATAAATAATGCAAGTCATACCTGTTCATGAGGAGAGGAAAGTTTAAGAATGACAGGAGGTAGAAATCTGTTGAGACAGCTCTCCAGCTGGTCGTCGGAGTCCGCATTTCCCAGGCGCAGGAACACCCGGTCGAGGAGAACTGCAGGTGCAATAAAATTAAGTTAAGCTATCATTAATTTAGCTTCAAAGTAAGGTAGCAAATTAACAAGATTAAAATGAGGTACTTATTATGTTATAGAAGTGGATATTTATTTATTTATTTATTTATTAGGTACTCAAACAAGTCACAATCAATTTTATAACATATAGTAACATGAACGAAATATTTTAAGTCTAGACTGTGACTCAATTAAATGAGTACACAACATGAGTATAAAAAGTGAGATTTTGCTTAAAATTACAATACAAATTTTTATGTTTAAAATTACAATACAATTTTTAAAAGACCAAATATCTAGAACCAAACACCCGAACAAAAAAAAAGAAAAATATTAATAATACAATAATAATGGTACAAGTTAAAAATTACAGTAATGTTGGCCAATTATGAGTACTTAATACAAAGTTTACCTACCGAATAAATAAAATTACGTATCGTGTTAAGAGGAGAGGAGGATTGTATGGGTGGGTATTGATATTCGTGATATTAGTGAATGTTATTGTTTGGGTCGTACTATACCTAATTCAGAAATAAATAAATCGAAACAGCCGGTCAGAAGCGTAGGTTAAAACAATGGATAAACATCTGTTATACATTGCCAGTTAAATCGACCATTGAATTGAAGGGAATGTGCAAAAACTTACGCAAATCATTCGAGCAGTCATTGACACTCTCTGTTACTTCCATTTCCGACATTTTCGAGATAATATAAACACAATATTTTCACGACAAATGCTCATCCGAAAACAGAATGACAGACAAAATCACGGCCGGTAATCTTCATAGAGAAAAAACTCGCCATAAGTTTTTTTTTTTTTTAGCTCAGTATTTGATTTTGACACTTACCTCGCCCCTCTTTCCCCTACTTCTTACCTGTCTCGCCAACGCCGGCTGTCAAAGGCCGCCATGACGTGTCCGACCGCCATTACTGTTTTGGTTGTTGATCGAGTGAAGTGTACGTTGATTAATTTCCGTAACTTATCCTCTCAATAACTAAAATAGTAATATTTTGTCACGACGAACGGTTTAATTACATTTTGTGCACAAAATGTATAACAAGTGTTGTGTTGTGGCTTGTAATAGCAGACGAAAGGACGTCAAATTGTTTATTTTCCCAAAAACTGAGATAGGACTCCAAAAGTGGTTAGAGTGCATAAATTGTGATAACTTGCGGAGCTTGAGTTTTGACGAGCTTCGAAAAAGCTTCGTCTGTCAAAAACATTTCGAAAAAAGATTTCTTACACAGAAATCTCGCCTTCATCTTGGTGCCTATCCATCGCTGTTTACTGACGACGAAATAGCTAGTGGAATACCAAGTACACAACATGATGATAACACAGGTACGTAACAATCTTTTTGGTACCTATTCGTTCTATCCACCCTCTCATCTTTTACTCCAACAAGTTCAAATTTCTGTTACCCGCGACTTAGTCTGCATTGACTTGTAGGTACCCATTTTATATGAAAGCTTTTTGTTTAGACTCCTGAGTCATAACATGTGGTATTTTTGTCTACAGCAATTCTATAAATGTTAAAGATAAAACATGTTAAAAGTAATTTTACCATTAAATCATAACACGTGGTATTTTTAGAGATATAGCAATAAATTCTATGTACTTGACTTAATGGTAAATAAAACACAAGCAAGTTTTAATCAGACTAGTCGTGTTTTTCTTGAATTTGATCATGGTTTGACGACAGTCAAACCAGTCATAACATGTGGTATTTTCGTCTACAGCAATTCTATAAATGTTATAGATAAAACATAATACAAGTAATACTATTAAATCATAACACGTGGTATTTTTATAGATATAGCAATAAATTCTATATACTTGACTTAATGGTGAATATAACACAAGCAGGTTTATTTCCCTGGGTTCGAATCCCGGTTCGGTCATGGATGTTTATATGTTTGTGCCGTTGTTGTATGATTTCCATAATAAACAGCCTATAGTGCTTGCTTGGGATCATTACAATGTATGTGCCTGTGAGCGTTATTTATTATTATTATTATATTTATTCAAAAGCTTGTCTCTGTTAAGACCAAACATAATATGAATGTATGTATAATTATGTTATCGGCTAATAACAATGCTTAATTGGATTTGTTCTTAACAGAGACAAGCTTTTGAATAAATCATTATCAAAATCAAGAAAAACACTATGCTAACACCTGGCATGGCACTAGAAGGACGCCCAACAAGATAATGGGAAGACTATATATTATTCATCACCAACTTTGGGCCATATTGGACAAGGGTTACAACAGACAGAGCCCAATGGAAATAGTTTCAGGAGGCCTATGCCGAAAGGCACGCTGAATTTAGAGACTTTTATAAAAATCATGTTAGGAAACATATTTTTCTAACTCTTTCTTATTAATTAGATATTACTCGGTCGCCACACGCTACGATTCTGACACATAATCATATTTTTCAGAAAATAAAAACCCTAACTCAGGCAGTGATCATGACTACTTCAGGAAAAGGCGACACGAGGATCACAACTACTGCAAACTAGAAGTTGTGAATAAGCGAACTAAAACAATGAATGGTAAGATTTGTGCTTAGTATGAATAGTTTGACATCAAATTAGAAAACTAAACTAAATATAGGTACATTCATGATCATCGTGGTTTTATATAAAGCAAATACTATACGTTGCTTCTAATTGAACAGAAAAACAAAATAAAAAAATCATGTTATTCATTTCAGAAGTTGATACCTTGCCGTCCACGTCCGCTTCAATAGAGAAAATTTGTGACATTCCGTTAACGATTGATAAGTTGATATATTTTTAAATGATTTCAAATTTCTTGCTTCGATCCAATTCAATTATACTTTATTGCACACCAAAACAGAATACATCACGCTTGCTTCCAAAAGAGTAGCAGAAAAACAACTTTATATTGTTCTTGTTTGCAGTTCGTTATATTACAGTATATTGTCCAACCTATGCACGATGAGATTAGACTTATTTGCAAGCAGTGCATGTTACATATCTAATTATATGGGCTGATGACGCTGATGATGAAATGAAATTCATGCCATTTGTTGTTAATATTTTTTCAGAAGTCAATACACTACCATCTACATCCGCTGCAATAGAAAGAATCTTTGATGTTCCATCTACAGTTGGTAAGTTGAAATATGAATACGTATTTAAATTTTGGTCAATATCAGATTTCTTTGCTTGAAAGCACTATTCACACAATGCTCTCACTCTTACTACATAAGTGAACCTACACGTGGCCAGGTTATGCTGGTTTTGTATAACTTCATGTATCTCCGTAGGCCGTGTGTACAACCTGCTCCTTTTGTCTGTTGATTCTGTTCTTTTTTTATATGTTTATTTATTTTATTCAAAAAAGTAGCAGAAAAACAACCTGCAGTCCAAGTTCATCTAAACTATTATAAAATTGTAACAGGAAGTTTGTTTGTACATTGGAGATATTAACAAAAAAAAAGTTACGATATGGTTTTTAGGTATCCCTGATCACCAATTTTTGGACAAAAGAGTAGCAGAAAAACCACTTTATATTGTTCTTGTTTGCAGTTCATTATATTACAGTATATTGTCCAACCTATGCACGATGAGATTAGACTTATTTGCCAGCAGTGCATGTTACATATCTAATTATATGGGCTGATGACGCTGATGATGAAATGAAATTCATGCCATTTGTTGTTAATATTTTTTCAGAAGTCAATACACTACCATCTACATCCGCTGCAATAGAGAAAATCTTTGATATTCCATCTACAGTTGGTAAGTTGAAATATGAATACTTATTTAAATTTTGGTCAATATCAGATTTCTTTGCTTGAAAGCACTATTCACTCAATGCTCTCACTCTTACTACATAAGTGAACCTACACGTGGCCAGGTTATGCTGGTTTTGTATAACTTCATGTATCTCCGTAGGCCGCGTGTACAACCTGCTCCTTTTGTCTGTTGATTCTGTTCTCCTTTTTTATATGTTTATTTATTTTATCCAAAAAAGTAAAACAACCTCCAGTCCAAGTTCATCTAAACTATTACAAAACTGTAACAGGAAGTTTGTCTGTACATTGAAGATATTAACAAAAAAAAAGTTACGATATGGGTTTTAGGTATCCCTGATCACCAATTTTTGGATTTTTTGTCTGTCTGTTTGTTTGAACGAGCATCACGCAAAAACTACTGAACCGAATTTGATGAAACTTTTTTTGTTTGATAGCTTATTATCTGACTTAAAATCTGGTATATAATTTGTGCGGACAAAGTTGCGGGTTAACGCTCGTAAATTATACATTTACAACCTGTGCACAGTGAACTGTGAATTAGGTATAGTTACCTAATTATTGTATACGGGATGTAAGGAAAAGAATCATTAACCTTTAAATACATACACTACCCATCAAACTGAACAACATTTACTTTGGGAACCAACCGATCGGAGCAAAAAAAAATCAGCCGTCGTTTTACATATTTGAGTCGAGTAGGTATTGGATTTTTTTTTTGATACAGCAGATTTTTTTTTTGCTCCGATCGGTTTGCTCCCATAGTAAAAGTTGTTCAGTTTGATGGGTAGAGTACAGGTTCGATGGTATATATCACTGATATATATCAATCATTTTTTTCACAAACGCATAGGTAAAACATTCGTAAAATTTGTATCTTTTCTGTATTATGATTGCATTGCACAATGTTGTATTTCTAACATGTTTTGGATGTGCTTACAAAAGGGAAAAAAAAATCTTTCGAAAAATCACTCCGCGCTTAACTTCTTCGAGCGGAGTTATTGATTTTTTGTCGTATTTAATTATTTTCTCAAATGAGAAACGCTTTTTTTACACCCAAATATGCTCAATAGGACTTCACAACTCTAATCCTACAAGGTTTAATAGGAATTATTCTGAATGATTGATATATATCGGATCATGGAGAAAAGAAAGGAGCGGAGTTGAGGCAAGGCAGTGAGGTCAGTTGCCATTCGATGAGGTCATGACGTCACAGTGGGCGTGGCCTATGCTGCTCAGTTCGAATCGGACCGCCATTGTTTTCGTACGTCATTATTTTGTTTTTTGAGAGGTGTTTTGTCAATAAAAAACATCTAGAACGATGAAGTGCGCTGTTCCTGGATGTAAAAATTGTTCAGGATCACAGACAAAGCTTGCAGATGGCATAACTTTTCATAGGTAAGTCCAATATAATTCAATAAGAGTTGTTTTTTGAAAATAATTCTCGAATTAGAAAGAAAATTGGTTTTGCTACTACCCGTAAGATGCCGCTCTTTAAAATGGTAAAGAATTGGAATGGAATGGACGATTTTAGAAACTTAAAGTGTAAATTATAGATGAAAATAACGATAAAAACAAAGTGTTTAACTCGTTTATATCGATTTAACTTTTATTTCTTTGTTGATTTGGTCAATTACTAAAAAAATCGTTCAAATCTAAGACGACATCTACCGGCGAGTAGATAACGGTCACAACAGACGGCACTAGTTGGTTGTCATGTTACTGTGCATTTGTTGTAGTTACTACTTTCGCCGCTAGATGGATTTGGGTTTTTGGGGCGGAGCCTACGGCCATCTCGTACCTCGTCCCCCGCATTTTGGCGACACTTACTTGAATAGAAAAATTGCCTTGCCTCACCTCCGCTCCCTTCTTTTCATGGTGAATCGGATAAATATCAAAAATTGATATATAAGGTCTAAAAATAATAGGTAAAACTATTTTAAGGGGATGATCAGACAGTCAAACTGAACAACTTTCTTTATGGGACCAATATTGAAACCGCGAAAAAAAATCAGCTGTTCCATACAAACCTACTCGACCTAAATGTATGGGACAGCAGATTTTTTTTCGCGATTTCAATATTGGTCCCATAGAGAAAGTTGTTCAGTTTGATGGTCTGATCATCCCCTTAAAATCGTTTCACCTAATTTTGTTAGACCTTATTTATCTGATATACAGGGTGAAATTGAAATCATTAGCATCTTGTTAAACTAAGAGTCTATCCATCAAACTGAACAACTTTTACTATGGGAGCAAACCGATCGGAGCAAAAGAAAAATCTGATGTTCTATACTAAACTACAGTGCCGTGCCGTGCTGACTCGACTGAAATGTATGGAACAGCAGATTTTTTTGTGCTCCGATTGGTTTGCTCCCATAGTAAAAGTTGTTCAGTTTGATGGGTAGACTCTTAGTTTAAAAGGATGCTAATGATATCAATTTCATACTGTATATAATAAATATCAGATATTTACATTTTTATTATAAATATCAGATATTTTCGACCCCTGGTAGAGTATGCGGTTTAAAGGTTGATAATACTTTATATTACACCCTGTATAGCTGATCTGATAACGCTCATAGCTGGTAATAACATTTTCGTTTCCGCAAATTTTTCAGAAGTCAATGCACTGCTATCTACATCCGTTTCAATAGAGAAAATCTGTGATATTCCATCTACAGTCGGTAAGTTGAAAAATGAATAAGTATTTAAAATTTTGCCGATGTCCGATTTCTCTGCTTAAAAACTGTTCACACAATGCAATGCATGGTTAACTGTACAACGTATATGGTAACGTAGGGTGGTCCAAACAAAGAATGCAGAAACACGCAGAAACTAAATTTGTAGGCGAAAGCGCTACTGCGCAGGCCCTCGGGCCCTGACTCACCCAAGCATTTTCAAGATGTTTGCAGGGTAGCGTATATGGCAAAGCTACTTCAGTACGTCCCCACAGGCTAATACGAAATGAGTTAGGATTTCTAGACGGTAAACACGCGTTAATCCTGTTTCAATACGTCTCCGGTGGTGACGTACTGCAGTAGGGTTTCAAGTTAAATAATTGGGGAAAAGTAGGAGTTATCCTAGTTCAGTAAGTCTCAGAGAGTGACATACTGGCAGTAGGATTTCAAGTAATATAATAGGGCAAAATGTAGGAGTTATTCTAATTCAGTTTGTCAAGGTTAAACTGAGACCAAATAGAAGGTTACGAATTAGTATAGGTTTTACGTTAGAAGATTTATAACAAGTAGGTAGTGCATGACAAGAGAAACACAGTTTAATCGGTAATTAAAGTCGATTTTTAATCATTGTTCAGTGTTTTTTGGCACAAGGCTCATTATTTTATATAAAAGCTATATTACGCATGTTTACCGTCTGGAAATCCTAACTGAGTTCGTCCTAGCATGTGGGGACGTACTGAAGTAGCTTTGCCATATACGCTAACGGGTACTGTATGGCATGTGTAAGCAAATGGAGGTCGATAACTGGCAGTGAGTGAATTAAAGAGGTGGATGATACTGTGACTAACCAAAAAATAACACATCAAGCTACACAAAACCAACATTAAGCTGGCCGCGCGGCGTTATACGTTACTCGAGCTACGCGCAGCTAGCTTATGTTGGTTTTGTATAGCTTGATGTGTCGCTGTGTGTACATTGAAGATATGAGCACAAACATTAATTGGAGGTGTTTTGGATACGTAATGGATTGCATGGAAACCATTTTTGTTATGATTTTTGTATGGTTTTTGTGCACGCATCACTTAAAAGCTACTGAACTTACTTGGACAGGGTATTCACATAAGCATAGGGCTTTGGATTAACATTTAGGCTTTATTTTATTGATTATTTATTGAATTAGTGGTCTGCGCGTACGAAGTTGCGGGCGCCGCTATTAAAAATATCCACAAAGTGCTAAATACAAATACGTACATATTAAAAATACTTAATTTACTATTTTACAGATGCAAACATGCAGCCAACGTTGCTTTCGACTCCGAGAAGATCAGTAGCAAAAAGGCGCCTAATTAAAAACCTAAAGTCCCTCACGCCCAATTGCACGAGACTTTATAACGAATATGTTAAATCTCGAAAGCAGTTAAACTTTAGCCAAAGAGCTCGTAGGGCAGCAAAATTTTCAAAGGAGAAATCCTTCGAAAAAATTACAGAAAAAATGAATCCACTGGCTAAGAAAATAATGTGGATGCAGATCAAGCAATGCACCAAAAAGCAGAAAGGAAGGCGATTTTCAAATGATGAAAAATTTATAGCGCTCTCTATAATGAAGCAAAGCCCGAAATGTTACAGATTTCTCCAACGAATATTTATCTTGCCCTCGAAGCAAACTCTAAATAAAATGGTTACAGAGTTAAATATCGGAGCTGGAATAAATACGCAAATCTTCGAGACTTTGAAACAAGAGGTACTTATTTTGCTATCAGTAGTTAACTTAGACCCTTAGACACTTTATACTTAAATTTATGTTTGCCTTAAAATTTGTGATATGTTTCTAATTCTAAATTAAACATCTTCTTTGTTTGCAGGTTAAAACATGGAATGAAAAAAAGAAATTTTGTTCTGTTCTCTTTGATGAGGTCGCCCTTGAAGCAGCTTTAACGTATGATAAGCATAAAGATATTATAAATGGTTTTGTTGAACTAAATGAAAGAACCACTGATTTCGCTGATCACGCTCTAGTGTTCATGCTCAGAGGAGCGATTTACAAGTGGCAGCAGCCTGTGGCTTTTTATTTTTGTAAAGGAGCAACGACTGCGGTGCTATTAAAAATTATAATAAAAGACGTGATAGCTGCCGTGACCGATGCCGGTCTTTTGCCTGTGGCCCTAGTCTGCGATCAGGGCACAGCTTTCCAATCTGCGTTAAAAAGCTTACAAGAGGACTCAAGGAAAGAACAAATACTTGCCGGAGAACATGTTGGTGAGTGTCTTTTATTTGAACTTGTAATAGCGGATCTGAGTAGTAGTGACCCATTTTTCTGTCGTGTCTTATTGAAAATCTAATTTTACACAGCAAGGAAGTAAATATTGGAGTGAAACTCGTAACAAAATATATGCGAAGCAATTCGACTTCTACTACTTATGTTATTTAAATATTGCATTATATTTTTGTATTGTATTATACCTTCTGTAAAAACACCTAGCAGTACTGTGGTGATTTATTGTGATTTTGGTTATTATAATTATGGTAAGTTCTTTTTTTCATGTTTTTTATTGTTTTTCAGATGACATAGTTCGTATCAATGGTCAAAATTTAAGCATCATTCACGATCCACCCCACCTCATCAAGGGATTGAGAAACAACTTCTTAACGAAGGATATAAAATATAAAGGGAAAATCGCTAAATGGAGTGACATAGTGGAAGTTTATATGACTGATTGTAATCATGCACAAATGAGATTGCTACACAAGCTCAATGACGAGCATGTAATTCCAGAGAAAATTAAAAAGATGAAGGTAATTTTATGAAAAAACTATATTGATTTTAAATCACATAATATACAATTTTGAGTATCAAAGTGTTATTAAGTTATTATAATTATGCTTAAATTTTGTTTCAGGTGAAAAATTGCACGAGAGTTTTCAGCAAAACTGTGGCCGCAACTTTGTCGTATACTGCACAATTTTGTAAGTTATTTGTTTACTTAAATTATTCATTATGATTATAATTATGGTTATTATATCGCATCCTTGTACTATAAGTTCTTTCTTACGTATAAGACTTTTTCGTAAGAAAGGTACCTAAGAATAATGTCATTCAGTAAGTATACCATTTCTTCGGTTCGTGTTTCGTTCTCTCATCGAAGCGCAGAAGGCTTGCGAAAACCACTGAATCAACAAGGACGACAATTTGGAAGTTAAACTTGTGTTGGCGCGTTAGGAAAGACGTATTTTCAGCATGTGACAAAAGTTGCACGTGCCGGTGTAACACGTTATGAAATTAGTTTTTGGGGCATTTCATGTCAAGCGGAGAACCAAAAAAACCAGTGTTGTAGTGAACATATTATAAATAAAGAGAATAATAATCATAGATAGTTTATTTCTACATGACTCAATTCAAATTTGTTTGTTTAAATGTGTAAATTCACGCCAGTGAAATATAACTTCTTACGTGCGTACATAAGTAGGTAAACAGACGCTTTTTTCGATAGTTAGTAAATATATATAATATATATATGGTTAAGTACGATTAAGGGCCCGTTTTACCACTTCTGAATAAGTTCTTGATAACTTATTTGATTGATCGTTTAAGATATTTTATATGATAGATATCAAATGATCTGTAAGATAAATTATCAAGAACTTATCTAGAAGCAGGCCCTTAATGCCCTTTGTGTTTATTTCATTGCAATCGACTCACTCAATTGGAAGATTAAAGTTTTGAAAATAATCGCATAGTTTTGTTACTGATTCAGTGGTCGACACTAGTTATTAATAAATTATTAGTATTATTATATCCTTATAACATTTTTCTCTTTTTGTTTCAGCTCAATATGCAGACGGGAAAAATGTAAGTCCCACTTTGAAAAATACAGCAGAAGTGGTATCATTCTTTGACGACCTGTTCGATTCCGTCAACGGGGCAAGCACTTGTAGCAAAAAATGCAAAGGAAAAGCTCTTCGGAAAGCAGTTACTTCTAGCTCCGAACATCACCAATTCTGGCAAGATGCCATTACTGATTTAAGTAATATAAGATTTGTAGATAAGAACGGTAAAGAAACATCTGTGCCTTCTTTGAAAAATTGGATAACAACTTTAAAAAGTTACCAAAGGTTGTGGCAGTTTTTTGAAAAAAATAATGTTACAATTATGCGTCCGCGCTACTTCAATTCCGATCCAATCGAAAACTTCTTCGGACAAGTGCGGGCGTATAATTTTAGGAACAATGACCCGAATTGCCACACTTTTACCTGCACCTTTAAATCATTGTTGATAACCAGATTTATAAAATTCCACTCCGAAAGTTATAACTGTGAAGAGGATTCAGGTGAACAGTTATTGAAACTGCAATCTTTGTTTGGTGCAAAAATTGATCAGGCTGACATTAATTTACGTTTACCTGAATCCTCTAACTTACGGAGTTGGGAACCAGAAAGCTTTCTGCAAAGTGCGCGCCAAGAACGATTAAATGTACACTCACGAGCTTATGCAGCGGGGTGGGTCATAAGAAAAATTTTACATAAAACTCCATGCGAGCAATGTGCTAAAAATTTAACATCCCGTGAAGAAAACTCAACACACACGTGGATTTCTTTTAGAGAATATAAATCTTTAAAAAAAATTAAATTGACCTACCCCTCGGAGCAAGCCGTGAGGCTTTTTTCGATGATTACAGAGGAAGCAAACAAGTACTTGGAAAACCAACCGAACAAGAGAAACATTATTAAAGAAATAAAAGAATATATCATTTCCAAGTACTCGTTTGACTTCCTCGATTGTCAAACTCACAAAAATATTATAGAAAGCTTTCTTAGCTTAACTTTAAGGTTGAACATTTTTAATTGGTGCAGTGTCATTAATAAAATATTGAAAGGCTCAGATATTTCAAGATTACAAAACAAGCATTTGCCTTCAATGCAGTTAAAAGCGTATAATAAGTATAAAACAAAGCTAAAGAATAAAAAAATTAACAAATAAACATCTTTTTTTTATTTTTCTTTACACTTATAAAAATACAACCCCAATAAACTAAAAAGAATAGTATAAAAAGAGTGGAATCCAAAGCCATTAAATCTGATTTAAAAAATAAAATTTTGTGGTTTGGATAACATCCAACGTGAAGAATATTAAGAAAAAAAAAGCTGTCAAAATGAAATACTGAGGTTTATAAGGTGTATTTTCGTTATAGGCGAGATTTCCGTCTGATGCGTAGCATCTCTAACTAGTCTGTGGACAAAATACAGACAGGCCGAAATTTGACACAGTCGGTGTTGCCAACTTTGTTGCATGTTGGCTAGATTGGTCCAAAAAGGCATCAATTTTGTTAGTTTTGTTCCTCATGGTTGGTTGTGTGACCGATAGAGACGGACGTGTGGTTTATTTGGGTCTAGTTCTAGATTGTAAATATGAGAGTTCAGATTCTAGGTAGTGTGTTTTTTTCTAAGGTATTTTGATTAGGCATGTATCCAGGAAGGGGGAGGGGGGATAGGTGGGATTTATCCCACCCCCAAGATGTGAATATTTTTTATAGAAAAGTGATTTTTATTTTCTCTTTGGATTTGATGGTATTCTTATAAATCAAAAGCAGGTACTCGGTTTACCACAATTTGTATTCATAATTTCACAATATCTATCAATTTAGGAATTAAACACAGCACAAGAAAACACCAAAACCGACGCCATTGTTGTTCTCCAAAGCCCTTGGACATATTCTAATTGATCTATGTCCAAAGCGCGCCAACACCCAGTGTGACCAGTGTTGCTACCCTAGACTAATGAACGGGTGGCTTAAGTCTAGTCATCATTATCTATGGTGTTTAAAGTACCGAGTACACTACTCTCTGTTGTTCATGTTCATTCAATCTCTAATAGTATTCATTGTTTTTCTATGAATATCCCTCCACCGAAACAGGCTTTCTGTCTTGGGCTCTCGGCAAAATAGCAAAGGCGGGTGGAGAGAACGAAGATGCAGCCGCAGCGTCAGCATGTGTCAGTTCATACAAAAGGAGATTCGCGTTCACCTTTATTGACTGAGACCGGGTTTGCGATCGTGCGATCGGACTTTACAAGTGTGATTTGGCTAACAGGTGATTCGGCCTTGACAGAAAGCCTGCGATCATCTTATAGGGGGCTAGTGAACAGGAAAAGGGCCAGATTTAGCCCCGAAAGAAAGAGCTACGCTAGCAGCACTTATCAGATTAATGAATGGTGTACGTAGTACTTACTATCTCTATGTAATGAATACACTGAGCGGACCATAGTTATTAATTTTTTTTTTTGTTTAATTCAAGGCAACGGGATCTATATAACCCATACAGCCGATGTCTTTAATAAAGTTTTCTAATTTACAGCAACTAAAACGTTGGTGTTCGAAGTTTTGACGCTTTTTTGGAGTTTTGGAAATGCAGAGAAGTCTACAGGAAAGAGGTGAACCGACTATAATAGTGCACTGCCTTACGGAAAAAGAAAAAGTGCACTTTTGGATACCAACACCAAATAGTATGTTGTTAGGTATGTTCTCTAGACCCCAAAACTGCCGGGAGACAGTCTTTGAGGTGTCAGGGTCTTCAGTTATGACGTGATTAATTTTAGATTTAGAAAAACATTTTCTTAAACCTATCGTTTGGCGTTCTAATATACTTATTATATGACTCTTTGGTTTGGGGTAGTGATATTTAATTTCGAGCGCCTTCATGCTTTGGAAGGCACGTTAAGCATAGTCCCGGATAGTTCTATCAGATGGCGTTGAGAACTAAATATTAATTAAGCAAGGTCAGAGCAACTTGAAAATTCTCTGACGTTAAGTTGACCACTAACTTGCCTCCACCACTCAATCCACAATTGGGCCAGCGTCAAAGTATATAATTCGTGATAAGAGGTCTTTGCCCTGAAGTGCGATCCTACAGGCTGTAAATTAACTGTTAGTAACTTTTAATAATAATAACGAGCTAGCACGATGCAAATACTTCATCGAAGCCAATCAATAAAAAATCACAACTCTAGTTTGACAACTAAAACACAAAAAAAGTGGTATTTAATTTCGAGCGCCTTCATGCTTTGGAAGGCACGTTAAGCATAGTCCCGGAAAGTTCTATCAGATGGCGGTGAGAACTAAATATTCATCAAGCAAGGTCATAGCAACTTGAAAATTCTCTGACGTTAAGTTGACCACTAACTTGCCTCCACCACTCAATCCACAATTGGGCCCGCGTCAAAGTATATAATTCGTGATAAGAGGTCTTTGCCCTGAAGTGCGATCCTACAGGCTGTAAATTAACTGTTAGTAACTTTTAATAATAATAACGAGCTAGCACGATGCACGCGATACGGCTATATCCATCTACAGGGTGTTACTTAATTAACCAAAAAATTAAATACTTCATCGAAGCCAATCAATAAAACATCACAACAGTTTGACATCTAAAGCACAAAAAAACTGTATCTAAAACATAGACTATTTTATCAGAAGGTTACTGTTTGTAAGTCATTTGTACCTACATCTCAGTAAGAGACGAAAAGACTTTCTTTGTCGAAAAAACTAATTGTAAGATGCTCAAATTATCTTACATGATGACAAATATGAATACTTTAATGAAATTATTTTTTATTTTTGCAACAATAATTCGACTTTTTTGTCAATCTATTATTTAATGTTTTTTTTTATAAATAGGTCTTAATATTCAAGTTAGCTTTAGTAACAAAGATAACTTAGAGAATAATCATCTTTTAAATTAAGTACTTACAAGATAGTGGGGACATCTCAGTGACCTTACGACGCATCTAATCTAATGCCGCTTAGTCTGAACTAGCACGCAGTCAGTAAAGTAGTGCTGCGCTCTTTGCGCTTCAACGATGACTATTTTATCATCGATAATTAAGTTTTCGGTAAATAATAATATTATACTACGTTTGTCATACATTGTCAATAGACTCTTAACAAGGGACCCTTTTTTCTTTAGGGGTATTTTTGTAACACCTGTATATCACGTCTTTTATTTCGTTTGTTCGCGCGCAAATAGAAAGAGAGCAGAAGTGTCATAGCGCTACACTATCAAGGGTTGGAGCCGTTGGCATACTCACAGAACATTATAAGAGGGGTTAGAAATGCAAAGTAGCGCTTTTGCTTCGGAGACGGCTGTCGCCTTCCCGTTCACGCTGCTACAATTACGCACCACGCCGCGCGCCTTATGGTGCTTTACACTTGTAGGAATGATTGAATATTTGCATGCTATTCTTTATAATGGCTAAATAGGAGTTCTTAATAATTATACTAACATCTAACATTTACTGTACTCACCCTATTTATTAGCAAATAAATGATTTGTATTTGTATTTGTATTACTATGGGAGCAAACCGATCGGAGCAACAAAAAAATCTGATGCCTACTGGACTGAAATGTATGCAACAGCGGGTTTTTTTTTGCTCCGATCGATTTGCTGCCATAGTTAAAGTTGTTCAGTTTGATGGGTAGAAATGCTAATGATATCAATTTCCGCTGCATACAGGGTGTAATAAAACACCCTAGTGCTTCAGACCATCAACCTGAACAACTTTCACTATGAAGCCAACTTCCAAATAGAGAAAAAAAATCAGTTTTCCCATACATTTTAGTCGAGTCGGTACTGCAGTTTTGTATGAAACAGCATTATGTTTTTTCGCGATTTCGAACTTCGGTCCATAGTGAAATTTGTTCAATTTGGTGGGTTGCAGTACCTCCTCCTCCTAATACTTATATTACTAGGGTGTTTTCTTACACCCTGTAAAGGCATGGTGTAAACAAAGAAAACCACGTTTTTATTTACCTAGAAAGTTATTCTGAATGTATTTTTATTATAGATTGAGCTATACAATTTGTCATCAAATAAAACATTTTGATAATTGTTATAAAGAAATTAAATAAAAAATAAATCGTGTGTCCACCGGGTGACCGGGACCCACATCCTCAGTTCTGTATGAGCTAGCTAAAATAAAAGCAGTCACGATGACAATGAACGTTTTTCCTGTGATTTATTAGAGGATCGATAGATGGCGCTACGGTCTGTGCGAATAAATGTCAAAATTTCAAATTGTGTTTTCTTAAGGTTTCCTTTAAATAATAAACAATAAAAAGATGCCAACGCATCGTTTAATGGAATATTTCATTTAGGAATAATTTTAATCGAACAATTAAAACTGTTTCAAGTCTGACATAGCTGTATGGGCACGATCCCTTGGCCTTAAAAAAGGCAGGCAGTCTTGACAGTCATTTTCAAATATTATTGATTTTTAAACATGTTCCAGCCATGTTGTGCTATTTCGCATCAAATTAAAGATTGAAAAATTTGTCTCGCACTCTTCCAAATCGGGGAACTGCGTTATCTAATTTCGCCACCGAGCCCACTGAACGAAATTTTCAATCTGTTGCGTCTTAAGGAGACGTGAGCGCCATCTACTGGTAGTTATTACAAACTAAGGTAGGTTTCGTTCTCTGGGTAGTGGACTCGGTGGCGAAATTGGATAACGCAGTTCCCCGGTTTGGAAGAGTGCGGGTTCAAGTCCCGCCCGAGACAAATTTTTCAATCTTTAATTTGATTAGTCATTGACATATTCTTAATGATCTGTGCAGTCCATAGATGTCTACGGTGCATTTCAAGGATTTTAGAACCATAAAGGATGCCACTCCTCCTGACTAGCATGAAAACAAGAAAATTGGCCATGGCGGTCGGTAATTTTCGACCTTTTTTCGTACGACCTTATTTCCAACGTTTTTGTGTCCCTTTCTATCAGAACAAAAATTAAATAAAAACTTTTTTGTTTAATTTTTGTCATTAGAATAGAAAGGGACAGAGTAACGTCGAAAACATAGACGGGAATTTACGAAAGAAGAACGATCATTAACGACCACCAAGGAGTATTTTTTTTGTCCCTTTCTATCAGAACAAAAATTAAATAAAATCTTTTTTGTTTAATTTTTGTCATTGGAATAGAAAGGGACAAAGTAACGTCGAAAACATAGACGGGAATTTACGAAAGAAGAACGATCATTAACGACCACCAAGCAGTATTTCTTTTGTCCCTTTCTATCAGAACAAAAATTAAATAAAATCTTTTTTGTTTAATTTTTGTCATTGGAATAGAAAGGGACAAAGTAACGTCGAAAACATAGACGGGAATTTACGAAAGAAGAACGATCATTACCACCAAGTCGTATTATCATGCTTCACCACTTGTTAGGCAGTGTGCCCTCCAAGGTACAGACAATACCTATGCCAGCTTCCTGGTGCAGTCATTCCAAATTCATTCTCTTTCTACGTTTCGACATGATCTTTGATCTAGCAGTCTAGCACTTCTTTATGATGCGATGAGTATGCCATCTGTTGAGTTTTTTATGAAATAAATTTAAAAAAAGAAAAGAAAAACGTTCATTAGTTTTCGTTTTTATCCAAACATGGCTCAAACGCTAAAATAAAATCTGAGGTATCTGCATTACGAAATAAAATTTTGAATCGAAATTAAAAAATAACATTTTGATAATGTATTAACGATTACACTATTTATAACATAACACAGCACTCAATCACTTAATAATGTTGTAAAAAAAACTTATGTATAAAATTTTGTATACTGGCAAATTAAAAATAAATTTTATTTTCCATTTAAAATTAAACAGTATCCCAAAACAATAATTAATTATCTCTAAAAGTCTTGGGAATGTTCATACTTCCGATTCTCATACATTTTATACTTAGATCCAACCGCGAGAGGAAGATACGGCAGGAATAATTTGTCACTAGAGATCGGATAAAATTTTACGGTAGAAGGATTTTGTTTCAAAAGTTTTAAGGACTATACTAAAGTATTCAAATAACGTTAGCCGTAAGAAATGCATGTTCGCTTTACAGTCACAAATAAAACACAAAACTTGCTACAAATGCTTGGAATAAAATTGGCAGTTGTAGCAATGTTTCTGACCATTCCGAAACGGATTATGGTCGTGAGTTTATGTATGAATGTATTGTATGTAAATTATATTATACCGTATTTTCCTCACTCAGTTTTTATCCAAGATTTTATAACACTATTTTACAAACAAACATATTTCGCACACAAAACACTCCATATCAGTAACTGTTTAGTTAACAATATTCATAAAATTGTTGTACAAAATCATTGGTCAATCAGTACAGATTTACAGTACTTAAGGTGGTTACAGAGGGGTCAATTTTATACAAAACTTTGACGCACAATACGCGTAGACGGTATTAATATAAGTAACTTTGTATATATGGAAAAATAATTTAGAAAATCTAGATTAGGCAACAAGATTTTCCAAACTATTTTTCCATGTAGAGGGTGAAATTGATATCATTAGCATCCTTTTAAACGAATAACCTACCCATCAAACTGAACAACTTTTACTATGGCAGCAAACCAATCGGAGCACAAAAAAATAGGCTGTTCCATACTAAATAGTTTAGTATGGAACAGCTGATTTTTTTGTTGCTCCGAACGGTTTGCTCCCATTGTGAAAATTGTTCAGTTTGATGGGTAGACTCTTAGTTTAAAGGGATGCTAATGATATCAATTTCACCCTGTATAATTTATTAATTCCGTCTACGCGTATTGTGCGCCAAACCTTTGTATGGACTGAAACCACCTTAAAGAAACTTTGTTTAACAAGCACATTTGTCAGTCACAATAAACCAAATTTAATTTACTATTACATATTATAGTCAACACTGTATCAGAGTGTAAATAAATAATTTTTTTTTCGTTATTCGTCATTGAGCGAATTAACAGAAAGTGTGCCTTAAGAAGAATTAGGGGGAATACGGGAATCGGGACTCTGACCAGAGCAAAAACACCGCAACAAGGCCCTGTCTGATTCAGATACGTGTAGTAAGATAGAGAGCTAATGCAGGGTCCATGCTAGACTATTAGGTCATTTTGCTTGTTCTATACTCTGAGGCGGCGTCCTAATTGGCCATCGCTCGCGCGTGCGATTCGACTATCGCACTGCTCACGCGACCGTGCGTTCAAACATACTGATTACTTCAAAACATACTGTTCAATTGACGCTCGCGCGATAGCACGGGCGACGTTCAGTAGTGATATTTGAACGCATCGCACGCTATGGCCAGTTAGGACGACGCATGAGGTTATTTTATACTAATGGTTTGAATGAATATTAGGTGAGAATATTGATATTATATTCAAAGAGAAGTCTTTCAATGCAGGGTGTTACAAAAATACAAATAAACATTTAAGGGGGTGGTTAAGACCATCAAACTGAACAACTTTCAGTATGGGACCAATATCGAAATCGCGAAAAAAAAATCGGATGTTCCATCATCATTATAACAGCCGGTAGACGTCCACTGCTGGACATAGGCCTCCCCCAAAATGAGGAGACTTGCCATAATCACCATGATACTCGACTGTCAAAAGAATATCTGTTAATTGGTAGCAAATTCTGCGTAGTAATTTTGTACTTTTCTATATGTTTTTTACATTGTTCTGTTCATTTTTAATTTCACACACACACTCACACACCCACAGCCCCACAGACACACACTTGATGCTAAATAGTTACAGTATAATAATAAGTGTTTATTGGATTCGTTGCACATAATATAATGTTTGATTCAAAGCTTAAGCAAGGCCCCGACATAAATTCAGAGTTCGGCTTCCGAGCCGAGCAGTTTGCTGAGTTGGGACCTGTTTGCCACTGCGGCGCACAAACAATCTCTTTTATTAATAGGTATTCTGTTTTAAATATTTTACAAAAATGTATCCGTGATAATGTAAAAGATTGAATGTGTGTCGGAGATCCAAATAAATAATTTTTCTTTCTTTCTTTCATGATACGATGCATTTGCGATGTTCCATACTAAACTACAGATCTACTCGAGCTAAATGTATGGGACAAAAAATTTCAGTGTTGGTCCAATAGTAAAAGTTGTTCAGTTTGATGGACCGACGCACGCCTTTAAGTAAGTGTCCCATTTTATTTTACAGCCCCCTGTATTTTATCTCGAAATTCATAGACGATAAATATTTAAATCTAAACTATTGTAAAAATGTAAAAGTATTGTGTCTGTACATTGAAGATACTTATAAAAAAAGATTAAGATATGGGTTTAAGGTGTCCCCCTGACTCCAAATCACCAATTATTTCATTTTTTGTCTGCCTGTTTTTTTTATTTGTTTGTTCGAGCCTCACGCAAAAACTACTGAACCGATTTTGACGACACTTTTTTTGTATGATAACCTATTATTTGATTTAAAATCTGGTACATAATTTGTGCGGACGAAGTTGCGGGTAAAAGCTCGTATAATATACATACATTTTAAAGATCTACGAGCTTAACGGATGAAAGCAATAAAAGAACAACTCCCTTGTTCAGCTAGTTCTCCCATAGTAAATGTTGCTCAGTTTGATCATATGAACGATCCTTCAGAAAGTTAACAGCGTAAAAACCAAACAACGGCACTACTTCTGTTGTTTTGTCATTCTACTTGTACAATTTCAGAAATAAGGAATGTCTAAAATTCGATAAAAATATAACAATTCAACCAATTCAATGACATTGTACATTATATAACATAGATTTTACAGACAAATAGGAGCTGTTATTGGCCTTGGCCCAGCACATAATATAAGGTCTAACAAAATTAGTTGAAACTATTTTAAGGGGATGATCAGACCATCAAAATGAACAACTTCCTCTATGGAACCAATATCGAAATAGCGAAAAAAAATCTGCTGTCCCATACATTTAGGTCAAGTAGGTTTGTATGGAACAGCTGATTTTTTTCGCGATTTCGATATTAGTCCCATAGAGAAAGTTGTTCAGTTTGATGGTCTGATCATCCCCTTAAAATAGTTTCACCTAATTTTGTTAGACCTTATATAGTTAAGAGGAAAGGCAGTCTGCAAGAAATTTAAAGAATAAATTTTTAACAGATCTATTGCTGTTGTGCTGTTACCGAGCAACCGAGTTACCAGTGTGAAAGCGACAACTGCAACTCGGATTGATTTAACCTACATAAAATATATACGAAAACACAATCTCGTATTCCCCTGTTTCTTCCTCAAAAACTAGACAGATTGCAATATTTTTTGTAAGGATGGATGCTTATAATATCTCTGACTACCTCCTTGGGGAAAATAGATTCTCATATTGAGAAAGACTTTGGCTCTGTCTGTATGTTTTCCTTGTATTGTTTATATTCTTCAAATTTATTTACTGGATGTCTGAAAACGGCGGTAAAATTTAGCAATTTTAGTAAATTTTGAAGGTTCCTAGTTCTTGTAGTAATTAATTTATCGAAAACACAAAACATAGGGCAGAGGCGATATTGATTGTGTGCTCTAGTGTCATTTAATTCATTATCCACGGTAGAAACAGGGGAATACGTTTGTATCGACTAAACGGCATCCGCCTTTCCTCTTAACCACTAAATGTACAAAGCCAAACAGCAATAATACTTTAAAAATTCGTCGAAATGAGACCAAGATTAAAACAATAGTTAGTTATTGCTATTCGATGCCGTGTGCAAAGATCATAACCAAGCCTGGCTCCACCATCATGTGGTCGTCGACGTGGGTGTTATCACAGTGTAGTACCAGGACTGCCTGCTTGCCCGGCACTCTCTTACAAACGTATTTTTCGTACAGTCTGAAAATAATTTGTGTTTATTGAAAATCAATATCTTACATAGTTGTTTGGTTTCAAATGAGGACATATCACATGTAGTTTTTTAGATTTGACCGAATTTGATATCAAAGATGCTGATCTTTGATTAAAACAGGTAAGTCCACACAAACGTGAACCGAAATGAAGTATTGAATAAACTTAAGGGATTTTAAAGGTGCATGAGCTTTGGACTAATACGTTTTATTTAATTATTATAATTCATTATTTATATAATTCTTTAAGATAAAGGAAATCGAAAGAAAGCATTGATTCGTGTCACTAAAAATATCTATTTAGGTAGTTGATGTCCAATATACACACGATGGCAATGATTTAGTAGTTATCTATGTATTAATATTTAGTACTGTCTGATATTTGGTTTAATAAAGACAGCCAGGAGCAATCCGAACGAAAACGCCAATAACTTAAAATAATAGCACATAAAAAATTGATAGATAACTCTAGGAGTCTAGACAGTTATTACTTTATCTCAGGGCCTGCTTTACCACTTCTGGATAAATTCTTACTAACTTATCTGACAGCTCGTTTGTCGTATCTTTCATACGAAATATTTCAAACGATCTGTCAGATAAACTATTAAGAACTTATCCAGAAGTGGTGAAACAGGCCCTTAGCACAGAATAAGAAAGAGTATCTAGTACTACTTACGGTACGGACACTCCCTGCCTCCCACCCCTTTCTTACCGTAAACTGTAAGCGTATTCCTTTCTCGCTCGCACATACTTACCTCTTCTTGTCCATTTTAATCATTGTATGAAATTACAGCTAAGTGTCAAAGGTGTGCTTATTATCCCAGTGATGGGCAAAGGAATAAATAGATTACCTTCTATTATTTTGTCGGGTTTCAAGAGATGAGAGGCCGGGCGGCCACCGTCTCTCGTGGCAGTTCTCCATGAGGTCGTCAATGATGTGGGGAGGGCAGCCCGACTCCGACAGACTTCTCTTGATCATCATCTGCTAAACAGTAGAGGATAATATAACTATGTTGACTGTTTGGAAATATAATCATTACTGGCAAGTAAAGCACAACACACTAGTGTAATCATCATCACCATCACAGCTTATATACCACTGACTGCAGTCACAGGCCTACTCTCAGGGTGGGTGTATGGGCGTTAGTCCACCACGCGTGCCCAATGCGGTTTGGAAGACGTCACATACGCATCGAAATATCTTCTTCAGCATATGTAGGTTTCCGCACAATGTTTTCCTTCACCGTTTGAGAGTGGTTGGTATAAGTTAGAAAAACTCATTGGTATAATGGCATGGCATGCAGATTCAAACTTGGACCTCAAGATTGAGTTCCCATAGTTTCGCAACGCACCACCGACGCTAGTGTAGTTCAAAGAGTAATAAATTCAAAAATTAGCTGAAACTAATTTAGGGGGATGATAAAATCATCAAAGTTAACAACTTTTTCAGTGAGATATAAATTCCTACGCAACGCATCTTATTCTATCTGGTGGATTTCATATTCTCCTCTAGGGCAGTACATTAATGCGCCTAAATACACGTAATCCTAATATTTTACTATAGTTTAAACCTGTAGAACATCGTCGGGTGTGGAGATCATGCCGCCCCAGCGCGTCACGCGGGCGCGGGACAACGAGTTGGCCCAGCGCACCACCTCCTCGCGCTCCATTTGATCTGCTAACGCTCGCATCGTCGGGTTTGATACACGCATCGCCCTCATGAATTCCTGGAGATAGAATTATATTTCAACCCGCGACTCGGTACAATGTCGTCAAATCTTGAACCCCTACAGTAAAAATTTAGCTGTTTGTAACAGTTTTTTATCGTCTCCCCTTTCTGGCGAGGCTATGATGCTGTACAAATTAGTACAACTAGCTTTTAAGATACAGCTGATGTATTCCTTTCATTGTAAATTACCTATTTTCTGTTTATTTTTTTGTTTTCATTTACTGTTTCTTTTGTATTCAATAATGAGGGTGACATATTCAAATCATGAATAAACCCTCTATAATCAATAAGAAAAAAAAACCCGCGACTTCGTCGGCACAAATTATAGGTATTATAGGTTTTATTGTGTGTATGTTCTGTTTTGGTGTGCAATAAGGTATAATTGATTGATTATAGGTATATACTATATACCAGATTTTAAGCCAAATCAAGCTTTTTAAACTTTCAAACAAAAAAAGTTTCATCAAAATCGGTTCAGTAGTTTTTGCGTGATGCTCGTTCAAACAAACAAACTGACAGACAAAAAGTACAAAAATTGGTGATATGGAATCAGAGCTACTTAAAAACCATATCATAACTTTTTTTTTGTTAATATCTTCAACATACATACATGTATGTAAAAATATAGGCGAAAAATAAGGCGCCACCTTCCACACAAAATCCCACATTATCTTTTCATCCAAATCCGTTCAGCCGTATATGCGTGATTGAGTAACAAACATCCAAACTTTGTCATTTATAATATTAGTGAGATAACCAACTCTATGAATTGTAAAACACTCTTTGTATAGTAAATATCTAGTATTCATTTTATAAAATCGAATCAACACAAGTAAGACATGAGATCATTAATTAACTAATTGTAACTCACAATAATTGATTGTAAACAAGTATTTATATAAACATTGTATGTGTAGATAAATATTTCTGCCTCTAATGAAATTTTGAGTGGAAATGTTTACTGTATTGTACAAACATACAACTCAATGCTTATGTTCATAATAACCACACCCACAAAATATTAATTATTTTGGTTTGTTCGGGTTCTCAAGCTTCCCTTGTTAGTAAGAAAAGGCATTCATTCTACAGTGGGTTCTAAAATAATGTGAACATAAACCATGTCCAGGCTTGGTTGATCAGACTCGATTGATCTATGAATCTCCATAGTCAAACCAGCAGTCCTAGTACGATTTCTCTACTCACGCTCAATGTGCCGTCGCTGCATAGAAAATTACCTCTTTCTGCATTGAGCCTCAGTAGCGCTTGCCACAACAAGTAGAATGGAAAAATATGTAGGCTGATAAAAACATTACTATTCCTTTGCGTCACGCAGTCGGGTTAAAAAGGCCAAAGGTCGAGTCGCGCGGAAGCAGAGAAATTATGCTAGAGGGTCAGTAACTATAATTTTCATCATATCCATTACAGAACATGTTTAAGGCCATGAATAAAAAAAACATATATACGGTCGAATTGAGAAACCTCCTCCTTTTTTGAAGTCGGTTAAAAAAAGTTAATCCAAAACGTACCTTTAACAACGCCAGTTCCCGTTTATGTTCATTTATAATAATTCTCTGCTCGGTGAGCTCCTGTTGGTATTCAGTCAGTTTGCCCTGCTGAGTGGCAATCAGGGCACGGAGCTCTCGAACACAATTGTGCTCTGAAAGTTCATCCTTGGGTATGACTAGGCCACAGCCTGCTTCGCATGGCATTGGCCTTTTGGGGTTGTATTCACCTGTCAAACATCATGTCAGTTGATTTATTAGAAGACAAACGACTCCCGGAACTTCGTATGCGCAGATCACTGACATTAAATACTCATAACTTTTGATCAAATAAACCGATTGTGATGAAATAGTCTAAACGGTAAGCCAAACTAAGCCCTATTCTTTTAAAAACCCATCCAAATCTGTTCAGTCGTTTTTAAGTGAATCATGCACAAACAAACAGACAAAAATTCTAAAAATAGTTTCAATACATCATACCCCCCATAGACTGGGGGGGTATTAAGGATAGTTAATATTTTTGCAAATATCTTCAATGTACATCCACGCCAAGATATTACATAAATCACTATGTAGTGATTTTATGGAGTCATGTTGCAATTCTATTACTGGGTGGTTTTTCTCGATGACTGTACATTTTTTTCAAAATCTGTGAATACAAAAGTAAAATGCTCCGAAAGTTAGGGTTAGTCTTCTAAGAACATTTTCTTGTGGCTATAATGCTTCTGGTAGCTGCCCAGCGGCGGACTAAGCCCGTCGGAGGCCCGGGGCGGCAAAACTAAATGAGGCCCCCCGGTCTTTCCAGAAATTGATTTCTACGATTCTTTCGAGCCGTGGCAAAAACTTGACATCGGAGTCCCTTCCCTCCATGGGCGTTTTTACGCTCTACAATCTGGAACGAGCGAAGCTAAGTGAGTTCGAGATTTTACTGCAATGTAATGAAATCAGTGTAGTAAGATTTGAATCCTGGAGAGAGCGAAGCGAGCTCGAGTTTACGACCTGAAATCTGGAACGAACGAAACAAGCTCAAGATTTGACTATACTATGAAAAGAAATACGATCCAAAACCTAGAGCGAGCGAAGCGAGCTCGAGATTTTACTGAATTCTGGAGTTACTGCAATGTGTCTAGCCAGAAGCGAGCAAAGAGAGCTCGAGATTTTGCTTCATAATAACTCGATTCTTCAGGTCATCGAATAGAATTTTATAATTGTGACTGGGTTGTAGCAAGAACTCAGTCTCAAAGCACAGAAAGCTATCAGAAAAGCCAAGCGAGCGTAGCAAGCTCGAATTTTCGAATATTCTAACCACATTGACTTTTCAAGAAATTGGACATGAGAAACGAAACACAAGAAAATAATATTGTCTTTATTTATTACTAATTTATTATAGATGTCCATGTAGATGTCTCTTATTTTTAGTAAGTGATTCATTTTATTTCTAGGGTGGGCCAGAAGGATTTTCCTTGCACCCCTTGCATATGCATACAATGAGTCCGAAGCGAACTTGAGTTTTTACTGCAATACATTTAGGTCGAAAAAGAGGCTAGGTCATTGCAAAACAATAAAAAACGTGGAGCAAGCGAAGTAAGCTCAAGAATTTACTGCAGTAGGTGTAATAATTAATGAGATTATAGCATTATGATTTTGAACCAGGAGCGAGCGGACCTCAGCGAGCTCAAGAGTTTACCTTATAACTCAATTTGTTTGAGAAATGTAAGAACTTGTTTGAAAAAAAAATCTGGAGCTAGCGAAGCGACCTCATAACTATGGTAACTACACAACAACTTGAAAAAGATTGAGCGAGCGAAGCGAGCTCGCAAATTCACAATATTTTTGACTCTATTTCTTTCTCTGACTTTCAATGACTAACGTACGGGGCCTCCAACTTCAAACTGCAGTCCCAGAACAAGAACCGGAGGCCCGGGCCTCCAACTCTAGACTGCGCTTAACTTACTAAACATCATTATTCTAGATTTGATTAAAAAGGGATTCTCTTCTCGAGATTCGGAGGCCCCCCATGACAGGGGGACCGGGGCGGACCGCCCCTCCGCCCCCCCGTTAGTCCGCCAGTGTAGCTGCTCTTTGTGTCCCATCTTAACTTTCCACCCTGTATATCCGTTTCTCAGGAAATAGATTAATGTGTGCTAGAAAGGGATGCAGATCAAAAACAGTTACAAATAATTTTTTTATATATAAGGTCTAACAAAATTAGGTGAAACTATTTTAAGGGGATGATCAGACCATCGAACTGAACAACTTTCTTTATGGGACCAATATCGAAATCGCGAATTAAAAACAGCTGTCCCATACATTTAGGTTGAGTAGATTTGTATGGAACAGCTGATTTTTTTCTCGATTTCAATTTTGGTCCCCTAGAGAAAGTTGTTCAGTTTGATGGTCTGATCATATCCTTAAAGTAGTTTCACCTAATTTTGTTAGTCCTTATATATGTTGTGACCAAGGGAAATAGGGATTCATTTTTATATATATAGATAATTAAGAAAAAATTATGATGATGATGAGTTCAAAAGAAACTTACATTCTAGCAAATGGGATGCCAGTGAGTCCAATTTCAGTATAGCGTTGCACCCGTGAGGTGAATTATCACAGCTTGTGCAGAGTCTGAAATATCATTTACTATTTTAACTAAGAACATATTAAATGATTGTACACAATTACATTTTAGGTAAAATTGTGTATTACCTTTAACACCTTGTATAGTAGTATTAGAGAACGGTACTATAAAAATAAAAAGGAGGCCCCAGCTGTGGGTTGATTTGATTGAATACACAATATAATTTTAATGGATTTCTACACACAGATTGCAAATTTCAATGTTTTGTCCATGGTTCCAAGACAAAACCATATGAGGTTAAACAAAGTCAGTCAGTAGCATAACTACAATTGCCTGTGTATAGATATGCAACATATAAATTATACAACAACAAAATAACTTGTAAACTTGATTTGTTTGACCTAAAAACCAGTGACATAATACTTTATGAAACATTACCTGGAAAGCAGGTTTCGCAGGATTCTCGGAACGGGTCGCAGCTGACTCGCTGTGACCGCCTGACGGTCCACAGGGCACGTTGGTTGACGACTTATCCACTCTGTGATGCATGCACGACAAAAAGCATGCTCGCAAGTAGGCGCCTGAGTAAAAAGAGATAAAACTGTAGTTTAGCGACTCTGTTTTTCTTTTTTCACTTCTAATTACATAGTTAGTTAGATTAAATAGTGACTACGAATTTACGAACCTGCAAAGGGTCCTCAAGAACTCCTGAACAAATAGGGCAAATAAGTTCCTCGTCGACGTCACCTTGAAACCTTTTAATATCAAAGCCCATAATGGTTATTTTCAAAGGATATGTTATTCATCAGATTCTTGTTCTTCTTATTTGATTCTTAACCTGTTTTATGTCACGAGAATTGAGATAAATACCAATAAATAACAACAAAAAACCATTTGTAGCACTACTTCACTTTTGTACTTTACTTTTTTTACCAAAAATACGAAAAGATCACAGAATAAAAATAAAGTTACGCACCTAGTATCGTACTAGGAACAACTAGTATTTAAAAAAAATGCAAGTTTGAGCATGACACCACCGCCGCCATCTTTGTCATGGAAAAAGTGATGTGGTTGTGGTGGTGTCATGCAAACAAATTCAAAAATTCCATAGACAGCAGAAAGCCATAAACAATGTTTTTTTTAAAGTAATGTTACCAGAACAATACATCAATTTGCAACGCAAATATGTTATATTTTTACCCGATGCCTCAGAAGGAGGGTAATGTTGTTAGAGTTCCGTACCCAAAGGGTGCCAACGGGACCCTATGAGGGATTTTCCAAAAGCAAAAAAGTAAAAAAGTTAGTTCCTAATTTCTCGATAGATGGCGTTGACCAGAGAGGGGTCCAATAGGAATGAGCAAGGATATTAATTAATATTAATAGTAAAAATACACAGTACAAACCCTTATTTAGCTATCTCAGTGTTATTGTTCGTCAACAACGAATCGAGTATTAGACGTGGTGGTATGGGCTACGTATCCGTTTTGAATATACGAACAATAAACGAGAAACAATAACAAACTACAAAAACCTAACAGAAACAGAATTTCAATAAAAATAAACTGGAAATATTTAAATCGTACGTCAGATTCCGTGAATGAAAAGCAAAGCCATAGACGAAAAATTGGACCATGGTTTGACAGTCTGGCGTGGCAATTATTACACCAACCGGATCGTCAATAACACCCAGATTGTTAATAACTTGTACTGTGTATTTTTATAATTAATATTAATTCATATATTTGCTCATACCTATTGGACCCCTTTTGTGGTCAACGCCATCTATTGAGAAATTAGGAACTAACTTTTTTTTCTTCTGGAAAATCCCTCATTACTAAGCCTACGTCCCGTCCGTCCGTCGTTATTAAATTAAATTTATATTTTATTTTATTTATCATTTAATTTATATTTTATTTAATTTAGAATTTAAATTATTTTATCTTTTTTAATTAAAAAACAAAAATTAATATTATAAGGGATACATGAAACTAGTAGTTTCTTTTACCGATTTTTGGGTTCTGTCGTCAAACAAGAAACTCTTATACAGCGTCCTTCTTAATATGCTGACACTTTTATAAGTGGGATTGTTGAAATTAAAACTTTATCTTCCATAATTTGTTTATATTCAGTATTACAAACATTCCGCTGTCACATGTGTCGCCGAATGCGTACGGAAACAGTCTGCCCTCGGGTCGGGCTAAGGGCCCGACCGCTTGAATTCATCTTGAGATATTTTAAATACAATATAGGTACTTATAATTTTGTGACTATAGGTACGTTAAACAAAAATAGATAGATATATGTGAGTAGGTATAATATTATATACTTGTGGTGGTTGTGATTGAAGCGCTTGTAACATTGACCATCAAACTTAAAACGTTCTCTGTAATCGAGATCGCGAAAAAAATTAGCGTTTTTCTTTTCCTTTTTAAATATAGTTCCTAAAAAAGTCGAGAGATGGCATGTTTATCGCTCCATAGAGACGTTTGCGAGATTCTGACAAAATCATGTCAAGACTGTGCCCACCTTTTTTTTCAAGGGCAAGGGATCGAGCCTATACAACCATATCAGACGTAAACAGTTTCATATTTTCGAATAAAATTATTCTTAAATAATCAAATATTCAATAAAGAGATGCGTTGGCATCTTTTTGATCATCTTCGCCCTCTTTATTATTCTAAACACTTTTTGAATTTGATGTTTATTCGCAGAGACCGTAGTCTCATCTATCGATCCTCTAGAAAACCAAAAGAAAAACGCTCATTGGAAAAAGAGCTAAGGCGCGGTAGCGGTATATTGCGCTGCCATGCTACGGCCGCAGAAGCTGTAGCATGTTGCGCATAATATGGCTATTTCAAGCTCTTATCTTGTTCGTTTACACGCAAATAGAAGACATGATAGCGCTATATCACGCTGCCATACTTCGGCCGCAGAATGCACAAAAACACACTATTTAAAGGAATGTCATTATTTGACAGACCATTTTTTTCTCTTCCCGCGGGTAAATACTTTAATCAGGCAACACAATTTTGTTATCTGCCACTTGCCATTGCCAACGATCTGCCAATTTTTCATTTCTGCCATTGTAAAATGGACCCAGACAGGGGGTGCTGATTTGAAAAAGGTGTATTATATTCAATTATTTCCCAAGTAAAGTCAAAGAAAAGTAGGCAGAGATGAGTGTGTTCAAATCAGCCATGGGCTATTTCAGTTCTGGGGGTGCTAACGGTGGAAGTGATAATGATTTCGTTGGTCAATTTGTCGAAATCGGGAATATGAAATTGAGAATCAAGAAGGTGATTGCAGAAGGTAAGTGTCTAAAACACTTGTAAATTAATTTGCTGTGACCTTGATCGCTAAGGCATATGAACAAAAGAATATCAAGAGTAATATGTTTGGGTCAATTTTGAGCAATTTAAAACGTCATTGCAGAATGGGGGCGGACGAGCGCCTTGGTCTCGAGTACCAAAATATTGATGTACACGTAGCGAACCGCAGTTATGATATAGGTTGTCATTGAAGAGTAAATAAAATAACAAATTCAAGTTTGAAATAATGAGAAGAGTTTTAAGTATGTAGGTAATTAACAGTCCCTTTCGTAACATGTGGAAATTACGAAGATATGTATGCTATAATTATATTTACACATTTTGAAACAGCCTACATTTATATAAACATAAATATTCTACATTTATTTGTATAACACAGGTTACCTTACATATTTTATAGATTACAGGCTGTGCATGGCATGCATTACAATGCCCCATGTTTTCCCGACACACACTTGCCCATTTTAGGGTCCCGTAAAGAAAGGGTAAAACAGGATGCTATTACTAAGACTCCACTGTCCGTCTGTCTGTCACCAGGCTGTCATGAACCGTGATAGTTAGACAGTTGAAATTTTCACAGATGTTGTATTTTCTGTTGCCGCTATAACAACAAATACTAAAAAACAGAATAAAATAAATATTTAAGGGGGCTCTCATGCAAAAAACGTGTTTTTTTGCTCGATAATGGTACGGAACCCTTCGTGCGCGAGTCCGACTCGCACTTGGCCAGTTTTTTTTTCATAAACCTTTCCCGGTGTGTGCACAACAACCCACCAAAGTTTCATCACAATTGGTTGAGCCATTTTCGAGTTTTGCAGACAAACATGATGGAAGTAAGATGGCACTCTGACCCAGCTTTATTTTTATATACCTACACATAAATGGGTAGATTAGAAGTGTTTGAATTGAACACATAATGTCCATACGCATACATTAGCACAGAATATGTAATGTACCTAGTAGGTAAACTTGTGACCGGCTTTTCAAACAGACATACCTCGGATGCCATCAATTCCAACCGCAACGATTTAAGGCTCTTAGTACGAGCCTTAACAGGACACTGCAAGTTAAACAAACACCTACACAGAATGGGGCTTGTAGATTCTGCTGTGAAGCAGAGGAAATGCCTATACACCTCCTCTACGAATGCGAAGTGCTCATTCACAGCAGGAGAAGCCATCTAGGTGGATACATAATAACACCTACTTACATAAATAATAATAATAGTAGGTAATAGTATATAGTTCTACATACAGAACGGCCACTCCCCGCCCCCCTCTCACTTCAGATACCCCACCTCACCTCACCTCACACTTTCTTAAGAGAGCCGAGCAAGGTAATGCTATCAGGCGTTTTATCCTCTCAGTGAAAATGAATGGAAAGTAATGCAAAATTCACAATTTCAGTGATTCTTTAGCTTAAATACCACAATTAATTATAAAAAGTAACGAAATGTGTAGTGATGTTTTGTTAATTAAAATGATACGTATAAAAATGTAATTCTTGCATGAAATTGTTAATTTATGAACTAATTATGTAAGTTAATTTAGGCAAGTAGTAGAATAAAGGCTTTTTTATTTTATTATTTATAATGTGTCGTGGACCGCAAGTGATTGAAAAAAAAATCATTGGTCATTTCATAACGGTCTCCTTCTCATTAATTGACCTAAAATGTCTTAAAGAGAGTTAAGAAGTAAAACATACATTTGCTAACATCAAAAATAATAGGTGACCGAATTGTTTTTCACTTTTTAAATGTTTGTTTTTACACACTTCTTTGAAATGCTCTGCTTTGGTGGATTCCAGGCCTTTCCTAGGATTGTGGATTAATCTATGCGGTAAAACGTGACTTGGACTCTCTAGGCAGGATTAGTATGGTATTTTGCCAGTTCCTTCATTTCACAAGTCTGGTTATTGTTAGATGTCCAGGTTTCTTTATATTTTCCTGAAAAAGTGTTTGATATTGCATACATAAATTAGAAAAGAATGCATTATTTGGAGTTGCTGCACTACGTCAACTGTTCCCATTCGTCTCCAACCAACTGGACATTAATGACAATATGTGCTGGTTTACGACATAAAAAGAATACAGTCTTTATTCTTCAAATACCTATTGGAGGGAAGTCCATTTGCTACTATATTCCATGCCAAATAAACCATATTATTATGTACATTTTTTCACTAGCCGTGTCGTAACTCTGGCCAGTGACAGTCAATGAGCATGTTCCTACTTTTTTTATGGACAGTAGAGTGAATACAATACACGACACGAAATTTAAACATGTAGGTTGTTCCTCACATGTTTTCCTTCACAGAAAAGCCAACAGTGGTACAAAATAATACATACATATTCTTGAAAATTCGTTGGTACACTTGCGGCCGTAGTATGGCAGTGCGATATAAATAAAGGCGTGATATAGCCTTATCGTACGCATTATATTATTGCCACTATGTGGGGTTCGTACTATCGCTCCCTGCATGGCGAGACTTGTGCATGGCCATGAGCCACCATGACACTTATAAATATTTGAGTGAATTAGCATAGATGTAATTCCCAACATTTTTGTTAGCCCAGTGATCTTATTTAACTATTTTATTTAAAACTAGCTGGTGCCCGCGACTTCGTCTGCGCTTCGTCTGGACAATTCACACAATATCTTTATAAATTGTAACCTATGTGTTATTCTGATGTATATGCTATATTATTGTAAAGTTTCATTAAAATCCATTCAGTACTTTTTACGTGAAAGAGTAACAAACATCCATCCATACTTACAAAATTTTGCGTTTATAATATTAGTAGGAAGTAGGATGTCACCTTTTCTTGTTACCTCATGCAGATGTGTGGGTTGAGATGATTTTATCCTTGTATACATGTTCTGAGACCTAAAATATCACATCTTCTAAAATATTTTAATTTTACAGGTGGTTTTGCATTTGTGTTTGTTGCTCAAGATGTCTCCACTGGTACAGAATATGCCTTAAAAAGGCTTATGGCGGCTGATGACCAAGCAAATAAGAACATTATCCAAGAAATTAGCATATTGAAAAAATTGTCTGGACATACCAATGTTATTAAATATATAGCAGCTTCATTTATTGATAAATCAAAGACTTCTCATGGTATGGGGGAGTATTTGCTGTTGACGGATCTCTGCAGTGGGGGGAGCTTGATGGAGGCTTTACAGAACAAAGGACAGGCATTTCCTTTGCCTACAATCTTGAGGGTATTTTACCAAACCTGCCGAGCCGTCCAGCATATGCATGCTCAAGTACCTCCTATAGCTCACCGTGATCTCAAGCTAGAAAATTTCTTAATATCTAACGAAGGTAATATATTTATCTTAATTTTTTTAAGAATTGCCAATTTATTTATCAAGTATTTATTTATCTAGAGTGTAAACTTAAATACGTTACATACATATTGAAAGCGACAAAAACAAATTGGTTTGGCGATTTCAATGTTGGTCCCATAGTGAAAGTTGTTCAGTCAGATTGTCTGAAGCACCCATTTAGTATGTAATGCATTTAAAGTATCACTTTGTATATCTTTTAGTTTCTCACTGCACTGCTTAAAAGTATCTTTACATTGTTATGGCTGACTTTATTTGAAGTATGTATAAGTACTTAAGCTGATATGTATTTCTGTTTTAGGTACAATAAAGCTGTGTGACTTTGGCTCGGCCACAACTGATGTATACACTCCCAATCCCTCCTGGAGTGCCAATCAAAGGAACATGCTTGAAGAGAATGTAAGTTTTCCATTCCACAATACTATGATAGTATTTCATTTCAAATTGGTATGTGACTTTTTAGATTTAGATTTAAAATGGATTCAAAGGATAAGAAAGTAATCCATATTTATAAAAGACCCTAGAAACAACTTTGGTGTATCCCACTATAATCCGTGTCACATAGGAAGATGGATGAAACAAGAAATTTGCGTCCTTAGTTTCTTGATATAAGAGTCTTTTGTGAAATGTGGTATAGGATGGGCTGTTTTCGAGAAACTCTTATATTTTCCTCGGTCCATCTAGAAGGCCTCAAAATGAATGTGTTCAATCAGTGCATCCTGCCAGTAATGACCTATGGTGTAGAAACGTAAACCGTGACGATAGGACTAGTTCATCAATTCAAACTCGCTCAGCGAGCTATGCTGATTGTTCCTCTGAGAGGTCACATATAGAAATGAGGGGATACAGGAAGTGGCAATGGGCTGGTCATATTTCCCGAAGACCAATAACCAATGGGAAGTCAGAGTCCTATTGTTTTAGAGTGATGACCACGAACTGGCATGTATGCTGTTATGGGATGCCCTACAGCTCGTTAGACCGACGACCTAAAAATGGGAGTGGGGAGCGACTGGATGAGGAAGTCAGAGGATAGTCTTGTGGCGCACCTTGGGAGAGGCCTATTTTCAGCAGTGGACGATGATGATGATGATGGTATTTATAAAAAAACAAGTTACAAAAAAACAATGGCAACAATCTTAATTCAATCTTAATTCTTAATCAAACTTATTTATGCAACATATATGTTATGCTGTAATGTTAGTCAGGAGCGTAAGTGCCGCCATAAATAAAATGCCTAAATCATCTTTCAAAGATGGAAAGGCCAATGATGATTTTGATGAGTAGCGATATGACAATGACACTCACAAAAAAGATATTTCCCAAAATTCAACCTCTTGAGTGTAAAAATCTGGAATCAAATAAAACTGTATCTGGAATAAGTTCGTGAACCTGCTGTGGATCAAATAATTATCAATTATTATAAGAAGTGCAGTGGCTAGCTATTATGGAGGCCTGATGATCACCCATTAGAGACCTTAGATCTTTATCATGGCGCCCACCAGGTAAACGAAAGAGCCGCCCTAAAATAACCTGGCGCCGCTCTGTGGAAGTATAGGCCAAAAGTATTAACATGACTTGGGAGGATTTCTACAGTGTTGCCTAAGATCGCAACGGTTGGAGAGCTATATCCGAGCCCTATACCTCACATAATATTGTCCCACACAAAGCGCATGGGCGTAACTGATTTAAAAAAAAAAACGTAAATTTTTTAATGAATATCCAACTCCTATTTAGAATTGATCTGCTATCTGAAGTAATCTGCTTTCTTTATAATACTAATATTTTTGATTAATAAAAATAAAAAAAAATAACGCTCACAGACACATACATTGTAATGATCCCAAGCAAGCACCATAAGCTTTTTATTATGGAAACTGTACAACAACGGCACAAACATATATAACATCCATGACCGAACCGGGATTCGAACCCAGGACCCTGGTTTGGCAGTCCGGCGTGGTGACCATTACACCAACCGGGTCGTCATTAATATTCGACTCCTATTTAGAATTGATTTGTTTTCTGAAGTTATCTGTTTTCTAAATATAAATAAAAAATATGACGCCACTTTGAATTTTACGTAAACTTTCAATTGTCTCTAGCGTACAGTTTTATTTTTACTAGTCACGCCCCTGTACTCTTTCTTATACTGTGCCCATGTGATTTGTAGTTACGCCCAAGCGTTTTGTAGCTACGCCTATGCGTTTTGTAGTTACGCCCATGCGTTTTGTAGGTGACGATAAGGGTGACAGGACGAGAAGAAGGTAGGATGTGACTGTAATGAGCAATTTATCAGTCCCGACATAAAATAAAATAATAATATTATATTTCAACAGTATTGATCCTGACGGATGACACAAAATAATTTCTCACAAAACTATTTACTGAAGTAACATTGCTTCTGTTTTATCTTAACTATTATAAAACAGAAGTCTGTAAATTGAAGACATTTAACAAAAAGATATGGTTTTTAGGTGTCCCTGATTCCAAATCACAAAGTTTTGGATTTTTTGTCTCTTGTTTGTCTGTTTGTTAGTTTGTTCGCGCATCACTTGAAAACTACTGGACTGATTTTGATAAAACTTTGTGTGTTGGAAAGACTTAAAATCCGATACATCATTTATCTCGCTACGATGAGGACCCGTGCGGACAAAGTCGCGGGTAAACTCTAGTAGTTATATGATTTTAACATTTATATCCTTTGTTTTCAGTTGGCGCAATTTACTACACCAATGTATAGAGCGCCAGAAATGTTGGATACGTGGGATAATCGTAAAATAGACCATGCTGTTGATGTATGGGCTCTTGGTTGCATTCTGTATACACTCTGTTACATGCAGCATCCGTTTGAAGACTCTGCTAAACTGGCTATTTTGAATGGAAACTACAATCTAAACCCCAATGATCAACGTTATAAATGCTTTCATGAGATTATAAGTGAGTATTGTTAACTTTTGTTTAGAAGAAATTCTGAGACGTATGTGAAGTCTACAAATCCGCATTGAGCTCGTGTGGTGGACTTAAGCCTTAGACCATACAACTATGAAAGAGTTACGCGTGTAATTCTACTAACAAACTTTTCTGACACTTTTTGACACGGTACCATGAAATCCGCAACTTTGGAGTTTATTCCATTACTTTAGAATTTTAGATTCTAATTTTGATTATCAAAAATAGTCTTGTGTAAACCCCAAACGAGACTAGTTTGAAGTTATTGTTTCGCAAATATAGGCAGTTTCGTTTAGTGATAAGGTATAAAATTGCATGTAAATGCACTTGATCAATTGATCTTGTAACTTGGCAGAGAGGAATGCTAACGGGAGGCTGGTTCCTAGTTAAATGTTTATGACTTACGCCCATAGACGAGATACCTATCTATGTATCTACATCCTCCTTGAGAGTAAGGAGGTGCCTTGCAGTGGGATGTATATAGGCTGAGGATGATGATGAAGATTGGTAACTTAAGTATTATTATAGGGATTGATTCTTTCTGCAGTTGACTTACTAAAGACTTTGTTTTGAATAATATGACATTGGCATTATCCAAGCTGCAAATTTTTATGCATTTATTTATTTAACTTTTTTGTATGTGGAATGTTGTAGTGATGGAGTGTATGTGATTGTCCGCAGATGGTTGCCTAACAGTAAACCCCGAAGAGCGCTTGACAATAAATAGTATCCTGGAGCGGCTTGCTGCGATAGCGGAGTCAAACAATGTCAATCTCAAGCAACCACTCAAATTTGAGCGTAAAAAAGTTGAACAATCAGTGGCCACTAGCTCGCCAGGTAATAAGAAGTCAAGTAAATATTACACTACCATATCCTAAGAGAAATCGCGGCGCGGCTCATTCAACATTTTTGTGATATAATAAAAAAATCGCGCCTAAAAATTTTACGTTGATTAGCGATCGCGTGTATCTGTTATACCTACACATTATGGTCCATTATTATGTTATGTTGCATTTATGACTCGAGCTAAAAATGGTCAAGTATTTTTTGACTTTTTACACTCAAATTTATTTATTTATTTTTTTCCACATTTTTATTTTGAGATCAGTTCCTTAGAGAGGTTAATTTTACTAACGTAAAACGATGTGAAATAACTTTACATTCCAATGTTGAGTACCACCAAAAACTGAACATCACCAAAGGTAAGGCAATGTTGAATAAATTGTTCTCTGAATGAAATAAGGTAGTATAGCATTTATTTGACTTTCATATTTTTTTCATAATATTAGGATACTAGTAAATTTATTAATTTCTATTTTAGATTACACTATTTAGGGTTTTTGGTGTTCCCTTTGGCTAAGTAAAGACGTACAGGCAGGGGGATGGGCCTATAAAGTTGCTGGTGCAATATATAACGTTAATTTGAAGTCATGAACAGTAAACAATTTTAGCTTTAATTTGATGTTTAAGATCTAAGTCTCCTACTGAACAAATAATTCTGTTATTTATAATAAGAGATCAATGATAATAATTTACAAAATCGCTGGAAGCACTATTACATTTCTAAATAGCTGTTAAAGTAAAAAGTTTCCCAGAGTATATAAACTATATGTAAAATTATTATATTGCAATACTGGGCATTGCAAGATAAATGAGCCGTTTGCTCAATTTCCAGCTCTATGGCTCGTATGACTTTATTGAGCGCTTACTCAATATTCTTTAAAATAATATATTTTAATGAAAAGGCAATGCATTTATGAAATGTATCTAAATTTTAAGGCAAATGCTAGTTATATTAGATGTAATGTATTTTAGGATACAATATATTTATACATTCCTGCTAGCTTAGGGGGTTGTATACTAACTTCACACCAATACTAAACCCCAATTTCCAATATATTATTTCCATTTACTGCAGTATTTTTAAATACGTATCTACCTAGTTTAATAAAATGGTATCAAGTAACTCAAGCGTTTAATGAACCATTCATGTCTTTTACTCGGTCACATTGACTTATTAACTACCGGACGTCGGGTCCGCGCTAAAAAGTGTCCGAACCAAAAGAGCACCAAAACGTATAAAGAGAACCAATTACGAGACAGTCTTCGTTTGATCGGCAGACTACACGCACGCGCATGCCGTTATGGGGGAGTGGGATGAAAAAGAATTTCAGCATTTTTAATATTTTTAGTTGGTTTATATTACTATACACGTACTTAGGTTTGTCTCTGACACTTTTTTCGAGAATTTTGTACTAGACCCGGCGTCCATTATTTTTTATGTCAATGCTCGGTCACAATAAAAGAGTCATCCAACTAATATTTGGGTTACATGTTATTTGGATATATGCACTAACACTACGGGTCGCTTGATATACTCTGCACTTGGTTATCATTATAAGTAATATAAAGAAGGTCACATATTACATTGCGCCTTTTTAAATATAAGTTATTGGTATGTGTATCACTAGTCCATGACCTAAAAATTACTTATCCAGTGTTTTCAAAGACGCTTTTAAGTAAATATTTAAAATAACTTTATATTTACGTTGATTGAATCAATTAACCGTCAAGTAAATCCATACGATTCCAGGACAATATTAACATGAACAAATTGAAAATCTAAACTGAGGTACAAGTAATAAATTAAAGTAGATTTATATAGCATATAAATATATATGAAATGTCATATAATTAGATCACAAGTTTTATATTTTTGTTAAAAACTCAATGTTATAGAGTTGTCACAAAATCATCATAATTTTGTGTTGTAAATACAATATTTATGATTTAGTCTTACGACTATGTGGACGTTTCTATGAATAAATAAGTATATTCTTCTGATTCGTAGTTTGTTTTTATTTCTAATGCATTAAAATATAGAATTTTTTTCACAAGGATTAGAAGTTTGAAGCAATGAAGACAGTTTTAACATCCTCACTGTAAAGGATACGATTGGGTAATATTATTGAACACTAGGCTATGTCGCACGGACTAACCATTCACCAATTAAACAATGTGTTGGTATTTAACACAACTGCACCTGTACTACATTGAATTACGCAAATATTTTACAGTTAAGGAGTAATATAGCACTTAAAATCTAGAAATAATTTCAATAATCATCTACAGATATAGCAGAGAACTGTGTGCTGGCTATTATAAATAATTAAACACTTTAAGTGCTAAATTACTCTTGAATTTTACAAAACACTATAATGCTTGATGCCAAACGTTCTTCAAGTTAATTTATGGTTTTTTGCAGTAACAAAAACGCTATAAGGCGATTGCTTTTGCTAATAACATTCACATAATAACATCTATTACAACTTTACTAATTTTATTTGACTAAAAAAATCTGTTGGGACATGAATTCGAATTCTTTAAGCTGTATAATAAGGGTTATATTGTAACAACACGGATGGTAAAATCATTGCCTATTCAATTGTCAATTGGCGCTTATTGCGAGTGAGTCGCTATCATTTAATTTAACAAGAATAGAGTACGTCTCTCGTAGTAATCTTATAGAAATGAAGTATTTTTAGCTCGTATTTCATTATATAAACTTTTCGCTGCGTTATCTATTATATTAGTTCGAAGGCGTGTGATAAGGCGTAACAGTGAATCTCGTTGACAAATATTACTAATATATGAATGGTATTTATTAAAGTAGGGCATGATAACTACATATTGGTATTTGAAGCAGATAAAGCAATTAAGTTACAAGTTGGAGATGTGCATGTAATCCTGTTATCTTTAGAATCAATGCTTCCTTCTGTTTTGTTTGAATGAACATACTCATTGCATGTTTGTTTTGTAGCCTGTTATGAAGTCTCGAGCCTTTGTTTGTAAGTTAAGCTCTATTTCAATGAACGTAAAATACGTTTTCGAAATGTTAACGAGTGGGTATTTTTCATGAAATAATTTAATGAAATGCCTAGTAAGGCTCCAAGTGTTTATAAATATTTAACATTATTTTAAATCATACAGGGTTCTTAATATGCTGACACTTTTCTAAGGGGATGATCAGACCTTCAAACTGAACAACTTTCTGTATGGGACCAACATCGAAATCGCGAAAAAAAATCTGCATTTGGCTCGCGTAGGTTTGCAGTTTTGTATGGACGAGCTGATTTTTTTTTTCGCGATTTCGATGTTGGTGCCATAGAGAAAGTTGTTCAGTTCGACGGTCTGATCATCCCCTTTAAAAAATGACAGCCTATTAAGAAGGACCCTATATATGATTAGAAGGCGCGAGGCTTCAAACAATTGTATACTATTTAATTAATACACATACATATCACGTTTTTTTTTTTCATTTTAGGTGTTTTCAACTTTTTCGGGTGCCCCATTGTTTTCTCGTTTAAATGACACGCGGCGCTAGCATGAACCCTTGCATCGGAGACCACTCACACTTGACCGCTTGCTAGCCCTGCTCGCAATGATGAGTATTCATTGTTTTTATTTATTAGTATTTAATCGTTATGATTATTATGTTATGCTTGTATGCTAACGTCCATCGCCTATGAGCGATACTACTTTTGTAACCATGTGTAATCGTGCATGAGAGTGCAATCCACAAGAGCGTTTACGCACTGCGTCCGACTCGAATCTGAGAAAACAGAAATGGGTGGACGTTTATTACGTGGAGATATGTATTTATTGATCTATGGACATTCCATCCGAGACAGGGTTTGGGAGCGGGGATTTAAATGAGAAGAATGAGATCTAGCAGCTTAATCACGAGGTGGCAGTTCGATTCCTGGCCTGTACCACTAAGTTCTATTGAATTTTTGTACCGTTGTATTTGTCAGTATCACTAGTTCGGCGGTGAAGGAAAACCTCGTGAGGAAACCTGCATACCCGAGAATGACATGAAAATACCATAAGTTCAGAAGTATGCGCTAAAGTATGGATCAGCTTGGGGCAAACACAATAGACCATGCTTGCTAAATAGCCCAGTCAACAACTATAATAATAATAATAATCGGAGAAAGAATCTCGGATGGAAATGTCAAAATCCATACTTTTATCGAAGAATCATGTTTTTTCCATACACTTATTTACGCTAAGTATATGAGTCATATAGTATGAAAGCCGGAAATCTCCTGTTGGGGTAAAAAAAAGTTAATGATGCAAAAAATTTCTCTATGGTCAATTCTCCATATTGTATAAAAATAGAACTTCAAAAGTGACATTCTCCCATACAAAGTCAATATCAAAGTAGGCAGTCTCCACAAATGCATTTCAAATCTGGCAATCTCCATGTTAGTTCTACATCATTTTAAAAGAAAATGTTAAATAACTGCTACATTTCAATTAAAATAGTTATTCTTACCTGTTAACAAACTAGAACTCGTCGTTTCAAACTAATTTTTTAAAGTAATATGGACTGAAAACGTTTTCCGTTGATAACTCAAATTGATTACAACTGGAGATTGCCGGCTTTGATATTATATGACTCAATATTAAGTGAGTATATTTAAGCCCCCAAAATGTGGGATGGAAATACAAACGCTTAAACAATTTTAAGATACTTTTTATTAATTTAAAGTTAAGCTCAAAATTACAACATTCACACTCGAAAAACGCCATGATCGGAATCATCCTAATCATAGACAAAAAAAGAACTCGAACTGCCCACAGAGAAGTAAACCCTTTTCCATAAACAATTAAGGTCGGTATACACCTGAAAATCCTGCAAGTCTATGGTTTTCTCCGGTTCGAATCGGACGCACAGTGCGTACCCGTCCAAATGCTATTATTGAAATGTTATGTGACTTTAACCCTTCGATAATAATTTGTATAATCTCATATAAGAGAATGATCTAATCAGTAAAATGTTCACATGGAAATCGTCTTATTTTTCAATTCAGTTGTACAACATGTGTACAAAGACAATAAATACAAAAAATCAAAGAAGAATTGTACATTATTCTATATTGTTAATAGTAAGTAGTAAATAATATGAACATTTCATTTTCATCAAAATTGTGGTTTGATGATAAAGGACATCATCCACGTTTCATACATTTTTTGTCCACATGTGGAAGTGTCGTCCAACAAAAACCAAAGCTATATCATCTTTTAGAACTTGACCATTGACATGAAAGCTATAGCTGTACGTTTTAATAAGTACATCAAAAAATTCTTGATTATTTTTTTAAATTAGACTTAATTTATTTATTTTATTTTTATTACGGATGGGTTTGCTCTTAATTTAGTAGACTTAATTTAATTGAAAGGAAAAATTTTCAAACTTAAATAAAACCAAAGATAATGGCCCTACAGCTTTGGTCCCATACTAATGTAGAATTAGCTAATTTCATCGAAAATGTATGAAAAGGCATATTTTTCGAACCCAAATAAAACCAAGGACAATGGTCCTACAGCTTTGGTGCCATAATAATAAATGCTTAGACGGATAAGTTCTAACATAATGTCGCATTTCTTGGCAGGCACTTTAAATTTTGTATTTAAACGGGTGATGTCTTTTAATTTGATGATATACCTACAATAGCAGCAAAATAAGTTCATTAGGTGATGTTCATTCTCAATGTCCGATTATTAACATCAGTCTATATACGTACTGGTATAAAGCAGGCCTTTTGTATAAGGGTGCGAGGGCTGATACTAAATCTTAAGAGGGTACCGAACCTGTTGCCCTCAATCGTATTTTGTTTTATTTCTAAACAAACAAAATTATCAAAAAACAAGAATTTCACATTGTAGTTCTGATTGGCTTTCAATTTATTGAAACATTACGGATTGTTATGTTTTATGCTTTTAGCCATTATAACTACAAACATTATAAAAATAAATCCGCAGTGACCCAATAAATTGAAAATCAGCAATAACTACAATGTGACGTTCTTCTTTTTTGGAAATGTTGTTTAATTTATTAGAAATTAAAAAAAACATTATTGAGGGCAGCACAATAGGCTAGGTGCCCCCTTAACGTATTTGGAAGTAAATTTCTGTTAATGTTCTAGGTATATTAGTTACTGAAAATTTATTCTTAATTTTCATATTTCAAGGATCTTTTGAAAATCAAAATAACCCGTGAGTAAGACTTGATCATTTAGCTGATTTTTTAAAGTAGAATAATATTGTTCTTTGATAAACCGTTTGAATAATTTTTCTGTAAACTCGTATTTAAAAAAAATGGGTAAGTAAGTATTAAAGCAGTGTAATATTATGAATATTTTCTGTAGATGTTTTACATTCCTTTAGACAAAATAAGGTACAAACAAACGCTGAAGTTTTAAAACTTCTTAGTATTAATTAGTTACCACGTTGTTATGTTTAATTTAATATATTTACGTTATTTATTATGTACTCTGGTTATTATAATCAAAACGGAGACATCTAATTAGCTATTATCCTCGTGTTTTAATGTTTAAAATTTGCGAGCCTTTTCACTGATATTAGAAAAATGAAGAGTGAATCTTCAGCATTCAGTTATCAATTAGGTATCATCTTGAAGACATTTAAAACCGCTTCAGAAAAATAAAAATTGAAAGTTCATTTCTTTGAGAAGTGTTGCATTTTTAAGCTTATTCTTGAATGAAAATTTGTGCAATAAGATAAGCTATTTATATACCTATAAGTACCTTAATATTTATTCCCAGGTGCTTTTAATATTACCACATATTACTTTCCATTCCTTCTATTTCATACATTTTTCAACAAAGACAAACCTACTTATTGGTAGTAAGTACTTACATATATTTCTATATAAACTATATGAATCTGATTATTGCCCTGTTTACACCTACTTATTATAAGTATCATAATTTCAAAATTTTTATAATGTATCTGAATTTTTGCCCCAGGAAATCCCACCTGTAAAGGGAAAATATATGTACTAAGGTAGCAAATGTTTTTTTTTATAATTTGAAAATATTAAGCAGGCACTACATTCTCGCCGAGAACAGACGAGAGGGCTCTTCATTGTTCTCGCGGCGTGTCGTGAGCCGAAATAATTTTCTCTTTGAATATTCTTGCAGAGAATACTCGCCGTGAAGTTCTCGCTAGAATGTAGTGCGTGCTTTACAAAAATTATTTGTTACACAGGTATATTTTTATCACTGCTTACTTAAAGGGGTCGGTCGTCCAGAAGATAAAATGGAACTCATACGTCGAAATCACTAAAAAGAAACCGCAATTCTCCGTACATTTTGGTCATGAAGCAAAGTAGTTTTTCTATGAAACTGTTCGGTCTATACAACCGCACAGTGTTTCCGCGCGGGTCAGCATTTTTACTTCATTGCGTTATATTCGTGAAGAATCAATCAAGTGTACCGTTCACCTTTGTGCATTGAACTATCAAATTATTACATAATCTATCAACTATCAATATCAGTTAAGTTATCAATTATCAATAAATCATAACATCGATAATATCAATATCGTATTTATAATTGACTTCTTTTACGTTTTCAATGTTATTCTGATTGTTGTGAATGTCGCTTTTACAACGGAATCCAGGGTATTTATTACTTTTTTAACCTTAACATTTTGATGGATTGACCGCCCCACAAAAACAGTGATAAAAATAAAGCAATGTATAGTTTCCATTTAGAATTATGCTCGTTTATAAAAAAATTACAGGTTAATAATAGAAAAATGTGATAATATAGATTCTTTTATTTTGCCAAAAAGTGTTCTTTGTTACGTATTTTATTTCAGTATCTTTAATCAAAATTTATTTTTTGTTAACCAGATAGTTGTTTAGACATGTTGTATTCAGTTCGTATTATGAAACATACAATATATAGTTCATCACAAATGAATATTTGTATTATGTTTTACTATAATCAAAATATAGATGAGCAATATTTTTGTTACTATTAGCTGTTTAAGACATAAAACCTTTGAAATGTAAAATATTTAAATATTAGAAATAAACGCCAAAACATAAATTTATGTAGTTTTTATAATTGTAATTCAGAAAATACCCAGTAATGCACCCAATCAGATAAGACTACTGCTATATGTTATGATCACAAAGTTCTCCAAAGACCTTAGCATATAACGCGCGACAAGGCTCTGTCGTGCCTTTTATCTTCCTAATTTATGCGTAAAGCGATTTAAGACGTGACAGCGCAATGTCGCGCTGCCATGCTAGACCATCTGGTCTCAATAAAGCGAATTCACGAACTTTAGGTAATTACCGTTTAGGGCCTTTATCACAATTGGTTGTTAAGTTTTATAAAAAACTACTGCTTATCGATTGTGAAAAAGGCTCTTGTTCGAATCGAAGCCATTTTATATGCAAGCAAAATGGTTTGACGAGAAATTGCGTTCTAAGCGTAAACTTTGTTTTCAGCGGTCAAGGAGCCCACTACCAACAGCCAAGAGGTTCCGAACTCTAGGCCTCCGGAGCCGAGTCGGCCTCCTCCGCCAGCCCGCCCGCCCGCCGCCCCTCACTACCAGCCACCTCTGCCTCAAGTTCCTGGTAACTCGGGCGGTCTGTTTTCGTCCATAAAGGGAGGCGCTGGAAGCTTTTTAAGGAATTTAAAGGACACATCTTCGAAGGTCATGCAGACGGTTCAACAGTGAGTTTTATTTTACTAGTATAGTGCTATGTACTTAGTTAAAACTTAAGTACCTACTTGTTTTTTTATTACATTATGCAAGAGCTTTTTGTTTTGCGATTCTGCTAAGGATCCTATACATTTGTGCCATAACCACGTTCATCTCTTCTTTATTTCTATTTTCCATTAACTAAAATACTTTGACATTAATTTACTATTTCAGGTCGATAGCGAGAACAGACTTGGACATAAGCTACATAACTAGTAGAATCATTGTGATGCCATTTCCATCTGAAGGATTAGAGAGTGCTTACAAGACCAACCACATCGATGACGTCAAGGTAAGCAATGACCAGGAAGGTGGCATAGGTATTGTCTATTCTATACCTGGACACCTGCATTACAAGCGGTGAAACAAGAAAATACTCCTTGGCGGTCGGTAATGTTTCCGTCGTTGTTTCCGACTTCAACTTTGTCCCTTTCTAATCCAACTACAAAAATTGTTAGAAAGGGACAAACGTAAAGTCTTTTACATCGAAGACGGACGCGTACGAAAGAAGGGCGAACATTACCGACCGCCATAGTCAATTATCGTGTTTCATGCTTGTAAGGAGGATTGGTATCCATTGGTTTATATCCATGGTAAGGAGTTTTTGGCGGTTATTTGTCAGCTGCGTTTGGAGTCCTCATATTTTATTTTATTTTTATTGTTTATAGTTGTATGAGTTTTGGTTCGTACAATTGGTGTTGTTTTGCGTAACAACGTATCGTGCAAGTGAACAATATAGAAGTTCAGTGAAATATGATGGGGTGTGGGTCGTAAACAGGAAAAGTGTTCCGTCATTTGTAGCGCGGCAAAGCGATCGGTTCACCTCTTTCCTGTGGACTTCTTTACGTTTCCTGCGTCTTTCGATTGTCTCCAAAAACTCCAAAGAAGCGTCAAAGCGTCGAACACTAACGTTTTAATTGCTATAAATAAGAGAAATATATTGAAAACATCGGTTGTATGGGATTTTTAACCCTTTACCTTGAATTGTACCAAAAAAAAATATCCATGGTAATGACACACCTTGGACACTGTCAGCTGATAGCTGTCATTTCATACAAATGGAAAAAATTGAGAAGAAGAGCGAGCATGTGCGATACTGAGTGCGAGCGAGACAGGAATACGCATTTGCTTAAGAGAAACCAAGATTAAACCAGAGGGAGTGAGGTACGAAGTCGGTGGGAGGGAGGGAGTGTCTGTACTGTATGTAGTACTATATACTCTTTCTTATACTGTGGTAATGATTACCATGGGCAATGAAATTACAATTGTAATATTAATGAAATAGGCCCCAGTACATGTTTAGCTTGATGGATAGAATCTTATGTCTTCTATCCAAAGGCGGATCCAGGATTTCATTACATTTACCTATCATCTCATTAGTCCCTTGCACACCAAAATACATAAAAACAACAATTAAAATACATAAATTATTATGTTCTTAATATATACAGGGTAAATTTTATATCACTGCGGATAACTTCAGCATGTATTCTACTCGTCAAACTGAACAACTTTCACTATGGAGTCACCTCCGAAATCACGAAAAAAATCTGCTGTCCTATAGATTTGAGTCGAATAGGTACTGCAGTTTTGTATGAGACAGCAGATTTTTTGAGTAGAATACATGCTGAAGTTATCCGCAGTGATATCAAATTAACCCTGTATTTTAATCTTTATTTGAAGAGCTTTGCCGCATGGCGACTATGTCGCTCATTGTGTTCGTTATATTTGGTGTACCTTGGGGAGTGTCCGTACTGTATGAAAATGAAAAATGAAAAAATGTTTATTAGCAACATGCATAATAAAAATCAATTTTAAACTTAAGACTATAAATACATTAATATCTGGTATGCATAAGGAAACGGCTTGACAAAACTTTTGCCGTGGTCCCCGTTTTAGGCAAGCCCGGACTTGGAGACCGGGTTATATGACTTACAAATGTTACGACTAAGCCTCAGTAAGATACATCAAACTAATTTATTGTTTAATCTATACTATTATAAAACTGTAACAGGAAGTTTGTCTGTACATTGATGATATTAACAAAAAAAAAGTTACGATATGGTTTTTAGGTATCCCTTATTCCATATTACCAATTTTTGGATTTTTTGTCTGTGTGTTTGTTTGGGTGTTTGTTTGTTTGAACGAGCATCACGCAAAAACTACTGAACCAATTTTGATGAAACTTTTTTGTTTGATAGCTTATTATCTGACTTAAACTCTGGTATAATATTTGTGCGGACAAAGTCGCGAGTTAACGCTCGTAACAGATAATTCTATCAGTTTATCACCGCTGTATTTATGTATGTATTACAAGATACTCTTTCTTATACTGTGCTACTACTAAACTAAATTTCTCAGGCATTCCTGGAGAGTCGTCACCCCGGCGGTAAATACTGCGTGTATAACGCTTGCCGCGGCACCCGGCTTCACTTCCCCCGGCACGTGCTCGTGACGGACGCGTCGCGGCTGTGGCCCACCCCCGCGCACCGCGCCCCGCTCCTCTCGCCGCTGTACGCGCTGCTGCAGCACATGTACCAGTACCTCGGCAAGGACGAGCGCAGCGCAGTGGTCATTATGTGCCAGGTCTGTGTTATGTGGTTGAACATGTCAGTTCAGTATCACGCCAGCGCATCGTGCCCTCTGCTCCTTCACTGGTGTTTGAAAATGTTAACAAGCTTTGTGAGTACCAGTATAGGTCCCTACACTGTTGTTCACCTTAACATTATGAGAAAAAACGTAGGTATGTACGTTCCGCTTTTGACGGGAAAGTAAGTTTCTAGTCAGAATGCCGAATGGGGTATGTAGTGCTAAATGTTTATCGTATTCCCCAGTAGTACCAGTAAATATAGGGTTCTACTTAATTTGCTGACACTTTTTTAAGGGGATTATCAGACGGTCAAACTGAACAACTTTATCTATGCACCAACATCAAAATCGCGAAAAAAAACTGCTTTTCTATACAAAACTGCAAACGTACCTTAAGCCAAATGTATGGAACATTATACTGACTATTATTTTAGCCCAGTAATTTTACGGAGTTTTGTTAAGCGGGGAATAGTAATTATTAATTGGACTTTTAAACTGTAACCGGCACCATTTAGTGACAAATAGACTATCTTAAAACATATTTAAAAAAAATTCTCTATGCAACATAAAAATCAAAATTGTGTGTTCCAGAAGGCTTTTAAATTAATGTTAGGTATTAATAACAATGCACTCATTTGACTTAGATTTAACAATATAAATTATTTTTGAGCAATAAAACAGGCATTCAAATTTAAAAAATGAGGCATTTATTAGAAAATACGGATGTATTTTTCAAAACCTTCTAAGTAGACAAAAATATTCTCACCATGATTGTAGTACTTATGTATAATGGTAAAGCCTTAAATATGTGCAAAAAAAATTACCATCAGGTTTTTTACAACGAGATAATAGCTAAATTTAAAAATTTGGAACTGTTGCTGACGTGATTTTTATTTCATTTTTGGTACATTTTGAGGCTCAAATTGCCTTAAATACCTATGTGCAAAAAAAAATTACCATCAGGTTTTTTAGAATGAGATAATGGCTAAATTTTAAAATTTGGAACGGTTGCTGACGTGATTTTTTTTTAATTTTGGTACATTTTGAGGCTCAAATTGGCTCTTCAATATTATACTGAATAAAAATATCAATTATTAATTAGTCCCGGCTCAAACCGTGAAATGACTGGGCTATTTCTCACAAGATAAATTAAATTTATTACAGGACGGAAAACTGATGTCCTGCATGCTGCTAAGCGGCCTCCTCTTATACTCTAAACTAGTCACAGCCCCAGAGGACGCGCTTCAGATCTTCGCCGTGAAGCGTTCCCCGATCAACATGCCGCCCAGTCAGCTGCGGTATCTGTACTACCTCAGTAATATTATCAGGTGATATGTTATACATGCATTATACTCTAAACTATAACATGCCGCCCAGTCAGCGACGTGCTGTGTACTGCAACTGCGAGCTAGTTTGATAAAAAAAAACAAAAATACCTCATCAAATTCAATCTTATTTTATTAACTTCAATCTCACGTATTATTTTTCTTGTTTTACAGACCAGAACCGATACTGCCACATTTCCGACCAGTCTCCTTAGTATCTCTAACAATTCAACCAGTGCCTCTATTCACGAAAGCAAGGTAAATACTATTAATTTAATTTATTTACTATAAAACAGAGCTTTAATTAAATGACTTAAGGTACATAAGGTGTATATTGTGTCTTGTATTTTTGTTGTCTTACAAATAAATAAATAAATATTTCTTTACAGGGATGGATGTAGGCCTTACATAGAAATTTACAATGAAGATAGACTTTTGCTCTCGACGCAGCAGGACTACGATAGGTTGCATCTTTATACAATGGCGGAGGGAAAGGTAAACAACACAACATCTTATCATCTTGTAACATCTTCTTACCATTTTTTATGACACCGACTCAAAAACGTCCTCAAAAATACTCGCTCATTCTGATTAGTGTCTTTCGTTTGAAACTATTTTAAATCCGAAAGGTCGAATTTTGTGTTTATCGGTCAATGACTTGGACTAAGAAACCACGTCAATGAGAACTTATTTATTGTAAAAAATAAACACGTTGACGCTTACGGCTACAAAATGAATCGATCGCCCGACTTGATCACAGATCGCCGTTCGTACGTATTTTGCTCGTTGCATAGAGCCGGCCTTCTGGTCCCTTAGATGAAATTTTACTTTCATTTAAGTGTGGTCCTATTTTTAACCGATATTCAACAAAAAGGGGAGGTTCTCAATTCGTCTGTTTGGTTTTAATGTATGGTCTTCAATTATATAACCGTTAATACCCGTCTTCAGGTAACTCTGCCTCTGGACACGACTGTAACCGGAGACGTGGTGGTGTCCGTGTACCACGCGCGGCAACAACTCGGCCGGGTCCACGCCGTGCCGATGCTCTCCGTACATCTTCACACCGGCTTCCTGCCCTACGACCAGCACGCCATCAAGTTTAACAGGTCGGTATAGTGCAGTAACCTATCGTAATCATCAGCCTATTACCCCACTGCAGGGCCTAAGCTCAAGGAGAGTGTACGGCTTATTTACAGGTGTTAGTCCACCACGCGTGCCCAATGGGTAGACTTCTGAAACGCATCAGAATTTCTTCTTTAGCGTATGCAGGTTTCCTCACGATGTTTTCCTTCACCTTTTGAGAGCAGTCGGACGTACATACATACGTTAGAAAAACTTATTGGTACATGGCATGTCGTTCGGGCGGATTCAAACCCGAACCCTTATAATTGAGTATCCATAATACCTATCCGCACCGTTACACCGACGCATGCGGCTGTCTACTACAGCCGCATGCGTGATATAGCGCTATTGCGCCTTCGCTCTCTTTCTATTTACGCGCAAACCAAGGAGATTTAAATTGTGATATATTATCACGCGTATCATGCTACGGCCTATAGACTGCTGCAATTCCAGGGTCCAAACACGATAGAGAATCAATTGTTTGTCGCGAAGATCTATGCCCTCTCTCGTCTCATTCGTGCCCAGACCGCATAATATGCGTCGACACATGTTTGGGTGCATCGCGAACGAATTGGTAGCAGGCACTGAGTGGTGAAGATCAGAAATGAGAGGGATCACGAATGTGTATGTTAAACTCGGCCGCGGAAAGGTAAGGCGCGTGCATGTGTTTACGAAAAACCATTTTAATTGGGATGATGACGGATCCTGGAAATTAATATCTTATAGTTATAAGAACGAATTCCAAAAAAGGCTGTTAATAACAAAATGTTAAAACGAAATTACAATCGAATCGAAAACAAAAAAGTTGTAAGCGATTGAAATGCGTTTTTATCGTCTTCTAGCTCTTTCATGCAAAACAGATGTTCGTATGATACTTCGTTATTATTTGTATTCAAATACGAGGTTATGACGTCACTTCTTTTATATCTGCCTCTCGCTCTAACCGTAAATTTTATACACTTATATTCCGGTTATTTTTAAAAATATAAAAAATGCATTTTATTATGATAACAGTTTTTAAAAAAAGAAAAAAAATTTCATCATCCCTATTGTAACGTGTCTCCCTCAGGTCAGAAATCGACGGCATAGACGAAACGATGCCAGTCAACGACCACTTCTCAAACAACACTACAGCCATAATAAGCCTGGTGGTGCAGAACAGTGAGAGACGGAAGCCGCGCTGTGACCTGTGGGAGGAGGACCACTCGTTCGCTATCAGGACGCCCGATGTACTGTTCTCTACTACTCTGGAGAGAGACGAGACTATTGATAATTTTGGTGAGTTGATTGATTTTTTGTCTAGCTTAGAACAACGCGGAAAATGCAGAATACGCGGCGTTTAAAAGGTTCTTGACGTATACAGGATTAAATTGATATAATTTAGCCTTTTAAGAGGTGCAGCGATGTAACTGCATTGAATAAGACAGCATTATGAAGTACTGTGTCATTTATATCTCAATGATTCTACCAGAGTTCTTATTAAAAATAAATGTAGGTAATAAATTATTTGTATTTATGCAGCTAACCTTCGAAGCAACCCTACTGCCATTCCACAGACAAGTATGTCGTAGTTGATGCGTGTTAATCAAGTAGCACTAACCATTTTAGTTTTTTCCACACTATAGAAATAGACTAAGAGATAAGTGTACTTTTTGCAACCATCAGCTGCAAGGCTGATTCAGTGTTTATATGGTGTAGAGCATCTCTGTGATGGGGATGGACTAGGTCTGCCTGCATAACTTCAGTCGGTTTAGGAGTTACAAACGTTTGAAGGTCAGTAAAAAATTAACGATCAGCTCCAAGGCTAATCGTATGATATTATTGTAGTATGCAACTATGCACTGTAGCTATGTGAACAGTACAAAAACTGGCATGGTTCATCAGTCGGTTTAGGAGTTACAGCCGTTCAAAGTCCAACCTTTGAACGGCTGTATCTCCTAAACCGACTGGCAGTTCATGTTAGTTTTACTGTTCACATAGCTACAGTGTACGCTACAATAATATCATACGATCAGCCTTGAAGCTGATCGTAAATTTTTTACTGACCTTTAAACATCAGTACCTAACTTTTAAACCGACTGGAGTTATGCAGGCAGACCTGGTCCATCCCCATCACAGAGATGTTCTGCACCCAATAAACACTGAATCAGCCTTGCAGCTGATGGTTGCAAAAAGTACACTTATCTCTTAGTCTAAAACAGGTTAACTTGAAATCCCCGCTTCTGAGTACGAGCTTTGTTTTCAAATGTTACATGTTTTAATTTAAATTAATTTACTCATATCATATTATTAGCATCCTACATTTTAAAATACACTTACTTTCTATTTACAGCACAAAAGCTTACCACTAAACTAGTACCAACAATTTTTTGTTAGTGCTTTAAACATTTAAAGTTGGATGTTCAAATGTCTGTATGGTTATATATTTGTTATTCCATCACGCTGATTGCACTGATTTCTTTCAAACTTAAATCCGACAGATAATGAGGATGAAGCCGGTAAATGATTCCATCCTCTAATACTGAGTGCAAACCGACCGTGGCCGATGTTCATTGACTCGTCTATAAAATAATTGTTACTATAGCCCGTTGAGCGAGTCGATGTGGTACCGAAAAATTAATCTTGCTTGTGATTGGACGAAGATAACGCGCATAGGCCGCGTTCACATTGCGAGTCATCTTTAGTCTGTTCATGCGCTTCGTACCGTTCAGACGTCTCCTACGTACGATCGTTGTGAATCTTTGACCTGGGTTGAACTTGCCTTGCTTTATTTATATTTGTTATGTTGTACTATTTAATTTAACTTAAAGTTTAGTAAATTTCGAGTTTTTTAAATATTTATTAGAATTTATTGTTATTAAATCAGTATTACAGTTGTGATCAAAAATTCTCTTAAATAATCTTTGACCTGGGTTGAACTTGCCTTGCTTTATTTATATTTGTTATGTTGTACTATTTAATTTAACTTAAAGTTTAGTAAATTTCGAGTTTTTTAAATATTTATTAGAATTTATTGTTATTAAATCAGTATTACAGTTGTGATCAAAAATTCTTATTGTCAAATGTTTATTCATAAATGTTTACATTTAAATGTACCAAAATTTAATTTTGAAAAACTACCTCTTAAAAAAAGCATTTTTTTAAATATATTGAGTACACAGTATGAACAGGCCTTATGATTTTAAACCGGTTGGTTAAGCATATGGGCGGGGCAGTCTCATTTGTTGTCCCTGTCATTTGTATGCAAATGTGTGACAGAGATAGCCCCACGCCACATGGACTCCGTGAATGGGGTATAGTTCTGTGTACAAAAACTTCAACGTACATCGGCCTCGGCCTGCCTCACGCGAGTGTGTGCAGCCGCCATAAAATCTCAGATGACTAACATACATCCCCTATTCAGGGTGTAAAATTAAATGGAACACTTACTTAAAGGGTTGCTTCAGACCATCAAACTGAACAACTTTTACTACGGGACCAAACCTGAAATCGCGAAAAAAAATTCCGATGTCTCATACAAAACTGCAAATATAACTCGACTGAAATGTATGGGACAGCAGATTTTTTTTCGCTATTTCGATTTTGGTCCGATAGAGAAAGTTGTTCAGTTTGATGGTCTGAAGTACCTTAGAGTAAGTGTCCCAAATAATGTTACCCCCTGTATATTTCCAATCGTTTCACGTCCAATAATTACAACTTCATACGCACCTGGCTCCATGCGAACTGAGGGTCAATTCACACTTAAAAAGCAGCGTCCGGCCGCGCGCGGCATTTCACCTAGACTTGAACCACATTGAACTTTATCTACAGTGAGATAAAAACTTGTACGTCCATACGCGCTACTCTCCCACCCCTTAACAGTCCCGGGACGAGGTAAATAGCGGAAAAGAATACGGCGCACGCACATCCATCAAAAAACTTTTTTATCTTTTTAACTACTGTTGCTACGGGCAAATAAAAAATATTAACATAAAGCTTATGAAGTATCCCTTCTACTATAATAAACAGAAAGTAATATGTTTCATTACAAATATTTTAATTTAAACGTGCAACCCAAAACATGACCAACCAACCAACGAGCGGCCTTGCCTATGAATATTTAAGTTTTATTGATCGAATTATGCATAAAACCTAAAGATATGTATATATTAATAGAAAGTGAAGTGAAGACCAAATAAATCGTCAAAATATGTACAAACGAATAATCATCCAATAAAAACCCCTCACGTTGCACTCGCCCGAAGCACACATACAAACGAAAGTAAATTTTTTTTTTTTTAATATTAAATCATTTTTAGGGAAGTTCCCGTTTATACTAGGAAATTCACTGTTAAATACCAGGTAAAAATCAATCGACACATGCTCTAACCTGATCACATCACTAGAAAATTAGAAAATAAGAACCAGTGGCGCGGAATTCGAACCGTGGCTACTGTAGTAGCCGGTACTGATAAGAGAGGGTGACACTTGGCTACTGTAGTAGCCATCGTCTGACAAGTGGATAAGATCCAATTCCAATTGATGGCATAGAATGACAGTTCAACCACGGCGGGATGGCTATTCGTTCTGTCACCTCAACAGAAATTTTATCTTATCTCAAAAAATAATACATAGAAACGTACATAAACTCACGACCGCAAATTTCGTAGTGGGTGCGGTGGTCAGAATCATTGCTACGACTACAAACTTTCTGTTTATGAATGTGTTACATTCAGCAATTTAAGTTTCAAGATGGATTGACGTGTCAAGTGGAAAGAGGTGTCTAGCCTTTCGCTCACATAAACACTGCATACGAAGCCGTTAATCCCTTAATCGCCTCGTAGAACACCTAAAATGCCGGCCGCTGCCCTTTCAGTGGGAATTGACCCTGAGACGCTTCAATATGAGGCTTAGAATCATTACATGCTATTTTAAAGTTTGTTTTGTGCATGATGCATAAGAATCACCGTTGAACGTCCTCGGCTCATGCCCCATCCTAGTACACTTTGCTGGGCCTTCGGGAATACTGATTTCGTCTCAAATTGAAATATCCACATCTCAACATCATTTTAATCTCACAGTGACATCAGAGTACCCAGCAAAGGAAGAGAAGCAACCGCCCGCGCGGCCCGCCCCGCCAACCCCTCAACCCCCGCATCGCCCCGCCCCTCCCAAACCTCAGCCGCCACAAGTCAAGCCCGATACCGCGGATTTCCTCAACATTCACTCCGGCCAAAAAGAAGTCGGCGAGAAGAAATTGAAGAGCGATGACTCGTTTGACTTCTTTGGGATGATGGAGAAGCCGACAGAAGATTTCGGTGATTTCTTGAGTGGGAGTGGGAAGGCAAATGAAAATCCGCAGGTGAGGCTTGTTTATCCGTTGTTACAATGAATGTATTTTGACTGTTTTGTATTATACATGTACGCTCTGTTTTTGACTTTGAGGGCATATATCTCGAGATACAAGCATAGTAAAGGCACACCTTGGACACTGTCAGCTGATAGCTGTCATTTTATACAAATGGGAAAAAAGAAGAGTTAAGCATGTGCAATACTGAGTGAGTGCGAGCGAAACAGGAATACGCATTAGCTTAAGAGGAACCACGACTCAGCCAGAGGGGGTCAGGTAAAAAGTCGGTGAGAGGCAAGGAGTGTCCATACTAGTACTCTTTCTTATACTGTGGTAAGGGGGCGTCCATTAATTACGTGAGGTGATCCCCTAATCTCATGCAATTTCTTGCGGAAAAAAATTACGCTTTAATTGAGGCCGGGCATCCTTGTTTGAATACAGAACCCTAAAAAAATGTAGAACTTATACAATTAGGTACTAAAAAATTCGTTATTTTTTTAAATCAACTTCATCATCATCAGACCGTTTGATCCCGCTGCTTGCGGAGGATTGTATAGGATTTGATTGATATAATTAATTATCGTAGCGAGGTGCGGGTATCCACCTAGCATAATATATATCATTTATTCTGACAGCCATTCGCATCGGAGCCTATATTCGGGGACCTGCCCGCCCCGCCGACGGAGAGGCCCACGGAGAAAGGCAACGCGAACTCGAGTGATCCCAACTTCGACCCGTTCGGTCTCAATGATCCGCTGCCTAAACAGGAACCTCTACTCACACCACTAACAGCACAGGATGATGGTAAGATATACATTCATAAACTTAAGACGCTTACCCCTTACTTGGCAGTGAGAAACCCTTCCTAATTTCATTCATCACATAAAATGATACGTTAATTTTTATTTAACATAATCATAAGCTCACGATCGACTTTATACCCCTAGGAAGTCAGAGATATTCGAAAAACTTGGAACATCCACGTTTCACTAGTAGTACTGAAACTCGGTCAAGTTTGACGGGCAGTGAGTCCATCTACATACAATGGTCAGTGGGTACTACAATACAGGGTGTAAGGGACAGCCTTCCGCAGGCTGAAACGGTAAACTCAGACCATCAAACTTTCACTATGGCGCCTAGGTACCTCGGGAAACACGAAAAAAATATCAGCTGTTTCATACAAAACTGCAGTACCCGACTCAAATGTATGAGAAACGCGTATTTTTCATCGTGTGATATTTGCCAAATAGGCCATGTGAAGTTCCAGCATAAGAAAGACCCTATTTTTGTGCCCTTGTTGATTTCTATACTTAGTTTCGGGTGCTTGTGAGTTAATATTTATCTTATATTTGTACAGCAGGAAGACCACAAAGCGTGCCACTAGAACAAGCGCAACCAATGAAAGCGGACCCGTTCGCGGACCTGAACCTCCTCGGCGCGAGTATACCCGCGGCGCCGGCGCAGGGTCCGGGCGGGGGCGGGGTGACCCCCCGCCCCGGCGCCACGCCGCTAGTCTCCCCCCGCGCCTCCCCGGCACACACCCCCGCGCACCAGGCGCACACGCCGGCCCGCTCGCCTGCGCACCAGCCTGATTATAAGTAACTGTCTATTATTATTACATGAATACTTATTTGACGGCCCGGTAGCTCGGTTAGTAGTGAACCTGCCTACTGATCCGAAGGTCGAGGGTTCGAATCCCGTAAGGCAGGCATGTCAAACATGCGCATGCGGCTCTCACTGCATTTTCTTCCGGCTCGATCCAATTTTAGAAACAGCTTCCTGCGAGCATGCCGACTTTTATAATATTATGTACGGTCAGATTTCTCTGAAGCTGACTGTACCACCACCGTTTTGAGTTATGGCGTGAAAGATTTTAGCTCGCATCGCTCGCTCAGTGTCTTTGTTTTATATGCGGGGTTATCTACAAGGGTCCCAAAAATTTTATATACGCATACGCAAATTCGAATTTGAAATCCCAATAATGTAGCCTTTCCATGCTCTATCTTAGTTTCAGTTCTAGCTACTGCCTGACTTAGATGTACTTTGGAAGTTGATTTCCGCAGGTAGAATTATCCCCCAACGCGAAATAAACAACCTAGTTAAAAAGACTGAGAACTAGAAGAAGTTAGATAGATTTTCGAAAGTCAGACGTTGAAATTAGCAGTAGAAAATGACCTAAATAGTATGAAGTTTGTGTATTCATTCGATCATGATTTCGGATCTCATGATTCCAAATAAACGATTAACAGTTCTGTTCTATGATCGATGCAATGATTTTTATTTCTTTATTTTCTTTGCGATCCACGGATTCTACTATCATTGTGTATTCAGCCCACCAATGACGTTGACCCAATATCAACCCTCAGCCGAGCGCACTTCGAGCCAGCCAGGACTCCCGGCGACGAGAAACCTAAAAAGACAGGCGACGTGTTCGGCGACCTACTCGGCAGCCAGGGCTACGACTTTGCGAAACGAGAAGCCGGCCCGAGGACCATGAACGCGATGCGCAAAGAAGAGATGGTGAGAGAAATGGACCCGGAAAAACTGAAGATACATGAATGGGTATGTTTAGTTTTGAATTAAGGTTAGTTAATTAATTAATTAATGTTGTTATGTGTTTAATTGTTTTGACGAATCTCTTGGTGCTTTTATACAGGGTGAAACTGAACAACTTTTACTATGAGAGCAAACCGGTCGGAGCAAATAATAAATCAGCTGTTCCATACTAAACTGCAATGTCGACGCGCGAGTTCACGACTCAAATGTATGCAACAACTGATTATTTTTTTGCTCCGATCGGTTTGCTCCCTAAAAGTTGTTCAGTTCGATGGGTAGACTCTTAGTTTTAAAGGATGCTAATGATATCAATTTCACCCTGTATATAGCCGTATCGACAAGGGATACATCAGATTAAATAAACTGTCTTTTGCCCGCAACATCGTTCGCGTGGATTTCGGAAACATCAAAACCCCTTTTTAGGGGTAGATTTTCCAAAAAATCTTTAGTGCACCCTCAGGTCCTCTATAGAATATAGTATATTCTAAATTTCAAGTTTCTATCTTCAGTGGTTTAGGCTGTGCGTTTTCTTTCGATCAGTCACAGAACTGTTTTGTAATAAACATTGTATTCAAAAATGTATGAAAATGTGAGTTTAGCGGTTTTTTTATGAGAAGATGAACATAATATATTTATCTTGTAGGCAAATACCCTATTGATTGAATTGGATAGATTCATCACGATATTAATTCACATTCCTTTATCCACCAGACGGAAGGCAAAAAAGCGAACATTCGTGCGCTGCTGTGCTCGCTGCATACGATCGTGTGGGAGGACTGCCGCTGGACGACTTGCAATATGTCGCAGCTGGTCACGCCGGCCGACGTCAAACGGAACTACAGGAAGGCCTGTCTAGCCGTGCATCCCGATAAGGTAACTATTGTAGATAGTGGACGGTGTACAAAGGCAATATGGATCGAAAACCGCAAATCGAGGTACAGGATAGCCGTTTGGGCCACAGGTAGTTTTAGACCGGGATCCGACCGTAAAATTATGCAACTATTTGTTTGGTGTCAAAGAAGTCATTTTTGAACCTGGTAACCCTAGAGTTGCGACAGACTGGGAGGTGGCAACCCTAGTTTTTTCAGCTCTTTAGATCACCGATCATCATCGATGTCACCTCATTTACTTCCCAAACAGATAGGTGGAAAACAATTGTGCCAAAAATCATAATGGAAAAGGTACTTGTGGCAGAATATTTCTAGGCAACCTGGCGGCGTCGTATGAATCCTTGTGTAAACATTCACTAGAATTACATTTCGTTCACCAAACAAATAGGTTCATAATTTTACGGTCGGATCTCTGTCCATTTAGGTTAAAACAATAATTTGGAGCGGCTCCTCTTAAATATATTTCCCTGATGAATGAAAACCGATCACTGACGGATCTACAGGACGTATCACACAATCGATTTGTGAGCGTAGACGTTGATCAAGGCCTATGCTTTAAAATCACGGCAGTGTATCGCTTGTGTGATCATAGAACTATTCATCATCAGCCTAAATACGTCCCACTGCAGGGCACAGGCCTATCCTCTTGGAAGGTGTACAGGCGTTAGTCTACCATGCGTGCCATATGCGGATTGGTAGACTTCACATACGCATCAGAATTTTTTCTCCAGCTTATGCAGGTTTCTTCACGATGTCTTCCTGCACCGTTTGATCCGCAAGGACGCGGATTCGAACCCGGACCTTCATTGAGTGTCTTTATCTCCGCAAAGCGCGACTGACGACGCTCTTTATTTTCCAGATTAAATAAAATATTTTTTTTAACTATTGTAAGAGATCTTAACTCTTAATCCTTTTTAACTTGCAGCAAATGGGCACACCGAATGAGAACATAGCGAAAATGATATTTATGGAGCTAAACAATGCGTGGAGCGACTTCGAGGACGATGCCAAACAGCAAAACTTGTTCTCTTAACGTTACCGTGGTGCCGGATAATAATTATACTGTTAAGCGATGCTATTGACATTCACATAACAATGTACCTACCTTATAAGTTACTTCGTATAACAGATACATCACTTCCTCTAAGGAAACGATAAATTTTTACGCTTTAATTACGTACTGCCAGATGGTACGCGCAAAAATGTACCTAGCGAAAGCTAGTGAAGCTTGCCAAAGCGTAGTATGCGACGTTGCCATCTGGAGCGAGTGCCAGAAATCAAGCAAGCGCATCACTTACAATGAGCCAAAATGTAGGTGTTTATCTCGGTCTGAATGTGCCCTCGATACATGTACTCGCTCCATGATTTAAATCTTATTACACTGATCGAACTATATCGCAGTCAAATGTCGAGCTCGATTCGCTCGCTCCTGCGGGGCTGGCACGCCCACCCGCGATAGCGACATTTAACACACTTTCAAATTTAGTCTTTTATCTCGTTAGTTCGCGCGCAAATATAAAGAAAGCGTGATAACGCTATGTCACGCTATCACGGGTTGGCGTACTAGCGCCACAGGGTATGATTGTATCACATTTCAGTAAAATCTCGAGCTCGCTCCAGAATTCAGTGAAATCACGACCTCGCTTCGCTCGCTCTAGGTTTTGGATCATATAATTATGTTTTCATAGTGAAATAAAATCTCGAGCTTGCCTTACTCGTTCCAGATTTTAGGTCGTAAAAACTCGAGCTCGCTTCGCTCGCTGCCGGTTTTAGATTTTATTGTGGTGACCTAAGCCGAGCCCATGCATGTAGCATGGAAAAAAGCCGTGCTGCGCGCAAGAAGAGAAATCATACGAGACTGTCTGGACGACGCATTAGAAGTAGCTTCTTGTGAAGTTCAGTCAGTCCAGAGCATTTAAACCCTTGGTTTTTTGTCCAATTTATAAATGTTTCTATGTCATAATTGTACAAAATGTTCATTTTATATATTTTGTCTTAGTCATTGGTTTCACATGCTATGTGGATGTTGATACGAAATTTAAGCTTTGCAAATTGTTGTATTCTGATACTTACACCTGATTAATTATGTTATAGTTAGTTGCAAGAAAGAGCCAGTTAAATCTAGTAATAAAAGATATATTTATATACTTTCAAAAAGTAGAAACTATAAATAGCTATTGTTTCACGAACAATTTGATTAACTGCATTGGTTTAGATAACATCTTTTAATATTGCAAATCTGAATCACATTTCTTGTTCATTAAATTTAACAAAAATATAAATATGTAAATCAGTATGTATGTGGTAGGTAGCGGTGCAAATAATTTAAGTAACTAATCAAATCTATTCAGTAGTGTTGATTCTTGGTGGTTTTTGGCTATTTCATATATTTTCATGTCATAGCTTCAAATTGAATAGTATTGTAGTGTAAACGTTGTTATTTAAATAAAAATGAAAAATATCTTAATAATTCACGAAGACTTCTAACATAACAGAAACAATTAGCTAATTTATGGATTAATTCCAAAAGAAAGTGTTAAAGCTAAAGCAGCGACCTCATTCGCATTTTAATGTAAAAAAAAGAAATCTAAGAAAAATTAGGTTTTATCGTCTCGAAGCTTTTGGAGTCAATATTTTGCCCATGAACATTCGAAATCGTCGTAAATAGAGAAGATTGACATGTAAACTAATGCGCCGATTACGTAAAATCAATTATGGCGAACCTTCTGTGGCCCGATCTTAGGCGCGATCTTGTGCAGCTTTTCAGCTCGTGCAAAACAAGCCCGTTGCGCGGAACCTTGCTGGTTAATCACCAAGAACTGACTTAGGTAAGTATGTGAAGACGGTCTAATACTTTCTTCTTAGTCGTTATCATGGCTGAGGGATCTTCTATCGATCTTGGGCCCCGTGTATGCTCGCCTATAGTGTTGCTTCGGTAATTTTTTTGACTGCATCGGTCCATCTCGTAGGCATTCGTCCTTTAGCAGTAGCAGTATTAAGATTATAAGTAAAGAAGGGTCACGGCCCATACAAAATTTACCCAGGTCCGACAACAAAGTGCCAGTTCTTTTGTTGTATTTACTATGACTAAAGTAGGTTTTTTTCTTTACAATTTGCATGGCTAACACCTAAATATTGCCTTGTGAATTTCTCCAGGCCCAATACTAAAACAATACTTTTCACACACCTTCTAACAATTATATCTATTAAGTACTCTGCAGGTGCATGTGATTCTGATGACAATACAATAATATGGTATTATTCAGCTGATCTGATGATGGAGCTGGAAGGTGGCTAGTGGAACTCTTGGGTAGCCACCCAAGGGTCCAATCACACTAGTATACCCATCGAGTTTCGGCTCATTAAAATCGCCTTGATGTGTCCTATTATACATAATATGGCTAACCATATAAATTGAAAAAAAAAAAAATGATTTCACTCACATTTAGCAAAATCCACTTTTTTGGTAGTCGGTTAACATTATTTACATCATCCTGTGAAATCAGCTGTTCGATGTAAACAAAACAAACTAAACATAAACAAATCTAGATTATCGTAACTTGTACATGCACTTTAATGCACTAAGCCTTTGCATACTTGTCTAGAAATTTAATTTCCTTCACTCAGTTTTACAGGATTTTGATTTAAATCACAAGAACATTCTGTGGATAAAATTAAATAATCCTTTGACAGCTATGTTTTAAGGTTTGCCTTTAGTTAGTTTACATACTGTATATAACAAAAAAACTGGGATAGGTCACTTTGTTGTCGGGCCTGGGTCACTGATGACCATTCTCCTTTACTACGGGCGAAGTGTGCTTACTCATTTTAATTCTATGTTCAGCGCTTAGCAAATGATTCGATGTTATTAGTTGATAAACAGTAATTTTAGCGTTTTGAGAGCTTATGGATGCGTTAAGTTTGTACATTCCTAATATAGGTGTAATCGCGTACTGGATACTTAAATAGTTTATTATTTAAGCTTTTTTTTTACTTAATGGATTGGCGGTCAGAAATAAATATGTTCCAGTTTTATTTAAGCAAAATGACATGACTATGTCTAAATTTACATAATTAATAAGGTAAATACTAGGGATCGGTAAAAAAAACATTTCTGGTACTAAAAGTCTCCACTTTTGTACTTTTTATGATACCTAGTAGTTACCTAATAATTACCTTCTTTTTGTCCATAGATACAGTTTACCAGCACCTCTTTATTAAGAAATATAGCGAAATTCCTGGGCTGCTAGCTATCGTTACCACTGCGACTAGTAAATATGTTAGTGCACGATGGTGGCGGGGTGGGCAGCTTAACACCCTGTAGCGGCAGTAACACAGGATGAATAACCTGTAAAATGGTCACCCATCCAAATATGATCCCCGCTTGATGTTACTTAATTTCAGATATTATCATATTGAGCCACGCCACTGGCGGGCGCCTCATGTGAACAGAAATAATGAACTGTTTTAATTTAAAATAATAACCATGGTGCTAATTCAATTCCATTATTATGTTGTTTTTATCGAACTTTATTCTATTTCTGACCGAACGTAATAATATTATTAAGGTCGTGCAATCGTTCCTGATTTTTTATGTTTTATATTAGTAGCGTATGATTGCTTTGTGTAACAATTATGATTTAAACCCAGAATGTTTCAAATATTTTGTATATTTTGCTTCTATAGGGTTATGTCCATATAAATGATAAAAACTGTTCAAAAATAAATAATGCAATGATATTTACCTTGTTTTATTGCAGTATGTTGATTTCCTGATGATGATGCATCTTGGCCGTGTTACGGGGACTGATTATGGCTGTTGACTTTGAGAGCTTTATTGATGGCTGCTGTAGCCTATCTTGGCTTTAAAAGTGCGTCCGCACTGGCTAAATGTCAATTTACCATTAAGATAGTTGTTCTGGATGGCCGCGGGTGGTCTGGCTTTAAGGTGGTTGCAGAGGTATCAATTTTATACAAAATTTTGACGCACAATACGCGTAGACGGCATTAATATAAGTAATATTTTATACATGGAAAAATAGTTTAGAAAATCTAGATGTCGCGTCACAAATAAAATTTGCAATTTATAATATAATTACGAAGATATCAAGCTTTGAAATTTTGTATGAATAATTTCAAAGCTTGATATCTACGTAATTATATTATAAATTGCAAATTTTATTTGTGACGCGACATCTAGATTATCTAAACTATTTTTCGTCAAATTGTGCGTCAAACTTATTTATGGATTGAAACCACCTTAAGTTCATCGCGTTAAGCATCGAGATCAGCGCTACGCTTAGGCCCTACCTAAAACCGGTTCTCAAAATTGTAAATTTAAAGAAAAAACATTTAACCACAATCTTATTTATTAAACTTATCCATATCTCATAAAATATAAATTACGGTCAGCTCTCCATCTTGACGTCCAAGCATCCGTACTGTTCCAGCAGCTCTTGCTTCTTTCTCCTCAACAATGCTTCTTCGACGTCCTTCTGCGATGGTACTGCCACGTGAGAGGTGATCACTTGAGGTTCGTCGTCGTCATCGTCTACACGTTTGTCTTCAGGCTGTGGAAACAGATTGATACAAGTTAGTTTATGATACTATCAAATCGTAGATGGAGTATAAAATTAGACGCGTCGCGTGGCTAGAGGATTCACAAATTACGAATATTTCACTATCTACACTGTAGAATGTAGATAGTAAAACTAAATACATATTCGTAAAACTTCGTCTTTATTTTACATACTATTTTACGCACTAATTATATACCAGATTTTAAATCCGATCATAAGCTACCAAACAAAAGAAGTTTTATCAAAATCGGTAGTTTAAGTTTTTACGTGATGCTGTTAAAAACATACAAACAAACAGACGGACAAAAATTCTAAAAAAAGGTTGATTTGGAGTGAGGAATACCTATAAACCATATCGTTATCTTTTTCATGAAAATATTTTCAATATACACACACTTCTGTTACAGTTAAGATACGTTTGATCGTGTGTCGTGCGCACAGTCGTAACGTAAAAAGACCAATTAGGCTCACCTCGTGGGTCACCCGCACAGGCGTAAGGTTTGGGTGACTCACGCTGTAGGTCATGAGCACAGGCGAAATGCAATAGAATTTGACCCCCTTCGTAGGTCGTCGTGCGCACAGTCGAAACGTTGAAACGATTAATGCGGCTCACCTCGTGGGTCTCCCGCACAGGCATACGGTTTGGATGACTCGCGCGGTAGGTCATGAGCACAGGCGAAATGCAATTGAACCGGCTCGTTACGTGGGTTCTTCAGCACTACGGCCCATTTGTCGCCGACCTACGGCGTAGGTCGTCAGCAGCGAAAGTGTTAAGCGAGGCGAATCAAACTCACGTGCATGCCATCGACTCGAAAGAGGAAGACGCAACGAGTGACGAATATCATATTATGTGCTACTTATGATATGAAGTATCAAGCAACTACTCACATCTTCAGGATAAATGTTCTCTTCTTCGGCCACATCTTGATCTTTATTCTGCTCCTTATTACGCTTCCATTTTGCAACGGCTCTCGTGATAGCTGAAATTAATAGAATAAAGTTACAAAAAATGTTTATAGCTTGCAGAATGTCACAGCAGGCCAAAGACCTCGCACTCATGAGTCGAGGGCTGCGCCTATACATCTGCGTGCCGTTGTAATTTTGATAAAGCTGAACTCCATTTATTTTATACTAGTTACACAAAAACACATACCCGAAACCGCCATAAAATGGCGGAGCCACGTGGCCACTTAATTCGCGAGACGAACGAAAGACGTCTGCTCGTGAGCCCCTTAACCACGCGAATCCCAAAAAAAAAAATATTAAAAATTCATTCAATTTGATTTAGGTACATTAGGTACAATGTCTATTAACTTAATTCACTATTACATATGACCAAATACCACGCCGGACTGCCAAACCAGAGGTTCTGGGTTTGTATCCCGGTTCGGTCATGGATGTTATATGTTCGTGTCGTCGTTGTATGGTTTCCATAATAAGCTGACGTTTGGGATTATAACAATGTATGTGCCTTTGAGCGTTATTTTTCTTTATTCACTAATAGATGTGAACGGCATGTGTTGCAATGCCCTTTTTATTCCCGACACATACTTAGCCCTTTCTCCCCTTTACCCGCCTAAAATTCGCTATAATTTACGGAACACACAGAACATTTAAAAAAACAATTTACCTATATTCTGCCCAGTCGTTCTCAAATGATGCGCTTACCAACGAAAACCATTAACTTTTTATTATTTAATTTTACATAACGTAGCTTGTGGTATTAAAGATGATATTTTATGATATCTTACCATCCTTCTCGGCCTCCTTTTCTAATGGTTGCAGCAGTCCATCGTCGTCGTCCCGGTAGCCGTAATAATCCGCGTCTACGTCCCTCATGAGGTCAGCGCGCGTGCGCCGCGGCGGGGGCGGCGGCTCCTGCTCGAACAGTTCCCGGACACCTGTTGGTTTAATAAATAATAATACCACCAAAAATATAAGAAAACCCAATTGTAAGTTCGATAAAAAGATGAGGGTTTGGTGGCTAAACCATTGAAAAAAAAATTGAGTGTCTGCTCTGTTATATGGTTCTGCACAGAACTATATGGTTCAAGAAAAAAAACAATTGTAAATTATTAATTAATATTAAATATTAATAATATTAATTACACTATATTAAATCATTAAATTGGCAAAATAAAATAGATAAATACTTAAGTAAATAAGTTTTCGCTTGACTTAAAAAACAAAATATGGCTACATAAAATGTTCAAATCTAAAATAATTTGATTTAATAAACAGATGAGTATTTATAACAAATAATATACAGGGTAAGTATTTCAGACCATCAAACTAAACAACTTTCATTATGGGACCAACATCTATATTATGATATGACGAAAAAACCAGCTTTTCCGTAAGTTTGGTTTGAGTAGCCATTTGAAGTTTTCTATGGAACAAAATTGTTTTTACTCTATTTCAATATTAGTCCCATACTGAAAGTTGTTCAGTTTGATGGTCTGAACGACCATTTTGAGTATGTAACGAATTTAAGTTTACACCCTCCTGTCCATCTCTTTTTTTTATTCAGTTCGACTGACCTGGCAAGTCCTTAGCAGCGCCAAAGTACTTGTAACCCCTGTTCCCAGGCACCTCCCTCCCGTCTTGGTCCAACATCTTGGGGCCCACCCTGGCGTGGTCGGGCCCCCCCAGTGACTTGATCTGCACTTCCCAGTGCCGCTTCTCCCGCATCAGTTTGTTGATCTCGTCGTTTAGATCGCGTATACGAAACTCTCCGAGACCGGCTGTTGTACATTTAAAGAAACATAAAGAGATAAAATTCGAGAGTAGATTGTAAAATGTACACAGGGTAAGGGACATCCCTCCGCAGACTGAAACATTGAACTCAGACCATCACAATGAACAACTTTCACTTCGGAGCCTACCTCAGGAAACGCGAAAAAAAATCTGCTGTCCCATACATTTGAGTCCGGTAGGTACAACAGTTTTGTATGAAACAGCAGCGTTCCAAATCGGACGGTTTGGAAGTTTGAAACCACAAAATAGTAAAATAGAAAAATTAATAAAACTAGCCAGGTTGCGGAAAAACATTGGAACTAATTTTAGTACTTGGAACCCTGACATTAAAGGTTATAGTCGATTGTAGCGCTCCCAAACCAGTTTTATATTTCTGGTTGATACAAGTGACGGTGCGTTCCGAATCACGCCAACAGCGCCGTGAGCGCGGTAAATGTCGTTCCGATTTGACGTGAGCGCGACCACAATCGAAAACGTGACGTCATGTGACACAGAATGTGAATGTTGGAACCACAGAATATTTACCTAATTAATTTGATAAAAAAAAACGGCTAATTGTGAGTCGGACTCGCGCACTGGGGGCTCTACGGAGCCCACAACAACAAATAATATTGTATAGTGGTACGCAACTATACACAATATTATTTGTTGCTTTACCTTAGACTTAAGAGTATGCACTATAATCACACCAAGTTAGGCTTGTATGTATTGCCGTTTTTACGATAGAGCAAAAACAAAAAACCTTGAGAAAAACACAAGTTTCTTGTATGAGGATTGAGAACCCATCTTAATTTTTAACTTTTTGTTTTTAATTATTTGTTAGCAAATGCGCCATAATAACGCATATTCGGTGAAAATTTTAATTGTCTAGCTCTTACGGTTCAAAAGATACAGCCTTTTATAAGTAGGACAGAAGAACGGACGGACAGCGTAGGCTTATGAATGGCATCTTTTGGGTACGGAGTCCTAAAACATAAACGTAACTACATTTAAAATCAAACTAATTTGTACTATGTATCATAAGGATTTGTTAGTTTAGCAGCCACCTAAAAGGCATTTTACCTAATGACGAATATGAATAAATAATAAGTAGTATTAAGAATTGTATAACGTTAGTGATAAGATCGCCATTTGTCCCCTTGTTGTTATTTTGTGTGTATTCGGTGTGCAAATATAGTAGTGGTAGTAGTATATAGTATAACGAAAATCGTAATGAAAGAAACAATAGGGTTCTGTTTGGAGTATATTGCTATTGTTCAATTTGGATGATTATATTTCCTTAGATTCCCATGATTATTTCTTCCCTTTCTTCTTCCCGCCCTTCAGACTGGTTTTGCTTTTCTTATTCCCCTTGTTTTTCTTTTTTCCTTTGTCTTTCTTTTTACCAGCACCTAAAGCACCTTTTTTCATTTTGGTGGTACTACATTGTTGTGATATGTCGTTTTCTACAGGTTTGTCTTGCTGTACTTTAGGCGTCACTAGTTCTATTTCAAGATCTGTTTTCTTGTCTTTCGTCTCCAATTTCTTTCCGATTTTCAGTATAAAAACATCTCTTCGTGAATTAACTACTTTCTCCATGTCAACTGGGATGGGGCAGTTAGAAGGTGTTACGTTTATAACTTTTCTGTCCTTTTTACTCTCACAACTTCTGTCACAGCCAGTGTAAGTATATTTTAAGTTTGATGTATATTTATTATGTGTTTTATCTGAATTGCAAACGTCTTTTGGCATTTCGAATTGTATTTGCTCCGCAGTATTGTATGGCGTGTCTTCGCAAATACATAACTCCTGCATCTTCTCGTATCTTGGATTTCTTTCAGCTTTTGTAGATTTAGGCACACGGATCTTTAATTCGTTATCGTTCATTTTTGTAAAAATTTCGTCGTATTTTGGTACATCACCTAAAAAATTGCACAATGTTCATTTATATCATACCATACCATAGATAGAAATATTGATAATAGAGTTAACCCGCGACTTCGACCGCACAAACTATATATCAGATTTTAAGTCAGATCATAAGCTATCAAACAAAAAAGTTTCATCAAAATCGGCTCAGTAGTTTTTGCGTGATGCTCGATCAACCAAACACACAAACAAACAGACAAAATATCCAAAAATTGGTGATATGGAATCAGGGACACCGAAAAATCATATCGTAACTTTTTTTTTGTTAAAATCTTCAATGTACAGACACACTTCTGTTCACTTCTTCAGTTTTATAATAGTTTAGAATAAATTAGGTAATTTAAATTGGAAACTTGACATTAGATTGTAAAATACATACCCTGATAATTTGAATACGGATTATGATGTTCATAAGGGTTTCTCTTTGCTATTGGCATATTCGAATGCTGCGACGATGGACTCCCACGATCCATGTAAGGCCTGGTATTCGATGGCTGTAGCTTCTGTGAGAGAACATCTTCATCTAACAAAATTTTACCCTGGTCATCCATTTCGACCCTTTGACAGGAGTACATCGTAATGCCATTGTCTTCTTTGGTTACTTCGGATATGCCGCGGGGCTTGGGGCATGCGCTGAACGCGGTGGTGATCTCCTTACCAAGGAATGACAATCTAACCGATATTTCAATTACTCCAATCGTCTCCGGTTCTTTCTCACCACATGTCAAATAAAACAAACTTTTAGACAACGGTGTCGATGTCGTACATATTATGTTATCATTCGGTTTTTCCTCATTCCACTTCTTACACAGCTCCTCTCGAAGTGACATAAATTCGCTTGTGTAATCCATGTGCGTTTCAGCTATCTTCGTGATGCAAGTAGAACATGGAGGTTGTTTTGTGAGTTGCAAATGTATTTCGAATTCTTGAATACAACATATTTTATCGTATGTCATAGCAAACATGGTCGACTTCCCAACGTTCAGTTTACTAAAGCTTTCTATTTTTCCATATGATGAATCATATAATACAATCGGCTGCTTGCCTAGAAACGAGGCAGAAATCACAAGATTGTTGTAATCTAGATCGAAACATTCGCATTTCATATTGATTTTATTCACTACTAATTCAATTAAGAAGAGATGATATGGGAAATTTACATCTTCCTTTGCAGTGCATAACTCATGTTTGGTGCGCACGATGTCATCGGCTAAACTTTTTATTGATTGTCTTAGAGCATTAGCTTCGTTTGTAAGTATTTTGCTCATTTTAGCTATTTTGTCGAGATTGCTGTCAACTGGTGACTGTGGAGAGCAGGTCATTGAAAGCTGTTTCACTGACGCGTTTAGTGCATCCACGTGGTCACTGATGCTTTTGCCTTGAGGTTCAAGCGCCGATACCGCGTCCTCTACTAGTCCGGATCGAAGGGTCGGGGTTGGGGTCTTTTTCTGTAGTGAAAGGCGTTCTGCGATGGGGTTGCTTCCACTGCGTATGGATGTTTTACCAGACCCTTTAGCGGGACTTATACTGCGATGTGGACTGGTATTCGCAGGCGACGCAGCCTTAAATATAGGTGTCTCTAATATTTCATTAATGAGTGAAGGTATTTTTTCGATAACTTCCGGTAAGGTAATTGGTTCGTTAGCCAAGCTTGACCTCGGCTCAGGTGATGCACTAATTTCTTCTTGTGCTATCATCTCGTCTTGCGCACTAACTATTGGTTCGTCTTCGGGACTTGGCTCGTCTGGCCCACCCTCTGTTATGTCTTCGTTAGTCTCATCCATCGTGGTTTGGATAATATAAAACCCGTTTTTAAATTATTACAAAAATTTATATATCTCAAATTAAGACATCTTTAAATTATATAAGTAAAACACACAATCATGGCCAACTAGATTAAAGTAAAATGCTTAAATTTGGTAAAAGATTTCAATGGGATGGACAGTATTTTTTATCCAGCCTAGGACCTTTTTAGGGTTCCTTAGTCAAACAATGTCTGTCTGTATGTATACCCCGCCTCAACGACTTTCTCATTTTTGCACCTATTGAATCGAAATTTGACATGAAGACACAGTAACAGAAACAGATGTAGTAGTTATGAAGAAACTATTTTTTTTCGACCGAAAAGGGGGTTGGAAAATATCTTTTTTTTTTTAATAAATCGAGTGAGGTGTCGTTGGATAGGTCTTGTCTAATGGAACATAACTCCCATAAAAACTAAACTAAATCGCTATAATGCTTCTGTTTCACGGAAGCTATAGCCCAACTAGTTTCGGAAAAATCTGTAAAATAATTTTGCAGGAAGTTAAATCGCGCTATCGTTGTTTCAAAATTTTCTTTTATGTAAGATACTCTCATTATACTGATTTCTTTTCTTATTCTACTTATACAATGGCTACGGAACCCTATCATGGCCGAGTCTGAAATGCTCATGGCCGGTTTTTATTAGTTTTAAAGTCAAAAACGTTGGGACAGGGTCATCATTCATTAAATTATATCAACGTTTTCAGAAACAGAACAATGAAGGAAAGTATTGATGCAAGCGGTATAAACTTCTTTGGGGCTATAAGACCATAAGACCCGTTCAAGTCTATGAAATGTGTGTGTACGAGGTATCACCTCGTGGCACGACCAGACTAGGTACATCATTTACTATTACTTTCAGTTCAGTTTAATATGAACTAGCTGAAATACGTGTCAGAGAAACTAGTTTTTTTTATTTATAAATTAATGGAATCTTGCTTGTGCGTTAGCATTGCATTTCGAATATCGATCACAATCTCGAGGAGTGTATTTTTACAAATCCAGGTAGATACGGGTTCCTAAACTTAAACCTGAGTAGGTAGGTAAGTAAAGTAATAACGAGAAAAAGTAGGGAGTGTAATCAATCATCAAAATTAAAATACCTATTGAATTAACATTTTAAAGGAGGTAAAGTATGAGTAGGCATGTAGGATACACAACAATAAATACGACATGTGTTTCCGCACTTGACGTATAAAGATGGGTTGCGGTTGCGCAAGCTTAAACGCAAACCCCGCGAACACCACGCGAATGACAACCACTCGCGGCAAAACTTGCAACGGGTCTCGCGACTAGCTTTCATGAAACAAAATAACGCACCATTTTGTATCTGTGCAACCTTCTTGGCGATCTCCCGTACTATCTGCAGCCTCCACTTCTCAGCCTGCGGCAGGTCGTTGCATTCTGACGCGAGGTAGGGCCGACGCTCGCGTTGCCCCCCCGCCTCTTGGACCTGCGCCGCCCGCCATCGCGCTAACGTTGTCCTGGAAGTAGTCCATTATTCTATCAATTATACACCACTATGTTTTAAGTACTAAAACCATTTTAAGGGTTTTTTTTTCAGATAATAAAACTAAACAATTTTCCCCGAGGAACATGGGCCGGAAAATGAAAATTTTTGGCTGATCCGCAGTTTTGTATAAAAGATCCAAAATGTTATATTTTTCTCGTTTTTCAACCCATATTTCTTAGGGAAAGTGGTTTAGTTTCATTATCTGAATATACAGTTAAAATTTCCTAAAAATAAAAAAATCGGGATGTATAATAGGATTCAGGAGTGCGATTTTTGAAACTCATTCGCTGAGCTCAGCAGTTGAGAATGTATGGAGATACGCATCTTTCTACCGCTGATGTGACTTTCAAAAATCGGACTCCTGGAGTGTGATTTATGAATGTCAAATCAGCAGTTGAAAGATGCATATCTCCATAGTAACATTTTCAACTGCTGAGTTCAATAAATGAGTTTCATAAATCGCACTCCAGGTCGTACTTTATTAATGTAAACTGAGGGGATGCTTTTTCCAAAATGTGTTGAATTTAAGAAATTAAACATTAGAGATGGTCTTCTTCTTCTTATCGTGTGGGCAGAGCCGTGTCAGAGTTTTTTCAGACCACCTTACGGCCTTAGAGATGGTTTAAAAATTTAAATTTATAATTTTTGCTGTCAAGTTGAGCACCAAGTTTTCTACATTTATGTCGTATTTCAGTCCTGGTGACTATTGACTTAATTAATAATTATTGATTAAACACTAATTGATTAAATTATATGCTTCAGCTAGGCTCTGCCATTATTAAAATTTTTGATTTTTTCATGATGTTTAAGAGTAAGACCTAAGCCACCCAGTGCGTTGCCCACCGTCGCTTGTGATATGTTTGGTATATGGTGCGTTGCGGCGGCGGCGGCGGCGGATAATGCACACCGGACTTCTCACCTAGGTACGAGGCGAGGCAGTAAGGGGTTAAAGAGATGCCACGCCCCAGAAATTGTGTTTCATGTTTCATGATATAAAAGTCCCTAAAAAATAATAAAAAATAAAAAACATGAGACACGCAACTGCGACGCAACAGCGGCACCTAGGTGGGCCTCCGAAGCGACCCCTTATTAAGTATGTATTGCATAAGTTTACACCCTAAACAATAATTTTATTAGGTTTTTACACTATGGAAACAGGTAGAAGTTATGATTATGAAAAACAATAAATGCCTAAATTCAGTGTTCTACGGCAGGGTTTCTCAAACTTATAGTGAACCTCTTTTCGAACTTATGGCGAACCCCTTTAAAGATAAGATAAAAGATTCAAAAGAGCAAAAGACATGTTATTTTTATTATTAATAATTAATGTTATAAAAGATGGATCTGTTGTGGATGTGAGTGATGTATTTTGTTCAATAAATTGACATAAGTATTAATGATATGTATGGACTTGTTTTGTCACAAATGGAGTCAATGCTCAGAGTAAAGCTCAATTCAGTGATCAGTTGATTCCTGTATTTATCTTTATCATGACCAGGTGTAAAAACCCACTCATACATAAGTAAGTTGTCACGAAGGGCAAAAGGATTTTCACCACTTTCGTTAAAGCCCCGGATATTCTTCTTGTCTTTCTACCCTAAAATCAATTATCTTTTTAAAATCAACTTAATAGCTTCGATCTGCAGACATTTTCTGATTCTACAGCAATAATACTGTTTTATGCATCATAGCAGTAATTAATGTTGCTTACTTGCTTGATAAGGTGTTGGCCGCCATTATGTAAATTTTGTCACATACCCACTAAAGACGAAGACGAAGTGAACAGCTCTACCAAGGCCTACAGAGAGAGGATCACTCACCACATAAATAAGCTGGCTTTGCCTCTAAGTAAACCACTCAGCATAAGACGCTTAAAACGACGACACATTTGGGACAACTTATCACCAGTAGTGACCAAATGAAGGCAGCCTGACAGTGGAAAGGCATGCTGCAACCACCGATACATACAAAAAAACTGCTCATGGTCCTCTGACCGATAGCATGTTATAAAAGTAAAATTAAAAAAAAAAAAAAAAACATACCCACTACGATTAACTAGCTTATGCTAAGTGCAACACGTTCCCTACTTTGAGAAACCCTGTTCTATGGTACAGACACCGCGAAGTCGCGAACACAGTGAATAATACATAAAACAGTATTATCTAATGATTATCAATAGGTTTTAAACTTTTCAATCAATACTTACATAGCCTTCTCTGCATTTCTAGCCTGGAAAAACAAGTTGCATGTGAGATTAACAGCATTAAAAATTTATAAAAGTGCATGATCATTATTAATTTCTAAATAGTAAAAAAAAAACAAATTAACTATTTGTGTCTGTCCTCATGATTTATGTTTCTGCGCTTAGTTCTAAATCACTCAAAGGATTTTGATACAGTTTTCAATGTCATTTAGAGAATTTCTTCCAGAAAGTTTATGTTGTATGTCCTTATGTTTTATAATTTCTGCAATTAGTTCTAAACCACTCAACGGATTTTGATATGTTTTTCACTGTCATTTAGAGAATTTCTTTCAGAATGTTTATGTGTAGTAATATAAGGTCTAACAAAATTAGGTGAAACTAATTTAAGAGGATGTAAATGGGATGGGATGATGGGACCTAAATGTATGGGACAGCTGTTTATTTTTCACAATTGCGATATTGGTCCCAGAGAGAAAATTGTTCAGTTTGATGGTCTGATCATCCCCTTAAAATAGTTTCACCTAATTTTGTTACACCTTATATACCTATATTATAGATCCCACCCAGGCGAATGTTAGGTGGGTCTCCAGTTTGTTATAATTATTTAACTTTGCTTGATGCGTTTGTTGGTATAGTTTAGGTATTGGAAACAATCACCAAAGCTAAGCAATGTCAGGTCCATCGGTCATTGGATGGGTGACCATTTAGTGGTATTTCATCTCCAGTGAAGCTCAAAGCCATGACTTTCCTGAAGTGCTTAAATTTACACCACATGTAGATCGTGCTCATAGTCATAACGTTGAAATGATCAATGTGGATCAACTCGTGGGTCACCCATACGTAACATTTTCGGTGACCTATGTAGGTTCTTGAACACTGTAGTCCATTTCTTACTGCCCAGCGTAGGTAGCAGCGAAAGTGTTAAGCAGTTGGTCCCAGATTGTTCCTTTGTTAAGCTAGGTCAGAGGCCTATTAAGCTGGCTTGAAAATTATCTGCTAGCAAGTTAACCACTAACTTACCTCCACCAACTCACACTGGAGTGTGACCCACGATGAGAGGGATCTCACCGTTATTCGTGAGAGGAGGCATTTGCCCTGTAGTGGGATCCTACAGACTTACTTACTATTTAACTTGTAATGTAATATAATATTGTATACATACTATTGTATACATTTTTAATAGATTTCTTACAATATATCGAGTAGAATAGACTTTTGTAAATTCAAGCCGGAGGAAGCGGAGGACATCGTTTTTATACTTTTTATATGAGATGTATTTTCTTACCATTTTATTTAGTTTTTAGAATAAACACTGAGAAGTCTGAGAAGAAACACAAACACAATTTGAAATGAACATAACCTCAAAACCTTTTTTGACAGTGAGTGATAGTTGTTGTGGTTTAGTTCTTCTTCCTTTCAGAAAGGCAATGGGATCTCGCCCTTACAACCGTTGTCTTCAGTAGTTTTTCGTGTTATCTTCACTAACTCATTAAAATGCGAGGGTGGTTCAAACATTCCAATGAGCAATGGGAGTTCGGGGATATAAATCCGACTCAAACAGTAGCGCATTTCTTTATTTCTAACTTCTATGGTAAAAGTTGGTTGCCGACCGCACGCAGCAGCGGCAATATGTTCCTTGAGCGGCAGACGACGCGAAGTGTCGCTGCGACACTACTGGTTTGTATGTATTTCTCATAGATGGTGTACGCACGGCGACACATCAAGCTATACAAAACCAACATTAGCTGGCCGCGCGATGCTATACGTTACTCGACCTACGCGCGGCCAGCTAATGTTGGTTTTGTATAGCTTGATGTGTCGCCGTGTGTACGTACTTCCTATCTCTATTGTATTTCTAGCCCAGTCATTTTACGTAGTTTTGTTAGGAACCTAGCCGTTCATTATTGCATCTTAAGATGGCGTTTTAAAAATCGGGGAAAATGCTCAGGGAAAATTTGACTACAGCGCCAAAACGGACCTATCGGAACTAAACCTGTCATAGGCGATACCATGATGTTTTTCAGTTTATAACAAAGTACTTTGTGATGATGTTCATGAAATGATAAATATTGACAATGACAAAAGTTCACAGACTGACAGCATAGATTAATATGTATATTGGATATAGATAGGTAACTCGCCTTGAATAATTGCGTTGCCGCTTATTAGCGCTAGGGGGCGCCGCATCATGAAATAAATTGAAAAAGACGATCGGCCGACACGAGGATCGAACCTTAGTTACCCGGATCGTAAGCCGGTTGTCTAGACCGCTAGACCAACAAGATTGTGGTTCATCATCATCATCTCAGCCGATGGACGTCCACTGCTGGACAGTGGTTGATATGGGCGAAATCTCTCACTAGTACAGCGTGAGGTGTAGTGCGCTGTTACTCCGATATGAACCCTAGTTCAACACATAGTGCTTCGAAACATAACCGATAGATGGCGGATGCTGTCTATAGAAAATAAGCGTTCCACTTAGTTTGTACTAAGATAGCATGACTGACAGTTCAAAATAATCTAAACAATGAAAACTAAAAACAGGTTTCTAAGAACATAGAAAAGATTGAGGAAAACCAGGAAAATGATGCGAATGTTTTATTTTATATTGTCCCAGTTCAAAAACAGACTATCTGCAGTCAAAGCGACAACCATCAAAATAATTACCTACACTACATTATACCATTATACAGTTCTAAAGATAAGGAAAACTTTAACCTTTATGTTTATCCTTGCGTAAAAACCCAAATATTGTTACTATTTATAACTGGGTTCGCGTCAGATTGTGTATTGCCACGCCACAAGTCATCGCGCTTTCAGGAATAAAACGCATCTCAAGATGACTGAGAAGAAAGTTACAGAAAATTCAGCTGGATCCATCGGCTGGGGTAGCTGCCCTGCAGATGTCCTTATGGCGATCTTCATAAAGCTAGATCCAAGATCGCTGTTAAACTGTATGGATATAAACCCGTGGTGGCGGGAAATCTTCGAATATGTTGCTCAGGTTAGTGTTTACAGAACATTTTTTTATACAGGCTCCGATTTTAATATGCTGACGGTTTTTTGAGGGGATGATCAGACCATTAAACTGAACAACTGTCTGTTAGGAACATCGGAATCGCACAAAAAGAATCTTCAGTCCCATGCATTTGGGCCAAGTTGGTTTGCTGTTTTATATGAAAAATCTGATATGTTTTTCCCAGTTTTCCCTTTTACTATTTATTATAAGGACTAGCCTTGCGGTAGCATTTCCCCTCTGCCACGGAATAAGATTAATTAATCATGTGCATTTACATTCAATTTTATAACTTATCACTAAACGAGACAGCCTATAATTGCGAAACAATAATTTCGAACTTAGAACGTTTGGGGTTCACACGAGACTACTTTTCATGATTTTTAACATTCAAAATTAGAATCTAAAGTTATGGGGAATTAAATCCAAAGGTGCAGATTTCATGTTGCCTCGCCCCCCGCAAAAAGTGGCAGAAATGTTTGTTAGTAGAATTACACGCATAATTAGTCCCTATATAAGTAGTCAATGGTTTTTCCGCATGGACTTTTATGGTAGCCCTCAAAGAGGTCAATATATTAAAAAAGAACAATCTTTATTTAAATTATAACAAGTTTACCAATTTCAATTTAAAAAAAAAAACACATGATAAAACAGGCAGTTTGCTGCAGCAGAGTTTCAAAGCTGGTTTGCGAAGGTCTTCTTCAGCTTCTTGGTTTTCCCTTTTAGCGGAGGAAAACATTGTCTGTCTGTTAAAGTCTATTAAAATTGTGCAATTAATTGATGTTACATTTTGCTGTGGTCGAGGAGGAAATATTATAATTCTGAATGTAGATCGACCGGTATATCTAGAATTTGAATGTAGACCGCGTACTTGAAAAGTTTAGCTACCCCTGTATTATGTGAATGGTCATGTAATGCCACAGGCCGATACGAACTGCACATGTAGGAGTGTGCTGCGAGCTTGTTTAAGGTGGTTTCAGTCTATACAAAAGTATGACGCACAATACGTATAGACGGAATTAATAAAAGTAATATTTTATATAAGAAATTTTTTATACAAAATTTTAAATGCTTTATATCTTCGTAATCTTAACTATTATAAAACTGTAACAGGAAGTTTGTCTGTACATTGAAGCTATTAAAAAAAAAGTTACGATATGGTTTTTAGGTATCCATGATTCCATATCACCAATTTTTTTATTTTTTGTCTGACTGTTTGTTTGAACGAGCATCACGCAAAAACTACTGAACCGATTTTGATGAAACTTTTTTGTTTGATAGCTTATTATCTGACTTAAAATCTGGTATATAATTTGTGTGGACAAAGTCGCGGGTTAACGCTCGTTATATTATAAATTTCAAATGTTATTTGTGATGCGGCAACAAGGTTTTCTAAACAATTTTTCCATATATACAAAGTTACTTACACTAAATAAAAATTTTTTTTTTTAATTTTTATATTAATACCGTCTACGCGTATTGTGCGTCAAAGTTTTGTATAAAATTGACCCCTCTACAACCACCTTTAAGCTATTTTTCTGTAGGATATTTTTTTTTCCAAATATGTTCAGCCATTTATATGTGAACATCCAAACCTTTTCACATTTATAATTAAATCATATATATTTAATTATTATGAAGAACTTTATTTATTACACACAAACATAATTATTAAAAAAGATAATTATTATTATTATTTTATAATCATTTATATTTAATTTTCACATTTTTATGATTAAAAGATATGTAGAGATACCTTTTAATAATAATAAGTTTCTAGCAAATTCTGCATCATCTTTTTTTTCCTGATTTTTCAGCAACTCTTTATTGGACATCAAAACACACGCTTTGTATGAACAATTTACTAAAATAATGCTTAGTGACATCATCAACATTTCATAACTTTTATAGTTTATCCTGTTATTAAAAATGTGAGTTTAGTAATATTATTTTGATAAACTCTTATTTTACTGAGAAGATCAAACTAAAATATATTTCATGTAGTCCAATACCCTCTATATCAGAGAAAAATAGTTTTACGCGAGACATTGCTTGAGATTTTCTTGCCGCAATAAAAAGCCCTGAAATAATCTAAACTATTATAAAACTGTAACAGAAAGTGTGTCTGTACATTGTAGATGGATTTTTTGTCTGTCTGTTTGTTTGTTTTTTTGAATGAGCACCACGCAAAAACTACTGAACCGAGTTTGATGAAACTTTTTTGTTTGATAGCTTATGATCTGACTTAAAATGTGGTATATAATTTGTGCGGACGAAGTCGCGGGTTAACTTTAGTAATAAATAAAAATACTGCTGTAAACATTAAAATGGCAGAATGGCATAATGGGGAGATGCTGCATTGGGTGGACAAAACCAATGATGAAAATTTTATCAAGAATATATATTTTCTCATCAATACTAACTGTGCACCAAATTAACTGAACATCAACAAATAGTAGATTACACACCGAGGGCAGGAAAGTAAGAAAGATCTCATGTAATTGTTGGTTGAGGCGAAGACGAGGTCAACAAACATGTAATCTGAGGCTTTCTTATTTACTGCCCGAGGTTAGTATACTATTTTTCTCCTCGACGGAGGCGGAAAGCGGCAACTTCGTTTAGCGCCGAGCGGGACGAAAGTTGACGCTTTCCGCCCGGAGAGAGTGAAATTACTTTTGTGCAACTTCTAATCAGCTTCTCTTTAAATTGCTCTACAATATGTTAGTACTGTCGATTTTGGAGGTGAAAGGGGAGGGGGGTGGGGGGCAGGGCCCCCTGCTGAACCCCATTTGAACTAAAACCGACTCAGAGCACCCCGCTTCAAAGGGTTAAGTTAGATTCTGTTCCGTAATTGACGCAGAGCACCTTATTTCTATGCAGTCTTGTCTGAACTAAAGTGAATTGCAATAAGGCGGAGTTAGAAGCGCGAATTCTGGCAAGAGCTCAATTACTATTACTACGGGACCCTATTACTAAGCATACATTGTCCGTCCATCTGTCCTACATATAGGGCTATAACTTTTGAACCGTAAGAGCTAGATAGTTGAAATATTTACAGAATGTGCGTTATTACGGCGGATTTGCTAACAAATAATAAACATTTCAAAAAGTTAAAAATTAAGGGGGGTCCTCATACAAGGAACTAGTTTTTATCAACGTTTTTTCTTCTCGATCTATCGTAAAAACGGTAAATACAAGCGTCAAACTTGGTGTGATTATAGAACAAACTCTACAGTATAACAACAAATAATAAAAACCGGCCAAGTGTGAGTCGGACTCGTGCTAAAGGTCTCGGAGAAAAACTTTTTTGTAAGTTAATATATTGTGTGGTGGTGTGGTACGGAACCCTCGGTGCGCGAGTAGCCCGACTCGCTCTTGACCGATTTTTATTTTATATTTCGTCACAATTGGCTTACTCAATCAGATGTTATGTAATTGATGTTATATTGAAAACAGCATTATATGCTACGAGCGTTAACCCGCGACTTCGTCCGCACAAATTATATACCAGATTTTAAGTCAGATCATAAGCTATGAAACAAAAAAAGTTTCATCAAAATCGGTTCAGTACTTTTTGCGTGATGCTCGTTCAAACAAACAAACAGACACCCAAACAAACACACAAACAAACAGACAGACAAAAAATCCAAAAATTGGTGATATGGAATCAGGGATACCTAAAAACCATATCGTAACTTATTGTTTGTTAATATTTTCAATGTACAGACACACTTCTGTTACAGCTTTATAATAGTATAGATTACTATACAATTGCATATAATGTAATGTCTAGTTATTTATTGGTATGCATTTACCAGCCGCCGCGCCGTAGTATGGCAGCGTGATACAGCGCTATCGCGCCTTCGCTCTTCTATTTGCGCGCGAACGAACGAGATAAAAGGCGTGATATAGCTGTATCACGCGCAACATGCTAGGTAGGCTGATCTTCATAGACTATTTATATTTACTCATTTTCATCAGCTCTGATCCTGTTTTTCGGAAAATCTGTTAGAAGCTCTTGTGCCTTTGTTATTTTTGATTCATTATTCTTAGTTCCCCAACCCCAAAGATTGGTTCCATCTCCCATTCTCTTTGCCCTTTTCTTTATAAGATCCTCTGGTGTAGTCTTCAGATCATAAGCCCAGCCGATCCACGCGAAGAAATCAATGAATTTTGTAGTTAAATTGAGGGTGTTATTACCCAATTCTGCAGTGCGGTAATCCCACGGAAATGCATGATGGTAGTTATGAAAGCCTTCTCCGCATGCTATTAGGGATACAGCAAGGTTTTGAACAGGAACTAAACTGTCATCATATGGCTTATTGCCCCAAATATGTGCTGCACTGTTCACCAGAAATGTACAATGTAGATTGAGGACATATCGTAGTAGTGTAAGGTGCCAAGCATTGTTCAGGCTTTCTCCCCAAAAATACATTGGTATCACTGTGGGAAGTATGAAGGATACCATTCCGATTAATGGAACAGCATGCCTATAACAAAGTAAACGGAAAATTGATAAATTATACATTTTTCAATCTTGGAATTCCCACGTTAAAACAATAGTTGATTATACTGGCAAATGGGTTTTTAGATATCAGATTCTAGTTAAAAATATTGCTTTTATTAGTCAACAGGAAGTGGTAATAAGCACTTTGAAAAAATAACTTTATGAGAAATCTGTAAACAACAAAGAAAATAATGTGCTTATTCAATATTTTTTAAACCAACCTAAGTAACAGATGCTTAAATGTAGGAAAATCCGGGATGATAAGTTAAAATCCAATACACACTTACTTTTTCTGAAATCTCAGTACAGGATTGTTATAAATATCGGACATGTCTAATTTGCTTCCCCTTTTTTTCACTTCAGAATGCTTTCGCACTAATAGCCAGCCTATGTGAGAATAAAAAAAACCTCTCGTTGCATTGTGAGGGTCCGCATCGGTGTCACTGTACTTGTGATGCAAACGATGGTCTCTGACCCAATTAGTTGCGGAGTTCTGGAAAGCTATTGAGTTCATAATCATGAGTAGGATTTCGAGAGGTAGTTTCGCTTTGTAGGTTTTGTGGGCCCACAGTCTGTGTGCTCCCGCCGTTACGCCTATTTCACTGGCTAGCAGCAAAATGTATTCTGTGGAAATGAAATCTAATTATTATTATTACGTATCTCATTGGCCGTCCAACGTGGCAATGCTGATGCTGCGAGCATAATGGGTACTTTATGGAAGATTTAAATATAAAATACATCTCATTTATTAGATATACTTAATACTTCTAAATAATCTAAATAATAATTATAAAACTGTAACAGGAAGTTTGTCTGTACATTGAAGATATAAACAAAAAAAAAGTTACGATATGGTTTTTAGGTGTCCCTGATTCCATTTCACCAATTTTTGGATTTTTTGTTTGTGTGTTTGTTTGTTTGTTTGAACGAGCATCACGCAAAAACTACTGAACCGATTTTGATGAAACTTTTTTTGTTTGATAGCTTATTATCTGACTTAAAATCTGGTATATAATTTGTGCGGACAAAGTCGCGGGTTAACGCTCGTACTTAATACAAATTGTAAACTTGGCGTGGAATACATTTTTCGGTAAATAATAGACTATTTACAAGGGACTCTTTAACACCCTTTTTTCTTTAGGGGTATTTTTGTAACACCCTGTATATTTAGTCACATGCACACTCGCGTTAACATGAACACAAAATTCGCGTTTGTACTCTCGCCTAAGTCCCAGTGTTACCACACTGGGCACAGATGTTGATTGACCCTATGATTCTAGCATCTCGCGCTTTTTCAGCGACCATAAGTCTCCTCATACGTGTCCTAATTTAATTCAACTAACCAAATATAATGGTGGCCCATGAAGCCGAAGTGAAGCATAGATATAGGCCGTAAATAGCTGCGACGTGCCCATAACCGAACGTTACTAGGTTTGTGTAGATAATTTCGAACTTGCGAGGGGCAGCTTGTGGTGCCACCAGCTTTTCGAACTCTTCTCGCACTATAAGCTCTTCTTCTTTTAGTACATTTGGCACCATTTTGTAAGCACTTAAATCTGAAAAGATAATAAATTGAGTACAAAAAAAGGCTAATTCATAGCTACCGTGTATTTTTGCTTAATTAAAAGCGGAGGTTTCGTAGGTTACTACTTTTCATCAAAAGCAGGATCTCACTCCACAGTTTAGGTACGCTCGGCTGCTTGGCCCCAAAAGAGGAGAAATGGCATATAAAGAAGAATGGCAAATTTGGACCCAGCCATTTTTTACGAAAACTAAAAGCCATTCAGGATGGCGGTTATAATTATAATTATACTAAACAGAAAAAATTTGGGAATTTTTAAAAAAAACTTCCACATCTCCAGTCCGGATTCAAAAGTAGAAATTACTATTAAAATTGACAAATCATCCAAAAAGCAGTAGCAAAAGGCAACCAGTTATTTTCATCTAATATTCTGAGGTACTTTTTGGTCGTTACGGAACGTATTTGGCTTTGTTGAACTGATAGTGTGTGTAATTTCATTTTCTTCCATTATCATAATATTGTACGGTTATTGTAAATTTTCATTAAAATAAACACAATTAATGCGTAGAAGATTGAGTGGACTATCTAATAAGAAAGTTAAGAAAGATTATGAGTTTCACACACTTGATACAAAAAAGGTATCATAAGGAGAATTACCTTTCCCCCAATTTCTATAGGTAACAACCAATTTACTTTTTTGTTAGTTTTGTTTCACTCTACACGTATTACTAAGTTTAATTCATGTACGGGATCTCTAAGTCTGGGTCTCAAATTACATGGCAGTCCGCCAAACTTCTTTAATGATTCGGTTCATTTTTGTTTGCACGCGCGCCATTGTTGGTAGGTACTATTTTATTTTTTTGCCAAAAGCAACGAAGTTATTATTCTAAAAATTCACACATCATAATTTCCTGCCCATTCCCATCCCATTACTTGGGCTCGGCGCAATATGTCGTCCTCCTCCATTCATCTCGATCCTTTTCTACACAATATGTCATCTTTCACATAATCCATCCATATTCTCGTTGGTCGTCCTCTCTTCATGCAGCCACACATAAACTCACAACCTTAGAATCTCTACATCAATAATCCTTCCTATACAATTTATCACCCCTTCTGACGCAATCCATTCCTCCATGAATGGAAGCCACATTTACACAGTTATCTTGATTAGAAGCTAATACCGTTCAAAATAAGACTGTACAATCCCACTATTCCCATTGCTGAGAGCAATCCTCCTCTCGCGAATAATATGAGGAAAATTTGTTGACCCGTGTGTTTACTCCACTGATTCACTTTAGACAAATGATTATTTTTGTGTGTATTAGCTTCTTTTATGTGGTGTGTAGTAATTAGCATCATTTTTAAATATTCATAAGTGATTCCAAAGCCTCTCGCATAAAGCCTGCTTCACATTCGCTGTGTGAAAATGTGCTTCGCACCTTGAGTGCCTCATTTGAAGAGAATTATATTTTTCGATATTTTGTTAAGACGCTCCCACTAGGTAAACGTTGGGCCGGACCATGGAGAAAGGAACAAGAAAGGGAGCGGAGGTGCGGCAAGGCAGTGAGGTCAGTCGCCATTCGATGAGGTCGTGACGTCACAGTGGGCGTGGCCTATGCTGCTCAATTCGAATCGGACCGCCATTGTTTTCGTACGTAATTATTTTGTTTGCTGAGAGGTGTTTGATGAATTGCGCTATTCCCGGATGTAAAAAATTGTTCATGATCACAGACAAAGCTTGCAGATGGCATAAATTTACATAGGTAGGTCCAATTTAATTTAACAAGAGTTGTTTTTGAAAATTATTCTCGAATTAGACGGTTAGTTTGATAATAGCGACGAGTAGATGAACTAGTTGGTTGTCATGTTACTTTGCATTTGTTGTAGTTACTCCTTTCGCCGCTAGATGGATTTGGGTTTTTGGGGCGGAGCCTACGCCCATCCCGTACCTCGTCCCCCGCATTTTGGCGACACTTACATGAATAGAAAAATTGCCTTGCCTTACCTCCGCTCCCTTCTTTTTTTCGTGGGCCGGACCATATTTTGCTGGTTTTTAGAAGCTATCTTCTCTTTATTTGATAGACATACAAATTGATGAAAAATATAGCAATGATCTTTCACATCTCGGCTTGTTTCTCATTTTTCATATTTTTTATAAAATACGCTATGAAACCTGTGTCCAAAGGAAAGCCTAAATATTTGAACTAGTACTGTATTACGTGCATCTTCATTATACGTTGAAGTCACTTTTACTTGCGACATAGCATTGTGTAGGCAATATTATGATCTAAAGTGTCACAAAATTTTTCTTTTTAATATTTTTTAAGTTAATTCGATAATTTTAAAATTTGCAAATTTTTATACTTTTCTTATTTGGTCTCCTTACATAGTTAGTTGCTAGATGGCACCACAGTGACTTGATGAAGTACAAGCCAGTCAAGAATAGGTATTCCTGCCAAAATTTCGTAGTTTAGTAGAGGTAGAGATGAAGCGGGGCTGAAATTGTCAAGGTCGTTCTGTGGGGGATATATACGCCTTAATAAGCGAGGTCATGGGAAATCATCAAATATCTTTCCTTATGACCCCAAACTAGAGTTTACACATCCCATCCTTTCGGTATCCCAACCCTTCGGTATCTCGCGGAGTAGGTACGGTAAGACACCACGGTTTTCTACCTATCAAAATAATCAAAATAAAAATATCCCGATATAAAAAGTTACTCCATTAAAACAATAATGCCCTGATGTAAAAAGGTTTCTCGTTACCCATTTATTTATAATAAAGATAAAAAGTTAATGTCTACAAAAAATAAGCATTCAACACATGCTTCAATCAAATATACATAATACTACAGCCAGTAATCAGCAACATGCTTTGTCAACATGCTCTTCATTGAACCTAATATCATCATCATCATCAGCCTATATAAGGTCTAACAAAACTAGCTGAAACTATTTTAAGAGGATGATCAGACCATCAAACTGAATACTTTCTGTATGAGACCAATATCGAAATCGCGAAAAAATCTGTTGTTCGATACAAACGTACTCGACCTAAGTATGTATGGAACAGCAGATTTTTTTTTTCACCTAATTTTGTTAGACCTTATATACGTCCCACTGCAGGGCACAGGCTTACCCTCAAGGAGAGTGTTTGGGCGTTAGTTCCACACGCGAGCCCAATGTGCATTGGTAGGAATTTCTTCTTCAGCGTATGCAGGTTTCCTCACGATGTTTTCCCTCACCGTTTGAGAGCAGCCGGTAATACATGGGCGCCAGGAGGGCTGCACTTGCTAGGGGCAAGGGGCAAGGGGTGCACTTGCATTGTTTTGGAAGAAAATACCGAGAAAGATAAAGAATAAAAATGTTTTAGAGAGAGTAGACGCACATTTAAATCAGCGCGTCTTGAACTTGACGTAAATGCCTTTTGGAATAAACATTTAATTATAACTTTATTTGTAGGTAGGTATGGATCCAGCCAGATGCACCCCCTAAAAATAATCATGCCGGCGCGACTATGCATCCTTTTTTTTATCTTCAGGGAAAATCTTTGCTCAACAATTGGACGAAAGTCTAGATTTGTAACCTAATTAATTTTCACCAGCATCGGGCGTGGGCCTCGGGTCCTTTGTGACTCCTGTTTATCCAGGATCAACAGCGGCGACCATGCACAATTATTCTACCAAATCAGTGTTAAGAGGAAAGTCGGGGTGGTCGGGTGCTTTTTAGTCCATACAAACGTATTCCCCTGTTTCCTCCCTGGATGCCATTAGAGCAAATAAAGAAGAAAGGCAAATTTGGACCTAGCCATTTTTTACGATAGCTAAAAGTCGTTCAGGACGGCGCGGCGGTCATAATTATTATAAACAGAAAAAAAAATAAGGCATTTAAAAAAAAACTCCACATCTCCAGTAGTCCGGATTCAAAAGTAGAATTACTAGTAAAATAGACAAATCAAATCATCCAAAAAGCAGTAGCAAGACGCAGTAGCAAAACGCAACCTCACAGCTATTTTTTATCTAATATTATCCCAGAGGTATTTTTTGGTCGTTACGGAACGTATTTGGCTTGGTTGAACTGATAGTGTGTGTGATTTCTTTTTCTTCCATTATCATAATATTGTACAGTTATCGAGAATTTTCATTATAATAAACACAATGAACGCGTAGAAGATCGTAGTGGACTATCTAATAAGAAAGATTGTGAGTTTCACACACTTGATACAAAAGGTATCATAAGGAGAAATACCTTTCCCGCAACTTTTACAGGTAACAACCAATTTACTTTTTTGTTAGTTTTGTTTCACTCTACACGTATTACTAAGTTCAATTCATGTACGGGACCTCTAAGTCTGGGTCTCAAATTACATGGCCGTCCGCCAAACTTCTTTGTACTATTGTAATCTACATTACCACCGCCATGTCCCTAAGTTTTGTTTTTTTCAATAAACTATTTACTATAAGAACTAGGAACCGTCTCAATAACGAAAATTGTCAAATTTTACCGCCGTTTTAAGAAATCTACGTAATTTGACGAATATAAACATACAGATACAGAGTCTTTCTTGCTCGCTTACTTGCTTATCGTGTCGACTTCAAATTCAAAGCAGATATTAAATACCGAAAAAAATATTAAATTCGGTCTAGTTTTGGAAGAGGAAATAGGGGAATACGAGATTATGATTTCAAATCAGTCTGAGTCTGATTCTTGTTTTTTGGAAATATTGTTTAATTGTAAAGAAATGAAAAAAATCTATTGGGGGCAGCACAATAGGCTCGGTGCAGCCTTAATATATAGTTTATTCCGCGAATAAAGATTTTCGGCAAGCTGAAGGATCTACTAGTTAACATCAAAATACCTAGGTACTTACTAATTTCCGGATACGTAAATATATATGTTGACCAAAACGTGATTTATAATCGCTATGTGCCACTAGACTGAAAATGCCGTGTAAATAAGTTACTAGTTGAAATTTTCATGTTATTTTATTATCAAGTTTTATGAACATTGATATTGCAAAGTATACGTTAGAATGTTCTGGAAGTAGTAGTGTTTTACTTTATTCTAACTAAACTACCAACGTATTGCGAAACTATAACATTAATAGTTGAGGCCAAAAAATATTGTAATTTAATAATTCTACCACTTTATGTAAAAATCGGCCAGGTTTTTATGATTTCACTAGATAAACTAATGGTGAATATGTGAGTATAAATACCAAAAATCGGAAACTATTTTAAGTTCTTCTAAAACGAGCAAAATGTTTAAAAATACAAGAAAATACGTCATCTTTGTGACGATTTTCTATCGAGTGAAGTAATTCCAATCGTGTATTCAATTGATGATTTCACTAGATAAACTACCCAAAAATTGACTTTGGTTTTGATAAATTGTATAAATCTAGTCGATAAATGAAAAATAAAAGATGCCTCCAAGATGTTTCGTCCTACCATAGGGCCTTAAGGTGGTTGCAGAGGGGTCAATTTTATACAAAACTTTGAAGCAGAATACGCGTAGACGATATTAATATAAGTAACTTTGTAAATATGGAAAAATAGTTTAGGAAATCTAGATGCCGCGTCACAAATAACATTTGCAATTTATAAAATAATTACGAAGATATAAAGCTTTTTTCATACAAAATTTTAAAAGCTTTATATCTTCGTAATTGTAGTATAAATTGTAAATGTTATTTGTGACGCGGCAACTAGATTTTCTAAACTATTTTCCATGTATAAAATATTACTTTTATTAATTCCGTCTACGCGTACCACCTTAAGGGGTAATCCACACGGACGACGTCCCGGGTCAAAAGCTTGTTATCTATAAACCTATAAGGAAATTCGAAAAATTCAAAACATATATACCAATAAGATATTGAAAAAAAAACATCGAAATACGTTAAGGTTTAGGAGTGTTAAAACGTTTTCGCTTTTTTTATGGGTCTCCATACAAAAAGCGAAAACATTTTAAAGCCAGCAGTCATGCTGGCTTCACAATCCTAAGAGGATTGTGAAGTTAGATGAAAGGGGAGTTTCCTTGGACCATGTTTTGAGCAAGTCTTGATAGAATGTCTGAATTGACTTGAATATGAATTTTCAGCATCACAGGCTATGGGACACCTTAGCTCAAGAAGGCATGTGGAGTCGAGGAGTGATGTTCAGAAGGAAGTCAACACCGACGGCTAGATGGCGGGACCTTTACTTCAATTCACGCCTGTGGCACTATGTGGCTGCTGCGGACCTGAAACTGAACTATTTGGACGCTGTGGAGGACATTAAACACTTACATGTATATAAAGGTTGGTATAGTTCACCGTTATTACGTATTTTTTTTATTATATGGACTTTTGCTTGTGCATAAGTACTGCATTTTTGCCAGTGTCAAGTAGTGAGAGTATCTATCTAATCTCGAGGTTTGTTTTTGAGTAAGAACACAGCTGAGAAGGAATGCGGAGCCTCATGGCAGGCTTTAACGTGAACCGCGCGAACACCACGCGAAAGAAAACTGCTCGCGGAAATACTTGGAACCTGACTCCTTAATTATTATTAGCCCTCGACGCAAAGACGGTTGTTATAAGTTTAAGATATTTTGTCAATATTTTAATTTAAAAAAACCGGTCAAGCGCGAGTCGGACTTTTTTCGTACCAATATTTACAAAAAAAAGAATTTGTTTCTTCGGGGTCCATAGCGTGAGCCCGACACACACTTTTCCAGTTTTTTTGTTAAGTGTTTGTTATTTTACTTTAGAGAATGCTCTATTAATCACAGAACGGCGATAATTTTTTTCTAAAAATCGATGAATCGACGTGAAAAGGATGTTATCATTTCGTCTGCATTTTAAATTGTAACATGCATTCGTTGATCAGAAATAAAAGCATGCATACTCCACAATGAAAATCATGAAAATGAGCAACGTAGTTAGGTATATGTAAACAGGGTGTCCCGTAAACCGACGTCAACCCGATGGATGCTGATAGGTTAATTCATGCCTAACCAGAATATAGTAAATTAAATTTAAAAAATCTGTCAATCAATCAATCAATCTGTCAACATTTTACTTTAGGAAAAGGTTCTTAGTTTTCGAGATAAGGACAGTTTTATGAAATTCGTGAAACTCTACCTTAGTCACTATTTTGAGTGCCACGGCTACAAATGTTCTATGCAGTATCTGTGTTAAAACTGTCAATATCTCGAAAACTAAGACACTTACTAAAGTCAAATTTTGATAGTCTGCTTAGTCATGACCTAACCTATCAGCATCCGTCGGGTTGACGTCGGTTTACGGGACACCCTGTATACTTAGCGCGCGACTGACGAGAGCCGTAATGCTTTGAGGGTATCTAGGAGTCCTCAATTTTCGTTAGCAAAGTGTTTTAAAATTTTCAGATACTCTGATAGTTGTGTATGGAGAGAATTTAGTGATGAAATTTTACGAGATCGGAAATAGTCAGATTTTACTAGACGCTGAATCCTCAGCAACGGAGGACCGGCCGTTTGAATCTAGTGACGAGAAAAACGGCTACTTTTCGAAAGGTATTTAAACTTTAACAAATTTTTTTACTTTGTCTGGTTCCTTATATGCTTTGTACTGCAATTTTACCAATATCAAGTAGATTGTGATTTGTGGGGTATAAATGAAAATTAATAATAATACATTGTTTATTTAAATGCAAAGCCATATAAAATAATAGCTAAGTAACCAAATTAATAAATCTATATAACTTATACCTTTATTCTGCCTATACAGGGTAAATTATATATCACTGCGGATAACTTCAGCATGTATTCTACTCATCCAACTGAACAACTTTTGCTATGGAGCCAAAATAGAAATCGGGATAAATAAAAACAGCTGTCCCATACATTGGAGTCGAATAGGTATTGCAGTTTTGTATGGGACAGCTGTTTTTATTTCTCGCGATTTTAAAGTTGGCTCCATAGCGAATGTTGTCCAGTTTGATGAGTAGAACACATACTGAAGTTATATGCAGTGATATAAAATTTACCCTGTATTACATAGAGTAGCGGTGATATCAATCAATCAATCTTTGGAAATAATTATTATCAATCAATCAATCAAATATTCGTTATTTTACACCAAAACATAAACAGTAAAATAAGTACAGAGAAAACACTTTTTTGAGAAAAAAGATAGCGGAGCCTCGTGTCAAGCTCGAACGCGAACCGCGCGAACGACACAACCGCTCCTGACCAAACCTACAATGTGAATCCAACTTCAACAATTGTTCAAATAATTATTTTATAAAGTGACATAACGAAACGTCAGAAACATGATTGAAACGTGTTATTAATGCTTATTTTGTTTCAGTGCGACAGTCTCAACGGATGATGATGAAGTTAAGGCAGGTGGAGTCCATGAGGAGGTTGATTGTGTAGGTACTTATCGTATTAGTCATACTGAATATGACGACCAATTTTCTCCAAAAAATAACATGATAAAAATTTTTTCAACACACTTTCTCGTAAAGTGGCTCTTATCGCACCGCTTTTAGGTTCAAAATGCAGCTTATAAAACACGTTCGTTACTATACATAAATCGTACGCGTGTTTTATAAGCTGTAATACCGGTAATAATATCTGCGCGCGCGTAAGGGTTGCTATACACATAAGCGGGCCGGCATTAATCGGGAATAAAGCCGCTCGTCTTTGCCGCACGAATACAGTGGCCGGGCAAAGCTGGATGGAACAATCGGCAAAACCGAGTGGTAAAATCAAATGTATGCAGATGAATGTTCGAATGATGCGTGTACTCGAACGAACTACCCCATCGGCACAAGCCGAATGAAGCCGAACAAGTGCAGTGATTGCTTCGGGTCGGCTTTTTTGATCGACAAATACCATAAGTGCCTTATGTGTATAGCAACCCTAACTAATTCGGACACAAGCGCACGGTGCGGGAAACAAACAAGATATCCGGATGCTATTTTTCTCAAATATTTGTGCAATTTTTTGATATTTTTCCTCGCAAGTATTTTAAAAAACGGGCGAGCGTTAGTCATTAGTCTCGGCTCGTTTGCATCCCTCGCCTGCTTCGACTGTAATCAACAGCGTTACAAACCAATTGTACAAAGAAATAGTAAGCTTAGAATAAGGCCAATTACAGATTACTCTAAAATAAAAAGTTAAACAATCGTGGCAAAACAAATAACAAAACAAAACATGAAGGTTTACGGATCTTTTGGATTACAAGTAGGTACTTAGGTTGGTAAGTATAATTATTT